>CM064893.1:29330106-29930106 GCA_030347415.2 Decapterus maruadsi | reverse complement strand
AGTATAGACCAGTCTGGACCAGTCTGGACCAGTATAGACCAGTATGAACCAGTAGCTCCATGTTTGTTCTTCTGTGCTTTTATTTTGAAGGGCTGATCCATGAGAAGATCTAAAAACCATCTCAGTGTAGTTTTCCATCTCCTCTCTGGAGCTCTAGTAACAACAGGTCGGTGTCAGCCAATCAGAGGAGAGGAGGAGTCTCTGAGCCTCTCTTCTGATTGGCTGACTAAAGTGATTGTAAAGTGATCCAATTAAATAAAAATGGAGCAGATTTCAGAATAAAACCCTCAGAGAAACCAAATCCTCCAAGTTGTTGTTGGATGATGTTGTCCAGGTGGTGAGGGGGCGGTGCTTCGTTGTGACATCACAAAGTGACAGGAAGTCCTGACGGCTGGTTTTAAGGCTCAGTTTTCCATCTTCTCTCTCAGGTCGGCGTCAGCCAATCAGAAGAGAGAAGGCTAATTTCAAAAGAAGAAAATTCTTGACTATTAGGTGCAACTGTGATGCAATGAATTATGGGTAAATTGAGTCTTTTTTCAAAATAAAACAAATGGACTCTGTTCATGCTTTGCAGCACATGTTTGTCTGTAGGAGCTATTATTTTGAAAATCCTGCAAAGAAGTGAAACATTGGACAGATTTCAGAAAGAAACACTCAGAGAAACCAAACTAACCCTTTGATGAGTAGCGTTACAGCTGTGATGGGGTGAAGAGGTCAAAGGTCAGGGCTTTACACGCCACGATCTGCCCCCTCCCAATAAAAACACACCGGATCAATAAAAGCAACAAAACCAAGAAAAGAAGCTCATCAACAGAAACACACACACACAAAGGAAAGTTAATTGAGCATCATCACGTTAAGTGTGTGTGTGTGTGTGTGTCATAAAACTGGTTTATTGATCATCTGTGTGTGACGGTGACAAATAAACACAAGGAGGGGAATAAAAGAGGAGGGGGAGGGGGAGGGGCTGCAGAGTGATGGCCCCGCTCACGTCCAGGTTTGATCGAGAGCGTAAATTAATTTTCTAGTGTCTGGTGTCGGAGACAGGAAGCGTCTCAGCAGCTTTAACTTCCTGTTTCTGGATGTTTTACGGCCGGTGGGAATCGACTCGGAGACATCGGTCATCTGAGGACGGAGCTGCTGCTGGGGGGGGGGGGCCAGCTCGCTCAGCAGCAGGGCTTTTATTTTGTAGTTCCACTGTAAATCTGCCTCTGACCTGCTTCCTCCTGTAGGTCTAATGTTAAAGCTCCATAAAGGTAGATGTTTGTGTTAAAGCTCCTTCAAAATAAAGGTAGATGTTTGTGTTAAAGCTCCTTCAAAATAAAGGGAGATGTTTGCGTTAAAGCTCCTTCAAAATAAAGGTAGATGTTTGTGTTAAAGCTCCTTCAAAATAAAGGTAGATGTTTGAGTTAAAGCTCCTTCAAAATAAAGGTAGATGTTTGTGTTAAAGCTCCTTCAAACTAAAGGTAGATGTTTGTGTTAAAGCTCCTTCAAAATAAAGGTAGATGTTTCTGTTAAAGCTCCTTCAAAATAAAGGTAGATGTTTGTATTAAAGCTCCTTCAAAATAAAGGTAGACGTTTGTGTTAAAGCTCTAGAACCAGTCGTCGGGACTTCCTGTCACTTTGTGATGTCACAACAAAGCCCCGCCCCCTCACCACTTGGACAACATCATCCAACAACCTGCAGGATTTGGTTGCTTTGACTGTTTTATTCTGAAATCTGCTCTATTTTTCATTGACTGACACGGACCAGATGGTTTCACTCCAATGGATCAACCCTTCAAAATAAAAGACATGAGAAGAAGAACATGCATTTTTAAGGAGGTGTAATTGATTAAAGAGCAGAAAAGTCAGAGTTTGACATCTGAGTCAAAAAACCTAAAAATCACTTTTCTTTGACATGAAATGCTGACTTTGTTTTATTTTGAAGGGTCAAATCAATCGGTTTTGAACACCACAACTGGAAACTGTCATACTTTGACACTTAAATATGTTGCAATCAGACTGTCAGCATCAATAAAGACAGACAGAGAGATACAGACTGACCGAGGGAGATCTTCTCCCCGGAGTCGGCCGGCAGCAGGAAGACGAGCAGCGCCAGCGTGGAGATGAGGACGCAGGGGATGAGGAGGTTGAGGCCGTAGTAGAGCGTCCTCCTCCTCATCACCACGGTGAAGGTCACGTCAGGGTACGGCTCCTTGCAGCAGTCGTAGAAACGCTCGTTCCTCCGCCCGGGGACCTCTGAACACAACACAACAACAACAACAACAACAACACAACAACGTCAACACCGAGGAGTCGACAGAAAGTTCACTCAGCCGTTTAACTTCCTGACTTCTGATCTGCACCGTGAGATTTTATTTTCCTTTTCTTTCTGAACTTCTCTCGTCTTGTTGCATTTTAAAAACACAAGAGTAAAATGTTGTTGTGCAGCCGTCTGACCTCGGATCAGAGGATCGTAGACCCCGGAGTCATGTGTGAGAGTTTAACATTGATCCAGTCACAGATTAGAAGAGAGAAAAACAGAGTTTTCTTCAACGCAGCGCTGGAGATTTTCTGTTTTTTTCCATCTGATGAAAGTGAAAGTAAGAGCTCGTCCACAAGGACACGGTGGAAGTGAATCTGCATTAGTTATTTATTGTTTCGGTGAAAACAGTATTTTTTGGAAACGGGTCCCAGAATGGGAAAATCTGAAAACGCCGCCCGAGGGTTTTCATGTAGAAATCCAAAATGGATGTTTTATGAAATAATTTATTAAAGTGTCGTACACATCACTGGCCACATGGGCTTAAAGACACTAGATAATAACTGGCAGGAATCGTTCACTTGGTGATACAAACATGGGATGTGGTATAAATACTCTCCAATAAAGAACTTTAGACCAAAATGAATTGATTGTGATGATTAGACGCTGATATCGGACTTATTGGTACAATTTGGAAGCCATCTTGAAAAATGGCCGCCATGTTGGATTTCTTGGGTGGCCAGTGGGTGTTTGTACCAAATTTGCATGTTTTTATCATTATGTGAACGATTCTGATGTTAAAGGCCATTAATCTGCTGCAGTAGATACTACAGTAGATACTACAGTAGATACTGATACTACAGTAGATACTGATACTACAGTAGATGCTACAGTAGATACTACAGTAGATACTAGTGATGTTTTCTGTCTCAGAGTTTAGGCTTTTTCAATAAATCTGACTAACACATGAATTTTCTCCTTGTCATTCCAGCCCAACACACTGTAAGTCGAGGTTCTTCACCTGAACTTTTCCAAACATGGATTTCCTCAGTTCATTTTACAACACGTAAAACCAAAGGTGTTGTACTGACTGTAGAGACAAATAAAGTTTCTTGAACTGACTCCTCTGCTCTGCCTCTGTCAGTGTTTTAGCCTCAGCTCAGTTTTCCTCTCTACCTTCTTCCTCTTCTTCTTCTTCTTCCCTCTCTCTTTCTTTCTGGTTATTTTACTGATTAATTACTGACGATAACCCCCCCCCCCCACTCCCCCCCTCCACCCTCCCTCCTCCTGCTCTCGTTTCATCCTCAGTGCTCGGCGCCGCGCGCCCGGCTGCTTTTCATTAGCCGACACGTGGCTACATCGCTCAGTACACTGGTTCCAATCTGTGGAGGGGGGAGGAGGGGGCACTGTGGGGGGGTAGGTAGGGGGGGGCTGGGGGGTAAATGTGAAACAAACTGCTGAGATTTTCAATTAAGTTCCTGTGAACGGCCGATTGGCTGAGAAACTTCCTCTACACTCGTTTTTAACTCTGTTCATTTCATCCTTTATTCCGCCAGAGGAGATCTTCATCCTCATCCTCATCTTCCTCCCTCACCGTCCTCCATCGGGTCAGAACCAGAACCAGAACCAGAACCAGAACCAGAACCAGAACCAGAACCAGAACCGGGTGTGAGGTCAGGATCCACAGCTGCAGGTGAGCAGGACTGAAGTCGACTCAGTTCTGGTTCTCAGTCTGGTTCTGGTTCTGATTGTGGTCCTTATTCTGGTCCTGGACTTGGTTTTGGTTCTGGTTCTAATACCGGTTCTTGTACCAGTTTAAGTTTTGGTTCCCTGATGCAGGAAGAATAGCCTCCTACATCAGACCACGCCCCCGTGTACCATAGGCCACGCCCCCACCAAATCAGGCTCCGCCTCCTGCTGTTTCCTCCATGACCAGATGAAAACCAGTGCTTTATCAGGTGTCCTATTTATTATTGATTATTGATGATAAAAAAGAGACCAGATGGGGTGGGTTTTTTTCATCATTTCCTTTCTTGTCTTTTCCTTTTCCACTCTTTTTGTGTAATTCCCGTCTCCATGGCAACGACATCATGCATCTTTCAGAAAGGCTGCATTCAAAGGCCGGTCATGTCTCCCCGGTTGGAAAAGAACAAAAACAATCTTTCTTCTCCTCCTCTGTCCTGTCTGTGTGTGTGTCCAGTCTATCACATATAACCCAGACAGATGGTCCAATCACACGTCTCATTCATGTCCCTCCACCTGTGAAATGAGACATTATCACTAAACCAGGGCATGTGGTCAACACCTGCATCATGACACACTGATCTCAGACCAGTTAAAACACAAAAGGTTTGATTGATCCCCTGCTGCATCAGATGTGAACTGTGCTGTCGAATCCGATCGATCAGATGTTCAAACTTCATGTCTTTTTATTTGATGTCCAGGTTGAGGTCGATTCGTCTGTTTCTGTTTCCAGTCATTTCCAGCTGCAGCTGAAGCACAGACGGTTTAGAAACAAGATGCTCCACTACAAGTCAGTTTCCTGTGTCTCTGTCCCATGGGTTTCTCCATGACTCCGCCCCCTTTAGGAGACCAACATTCCATGACTCCGCCCCTTTTAGGACACCAACAGACCATGGCAACGCCCCTTTTAGGAGACAAACAGACCATGGCTCCGCCCCCTCTAAGAGACCAACCAACAGACCATAACGAGTTGGGATTTCCGACTTCCCCTTTAGTAGACCAGCAGACCAGAAAGAAGTTGATTGTGGCTCATGGCTGAATATGAGAAATTTATGCAGCAGCAAGTTATGTTTATTGTGGAGCAAACCAGCAGACACGCCGCAGGTGAGTGACTCTACCCCGTTTTAGTTAGATAACAAACAGACCATGGCTCGTTAAACGTTAACCGAACTTTTACGTGGAGACAAACAGACCGTTTAAGATGGCTCCGCCATGTTTTCTGTTTTAGGAAAAGACTGAAAAACAGACCATGGCTCCGCCCCGTTTTTTTTAGGAGACAAACAGACCATGGCTCCGCCCCTTTTAGGAGACCAACAGACCATAACTCCGCCCCCTTTAGGAGACCAGCAGACCATGACTCCGCCCCTTTTAGGAGACAAACAGACCATGGCTCCGCCCCTTTTAGGAGACAAACAGACCATGGCTCCGCCCCTTTTAGGAGACAAACAGACCATGGCTCCGCCCCTTTTAGGACAGACCATAGCTCTGCCCACTTTAGGAGACCTGCAGACTGTGACTCCGCCCCCTTTAGGAGACAAACAGACCATGGCTCTGCCCCTTTTAGGAGACCAACAGACTATGACACCGCCCCCTTTAGGAGACCAGAAGCAGCATCAGCAGGTCTTGAGGACAAAGTTTTGAGGCAAACATCAAAAATACATAAATATTTGTTCTGAGATATTTGTACAAGTTGGAAAAATGTAAGAGACATTTCTGGAAAATACTGTAATATTTCAGGGAAAAAAGTGGTAATATTTTGAGAAAATATGACTTCAGATAAACTGAAAACTAAACTTGTGAACGTCTCTGCAGCTGTTGACCATGCGTTTCTCCGTCTCTTACCCACGAGGTCCCACTCTCCGTTGGCGATGTACCCGGTGATGTCGGCCTCGACCATCTGCAGGTCCAGGCTCCAGCCGCCGTACGTCCAGGAGCCGAACTTCAGGTCGCAGCGCTGCACGTCGAAGGGGAACCAGCGCACGTCGATGTAGCAGGTGCTTTTAAATATTCCTGAAATATATGACACAAATATTAAACAAACACACAGGAGGCAGCGGCGGCGGCTGAGCGGAGGAAGATAAAGACGGCAGTGGGAAAAAAAAACAAAAAAGTAAAAGTAAACAAAGATTAAGACTGGAGGGAAAAAGGAGCTCAGCGAGAAACAGAAAACGACTGTTTGTGTTTGTGAGTGTCAGCGGGAGATCGTTATCAAAAAATACATGCAGACAATAAATAACAAGCTGGAAGAAGAAGAGAGGAGGAGGAGGAGGAGGAGGAGGAGGGAGAAGGGAGATGAAGACGAGTAGGAAGAGGGAAAAGAGAAAGAGGAGAAGGGAGAGGAAGAGGAGGAGGGTTTCAGACTCTGACGGGTATAAGGAAGAAAAGCAGGAGGACAGAGAGGAGGAAGAGGAGTAGGAGGAGGGAGAAGGGGAAGAAGAGGAGTAGGAGGAGGGAGACGGAGGAAAAAGAGGATGATTTCAGGAGGAGAGTGTCGGTTCAGGTCAACAACAACAACAACAACATCATCAACAGAAGAAGTTTCCATTCACTCTGAGCAGGAGAAAACAATCTGATCTGAGAGCAGCCGACACCTGAGCCCCAGGGTAAATCACCACACAGCTGAGACATCGCCACGACAACCACCACGACCACGACAACCACGACGTGACCTTCAGGTGCAACCATAAATAAAGCAGCGAAGAAGAAGAAGAAGAAGAAGAAGCCGAGGTGACGACGAAACAAACAAACAAACAGGAAACTGTGAAATTCTGTTTAGATTTTTATGACATCACAAAAAAAGATTTTTATGTCTCCTATTGAAGCCTCTTCCTCTTCCTCCTGATGATCAGTGATCAATACCAGCTGTCAGCAGTAATGGAGCTGTTAACCACTTTTTATTGGTTATTGATCACTGATCAGCTGATGAGTTTCCCTCCTCTCACTGACAGAACGATGGTTTAACTGTCTCCAGACCCAGTTTTATATTCATATTATATATTTTTAAATATACTGTATTTATATATTTTCTAGATATTAAAGTTTGTTTCAACACAAATAAATAAATAAATAAATAAAAACGAGGAGATGAGAATAAAGACGAGCGGACGTCGTCCATCACGGTGATGAGGACGAGGATCATAACTCCTCCTGACCTCCTCACGTCGACCCCCGACCTCCTGGTGACTCTCCTCCCCCTCAGTGTGTGTGTGTGTGTGTGTGTGTGTGTGTGTGTGTGTGTGTGTGTGTGTGTTTGTGGCCTTGAACAGGCGACTGATGAATCTCCTTCTGTGATGAACAGCAGATCAAAGTGTTTCCTAATCGGTTTTCAGTCTCCAGACGGAGGAATGAGGTTCGGAACATTTACCTCAGTTTGGATAAACTGTACTAGTCAGAGTTTTAATGCAGAATACTTTTACTTTTACTTGAGTATATTTATGAAGAAGAAGTGGTTCTTTTACTCCGTTACATTCAGCTTCTTTGTATCGATCTGTTTGTTCATGTTTTAACGTAGATTCTTCCAACAGAGTCTCTGTCTCATGTCTCCAAAACAAAAGTCACTCTAATATTTCATTGAACTGCAGGTAGCTTTGATTACAGCGTGTTTTCACTGTGGCATCGCGTCAGTCACCTCTGATCTACAGTATCTGAGAGTGTGTGTGTGTGTGTGTGTGTGTGTGTGTGTGTGTGTGTGTGTGTGTGTGTGTGTGTGTGTGTGTGTGTGTGTGTGTGTGTGTGTGTGTGTGTGTGTGTGTGTGTGTGTTACCTGGAGGCAGGTACTGACAGTATCCGGTGGAGTTGACCAGGATGTTGGTGTGAAAGGAGGCGTCGAACCGCTCGTCAGCGCTGAGACACAGAGAGATGATGATGATGATGATGATGATGATGATGATGATGATGATGTCAGAGCTTCATCATGGCTACAGTGTTTTCACTACATTTCCCATGAGCCTCAGCGCGCATGGTGAAATTCTTGCACCGGCGCGAGACGGACGAAAGACAAAACATTTACCAAGAATGTTTTCATTGATCAAGAATGAGAGTAGTGACACGATGCACCAAACGATGATCTTTTCTCCATAACAACGCTGCAACACCCACATCTTGTTACATCTTGGGGCGGTGGATTTCTGGCGTGACATTTCCTCGAGTGGCAGCCAGGCACGGCTCAAAGTACGTGGAGAAGGAACGCAGCCAGAAATCAACCCGCTTCAAGGTTTACATGACAGACAGAAACGGTTTAAACTTTCTCCTTGAGACGGTTTGAGTTCATATCAAGTGTTTTCAATCAGTTTGGTCTCGCTAACCTATTGAAACCGTTTAAAACTGTCCACGTGAACCCACCTACACTGCAAAAACTCAAACTCTTACCAAAAATGTTTGTCTCAGTTCTAGTCAAAACAATCTAATTCTATTTAAAATAAGACTCGTCACATTAAAAGCAGCTGGTTTTTAGACACTTTTTACTTCTTTCAAGCAGATTTGAACTTTTTTCTACTTATTTCAAGTGAAAATTTGTTTGAAACGAGTGAAAATGATCTAAAAACAAGAACATGTTTAGGTGATGAGTCTGATTTTAATTGGAAAGAGATTCGTTTTCAGTAGAAATGAGACGTTTTTTAACCAGAAATAAGAAATAAGTTTTTACAGTGTAAAAAACCAGCAGCTGTCGTTTCCTCTGATCAGAGTTTGTTCGAGTAAAAAAACACAAGTTTTTTTTAAAACTTGACTCTGTGCCTGATAATAATTCAAAGTCTGTGTATCTGCCCCTCCCCCCCCCCCCCCCCCGCCCCCTCCTCCTCTTTAATGACCAGCAGACCCTCCGTCCTGCTCCGACCACCGCCCTCTTCCACCAACATCAGACTTTGCTCCTGAGCTGCTGCTCCGTTAATGAGCTGAAACGCTGTTTAGCACCAGCAGAGAGACAGAGACCCCCCCCCTTCAGCCCCCCACTTCACCCCCCTCCCACAGCTCTGATGTGTTAATCCTGACAGAGAGAGGAAACCTATCTTTGGCGCCGATAACAGGAAGGGAATTAGCTGAATGAGCTCGTTTTGCTGAATCAGGAACGAGGCGACGGAAACAAACCGTGACGGAGCGACGGTCCGACACGAGGCCTCGGTTCAACGCCATCGATCCGTGGATCCTGCTGTTCTTTGTTCTGACGGTTTTTACATTTTAAAGGAGAAACTTTATCGATCGTTTCTCTTCAGAAGTGGAGGAAGTGAAAACTGCAGAGATGAAAGTGAATGTTAAATATATGGATGATGTTTATTAACGATAACGAAGCAGCTTCTTAATCACAGCCATGGGTCAGTAATTAAAGCTGCAGGTGAAAGTGGGCGGAGCCTCACACATCAGTCAGTCACTCATCTATCTTTCAGTAGCTGCGTTTCCATCGCAGGGTTTTTCAAAATAAAAGCAATATTTCTAAAATTGGAAGGAGTTTGAAAACAGTCTTTATCTGTCGACAGGAAACCAACTCGTAAAAATGTTTTTCTGATATTTGAGAGGTTTTTCCAAATTGTTCATTTATATATTAATCAGTTTTTGTTCTTTATTTTTCTTCCTCACTTAATTCAAGTGTTTATTGTTTATGCAACACATCATTTATTGTGCCTGTTTGTATTTGTTTCATGCTTTGTGTTAATGTTTTTGTTCTGTTTTTCCTTTTCTCTCACTTTTACTTTATATGAACCATTTGATCGTGTTTTATTATTTTTGACTCTCTGGTTGCCAATGAAATTTAAAAAAATAAAAGAGAGAGGGTTTTTGAACCGCAGGTGTTTCCTTTAAAGGGATAGTTCAACAATTAAAGCTAACGAACCTACTGCTATGACTATAGCGATTATGGCAATGGGCCAGTTTGCCAAAATGTTGAACTATCCCTTTAATAGTTTCTGTCTGGACGAAACGCTGAAGCAGTAATTCCAAGTCATTTGACATATTTGAGCAATTCATAACACAACAGTTACTTTTTTCCAGTTAATGAGTTACTTTTTGTGTAAAGTAACTAGTAACTAAGAGTAACTGTGCTGTTACCTGTTGTACAGCAGGATGTCCGGCCTCCAGATCTGGCTGTCGGGGAACCGGACGTTGGTCACACCGGGGTAGTCGGACGCGTTCCACTGCAGGTAGAAGTCTGTCCAGTACTGCACACACACACACACACACACACACACACAAACACACACACACACACACATGAACTATGCAGGATATTTATCTTATGTTTCACTTTTACTGCTTTGGATGACTTACACAACAAAAACTCTCCTCTTTATAAGAATATTTGTCAAAACGAAACTCTTTCCTCTTAAAATCAGACTCATCACATAAAAATCAACTTGTTTTTAGATCATTTTCACTTGAAATAAGTAGAAAAATCTCAAAGTGGAGCAGGTTTTTGTGCTTGATGAGTCTTATTTTAGGTAGAATGAGATTAGTTTTGACTAGAAATTAGACAAATATTCTTGTTAAGGTTTTTGCAGCGTGTAACGTGTTGCAGGGAAAGACGAGGCTCCTTCACATTGTGGATGGGAATCAAACCTGCGATCAGAGCCGCGACATAAACTCCCTGTAAACCTTAATCTCTTGTTTCAGACAGATACGACGACACAAATACAGGCATCGTAACATATAGTCGCCGACATGATCATCTATTGATCCACTGATTGGTTATTAAAAAGGCTTCGTTGGAAAACAGCGGCGGCGAACTGAGCCACAATGGCGGCGACTGCAGGTACGATGTCAACAGGAAGTAAAAACATTTTAAAATAATTAATTCAGATTAGATATACGTTTTTTTTTATGGAAAAGCAGTACTTTCATTCTGCACCGTCTGAAAACTTAGCTTTAATAAAGGTTCATTCAACACATTTGTTCCGTCACTGACGCGGTGACACGTCTGTTTTAAACTGAGCAGAAACTTTTTGTTGTTGTTGTTGTTGTTGTTGTTGTTGTGGATCAAACAGCTGCTGCTCCTGCACGTTGAACTGTTTTTATGTTTTAAATGTATTTGTGCAGTTTGTGTGTCTTTGTTTGAACCACAGAGGGAACGACAACAGACAGGAGGTCGTTGTGTGTTTGTCGTCTGAGCTGCAGCTGATGAAGCTGCTGCACGTTCCAGCTGCTCACACACACACACACACACACACACACACACACACACACACACACACACACACACACACTCACACACACTTATGTAAGCGGCATTGTTACAGAGAAGTCTGTGTTAGTGTGTCTGTGTGTGTGTGTTATTGTGCTGCCAAGAACCATCAGGAGTGTGTTGATGTGTGATTTGCATCCACAGCTCTGCCGGCCGCGTTGCACTTCACATCCTCTCTGAGATCTCTGCTCTGTGTGTGTGTGTGTGTGTGTGTGTGTGTGTGTGTGTGTGTGTGTGTGTGTGTGTGTGTGTGTGTGTGTGTGTGTGTGTGTGTGTGTGTGTCGATGTGAGGCTACAATGGCTGCAGGTTGCGCACACACAGACACACACACACACAGACACACACTCATCGTCCTCATCCTTGTTTACTTCCTGTCACTGAGCTCAGATGTTTCTCCCTGAGGAATCTGTTGGAAGATAGAAGTCGGATCGGCCGCACACACACAAACACACACACACACACACACACACACACACACACACACACACACGATCTCATCTCGTGTTTGTGACAAACTTCTAACAAACGTGTTTTGATGTTTCTCTTTTATCGCCGCGCTGCGATGAATCTGTTTGAATTTAACACGTAAAGAAGCAGAAAATGACTTTTTAATTAGAGTCAGCTGTGTGTGTGTGTGTGTGTGTGTCTGTGTGTGTGTGTGTGTGTGTGTCTGTGTGTCTGTGTGTGTGTCTCTCTCTCCGTCAGACGCCGGTGACCTGGATGTTTGAACACACACAGCTGATGTTTCTGAAACCGACTCCACGTGAAGCTGATGAGGATCTGAAAAATATTCACCCACCCGGTTACTATGGTAACGATGCAGAGTTTCCTTCAGGAAAATCCAGCATTTGACACTTTAGTGTGGACGTCAAGGAAACGGACCAGTCGGACGCCACCGGTCGGACCGGACGGACGCTGACTTCACATTAAAGCTCCATGTTTTATTCTTCTGTGCTCTTATTTTGAAGGGCTGATCCATGACATGATCTGAAAACCATCTCAGTGTAGTTTTCCAGCTTCTCTCTGGAGCTCTAGTAACAACAGGTTGGTGTCAGCCAATCAGAAGAGTCTCTCTTCTGATTGGCTGACTGTTTTCTGAGCAATCAAATAAATGAATTATATATATTAAAAAAAAATCTAAAATGATCCAATAACAAAATAAAGCACATTTCAGAATAAAACACTCAGGGAAACCAAATGTTGCAAGTTGTTGGACGACTGCTTTGTTGTGACATCACAAAGTCACAGGAAGTCCAGACGGCTGGTTTTAGGGCTTTAATGGAGATTTAATACAAACATCTACCTTTATTTTGAAAGAGCTTTAACAGAAAAATCTACCTTTATTTTGAAGGAGCTTTAACACAAACATCTACCTTTATTTTGAAGGAGCTTTAACACAAACATCTACCTTTATTTTGAAGGAGCTTTAACACAAACATCTACCTTTATTTTGAAAGAGCTTTAACACAAACATCTACCTTTATTTTGAAGGAGCTTTAATACAAACATCTACCTTTATTTTGAAGGAGCTTAAATACAAACATCTACCTTTATTTTGAAAGAGCTTTAACAGAAACATCTACCTTTATTTTGAAGGAGCTTTAACAGAAACATCTACCTTTATTTTGAAGGAGCTTTAATACATACAGTACTACCTTTATTAAAGTAATTAAGTTGCTTTTCTGTAATTAGCACTAAGTAACTATCAGTATTTTAAACATTAAACTAACATTATAATGATTTCACTTTGTGTCGTTTCCTGCAACATTTTACACTTTAATCCTCTGTTTCATTAGAGTAAAAAAAAAACCTCAGTTGTTGAATTACATCAGTCTGCTTCCAGTCAGAGCAGCAACATCATGAAATCACCACGGAGACACAGAGAGGAGGAGGAGGAGGAGGAGGAGGATGAAGGACCAGAGGACAGATGTGAGAATGTGTAATTTCAACGAGCAGGTGAGGACGACTGATCAGGTTCAAAGAGGACGAGACCAAAAAGACCAAAAGCAGACCTGAGAGTGACGCAACGCTGCAAAAAAAAGAAAGTTCAAGAGGATTTAACGAGGATGAGAAACACACAGCGAGACGGGAGCCGGATCTGATCCAGAGTCTGTGTTGGGATGAGACTCCGGGTCTGGACCAGCGCTGCTTCTTTAGACTCTAGACTCTCCTCCGCTGCACAAACAGGATGTAACACAAACAGACCCACCGTCGCCCCGGGAGACACCGAGGAGTCTGAGATGCCTTGCTCGCCATGACAACGCCGTCGCAGCGGGAGAAAACAAATCAACAACTCGTGTAAACATGTGAGGACACGAGGATAAAAACCAGAGACCGACCGACCGGTCCTGGTGTTCAGAGGCCGGAGCGTTGGAGGGTTAGAACCAGGACCTGATCTGGAACCAGGTCCAGAACCAGAACCGGATTTAGAACCAGAACTGGAACCAGGACCAGAACAGAGACCAACACGGCTATTTTTTTTGGGCCGTTGAGTCGCAACAAGAAGAAAAAAAAAAAACAGAAACTTATCGACAGCGCTGTAAAATCGGAGCTCGTCCTGACGCCCCTGAAGGCAACACGCTCTCTGGAAATGTCGATACCGAGGCTGTTTCTGTTCCCGGAGATGAAGTTCAGGAGGAAGAAAAAAAAAACTTCCAGCGCTTTGACATTAAAGAAATACACACACACACACACACACACACACACACACACACACACACACACACACACACACACACACACACACACACACACACACACACAAAACCTGCTGTTGAAATGTTTCCTCTCGCTTCAAGACATTCATTAAAAAAACACACAATGAGAGGGAGGAAGAGGAAGAGGAGGAAGATGATGAAGAAAGAGGGGGAGGAGGAGGAAGAAGAGGAGGAGGAAGATGATGAAGAAAGAGGGGGACACAAAACCTGATGTTGAAATGGAGGAAGCTTCAAGACATTCATTAAAAAAACACACAATGAGAGGGAGGAAGAGGAGGAGGAGGAAGATGAGGAGGAGAAGGACGAAGGAAGAGGGGGAGGAAGAGGAGGAGGAGGAAGAGAAGGAGGAAGAGGAGGAGGGAAGAGGAGGAGGAGGAAGATGATGAAGATGAGGAGGAGAAGGAGGAAGGAAGAAGAGGAGGAGGAAGGAAGAGGAGAAGGAGGAAGGAAGAAGAGGAGGAAGAAGAAGAGGAGGAGGAGGAAGATGATGAAGATGAGGAGAAGGAGGAAGGAAGAAGAGGAAGAGGAGGAGGAGAAGGAGGAAGGAAGAGGAGGAAGATGATGATGAAGAGGAGGAAGATGAGGAGGAGGAGGAGGAAGATGATGAAGATGAGGAGGAGAGGCGGTCTACAGATTATATTAAAGAAGCTAAAACTGTGGTCTGGAGGAAGGAGCTGCAGAGGAGGAGAGGAGGTTCCTCCAGGGAGGAAACAACCTTCTCCTTTTCCTTTCCCTTCTCTTTCACATTCCCCTCCTCCTCCTCCTCCTCCTCTTCCCTCTCCCTCTTCTCCCTGTCGTGGCGGGAGCAGCAGATTAAGGCGGATTAATGCTTCTCCACGTTACCAACACGCTGACAGTCCGGAGCAGGAACCAGAGATAATTAAATCTGGACAGACGCATGACATGAGCTCAGGAGGAAACTGTTAATGGAAAACCGCTCTGACATTCACACCAGAGGAAGAGACAAAGGAAGAGGAGGAGGAGGAGACGCCAAGAGAGGAGGAGAGGGTTCACCGACCAGGAGGAGGGGGAGGAGGAGGAGGCAGGAGGGGTTGGAGAAGTAAAGAGGAGGAAGAGGAAAAAGATGAGGAGGAGGAAGAGTTAGAGAAACAGGAGAATAAGAATGAGGAGGAAAAGGAGGAGAAGAACAAGAGTCTGTGTAGAAGTTCTGATCCAGTTCGTCTCCATCACAGGAAACTAATCTGGGTCAAACTCCTCCGTCTCTCTGGGATTCAGACTGAGAGAGGGACGGGATGGTTTCCATGGAGACAGGTACCAACATGGACTCACTTCAAACCACCTCAAACATCTGCAACAGCTGGACCGGACCGGACCAGACCAGACCAGACCAGACCGGATCGGACCAGACCGGACCGGACCGGACCGGACCAGACCAGACCAGTCTGATGACCAGACCGACCAGACCAGTTCTGATCCAGACCGTCTCCATCGGACCAGGAAGACCAGACCAGATCGGACCGGGGTCGGAAACTCCGGACCAGTCGGACCAGACCAGACCAGGGATTCAGACTGAGACCAGAGACCAGACCAGACCGGACCAGACCAGACCGGACCGGACCAGACCGGACCAGACCAGACCGGATCGGACCAGACCGGACCAGACCGGATCGGACCAGACCGGACCAGACCAGACCAGACCGGACCAGACCGGATCGGATCGGACCAGACCGGACCGGACCGGACCAGTCCAGACCGGACCAGACCAGACCAGTCCAGACCAGACCAGACCAGACCGGACCAGACCAAATCGGACCAGTTCATCATTTACATCAATAATCTATATTATAATGATTTATCATTCAGAAACCAGCCGTCAGGACTTCCTGTCACTTTGTGATGTCACAACTAAGCCCCGCCCCCTCACCACCTGGACCCACCATCCATCCAACAACAACTTTGGATTTGGTTTCTCTGAGTGTTTTATTCTGAAATCTGCTCTATTTTCTTTTTTTTTATTGGATAGAAAGCAGTCAGCCAATCAGAAGAGAGGCTCAGAGCCTCCTCCTCTCTCCTGATTGGCTGACACCGACCTGTTGTTGCTAGAGCTCCAGAGAGGAGATGGAAACCTACACCTCTGATGGCTCAGCCCTTCAAAATAAAAGACAGGAGAGGCAGAAACCAGCAGCTGGTTGTTTATCTCAGCATCGACTCTGTCAACAGCGTGAATTAAATCCATTCCCAGCTCCTCTAACGATGTTTGATGTTGTTTTAATTGATTCTTCTTAAACACGTTTCTGTCACAAATGTAATCACTAAGACCAAACTGTTGTTTTCACACTTTGGTTTGTGTCTGGATTAAAGCAGAGGGACTATTAATATCCACCAGAGGCTGCTTCCAGAACCCCCCCCCTCCTCCTCCTCCTCCTCCTCCTCCTCCTCAGAGAGATAATCACAGCAGCCGCTTCCCACCACTCCAACAATTACAGATAAATCAGGATTAACTGGATTTTCCATCAGAGGAACCAGAGTGGAGGTTCAGTCCCACGGCCTGAGGGAGGCTCTGATCTGGGGGTCGCCCCCCCCCCAACGGCCAGGGAAGAGGAGGAAGAGGAGTTAATGCACCACATCTGGACCAGCTGCATCACGGAGGGGGGGTCGTCATGTGACAAAGAGCTACGGCTTCAGCCTTTAAAAAGCTTAGACGAGTCGAACAAACTAAACTAAACTTTTACTTCAGGAGCTGCTGCTACAACAAGGATAAAAACAGAGATCACATTGATTTTTCCTGAACATCTTTTCCATGTCTTGGCTTCCGGACACTTGGGTCAGCAGGACGAGCAGCATGGAGGAACCTGGATGCAGTGAGCTCTGTCCAACGCCATTGGGTCCAGCGCGCCATTCCGAACATTTTCTTTCATATTCTGGCTCTTAATTATCTTAGAAAAAGGTCCGCCATTCCCAACCAAAAACCAAAAAGTTCTGCCATTTCAGTGGTAATTGAATTGAAGTGCTTTCCGTGGTACAGCAGGTAGAGCAGCCGCCATCGGAACAGGCAACCGGGATTGAATCCTGGGAAGGCTGCACTTTGGTACTTTCTTTGTCTTGTTTTTTTACCCCACACATTATGTTATGCCGGGGACGCAGAAGCGCTGCGAAAGTCGCAAAGTGCCGAGAAGCAGAGCCGGTTTCCTTCCGGCTCGCACCCTGCAGCGATCGTTTTGGTGTCTGCTCTAATTGCTGCAAGCGGTCACGTCAAGCCGGGCAGCAAGTCAAACAAAGAAACACAAGAGAATCTGGTCAATTTTCAAAATAAAACACAGTGATTGACACCTTCAGAATGGCAGCCCCTTGTGAATTTTGGAATGACGGACCTTTGGAAATTTTCGGAATGGCGGACAGTTGGAATGGTGAACCTTATAAGTTTCCCCCCGCTGCCATTATATGAAAATCTGTTGTTTCAAATTTTTGTCCATTGGGGTCAAAAAAAGTTTCATGGTCTAGTTCAGGGTTCCCCAATTCCGGTCCTCGAGTTGTTTTACAAGTTTCCTGTTACAACACACCTGATTCCAATGATCAGCTCGTCATCAAGCTCTGCAGTGGCCTGACAACGAGCCACTCATTTGAATCAGGTGTGTTGTAGCAGGAAACTTCTAAAACATGCAAGGCAGTGGCCCTCGAGGACCGGAATTGGGAAACCCTGGTCTAGTTGAATGACGTGTAACCGTAGCAACACAACATCTGGAGTGATGTGATGCTGGTTAGCTGTGATTGGACGGATGGATCCTGCAGATGTTTGGTGAAACCCTCCAATAAACAGCTCCAGGACCACAGACTTCATTAAAACACATGCAGCTGTTTCCATTTAGTTTGTAGACTTTTTTTTAAAAAAAATATAAATATATAAATAACTTGAGTTATTTCAAAGTTTTCAGGAGGATCAAAGCTGCTTTTCCTTTGGATCCTCTGGCTCAGCAGCTCCGGGGAGACGTTCCTTTACTCTGTGATGTACTCTAATATTTCACACTAGGTTTGTAGATAAAAGAGAGAAACAACAGAAGAGAAGCTGAGGATGGAGAAAACACACTTCCTCTCTGGAGGAGGACACACGTGAAGACTCACCAGCTGCAGCCAGATGTTGGTCGTCAGCACCTGGTTCTTCTCATCCTGACAAACAAGAAGAGGAAGAAGAAGAGGAGGAGAGCAGTGAGTGTGTGTTGTGTTCGTTTGGAGTCACTGGTTCGAGTCCGTCCGCCCTCTCCCGCCGCTCCTTTCATCGAGCCAGCGAGAGAGAGAGGATGAATATGAATAACGTCACTTTGATGAATGTCCGGCCTCTCTAATGTATTCACTGGAAGCCGAGCGTTCAGAGGGAATTAAAGAGAGGGAAGGACATAAAGAGATAAACAATAAAGACTGACCTTCGCTCAGTTCACTTAGTTCTGCTGTGAGCTGCACTTTTACTCCCGTAAAGACCTGAACATCGCACAACGCTGTGATGTCACAACTGAACAAATCGTTATTCTTCTTCTGTGTTTTAGTTTTACATCTGCTCCAATAAAAACAGAGCAGATTTCAGAATAAAACACTCAGAGAAACCAAATCCTGCAAGTTGGATGTGTTGCTGCGATGTTGTGACATCACAAAGTGACAGGAAGTCCTGACGGCTGGTTTTAAAGGGATAGTTCAACATTTTGTCCAATTGTCCCATCACCATAACCCCTATAGTCATAGCAGTAGGTTCGTTACCTTTAATTATAGGTGCAAACTATTTTTAGAACGGCGGAGCAGAGCCGTGAGCTGCTCAGAGCTACGCTACGGAGGCTCATGGGATTTCTTGGTTTCCCTCATCAAACTCATCAAATACACAATCCAACAACTCCACAACGCTCTGGTGGACAAGTTGTGACCTGCACATTCACCACGCTATGAGATAATAACGGAACGATACGAAACTGAGCCATTTTCGAGGTAAATACAGGGTAAGTACGGAGACTGCTTGCTGAAAAACTGTCCCTGAAGGCAACGCGCATCAGCGGTTTTGCATGATTTTACCCCAAAAACAGCTCAGTTTCGTAACGTTGTGTTATTATCTCATAGCGTGGTGAATGTGCAGGTCACAACTTGTCTACAAAAGCGCTGTGTAGTTTTGAGATTCTGTATTTGATGAGTTTGATGAGGGAAACCAAGAAATTCCCTTCGCCTCCATAGCATTGCCCTGAGCAGCTCATGGCTCTGCTCCGCCGTTATAAAAACAGCTTGCACCGACAATAACAAACCTACTGCTATGACTATAGGGATTATGGTGATGGGACAGTTTGCCAAAATGTTGAACTATCCCTTTAAGTCTTAGTTCTGAATCCTGGCTGTGTTGCTTTAACTTTTATTCAACTGTGTGTGGATAAGAACCCAGGCTGATCATCACCTGTGGTGATCTGAGTCAGTATTGATAGAAATGATTGATCAGTGCAGCTTCACGGTGGAGTCGGTCCTGGCTGTGACTCTGGATTGATGAGAGATTCCTGGGCTCGGATGTTAATCAGTTTGCTGCTGGAAACCTCGTCTGATGGACGGCGCTCTCTCACCGTGACAAAGTATTTGCCCGACTAAAAGTACAGAAATGATGCGATAAATTATTTCTCTGCGGAGGTATTGACCGTGAGCTGCGGTGTTTCATCATGGTGTCGCAGCAGCAGGAGGAGGAAGAGGAGGAGGAGGAGGAGGAGGAGGAGGAGGAGGAGGAGGAGGAGGTGAAGCCCGGTCCCTCAGCCTCACCTGGAGCCACAGAGCGACATCTTCAGCTGGAGACAAAACCTGTTTGTCCAAATTCAAACCTCCGGAGCGACGAGGCAGAGCAGCAGCAGCTGTGACCGCGTGGAGCAGCTGAGCTGATCGGAGCTGATAACAGCACCCGCCCAGAGCCTCCTCCTCCTCCTCCTCCTCCTCCTCCTCCTCCTCCTCCTCCTCCTCCTCCTCCTCCTCCTCCTCCTCCTCCTGCAGGCTCAGGGAGGACAATCTGGGCCTCCACAGAGAGACGTGTCTTTATGAGACACCAGTTAATGCGGCGTGTCATGATGAGCAGCTGCTGCTTCTCTCTGTAGCTGTGGTTAGTTCACTGTCTGATGTCACAGAATGAGACAAACTCAGACATCAGGATGAAATGATGATGAAACTAAAACATGATCAAGTCGTGTTTGATTAAAATTTGGATTCTAACAAAGAGAAGTTTCCATCCTTTACTTAGACTTTTGGACGAATGGATGGATGGATGGATGGATGGATGGATGGATGGACAGAAAGCTGGACAGGTGGTTGCAGGATGGATGAATAGTTGACACATTTCATTGATCTCAAGCTGGTAACCTCTTGTTGGAGCAGCTGAGTGGAAAATCAATGAATAATAAAACAGATGACCTCGTTACAGCTGCTGTAAAACAACGGAGTCCAAGTCCAGAATACAGTAAGACGTCTGCATGAACGACTCCAGATGATACAGTCACTATTAACTGTTGTTAGCTCAGTGTGCTACATGCTAAAGCTGTCTGTCTAAAGTCCCCACTGACGTCTCCACCGTCGTCCTCACCACTAATGTCCTTGTTAACGTCCTCTCTTACATCCTCACCAACATCCTCACCAACGTCTTCACCAACGTCCTCACTAACGTCCTCACCAACGTCCTTACTAGTGTCCTCTCTAATGTCCTAAAACGTTTTTGTCTCCTTTATTTTCTGTTAATTTTCATTTTATCACTATGGTTGCACTTTTTTGTTTCTTTATGGACTGTTGAATTCCTTTTGCATCCGTTTATCTCTGGTGGACATTGCCATTTTTCATCAGTGTGCGAGCCTTTTTCTCCTGCTGCTCTCTAATGTCCTTACCATCATCTTCACCAACAACCTCACCAACTTCAACAACGTCCTCACCAACTTCTTCACCAATGTCCTCAACAATGTCCTCACCAACGTCCTCACCAACTTCTTCACCAATGTCCTCACCAACTTCTTCACCAATGTCCTCAATAACGTCCTCACCAACTTCTTCACCAATGTCCTCACCAACTTCTTCACCAATGTCCTCACCAACTTCTTCACCAATGTCCTCAACAACGTCCTCACCAACTTCTTCACCAACATCCTTACTAATGTCCTCTAACTTCTTCACCAACGTCCTCACCAACTTCTTCACCAATGTCCTCAACAATGTCTTCACCAACTTCTTCACCAATGTCCTCACCAACTTCTTCACCAATGTCCTCACCAACTTCTTCACCAACGTCCTCACCACTGTCCTCACCAATGTCACAATGTCTTCACCAACGTCTTCTTCAATGTCCTCACCAACTTCTTCACCAACGTCCTCACCAACTTCTTCACCAACGTCCACACCAACTTCTTCACCAACGTCCACACCAACTTCTTCACCAACGTCCTCAACAATGTCTTCACCAACCTCTTCACCAACGTCCACACCAACTTCTTCACCAACGTCCACACCAACTTCTTCACCAACGTCCACACCAACTTCTTCAACAACTTCTTCACCAATGTCCTCAACAACGTCCTCACCAACTTCTTCACCAACATCCTCACCAACTTCTTCACCAATGTCCTCACCAACTTCTTCACCAATGTCCTCACCAACTTCTTCACCGACATCATCACCAACTTCTTCACCAACGTCCTCAACAATGTCCTCACCAACTTCTTCACCAACGTCCTCACCAACTTCTTCACCAACATCCTCACCAACTTCTTCACCAATGTCCTCACCAACTTCTTCACCAATGTCCTCACCAACTTCTTCACCAATGCCCTCACCAACTTCTTCACCAACATCCTCACCAAC
The DNA here is from genome assembly GCA_030347415.2 of Decapterus maruadsi. NCBI lineage: Eukaryota > Metazoa > Chordata > Actinopteri > Carangiformes > Carangidae > Decapterus > Decapterus maruadsi. Next base: position 29,908,429 of record CM064893.1, on the reverse strand, counting down.
TTCTTCACCAATGTCCTCACCAACTTCTTCACCAATGCCCTCACCAACTTCTTCACCAATGTCCTCAACAATGTCCTCAACTTCTTCACCAACGTCCTCACCAACTTCTTCACCAACGTCCTCACCAACGTCTTGACTAATGTCCTCAACAATGTCCTCACCAACATCCTCACCAACTTCTTCACCAACGTCCTCACCAATGTCCTCAACAATGTCACAATGTCTTCACCAACGTCCACACCAACTTCTTCACCAACGTCCTCACCAACGTCTTGACTAATGTCCTCAACAATGTCCTCACCAACGTCCTCACCAACTTCTTCACCAACGTCCTCACCAATGTCCTCACCAACTTCTTCACCAATGTCCTCACTAACATTCTGACCACTGTTCTCATAACGTCTTCACCAACGTTACAATGTTGTCACCACTGTTCTCACAACCATCCTCACCGATGTCCTTACCTAACCCTAACCCTAACATCCTCACCAACGTCCTTGTTAACGTCCCCTCTAACGTCTTCACCAACCTCCTCAACACTAGTGTCCTTGTTAATGTCCACTCTAACATCCTCACCAACCTCCAGTCCGTCCCAGCTATCGTCCTCAATACCGTCCTCACCACCGTCCTCACCACCGTCCTCCCACTTTAACACAGCGTGGGAACTGATTAGAGCACGGTGAGGAACTCCCTGAAGTGAAGAATCTTTCCCACAACAGTCTGAGCGTTGACTCTGCAGCCGCCAGACGGATGCTTCATCCCACATAAGTCGGACGGCCTGTGAATGCACCATCAGAGGTGGTGGTGGTGGAGGTGGGGGTTCACCTGAGATCAGAGCAGCTGAAATCCTCCAGGAGCTGAGAGACGACGGAGGGCAGAGCCGCTGAATGTGAATCTGTGTCATTATCAGTCATTAATAACTAATGAAGCGTGAGGCTCAGCAATGAATCAGGATTAAAACAGAGAGAGTGAAGCTCTGAGGCCTCAGAGACACAAACTGATCCAAAGTGACGCTTTAATGACGAGACACAGATCAGAGCATGTGATGAAGAAGTGACAGACACAGACGGCGAGGACAAGATGAGAATTAGGACCAGTAATGTGAGGACGAGGATGAAGAAAGATGGAGAGAAAGAGAAAAAGAGGTAGATGATAAATGAAAGGACAATGGGATATAATTGTTAGATATACTTAAACTCCACAATATTAAAGGTAGATTCCATGTTAAAGCCGTTCATAAATGTCTTAAAACCTCAAAACCAGCCGTCAGGACTTCCTGTCACTTTGTGATGTCACAAAAAAACCCCGCCCCCTCACCTGGACGCACCCTCCAACAACAGCGTGCAGGATTTGGTTTCTCTGAGCGTTTTATTCTGAAATCTGCTCTATTTTTTATTGGATCAAAGTCAGCCAATCAGAAAAGAGCCTCAGAGCATCCTCCTCTCCTCTGATTGGCTGACACCGACCTGTTGTTACTAGAGCTCCAGAGAGAAGCTGAGAAAGGAGAACATGGTTGGTTTTTACATCTTCTCATGGATCAACCCTTAAAAAACCACAGAAGAACAAGTAAAAGAATAATGTTAGACCTTAAATACTTGTTCTTATGAAATAACAAAACCACAGACTGAGTATTAACTGCAGTTGGGGTGAAGTTAGAGACCAGAAGTTAGAGTCAGTAGAAGCTGAGTCACCTCTATTGATCAGCGACTCTGTCGAGCCCCCACAAAATCTGTTGACTCTGTTCCGTGGAGCAGTGCGAGGAGCTTTAATTGACTCGTTTAACTAATCAGGAGCGTTCATCAACACGGAGAGACCGATGCCGACTTCCTCGTCCTCCTCTTCCTCTCTGCTTCCTCCTGGAGGAGCTGCTGGGTCGACCCTGAGCGGCTCAGACAGGTGGAGATCGGGGAGGGAAAGCGTGGATGACAGGAAGTTCTCCCCCAGCAGAGAGGCTGTCAGAGCGCCGACAGAGAGTGGGCGGGGTGAAGAGCGGAGGAGCCGGAGGAGAGAACAACATGAAAGACGACATCCGATGAGATGAGACGAACCGAGATGAAGCCAGAGATGAGACGAGACGACGGGAAACGTGTTTGAAACAGGCTGACGGATGTTTACAGATGAAACGAGACGCTACAAAAACAAAGTTTACATCATCGGGTTGTGAAAGGAAGATGTTAGTGTGTTTTCTCTGTCGCTTCACGACGGCTTCAGCTTCAGACGCCTTTGAGTTTACAAAACGAAAAATGTTAGAATACGTCCAACTTCAGGACAGACTGGAGGCTGCAGTGACTCGCTATCGGAAAATGACTAAATAGAGTGATGATGGCTAGTTAGCATGCTAACTTCCTAGAAGAGCTGATGTGACATTAAAATAGTTTATTAGCTTTGTTTCCACCTCTGGAGAAAATAGAAGAAAAATGGAAGAGTTCTGATGCTAACCCTAATGCTAACGGTAGCAACACCAAAACTTAGCCAGAACGCTTTAGCTTGGTGCTAATTGTTTGCATTTGTTGTTAGTGAGTAAATTTGATGCTAAATTCACATTTCACCCCAGACAAATGAACAGCTGATAAATCTTCAATTACAGCCATGCAGTAAAAATAACAAAAACTTAACTGCAGCCCAGTTGGTTAGCATGCTAACTTCCGTAGAAGAAAAGACACAACAGACACAAGATGGTGTTTTCATATTCATTAGTCAGTAAATGAATAAAGTCTGGTGCTAAAATGCTAAGTTGTAGCAATAGTAAAATTAACATTCAGTTAATTTAGGAAAGTTTCAGAAACTTTGCACAAGAAAATGGGGAAACCATGAGGAGAAGTGTTTCTATTTAAGCTTCATATGTGTAGCCTTAAAACCAGCCATCAGGACTTCCTGTGACTTTGTGATGTCACAAAAAAGCACCCTAAGCTCTGCCCACCACCACCTGGACCCACCATCCAACAACTTGCAGGATTTGTTTTTCACTGAGTGTTTTACCGGCTACATCTCATCTGGATACATGAGACATTCCATCAGGTTGCATTGTGGGTAATGATTTTCATTAGCTCTACATCAGTGTGTGTGTGTGTGTGTGTGTGTGTGTGTGTGTGTGTGTGTGTGTGTGTGTGTGTGTGTGTGTGTGTGTGTGTGTGTGTGTGTGTGCTCTCACCACGTCCATGATCTGCAGCAGGCTGAAGCTGAAGTGCACCGTGAGGCTGTGGGAGTCGTTGTTGACCGGTCGCTCCAACGGGTTGTAGTTCCTCATCAGCTCCTTGTAGAGGCGCCGCTGGTACACGCCCTGCAGAGAGCCTGCACATGCACACACATGCACGCACACACACACACACAGTATTCAGCAGAGTCTCTCTCTCTGCTGTTCTGTAGTGATGTCGTTTTCTCTCCGAGTCGCTGCATGAAGTGTAAATGTTAATCCTGTTACTGTTGGAGAGCGGAGACGGTGTACAGACAGCGAGCAGGTCTCATGAGGTCACAGTGTGGGCGGAGTCTGGACCTCCGTCAGGTTGTGTTACATCACAGTGAGGTCACCGTGTGCTTCATCAGCTCCTTTGGTTTCTGTCTCTGTGTTGACCCACGCTGCTCTCTGATTGGCCGGATTGGTCTTCGGCAAATTAGATTAGACTTTTTTTTTTTTTACCTGAGTTTAAGTTTCCCTTAGAATAAAAACTTCAGTTTTCCTTAATTTCCTCTTAAGCATTTGTGTTACCTCATCTTAGGAACTTCAACACCTTAATTTAAGATTTTTCCTTAAAGACTGACTTCAGGTTCTCTCCTTAATATTTTCCCTCAAGTATTTAAGATTATTTCATTATCTCAGTTTAAAACTTCAGGGATCACTTAACGCTAATTAAACTGCACCTTAAATTTAGATTTCCCTTAAAATCTGAGTGATGATTTCCTTAAATATACAAACAGCTGCACAGAAGTAAAGTATTCCTCCTTAAGCATGTAATATTTTCTCCTTATCTTAGTCCGACACTTCAAAAAACCTTTAACAGCTGAAGAAAGAAACAAAGTGACCAAAGTTCAAAACAACAATGGAAACAGTAGATTATTGCTGCTGTGAAGTGTCTTTCATTGCTGCAAATAACTTAAAGAGTTTCAGTGCATCACCCCTAAGTTCCTCCCTCAGCTAAGGGGAAATTAGACCTTAAATAGGAAACTTCAGGTAAATCTCTGTCTTCTTCTTTTTTCTTTTATGTGTGAAGTTCAACGGTTCAAAGACTCGTCACCTTTCATGTGAGCGGGGGCGGAGCCTCGAGGCTTCACCAGCTCATCAACCTCAGTCGAGATGAAAGCTTGTCAGGATGATTGACAGGTGCTGGGTTGAGGGGGGGGGTAACAGCAGCTCTGGTGGTGAGTTCAGGGTCACTGTCAGGATGTTGGACAAATTGATGTCGTGTCAGAGCAGCTCTCACTTCACTGACTCTGCAGACAGACGCCCTGAAGCGTCTGCATTTCAATAATTATTATACTAATAAAAATATTAAATAATATTAATAACAGCAACAAATCCAACATGTGACGTTTAAATTACACACGACTCCTCTGTGTCGTCGATTCACACATGTTCTTGCAGCCGAGGGCAAAGGAGATAAAAAATTTAAAAAATTAAATATTACAACTACAACATATTCAAGGTGGAAAAGTTCAGACTTCAGGTGAAAACATCAAGATGGTTTTAGCAGCGAAGACACTGATGATGATTAAACCTTCCTCACATCAACAATGTCAGGTCACTAACTCTTCTTCTTTGGTTTATTGGCCGCTCAGCTGTTTTTCCTTTGCTCATCCAGTTTAAATGCCTGATTTAAACACATGTCTGATCAATAATCAATAGATTAGAAACAATCAGAGTCACATCAGGTGTCTGAACTTTTGGAGTTGTCTTTGTTTTCATAATAATATTCTAATAATATGATTTAAAAAATCGTACAACAATGTAGAAAATGTGACTTTCATCGATCATTTTGATTTTTTTCCCATTTTCTAATAATCTATAAATAATAATCAGAGTTATAGTGAATATTTCAGTCTCTACCATCTGTTCCTGCTGCTCAGACTGAGACAGAGCTGAACACGGCAACTGATGCAGTGACAGGTGAAGTGTGTGTGTGTGTGTGTGTGTGTGTGTGTGTGTGTGTGTGTGTGTGTGTGTGTGTGTGTGTGTGTGTGTGTGTGTGTGTGTGTGTGTGTGTGTGTGTGTGTGTGTGTCCTACCGTGGATGAGGCAGCAGAGCGTCAGGACGTGCAGGGTGAAGATCCGAGCGTCCATCCTCAGCAGAGACGAGACAGCGAGTGGAGTTCCTCCTGAAGAGGCAGAGAGAGAGAGAGGAGGGTAAATGGAGGAGGGGGGGGGGGGGGGGCAGAATGCTCCTCCCCCCAAAAAACATCCACTGAAAAATATTCGGCAGCTGCAGCGAGAGAGAGAGAGACAGAGAGTGTGTGTGCTGATGATTTATGGGATGTTTCTGTTTTTTTTAAGCTCAATACTCGAAGCTGCTGAAAATCAAAAATAATCCAAATATTCACAGTTGATCAGATTTTATTCTAATAGAGGTCGAGTTTATGAAAATAATTAAAGCTCCATGTTGATGTTTGTGTTAAAGCTCCTTCAAAATAAAGGTAGATGTTTGTGTTAAAGCTCCTTCAAAATAAAGGTAGATGTTTGTGTTAAAGCTCCTTCAAAATAAAGGTAGATGTTTGTGTTCAAGCTCCTTCAAAATAAAGGTAGATGTGTAGTGTGATTATGAAGCAGCTCTAGGTTCTACAGCCTGTTTTCAGAAACTGAGCCTTAACACCAGCCGTCAGGACCTCCTGTCACTTTGTGATGTCACAACTAAGCCCCGCCCCCTCACCACCTGAACAACACCATCAGGATTTGGTTTTTTATTCTGATATCATCTCTATTAAGACACGTTTTAATGTCTGACTGTAGTTTTCAATGATATGTTGCATTGTGGGTAAAAGTAGCAGCCAGGTGTAGATTAGTTCCCTCTGATGTAAACTTCAGAGAAGCGTCTGATAGTGTCACTGCAGTTTTGTCGTTTTCTCGCTTTATGAGTCACAACAGGAAGTGACATCACCGCCGCTCGTTTGACCTCAGTTGAACTTTTCACACTCGGACAAACTGAACTCGAACAGAGAAAACACCTTCAGACCCATTTACACTGTTCTGCTGACTGAAGCACTGGAGACACAAGGACACTGTGACCTGCTGGATGACTGACACACACACACACACACACACACACACACACACACACACACACACACACACACACACACACACACACACACACACACACACACACACACACACACACACACACATATCCTTGTACTTCTATCTTAGTAAGGACATGTCATTGACATAATGCATTCCCTAGCCCCTTACCCTAACCTTAACCATCCGAAACAAATGCCTAAACTTAACCATTACTCTAAACCTAATTCTAACCTAATGTTTTAACCCAAGTCTTAGTCCTCAAAATGCCCCTTGAAAAAGTGAGGACCGGCCAAAATGTCTTCACTTCCCAAAAATGTCCTCACACTGTTGGTTAAAAACTCGTTGCGGTCCTCACAATGCAGCATGTACAAGAACACACACACACACACAACTCAGCCTCTGACTATCCCTGTAGATATGAATCTGAGTTGATGTTTGATGTGAGAACTTTTGACGTTGTTCACTTCACACTAACACAAAATGTTTCTCCAACGTCTTCATGAGATTTTCTGTCTAATATTTAAATGTAAAAAATAACCTTATCAGTTTTTTGATGAATGATTTTCCTTCGTCATTCAACAAGACAGAAAAAAACTAAAATTGCATTGAAGTTTTTCTTTCTATGAGGTTTCTTTGGGTTGGGAATGAAATCTTGAAATAAATCCATTATTTTTGCTTAAAAATGAAATTTAACGACCACTAGAGCAGCGCTGAATAAAATGTTATTGGACAACATTGTGATGTCACAGTGTGTCGAGTTAAACCTTTAACCTTTTAGATAAACTGTAAAAATACATTGCTTTTATTTAAATGTTTTCTTCTTTTGGACATATTTATATTATTATATCATCATATTTATATTGTAATAACTGTGTGAATTTGTGCACCAATAAGTTGTTTTGTGAGGTGACACAGTGACCTTGATCTTTGATCTTTGACGATCAAACTCACATCAGGTCATCTTTAAAGTAGAATGAATGTTTGGACCAAGTTTGAAGAAGATTTTTTTAGTTTTCTTCTGGTTTATTACGATAACTAAGACTGGACCGACGGATGGACGACCTGAACCGCTGCTTTTGACTGTGAAGCCGCCCTCTAGTGGCTTTAGGTGGAACTGCAGAGACGCCACACGTCGCCCTCTAGTGTCTTTTTCTAAAAAAGGGTCCTATGTTCTCAGTTTTCCCCCAAAACCGGACACAGCGGACTCACTGTTCCCCAGTCCAGACACAGCGGAGAACATAGGACCCTTTTGGGGAAAAGCGGGGGCCGCTGTGTCCCGGTCCGGTTTTGGGACACAGTGAGGAACAGAACATAGGGATAATCCCTTGGAGCTCTGATGTCAAAAAAAGAAAAAAATGGCGGAAATATCCCGAAAAAACCCAAAAGATGTGAATTGAACCGTTTTGTCTTCGAGGTTGAGACACCACTTCTCCTTTAAACAAACAGTTCTTTATGTTTTCTCTCTGCAGATTAAACGTGTTAAAGTTTCCTCTAATGTATAAAAACTGTGGAGGACAGAAGGCCGTGATGTGTAAAAAACCTTTTGACTAGAGCAGCAGATTTGAGCCGATCTCTGCTGAACATGATCTCAACTAATGATTGATGAGCTAATTAGAGCTGAATAATGAGCTCGTTTTCTTAACGATCGTCTCCATTAGAGACGTCGCTGACGATCAGCAGAAGGAGCGGGAACACGTCAGGTGTTTGGCAGCGGCTTCACTGAGCGGCTCCCTGGTTGTGTGTTTACCTGGCGGCCATGACGCCGTCACGCCGAGCCGAGACAGATGGGTTTAATACTCAACAATGTTTCCCAGCATGCACTGCTCTCTCTGCAGATCGGTGCCGGCTCCCTGCCCGCAGCGCTGATGAGAGAAAACCACACACAGTCTGCAAGTGTCAGCAACTTCAAGCTCCAGGAAAAAAGAAGAAGAAGAAGAAGAAGAAGAAGAAGAAGAAGAAGAAGAAGAAGAAGAAGAAGAAGAAGAAGAAGAAGAAGTGAAAAGAAAAGAAAAGAAAAGAAAAGAGAAACAGATTCAAACATCTGCAGCTCAAATCAAGTCAACATCTGGAACATCAGTAGCAGGTTCATGTTCAACACTAAGAAGACGTGAAGGAAACTGACTGAGGCTGCGCTGCCACCTGGTGGAGAAACAGAGAACTGCAGCTTCATCCTTCAATCAGGAGTGGATTTAAGTCAAATTCAGTTTCAGTTCATTTTTCATTTGATGTTTACTGTTTTGTCCTTTAAGACAACACATTTACTGTGCTGTTTTAAACTTCTGGTGTTATTCTTTGTGATTCTTTCCCTTTTTTTCAAAAATGTGGGCTTCAACTCCATTATAAATTGAAGTTAGACATGATAATTTATTCTTTCTAATCCCAGACTCAGAGATGAACTCAGCACAATCAGCTTCTGTTCCCCACAGAAAAACACACCTGTAAGATGTGTGTGTGTGTGTGTGTGTTCTTGTATTTATTACATTGTGAGGACCATTGAGAGTTTTTTAACCAACAGAGTGAGGACATTTTTGGAAGTGAGGACATTTTGGCCGGTCCTCACTTTTTCCAAGGGCTGTTTGAGGGTTAAGACTTTAGGTCATAATCAGGTTTAAATTAGGTTGAGAGTAATGGTTAAGGTTAGAGTAAGGAGCTAGGGAACACATTATGTCAATGAGTGCATTTATACAAGGAGTTCATGATTCTCCTTGTTTCCTCCTGGTTTCTGTGTGGACTTACATTTAGTTGTGGTTGTGTTTTCCATATATGGTCGTGTTGCCAGACCGGGGCGAGTTAAGTTACAACACTGAGACACAAATTAGTTGATGACAACATGTGTGATGACTAAGACAGAGAACAGACTGAGCTGTAACTTGTAGTGGAGCAGCAGCTGGATCTCAGCTCACTGTTTATTCATGGTGTCAGAGTTCACCTGTCCATACAGGTGTAATACCAGGAGTTACCCAGCAGGTGGCGCCACTCTACTGGAGAAAGTCACTTCCTCATTATGATTTATTGTTCAGTTTAAAGTCCATGAGATGAACTTTAAACTGAACAATGAATGATTGTAACTGCAGAGCAGAGGGAGGAAGTGAAGGTGTTCAGACGCCATGTTAGAGTGAACGGAGCAGAAGGAGAGAAACTGAAGTCTGAGACGAGTGAGTGTCGACACAACATTATTATTATTATTAGTATTATTATTATTTTTGTTGTTGTTGTTGTTGTTGTTGTTGTGTCAGAGTGTGAGAGTTAGTCTGTCTGTGTGGACTGTGGAGGGAAGAAGAGTCAGACGTAGTCCGTACATACGTCAGCTCATTGTCTCAGATTCACCTCCACACAACTTCTTCAAACTCAGAACAAACATCAAAGGTCAAAGGTCACGGTGACTGGATCAACATGGATTTAATGTCAAAGTCATAGATATATACACTAGATGCCGCAGTCAGGTTTGTCAACACGTCAACATGGCCGCCATCTTGGTCTGGGTTTCTGACCATAGACATACGTCTGACAAGCAGTCAGACCCAGCAGTAGTCGCAAATAGATATATAAAAAATTAACAATTTATTAATTAACAATCTATGTTGTATCATGAATTCATGTCTGACATTTATAATGAAACAAACTTGAAAATCAGTTGAATATTCAGTGAGTTGTGGTGATTTTAATGGTTGATCGACCTCTGCCTCTGTAGACTAATGCAGTAAGTAGACACGGCTTCCCACGGCCCAAGATGGCAGCCGCGTTGCAGCATCGTTCCAATGAACAGCAGTGTTTATATCTATGGTCAAAGTACTACGAGTGGTGAAGGTCAACAACTCCATTAGTTTATTGTCCATGAGACGAACTTTAGACTGAACAATAAATGATTTTAACTGCAGAGGGAGGAGGTAAAGGTGTTCAGACGCCATTTTAGAGTGAACGGAGCAGAAGGAGAGAAACTGAAGTCTGAGACGAGTGAGTGTCAACACAACATTATTATTATTTTCATTATTGTTTCTGTTGTTATTGTTGTGTCAGAGTGTGGGTGACAGTTTGTCTGTAGTCCGTACCTACATCATATAAAAAATATCAATCTATGGGGCGGTGTTTAGCTCAGTTGGTAGAGCACTCGCCCCATGTGTTGAGGCTATAGTCCTCGCTGCAGGCGGCCCGGTTCGAATCCCGCGTCAGACGGCCCTATACTGCATGTCATTCCCCCATTTCTGCCTCCCATTTCCTGTCACACTCTCCACTGTCCTATCAAATAAAGGCATGAAAAGCCAAAAAAGATATACTTAAAAAAAAAAAAAAAAAATCAATCTATGTTGTATCATAAATTTATGTCTGACATTTATAATAAACCAAACGGCTTGAGAATCAGTTGAATATTCAGTGAGTTGTGGTGATTTTAATGGTTGATTGACCTCTGCCTCTGTAGACTAATGCAGTAAGTAGACACGGCTTCCGCCTCAATGTCAAGGTCACGTTTATTTATAGAGCACCTTATAGACAACCTTGGCTAACCAAGGTGCTTTACAAAAAATAAATAACAATAAAATACAATGGTACAATTCAAAAGACAATTTAGGCAATGACACATACATTCAGCAAACCAAACAACTTTGTCTCACACAGGTCCGAAAGCCTGGGAGAAAAAATGGGGTTTTGAGAGAGGATTTAAAAATCTCTGACGACTTGATATGATGTGGTAAACTGTTCCACAGCTTTGGTTCAACCACTGCCAACGCTCCATCGCCTCTAGTTTTCAGCCTGCTTTGAGGAACATCCAGATTTATTTCATTTGCAGACCTCAGAGCTCTGATTGGTCTGTGGACATGTATGAGTTCTGATAAGTACACAAGAGGGGCCGTACCGTCCAAACCGGACAGGAAGCCAGTGCAGAGAGGCCAGAGCTGGGGTTATGTGCGCCTGTTTCTTTGTGTCTGTCAAAAGACGAGCAGCAGCGTTCTGCACAAGTTACAGGCGTCGCTAAGAGCACTGGTCTAAACCTACATACAGAGAAGTACAAGTCTGTATCTCAGGCGGCAACATCAGAGGCTTTTACGTGTTTATATCTACAGTATGGTCAAAGTCTATGAGTGGTGGAGGTTAACGACTGGATCAAACAAGGAAGTGATTACAGTTTGTCCTCTGTGGATTTGGGTGTGTCTTGATTCTGTGTGTGTGCGTGTGTGTGTGTGTTACTGGTTTCCCTCTCAGACTGACTGAAGTCCTGAAGATGAGTGGTAATGTGGAGGAACAGGAGAACAGATCAAAGTCTCTGAAGAGTAACTGGTCCAAAGGAAAACCTTCACTCTTCAGTTCTGGACCTGGACCTGGACCTGGACCTGGACCTGGACCTGGACCTGGACCTGGACCTGGACCTGGACCTGGACCTCCAGAGTCACAGTAAGAAACCAGATACAGAACTGTGTGCAGGGTTTGGAGAGTTAGTACAATTACATATTACATGTTAAAATAATGTAATCACATAATTAAAGTAACATACTGGATTGTGTTTAGTTAGTTTTGAATTACTTCAATACCAAACATGAATATCAGGCAGCCACCATGCATCAATCCTCATCGCTTAAATTACTCAGAGTCAAAAGCACTGAGTAAACCATAAATGTCAAAATAGAACAATGGACAAACTCCAGATGTAAAAAAAAAAAAAAAAAAAGTCAACATTAGTCAGACCTGCCAGCACAGACCATGAGTCAGTAGTCAGAGTCCTGAAGCTGACAGGATGTCATGGAGGAAGAATAAAATAGTGAAGTTGGAAAACTGCAACATTTATGACCAAACACATCTGCTCCACAAGAACAAGAACAGCAGATAACCTCAGAAAGTTAGGCAAGTCAATTTTATTAGTATAGCCCGTTTTTCACAAACAGTTTGTCTTAAAGGGCTTCACATGACGACATAACAACATCCTCTGTCCTTAGACCCTCACATCCACTGAGGAAGACTGGAGACTTCCCACAATGCATCTGTGATCAGAGAACTGATCAGTGATCAATGTGATGTGAATAAAAACATGTTTGTGTTTGCAGAGATCAGAACCAAGGACTGAGAGCAGAGTCTCCAGGATCCATCTGTCTGTCCATGAAGAGTGACTGGTCCATGGGAAAACCTATTGAGTTCAGTCCTGGATCTGGACCTGAACCTGGACCTGGACCATCAGTCACAAAGTAAGAGACCTGTTACCAAGCTGTGAATTGATTGACTTGTTGCAGTTGCGGTCACTTCCTGTAGAGACAGAATTTCTTATCAGCTGATGAACCTGACAGTGATGTCCAGATGTCTCTGATTAAAGGTCTGTGTTGGACAGAGAGGACATGGTTTTATAGTGAGCAGCTGTTGGAGGGAATCACTGAACCTCCTTGTAAATGTAACTCTACGTCTCTGTGCTGCTGTGTTTCTAAAGAAAAGCTTCTTCAGGAGGAATCAGTGGAGTCCAGATAAAGACAGACGGTGTGGAGGAAGAGCAGGACAGAGCAAAGATTTAGTCTTGACCGAATATCAGAAAGCTGCTGTGATAAACCCTGAGAACTAGGACCGTCTCTCCTGAACTGAATTATTCAGTTGTTTGTTCTACACTGTGAACCTTATTGCTATCATGTCAGTGACAGTGGTAGATATGGATCAGATGCAGCCATCGATCAATACACCTGAAACTTTAGTCAGGAAGTGATGAAATAAAACATTCATAGTTCACGTAACTCACTGAAACATAGAGACGGACTGAAGAACATGAAGATCTGATCATCACTAAATGTCTGAAGTGTAGAGAGCTCAGAAACAAATGTTCATACTGACATTTAAGGTGGACTGATTGATTCCCAAATGTATTGGATAACATCCAAACTTACCATTAACAATGCATCTGTGATTAGAGAACTGATCAGTGATCAGTGTGATGTGAATAAAAACGTGTTTGTGTTTGCAGAGGTCAGAGCCACAGACTGAGAGCAGAGTCTCCAGGATCCATCTGTCTGTCCATGAAGAGTGACCGGTCCATGGGAAAACCTATTGAGTTCAGACCTGGACCTGGACCTGGACCTGGACCTGGACCTGGACCTGGACCTGGACCTGGACCTGGACCTGTACCTGGACCTTCAGAGTCACGGTAAGAGACGGTTTCTACTGTAAACTGAGCTGAAGATGATTCAGTCATTAGACTCATGTGAAGGAAACAGAGAGAAACCAGGAACCAGATCCATCAGACTCTGAAGGTTCACAACAAACCTCAGAGACAGAAACATCAGACTGATGAAGCACAGCGTCCTCATGTTCCTGTGTCATCAGCCTCAGTCAGGGTGAACGTTGCTGCACCAACACTTTAATGATCCTTTAAACTGAAGTCACAGTAGAGATTAAAGCAGCTGAGACACACAGACTTTTATTTTGAAAAGTCAGGAACCAGACAGGAGTCATCAGTGTTACTGAAGCCCCGCCCCCTTGAGGTGGTTAACCAATCAGAGCTCAGAGCCGAGACATGTTGTTGATCCAGAAATGTCTTGACAGGAGGAAGAGGAGTGGTGTCTCTGACGTCCTGAAGGATCCTGGACAAAGACCCAGAACCAGAGGTGAGCTGCAGACAGCCAATCAGAGCAGCTGTGGACAAAGTGAGACTGAACATCTGTCTGCTGATGTGGTCATTAGTGAAACCAGGACCTGTTGTTTTCTCCAGAGTCATTGTTCCATCACACAGCACTGACATTTCAGATGAGGATTCAAACCTTCTCTTTGTTGTCTGTAGTTTTTCTGGAGCTGATGAAAATAATCTGATCAGATTGTCAGACTCTCTGTCTTCAGTCTGACTCTGTCTCTTGTCTCTCAGCAGATGGTGGTCTGCAGGAGGTTTTAGATCAACATAAGATCAGTCTGAGGAGCAGATGTGAACGAGTGACTGAAGGAACTGAGGGAACAGGAAGTGGAACAGGAAGTGGAACCCTCCTCAACAGGATCTACACTGAGCTCTACATCACAGAGGGACAGAGTGAAGATGTTAATACCCAACATGAGGTGAGACAGCTGGAGACAACGTCCAAGAAGAAGACCCTCCAGGACACTCCAATCAAGTGCAACGACATCTTTAAAGACTTACCTGTCCAACAGAGAGAGGACGTCTCTACGGTCTCACCTGTCCAACAGAGAGAGGACGTCTCTACGGTCTCACCTGTCCAACAGAGAGAGGACGTCTCTACGGTCTCACCTGTCCAACAGAGAGAGGACATGTCTTTCAACTTTTTTGACATAATGAGACGTATGTTCTCTAGATATTTTCTCTCTACGGTCTCACCTGTCCAACAGAGAGAGGACGTCTCTACGGTCTCACCTGTCCAACAGAGAGAGGACGTCTCTACGGTCTCACCCGTCCAACAGGGAGAGGACGTCTCTACGGTCTCACCCGTCCAACAGGGAGAGGACGTCTCTACGGTCTCACCCGTCCAACAGGGAGAGGACGTCTCTACGGTCTCACCTGTCCAACAGAGAGAGGACGTCTCTACGGTCTCACCTGTCCAACAGAGAGAGGACGTCTCTACGGTCTCACCCGTCCAACAGGGAGAGGACGTCTCTACGGTCTCACCTGTCCAACAGAGAGAGGACGTCTCTACGGTCTCACCTGTCCAACAGAGAGAGGACGTCTCTACGGTCTCACCTGTCCAACAGAGACCTATCATCAGAGTGGTTCTGACCAACGGCGTCGCTGGCGTTGGAAAAACCTTCTCGGTGCAGAAGTTCACTCTGGACTGGGCCGAGGGCTTGGAGAACCAAGATGTCAGTCTGCTGGTTCTGCTTTCGTTCAGGGAGCTGAACCTGATCAGAGATCAGCGGTTGAGTCTTCTCAGGCTGCTCCATGTTTTCCATCCAACATTACAGAAGGTGACAGCAGAGCAGCTGGCTGTCTGTAAACTTCTCTTCATCTTTGACGGCCTGGATGAAAGCCGACTGTCACTGGACTTCAACAACAGGGAGGTTGTGTCTGATGTCACACAGACGTCATCAGTCAACGTGCTGCTGACAAACCTCATCCAGGGGAATCTGCTTCCCTCGGCTCTGGTCTGGATCACCTCCAGACCTGCGGCAGCCAATCAGATCCCTCCTACATGTGTGGACAGGGTAACAGAGGTCCGAGGCTTCACTGACGTCCAGATGGAGGAGTACTTCAGGAGGAGGTCCAGTGATGAAGGTCTGTCCAGAAGAATCATCTCACACATCCAGACGTCCAGGACCCTCCACATCATGTGTCAAGTCCCAGTCTTCTGCTGGATCAGTGCTACAGTTCTGGAGCACATGTTGACCACAGACCAGAGAGGAGAGCTGCCCAAGACCACGACGGACCTGTTCTCACACTTCCTGCTGGTCCAGACCAAGAGGAAGAAGAACAAGTACAGTAAAGGACATGAGACGAGTCCACAGGAGCTGACGGAGGCCGACAGGGAAGTTCTTCTGAAGCTGGGGAGGCTGGCGTTTGAACAGCTGGAGGAAGGAAACATCATGTTCTACCAAGAAGACCTGGAGCAGTGTGGTCTGGATGTCACAGAGGCCTTGGTGAACTCAGGACTCTGTACTGAGATCTTCAAAAGAGAGAGTGTGATCTTCCAGAAAACAGTCTACTGCTTTGTTCATCTGAGTGTTCAGGAGTTTCTGGCTGCAGTCTACATGTTCCACTGTTTCACCAACAGCAACACAGAGGTCCTCAAAGAGTTCCTGGTAGAACAACATCTTGATTTCACCCTGGATGACTTCCTGAAGAGAGTCTTGAAGGAATCCATCTGCAGTAGAAACGGTCACCTGGACCTGTTTGTTCGCTTCCTTCATGGCCTCTCTCTGGAGTCCAACCAGAGGCTGTTAGGAGGTCTGCTGGGTCAGACAGACAACAGTCCAGGAACCATCCAGAGAATCATCAACAACCTGAAGGAGATGAGGACTGATTACATCTCTCCTGACAGAAGCATCAACATCTTCCACTGTCTGACGGAGATGAAGGACCAGTCAGTTCATCAGGAGATCCAACAGTTCCTCAAGTCAGAGAACAGATCAAAGGAGAATCTCTCTGAGATCCAGTGTTCCGCTCTGGCCTACATGCTGCAGATGTCAGAGCAGGTTCTGGACGAGTTGGACCTGAAGAAGTACAACACATCATGGGATGGACGACGGAGACTGATCCCAGCTGTGAGGAACTGCAGGAAGGCTCGGTGAGTCCAGACATGATCAATATAATTCCATCCTGACAGAGTGATCCTCATCACTCTGACAGGATGGACATGGTTTCCTTTTCAATTCAGTCAGAGAAGATGAGCTGAAGCTCAGATGTTCATCACATCATCAGATGCATCAACTGTGTTTTTACTGCAGCTTTCATCTGGTTTCATTCTGACACATTTGATATTTTCTCTCTTCACAGACTTGTTGATTGTTTCCTCTCAGAGAGTCACTGTGAAGTCGTGGCCTCAGCTCTGAAGTCCAACCCCTCCCACCTGAAACAACTGGACCTGAGTGAAAACAAGCTGAGTGGTTCATCAGCTCAGGCTCTGTGTGCTGGACTGGAGAGTCCAAACTGTAGACTGGAGACTCTGAGGTGAGTTCACTGACTGGACCTGTTGGACTTTTGTCTGTGTTCAGTTCAAATGTGTGAAGTTCAGTTTGAAGCAGCGACTGATTGTCACTCCATGTTACTGCAGCTTGTAGAAGGTGAAGGGTCAGAGGTCACTCAGAGGTCAGTGGTGGTGATGATGATGATGATGATGATGATGATGATGATGATGATGATGATGATGATGATGATGATGATGATGATGAGGATGATGATGATGATGATGATGATGATGGTGATGATGATGATGATGATGAGGATGAGGATGAGGATGAGGATGATGATGATGATGATGGGAACTCGGCTATTTTCTGAGAGGGAGGGGAGAGTTGGGGGAGAGACGCATACTTATCAATGTTTTAAGATTTGATTTTAAGTTAATAGCATACATAATTTCCCCGGTAGTCCATTCAATTGTTTACACAAACAATTCAGGTCGACCCTGCAAGCTGGGTAAAAAAAAAAAGAGAGAGAGAGAGGGGGAACACATTGCACTGACTGTCGGACCTGGGTCTCTGCTCCGTCTCCGGTCCCGAACCGGCTGGGTCACGGACCGGGGGGGTGGGGGGTGGGGGTGCGCTACAGCGCAACAGTGACAGGGATGCAGGTCCAACAGCGCAGCAAGGAGAACAGTAGGCTACATGATGAAGATTAACTAATAAATGATGAGTTTGGTCGCTAATGTCTAAAAATAAACTGAAGGATACGTCACTCAGAGCTGTCAGATGCAGGCGAGCCAGGCTGCATCACATCAAAAGCATAGATCTATGCATTACAAACATGACACGAGATAAATGTTAGTCAGACAAATTGAGTTTAAATTCAGATTCTTTTTTTAAGCGTTTTATATTATGTTATTCTTGAGTTAACCCATTCCATTTCCCATGTGAATATTTTCCTTCATATTGCACTATTTTGCCTCTACCTTCTATAGGTCTATATATTGTTATTTTATTTTTTTCCCTGGTGTATTGTTCGGTACATTAATGTGATTTTTTTTTTTTTAAAGCAACAACTTTGAGTTGTCTTGAGTTTAAACTGTTAAACGGCATGATGACAGCCACAGCTGCAGCACAGCACAGGCAACGCATCTCCATGATAATGGTTCCTTCCTGTTTCTGGGAAGGTAGCGAGGACGTCCCACTAGTTTGGCTTCACTTTTATACCCTCCCCCTTAATCAGGAGTGCAACTCCGTTTGGAGTGACATTCGGTAGTGAAGTGGTAGTGAGTAGGGACTGGTTTGGGATTGGGCCAGTGTGTGTGAAGCAGCCTCTGGTCACATGACTCCACTGTCAGTGAGGGGTCAGAGGTCAGCTTCAGACAGTGGACAGTTTCTCCTGAGCCACTGTGACTGTGTCCACAGCCTCTGGACCTGAAGCTTCTTCAGCTCTGAACAGATGATGAGACACTGAACGCTGTCAACAAGGAGCTTTGTCCTCAACTCACTCATCTTATTCTTTATTCAGATTGTGGAGCTGCAGTTTGTCAGAGATCAGCTGTTCTCCTCTGGGCTCAGCTCTGAAGTCCAACCCCTCCCACCTGAGAGAACTGGACCTGAGCAGGAACAAGAACCTGCAGGATTCAGGAGTGAAGGGTCTGAGTGGTTTTCTGGAGAGTCCAGACTGTAGACTGGAGACTCTGAGGTCAGACTCTGTTTTATTTCTGTGCTCAGATGAATGTGATGTAAAGTTGTGTTGATACTGAGCTGCAGACATGAGGCTGATGTTCTACTGATCCACACTGAGGCTGTAGGACAGGGTAGGCAGGCGCTCACAGACCAAGACCAGGGCTGTGGGGGGGTCGGCACCTCAGACACATCATCACACAACAACCTCACAACAAACACATTGATGCACAATGGTTCACACAGATCACAGTCTTCAACATGTGCAACACCTTTTCCCCACAATCCCTGCCGTCCTGACATCAGCTGTTATTAACACACAACTCAGATCAA
The DNA here is from genome assembly GCA_030347415.2 of Decapterus maruadsi. Classification (NCBI taxonomy): domain Eukaryota; kingdom Metazoa; phylum Chordata; class Actinopteri; order Carangiformes; family Carangidae; genus Decapterus; species Decapterus maruadsi. Next base: position 29,889,658 of record CM064893.1, on the reverse strand, counting down.
TAACAGGATCACATGTTGGAGCACCGCTCACATCACACAACAAACCTGTAACACAATCCACACTCAGATCTGAGCAACAAGGATGTTAACTGTACACAACAAGCTGTTGTTACAAGGTTTACAACAGAGAAGACACACAACCTGGACTGTGTGTGTGCGTGCGTGCGTGCGTGCGTGCGTGCGTGCGTGCGTGCGTGCGTGCGTGCGTGCGTGCGTGCGTGAGAGAGTCTCTGAGCTTCATTCAACATGTGTTTCTACACGTTAGTTGTCATGGTAACAGTGTGTCTGCTCAACATGAGTGTGTGTGGATGGAGCCACAGGTGGAGCTGACAGGTGAAGAGGCGGAGTCACTGCAGCTTCTCATGAATATTAATGAGCTGTTTTCTCTCCATGTGACTGTTTAACCTGCTTCCTGTTGCTGCAGCTGTTGGACTTTGATTTTCTAAACTTGTTCTTTCTGAAGCTTCTTCAGCTCTGAACAGATGATGAGACACTGAACGCTGTCAACAAGGAGCTTTGTCCTCAACTCACTCATCTTATTCTTTATTCAGATTGTGGAGCTGCAGTTTGTCAGAGATCAGCTGTTCTTCTCTGGTCTCAGCTCTGAAGTCCAACCCCTCCCACCTGAGAGAACTGGACCTGGGCTCCAACGACAAGCTGCAGGATTCAGGAGTGAAGGTTCTGAGTGGTTTTCTGGAGAGTCCAGACTGTAGACTGGAGACTCTGAGGTCAGTTCACTGACTGTTACTGTTGTAGATCTTAGATCTTTGATCCACAACTGAACCTGATTGATCTTCACTCACAACTTGAATCATTGACTTTGATTCATGAATGAAGGACGTTTGAAACAGTTGTTGTCTCATGTTTCCACTTGTTCTTCTCTCACACTGACAATGACTCTTCACTTTCAGCTCATTTCACTCTGATCAATAATCAATGATCTGATCACTGCAGCTGTGTGTGTGTGTGTGTGTGTGTGTGTGTGTGTGTGTGTGTGTGTGTGTGTGTGTGTGTGTGTGTGTGTGTGTGTGTGTGTGTGTGTGTGTGTGTGTGTGTGTGTGTGTGTGTGTGGGTGTGTGTGTGTGTGTGTGTGTGTGTGTGTGTGTGTGTGTGTGTGTGTGTGTGTGTGTGTGTGTTGTAGACAGTGTTTAGTCCAGCAGGTATTGATCAGATATTGATTGTATATTGACAGACTGATCTGAGAGCAGCAGCTGATGAATCTGTGCTGACATGTGGATGATGTGTGTAGAAGGACACATGATGATGATCCACAACAACACAAGGACAAAGTCCCTCTACTCATTGAAACACTGATCATTGATCAGGACACATCTGATCAATCATCAATCATTTCATCTTCTTTTATTCTTTATTCAGATTAGAGGACTGCAGTTTGTCAGAGATCAGCTGTTCTTCTCTGGTCTCAGCTCTGAAGTCCAACCCCTCCCACCTGAGAGAAGTCGACCTGAGCTCCAACGACCTGCAGGATTCAGGAGTGAAGGGTCTGAGTGGTTTTCTGGAGAGTCCAGACTGTAGACTGGAGACTCTGAGGTCAGACTCTGTTTTATTTCTGTGCTCAGATGAATGTGATGTAAAGTTGTGTTGATACTGAGCTGCAGACATGAGGCTGATGTTCTACTGATCCACACTGAGGCTGTAGGACAGGGTAGGCAGGCGCTCACAGACCAAGACCAGGGCTGTGGGGGGGTCGGCACCTCAGACACATCATCACACAACAACCTCACAACAAACACATTGATGCACAATGGTTCACACAGATCACAGTCTTCAACATGTGCAACACCTTTTCCCCACAATCCATCAGCTGTTATTAACACACAACTCAGATCAACAACAGGATCACATGTTGGAGCACCGCTCACATCACACAACAAACCTGTAACACAATCCACACTCAGACCTGAGCAACAAGGATGTTAACTGTACACAACAAGCTGCTGTTACCAGGTTTACAACAGAGAAGACACAGCTTCTCTCCATGTGACTGTTTAACCTGCTTCCTGTTGCTGCAGCTGTTGGACTTTGATTTTCTAAACTTGTTCTTTCTGAAGCTTCTTCAGCTCTGAACAGATGATGAGACACTGAACGCTGTCAACAAGGAGCTTTGTCCTCAACTCACTCTTCTTATTCTTTATTCAGATTGAGGACCTGCAGTTTGTCAGAGATCAGCTGTTCTTCTCTGGTCTCAGCTCTGAAGTCCAACCCCTCCCACCTGAGAGAACTGGACCTGAGCCACAACGACCTGCAGGATTCAGGAGTGAAGGTTCTGAGTGGTTTTCTGGAGAGTCCAGACTGTAGACTGGAGACTCTGAGGTCAGTTCACTGACTGTTACTGTTGTAGATCTTAGATCTTTGATCCACAACTGAACCTGATTGATCTTCACTCACAACTTGAATCATTGACTTTGATTCATGAATGAAGGACGTTTGAAACAGTTGTTGTCTCATGTTTCCACTTGTTCTTCTCTCACACTGACAATGACTCTTCACTTTCAGCTCATTTCACTGATCAATAATCAATGATCTGATCACTGCAGCTGTGTGTGTGTGTGTGTGTGTGTGTGTGTGTGTGTGTGTGTGTGTGTGTGTGTGTGTGTGTGTGTGTGTGTGTGTGTGTGTGTGTGTGTGTGAGAGAGAGAGAGAGACCTTTATTTCATCTTCTTTTATTCTTTATTCAGATTGAGGGGCTGCAGTTTGTCAGAGATCAGCTGTTCTTCTCTGGGCTCAGCTCTGAAGTCCAACCCCTCCCACCTGAGAGAACTGGACGTGAAACCAGGACCCAGCTACCTGAGCTTCAACAACAAGCTGAGTTCTTCAGCTCTGCAGCAGCTTCATGATCTTGTGAAGAGTCCAGACTTTCGACTGGAGACTGTGAACTGAGTCTGATCTGTATCTGTTTCCACAGCTGATGAGACTGTGGGAGTGAAATAAAGTGTAAAGTGCAGCAGGTGAACCTGTCAGGATGTGACATCACACATGACAAGATGTACAGTACAGATGTACAGTACTCAAGTACAGGAAGTTCTTTTACTACAGTAACTACAAACTAAATACTTTTACTGTGATACTGTAATTATAGAAACTTTTACTCTGCTCCTATATCATAGTATTCACTATGATACCTGGTAAAAAGTAGTTTTACTGTGATGTTGTATACAAAAACTACTCTTATTGTTGTAATGTACATACATGAAGTATTTTTACTGTGTTACTGTGTACTTTTAATTTCCTACTGTAACCAAATGAATTATTTCTACTGCAGTGTGTCATATGAAACATTTTTATTCAGGGTTCCTGCACAAGTATGAAATGTATGGAATTAGATTTCATATATTTCCTGGTCTGGAAAAATATGGAAAATGGAAACTAGTATATGGAAAAATATTTATGTTTCCAAGAATGTTTCCACTGCTCTATTTTCTAAAACATACAATTCAGAATATCTTTAAAAGAAATGGATGGATCTTGTTTAACAGCAGCTTAAATGTTAAGTATGCTAATCAAAGGAAGAAAATGAAATTCATCAATCACTTTGTGGTTATAGATTATGTTTAGAGTGAAGCTACTTAAAGACGTGTCTCTGTGGTCAGTGAACACACCATGACATTAGTTACAGAGCTCTGTCTCCCCCTGCAGGACGACGACACACACTGCAGCTCAGACTGAGGGGAAACTGACTTTAACAGAATAACATCATAAACTGAAGTTCAATTAAAATGTTTAGCTCTTTTTATAATTCTTATTTGCAAGACTTTGTCAATGTGACATTAATATCTTTGGATATAAAGTAGGTTTATTTATTTCATTTATCTATTTCTTCATGAACTCAGTTTGTTACTGTGGTTCCTCTGGATGAAAAACTCCTCTCACACTGATCGGCCTCAGCTCTCCTGTGCTCCATCTAGTGGTCGACAGCCTGGACTGCAGCTACAGGTTTTCTGGAACCTGTGTAACGAAAACTAAACACATACTTGTGATTCCCTGGTTGATTTTTTAGATTTTACTTACCTGTAAAACTCTCCATGTCCCTCCATTACATTATGTCTCTCTTGTTTTGTTGTGTAGCAAATTGTTTTGAAGCACTTTGTAAATCTATCTTCATAAGAACTATACAAACAAAGTCAACAGCAAAAATGTTGGTAATAATAAAAACAATCATTTTTATTCTCCACAAATGTAAAAATTGTCCTTTGCCTTCACAGTCTACAACAAAACAGTAGCAACACTAACAGATAAATATTGTGGTATAAGAGACTTTGTGCTACAGATCTGCAGCAAACAGAAGTCAACTTAAAAAAGATCAATTCTTCTGCTTCACAACAAGTCAAAGTTAATTAAGAGTCCATCTTCGATTTGTTGGCGATTGTCCTGTTTTTTTCTTCATTCCAGGACAAACACGAGACAGAGGAAAGACGTTGACGTTGCTGTTTTAGATAAACTGGAACCAAATGTCACTTTTCTGGCTCGAGTCCACGTTTCACTGGTTTGACGGACGAAAACATCCAGAGGCGACATGTTAGTGTAACCACATGTTGGTCCACATCAAAACCTCCTCAGCACGGCCTGCACACGTTCAGCTCAGTCAGTAAAACAGACCTGTGTTCTGGGTTCATTCAGTCACTGATTTAACATCAATCACAACATTTACCGTGGTTGATCCTGAGGGAAACATGAATGATCAAAGGACTGATCAGGACTGGAATCTGTAACCAAACATGTAAATCTCATGGTGGCGTTTAAAAAAAACAAGATTCAACCTCTGAGGATCATGAACTGAAAATACAGACTGATACATGTATGTCATAGAGACACTTTAGATTGCTGTGATTTTCATATTTGAAGAGTATAATGTAGTAAGTTTCATGAGATGATGAATGTGCACAGTGGTTCATAAAAATGTTGATAAGAACAGGTCAAACATACTGTTCAGGTGCTGACATGTTTATAAGGCAGGAAGGACAAAGGGAGAGAAAGAAGGGAGGACAAAGGGAAAGAAGGAACGATAAAGGTATAGAAGGAAGAAAGGAAGGATGAACGGAAAGAAAGAAGGAAGGACAAAGGGAACAATGGGAGGAAAGAAGGAAGGGGAAAAGGTCAGAAAAATAGATGAGGGAGGGAAAAGATTGGGTCAAAAAAGAAGGAAGAAGGAAGGACGAAGGGAAGGAAGGGAAAATGGATTGTGAAAAGAAGGAAGGGAGAAAGGAAGGAAAGAAGGAAGGATGGAGGAAGTGAAGAGAGACGCAGAAGGACAACAGGAGGGTTAAGTAAGTATTAAGTACGTTTTTTATAATGAAAAAAGGTAATGCAATAGTTACAATTACTGGTAATTAGTTACTTCAACAATCTAGTAATTCAGTTACTGACTCAGTTCCTTTTTTGGGAAAGTAACTAGTACCTAGAACTAATTAGTTTTGGGGTCAACACTGTCGACCACTGTAGTAAAAATACCAAATCCAACCGTGACTGAGTGATGAAGAATAAACTGAATTTAAAATATCGAAATCCATCATAAAAATCAGACCAACAAGACACAGATGAGCTCAAATCACAGTATAATTGTCCTTTTCTTTACTTCCTGTTTCACATCTGTCAGGGTTTGTCTGTTGTTACATTCCCGTCCAGATGTGCGTCAGGCCGAGCATCGTCACCACCAGCAGGAGTGGGCGGGTCCTGTCGGGGCTGCGGTTCCTCCGGGTGACGACGGCCTCCTGCAGGACGTTGAGCGTCATGACCGACCTGCACGGCTCCTCGCTGTAGCACATGCAGTCGAAGCTGCGGTCGAACCCGTTGATGTCGTCCTGCGAGAGGCCGCCGCTCACCGTCAGCGGGCCGCCGCGCCACTGCCGCTGGATCCGGTAGCGCCATGGGTCCAGGTGAAGGAAGACGTCGTGGTCCGAGCGCTTCCTCATGCAGCGGCCTCGGCTCTGGCACAGCGCCTGGCTGCAGAGCTGCGTTGCCACGGTGACGTTGAGGATGTAGGCGTTCATGATCTGCTCCAGGTGGCGCCGAGCATCGAAGCAGGAGTCCTAGAGGGTTGTGGGATGACAAAACAGTCGGTTAGTCAGTAATGGAGCACTGGAAAAGAAAGTAACGACACTACCATTGACTCCCATGGTAAACATTTTGCGCCCCTAGTGGCAGGATGTGGGTATTGCAAAAGTGCCCAAAAAACCCATTCACTCCAATGTACGTGTGTTGCCCACTTCCTTCTAAATTGATGAAATAGGCTGTTTTTGTTTTTAGGTGTCTTGGTCATATCAAATTATACTAGTAATTTGTTTATTACAAAATGTAGATTGAAACATTCATGTAGACAACGTTTTTTTGTTTTGTTTTTTACTTGCCTATGTGTTAAAGCAGATATCAGGTGAATGTTTTTGTTGATCTACAGTAATTATAGAAACTTTTACTCTGCTCCTATATTATAGTATTCACTGTGATACCTTGTAAGAGGTACTTTTACTGTGATGGTGTATACAAATACTACTCTTATTGTTGTAATGTACATACATGAAGTATTTTTATTGTATTACTGTGTACAGGGAGTACTTTTACTTTCCTACTGTTCCTACTAAATAAAGTATTTCTACTGCAGTGTATCATTTTAAACATTTTTATTCAGAATTCTAGCGCATGTATGAAATGTATGGAATTAGATTTGATAAATTTCCAGGTCTGGAAAAGTATGGAAAATGGAAACTATTGTATGGAAAAATATTTATGCTTCCAAGAACGCTCTATTTTCTAAAACCTAAAATTCAGAATATCTAAAAAAAGAAATGGATGGATCTTGTTTTTCAAAGTGTTTGACAGCAGCTTAAGTATGCTAATCAAAGAAAGAAAATTAAATTCATCAGTCACTGTTTGTGACTATAGATCATGTTTGGAGTGAAGCTACTTAAAGACGTGTCTCTGTGGTCAGTGAACACACCATGACATTAGTTACAGAGCTCTGTCTCCCCCTGCAGGACGACGACACACACTGCAGCTCAGACTGAGGGGAAACTCGGACTTTAACAGAATAACATCATAAACTGAAGTTCAATGAAAATGTTTAACTCTTTTTATCATTTTTATTTGCAAGACTTTGTCAATGTGACATTAACATCTTTGAACAAACAGCAGGTTTATTTATTTCATTTATCTATTTCTTCATGAACTCAGTTTGTGTTACTGTGTTTCCTCTGGATGAAAAACTCCTCTCACACTGATCGGCCTCAGCTCTCCTGTGCTCCATCTAGTGGTCGACAGCCTGGACTGCAGCTCCAGTTTTTCTGGAACCTGTGTAACGAAAAGTAATCACATACTTGTGATTCCCTTTAGTCTGAACGTTGATTTTCAGATTTTACTTACCTGTAAAACTCTCCATTATTTTGAAGCACTTTGTACATCTATCTTCATAAGAACTACACAAACAAAGTCAACAGCAAAAATGTTGGTAATAATAACAACAATCATTTTTATTCTGCACAAATGTAGAAATCATCCTTTGGCTTCACAGTCTACAACAAAACAGTAGCAACACTAACAGATAAATATTGTGTTTGGTATAAGAGACTTTGTGCTACAGATCTGCAGCAAACAGAAGTCAACTTAAAAAAGATAAATTCTTCTGCTTCACAACAACAAATCAAAGTAAATTAAAAGTTCATCTTTGATTTGTTGGCGATTGTCCTGTCCCTTTGCAGTAACAAGTACTTTTACTGTGGTATACTGTAAATAAAGGATACCTCGAACCTCACAAACATGTAAAAACTTAACTCTACATTATTTTGACCACCATGTTGCATTTAAAAGTGTATTTTAACACCTGAAACATTTCCATACATTATATTTTAAGGCATGTGTGCAGTCGTGTGGCTGATCGGATCAGAAGCAAAGAGTATAATCAAGAACCATATGTGCACAACATGGCAGGAAGTGTGGGGTTTTTTAAATACAGGCATTTGCACAAGGTTGGTGGCGGGAGGAGAACAGGTAGACAGGGTTTCTGCAGGTACCAGCAAATCTAATTTAATACTTTTTAATGCCCTTTTTAATGCCATTTCAAACATTTTTAATGCCCGTGACTGTAAATACTACATACACACAGTTACCTACAGTATATGCACATACACACACCCAATTACTTGGTTCTGCATGTTTATCACACCAACAGGGGGCAACGACTGCAATTTTCTGGCTGATCACCGACTTTTAAAAAGCCAGACCTGCCGATTCCGATTTTTGCCAAAAGAGATCTTTTTTTTTGAGTCAACAGTAGCCTGCCACCACTTAAAAATATTAATTTAATAATTAATGAAAATGATCCATTTCTTCACCCACGTTTAATTGTACTGTAAATTAACTGTATAATCCCTCTATTCTTCTGCTCTTTGTGCTCTATAGGGATGTAATGATAACAAAATCTCACTGTATGAATCCTATTTTAATGCCTTTGAGAATAAAATGTTATGCCTTTTAATGCCATTTAAGGCCTTAATTTTAGCAAAAATATATTCTTTTAATGCTTTTTAATGACCTGCAGAAACCCTGAGCAGAAGTAGGAGGGAAGAGGCCTTTATTACCTGACTGAGGATAGGACATACAGGATTAAATAAAACATTGCACATGATAGGGAAGCATCCGACAGGAACTTGTGAGTTTTGTGGGGAAGTAGAATCTGTAGAACATGTGTTGATTTGGTGTCCAGCGTATGAGGAGGAGAGGAAGAGAATGAAAGAGGCTGTGAAGCAAACAAAGATCAGCTTCTCCTTAGAGAGCATCCGTAGTGAGACATCAAGTATGGATGGAAAGGTCTTGTTGTTTTTAAAAGAGACAGGGCTGCAGAACAAAGGATTTAAGTGTCTTGGGAGCAGCTAGTAGTAGAGTGTGTGTGAGTGTGAAGTGTTGCTTTTTTTTTTTTCTTTCTCTTTATTTATTTTGTTTCCTGGCATTCTCCTGTTCACACTCCAGTCCAGAGGGTGGCGGTAATGCACCTGTAAGTTGGTTGGTTGGCAACCGCTGTTAAACAAAAGGAGGAGGAGAAGGAGAAGGATGAGGAAGAGGGGGAGGAGGAGGAGGAGGAGGAGCAGAAGGAGCAGGGTGAAAAGGGGGAGGAGCAGGAGGAGGACACAAACACTCTTGTAACGCTATCTTTGTGAGGACCGTCCCAAAAAATGTCCTCACTCTGGTGACAAACTCTCGCTGGGCCTCACAACGTAGTAAGAACAAGAACACACACACACACACACACACACACACACAGACTCCAGTGAAGTGGATCTTCTCCGCCGTCTGTTTCAGTGCATGTTGGTGACGGTGAGGACGACTCACATCATGTTCAGGTGAGTCAGGTGATCTGACTCTGCTCGTCTCCTGACGTCGGATCAGACCGAGGCTTCGTGTGTGTGTGTGTGTGTGTGTGTGTGTGTGTGTGTGTGTGTGTGTGTGTGTGTGTGTGTGTGTGTGTGTGTGTGTTCTTGTTCTTACTACGTTGTGAGGACCAGCGAGAGTTTTTCACCAGAGTGAGGACATTTTTTTGGACGGTCCTCACAAAGATAGTGTTACAAGAGTATGTTTGTGTCCTTCTCCTCCTCCTCCTCTTCCTCCTCTTCCTCCTCTGAACACATCAGATCCACTGTAGGCAGGTAGCCGTCCTGAACCAATCAGAGAGAAGGATGGAAATGGAAAGGGATGTGATTGGCCACCAGTGACACTTGTTAGACATGATAATTTATTCTTTATAATCCCAGAGTCAGAGATGAACTCAGCACAATCAGCTTCTGTTCCCCACAGAAAAAAACACCTGTAAGATACACACACACACACAAAGTATTCAGCTGAGTCTCTGTCTCTCTGCTGTTCTGTAGTGATGTCGTTTTCTCTCCGAGTCGCTGCATGAAATGTATAAATGTTAATCCTGTTACTGTTGGAGAGCGGAGACGGTGCAGAGACAGCAAGCAGGTCTCATGAGGTCACAGCGTGGGCGGAGTCTGGACCTCCGTCAGGTTGTGTTACATCACAGTGAGGTCACCGTGTGCTTCATCAGCTCCTTTGGTTTCTGTTTCTGTGTTGACCCACGCTGCTCTCTGATTGGCCAGTTTGGTGTTTGGCAAATTAGATTAGACTTTTTTTTTTCTTTTTAAAGTTTCCCTTAAAAGTTAAGTCTTTTCCTTAATTTCCTCTTAAGCATTTAAAGTGTTACCTCATCTTAGGAACATAAGGAATCACTGACCAAACACCTTAATTTAAGATTTTTCCTTAATGTTTTCCCTCAAGTCTTTAAGATTATCTGATTACCTTAGTTTAAAACTTTAGGGATCACTTAACGCTAATTAAACTACACCTTAAATTTAGATTTCCCTTAAAATCTGAGTGATGATTTCCTTAAATATACAAACAGCTGCACAGAAGTAAAGTATTCCTCCTTAAGCATGTAATATTTTCTCCTTATCTTAGTCCAACACTTCAAAAAACCTTTAACAGCTGAAGAAAGAAACTAAGTGACCAAAGTTCAAAACAACACTGAACAACAGTAGATCATTGCTGCTGTAAAATTTCTTTCATTGTTGTAAATAACTTAAAGAGTTTCAGTGCGTCACCCTTAAGTTCCTCCCTCAGCTAAGGGGAAATTAAACCTTAAATAGGAAACTTCAGGTAAATCTCTGACTTCTTCTTTTTTCTTTTATGTGTGAAGTTCAACGGTTCAAAGACTCGTCACCTTTCATGTGAGCGGGGGCGGAGCCTCGAGGCTTCACCAGCTCATCAACCTCAGTGGAGATGAAAGCTTGTCAGGATGATTGACAGGTGCTGGGTTCAGAGGAGGGGGGGGCGGGGGGGGGGGGGGTAACAGCAGCTCTGGTGGTGAGTTCAGGGTCACTGTCAGGATGTTGGACAAATTGATGTCGTGTCAGAGCAGCTCTCACTTCACTGACTCTGCAGACAGACGCCCTCAAGTGTCTGCATTTAAATAAATTATTATACTAATAAAAATATTAAATAATATTAATAACAGCAACAAATTCAACATATGACGCTTAAATTAAACACGACTCCTCTGTGTCGTTGATTCACACGTGTTCTTGCAGCCGAGGGCAAAGGAGATGAAATGCAAATTTAAAAAATTAAATATTACAACAAAAAAATGTTCAAGGTGGAAAAGTTCAGACCTCAAGTCAGTTTCAGCAGCGATGACACGATGATGATTAAACCTTCCTCACATCAACAATGTCACGTCATCACTAACTCTTCTTCTTTGGTTTATTGGCCGCTCAGCTGTTTTTCCTTTGCTCATTCAGTTTAAACACATGTCTGATCAATAATCAATAGATTAGAAACAATCAGAGTCACATCAGGTGTCTGAACTTTTGGAGTTATCTTTGTTTTTAGAATAATATTCTAATAATATGATTAAAAAATCGTACAACGATGTAGAAAATGTGACTTTCATCGATCATTTAGATTTTTTTTTCCCATTTTCTAATAATCTATAAATAATAATCAGAATTATTAGTGAATATTTTAGTCTCCACCATCTGTTCCTGCTGCTCAGACTGAGATAGAGCTGAACACGGCAACTGATGCAGTGACAGGTGAAGACAAGGGTGTGTGTGTGTGTGTGTGTATGTGTGTGTGTGTGTGTGTGTGTGTGTGTGTGTGTGTGTGTGTGTGTGTGTGCGTGTGTGCGTGTGTGTGTGTGTGTGTGTGTGTGTGTGTGTGTGTGTCCTACCGTGGATGAGGCAGCAGAGCGTCAGGACGTGCAGGGTGAAGATCCGAGCGTCCATCCTCAGCAGAGACGAGAGAGCGAGTGGAGTTCCTCCTGAAGAGGCAGAGAGAGAGAGAGGAGGGTAAACGGAGGGGGCGGGGGGGGGGGGCAGAATGCTCCTCCCCCCAAAAAACATCCACTGAAAAATATTCGGCAGCTGCAGCGAGAGAGAGAGAGTGTGTGTGTGTGTGTGTGTGTGTGCTGATGATTTATGGGCTGTTTCTGTTTTTTTTAAGCTCAATACTCGAAGCTGCTGAAAATCAATAATAATCCAAATATTCACAGTTTCTCAGATTTTATTCTAATGGAGGTCGAGTTGAGTTTATGAAAATAATTAAAGCTCCATGTGTTAAAGCTCCTTCAAAATAAAGGCAGATGTTTGCGTTAATGCTCCTTGAAAATAAAGGTACTGTAGATGTCTGTGTTAAAGCTCCTTCAAAATAAAGGTAGATGTTTGTGTTAAAGCTCCTTCAAAATGAAGGTAGATGTTTGTATTAAAGCTCCTTCAAAATAAAGGTAGATGTTTGTGTTAGAGCTCCTTCAAAATAAAGGTAGATGTCCATGTATAGTGTGATTATAAAGCAGCTCTAGGTTCTACAGCCTGTTTTCAGAAACTTAAAACCAGCCGTCAGGACTTCCTGTCACTTTGTGATGTCACAACTAAGCCCCGCCCCCTCACCACCTGGACAACACCATCAGGATTTGGTTTCTCTGAGTGTTTTATTCTGATATCATCTCTATTAAGACACGTTTTAATGTCTGACTGTGGTCTTCAATGACATGTTGCATTGTGGGTAATGTAGGTGCAGGTGTAGATTAGTTCCCTCTGATGGAAACTTCAGAGAAGCGTCTGATTGTGTCGCTGCAGTGTTGTCGTTTTCTCGCTTTATGAGTCACAACAGGAAGTGACATCACCGCCGCTCGTTCGACCTCAGTTGAACTTTTCACACTCGAACAAACTGAACTCGAAGAGAGAAAACACCTTCAGACCCATTTACACTGTTCTGCTGACTGAAGCACTGGAGACACAAGGACACTGTGACCTGCTGGATGACTCACACACACACACACACACACACACACACACACACACACACACACACGCACGCACACACACACACACACACACACACACACGCACGCACACACACACACACACACACGGCCTCTGACTATCCCTGTAGATATGAATCTGAGTTGATGTTTGATGTGAGAACTTTTGACGTTGTTCACTTCACACTGACACAAAATGTTTCTCCAACGTCTTCATGAGATTTTCTGTTTAATATTTAAATGTAAAAAATAACCTTATCAGTTTTTTGATGAATGATTTTCCTTCGTCATTCAAGAAGACACAAAAAAACTAAAATTGCATTGAAGTTTTTCTTTCTATGAGGCTTCTTTGGGTTGGGAATGAAATCTTGAAATAAATCCATTATTATTTTTTTTTTTAAGTATATTTTTTTGGCGTTTTATGCCTTTATTTGATAGACTAGTAGAGATAGACAGGAAAGGGGGAGGCAGAGAGAGGGGAATGACATGCAGGAAAGGTCTGCCCGATGCGGGACGCGAACCGGGGACGCCTGCGTCTGCATATACATGGGGCGGCTGCCTTAACCACTGCGCCACGCACCGCCCCATAAATCCATTATTTTAGCTTAAAAATGAAATTTAACGACCACTAGAGCAGCGCTGAATAAAATGTTATTGGACAACATTGTGATGTCACAGTGTGTCGAGTTAAACCTTTAACCTTTTAAATACACTGTAAAAATACATTTCTTTTATTTATATGTTTTCTTCTTTTGGACATATTTATATTATTATATTATCATATTTATATTGTAATAACTGTGTGAATTGTGCACCAATAAGTTGTTTTGTGAGGTGACACAGTGACCTTGATCTTTGATCTTTGACGATCAAACTCACATCAGGTCATCTTTAAAGTTGAATGAATGTTTGGACCAAGTTTGAAGAAGATTTTTTTAGTTGTCTTCTGGTTTATTACGATAACGAAGACTGGACCGACGGATGGACGACCTGAACCGCTGCTTTTGGCTGTGAAGCCGCCCTCTAGTGGCTGTAGGTGGAACTACAGTGATGTCACACGTCGCCCTCTAGTGTCTTTTTCTAAAAATGGGTCCTACGTTCTCCACTTTTTCCCAAAACCGGACACAGCGGACTCACGGTTCCCCGGCCCAGACACAGCGGGGAACATAGGATCATTTTGGGGAAAAGCGGGGGCCGCCGTGTCCTGGTCCGGTCCCTTGGAGCTCTGATGTCAAAAAAAGAAAAAAATGGCGGAAATATCCCGAAAAAACCCAAAAGATGTGAATTGAACCGACAGTCTTGTGACATAGTTTTGTCTTCAAGGTTGAGACACCAATTCTCCTTTAAACAAACAAGTCTTCATGTTTTCTCGCTGCAGATTAAACGTGTTAAAGTTTCCTCTAATGTATAAAAACTGTGGAGGTCAGAAGGCCGTGATGTGTAAAAACTTCTGACTAGAGCAGCAGATTTGAGCCGATCTCTGCTGATCATGATCTCAACTAATGATTGATGAGCTAATTAGAGCTGAATAATGAGCTCGTTTTCTTAACGATCGTCTCCATTAGAGACGTCGCTGACGATCAGCAGAAGGAGCGGGAACACGTCAGATGTTTGGCAGCAGCTCCCTGGTTGTGTGTTTACCTGGCGGCCATGACACCGTCACGCCGAGCCGAGACAGATGGGTTTAATACTCAACAATGTTTCCCAGCATGCACTGCTCTCTCTGCAGATCGGTGCCGGCTCCCTGCCCGCAGCGCTGATGAGAGAAACCACACACAGTCTGCAAGTGTCAGCAACTTCAAGCTCCAGGAAATCATGTTAATGAGAAGAAGAAGAAGAAGAAGAAGAAGAAGAAGAAGAAGAAGAAGAAGAAGAAGAAGAAGAAGAAGAAGAAGAAGAAGAAGAAGAAGAAGAACAGATTCAAACATCTGCAGCTCAAATCAAATCAACATCTGGAACATCAGGAGCAGGTTCATGTTCAACACTGAGAAGACGTGAAGGAAACTGACGGGGCTGCGCTGCCACCTGGTGGACAAACGCAGAACTGCAGCTTCATCCTTCAATCAGGAGTGGGCTTAAATCAATTAAGAGTTTAGTCTGTCTTTTATGTTTTTTTTAATTATTATTTTTAAAAAATGTCAGCTACAATTCCATTCTAAGCTGAAGTTACAACACTGAGACACAAATTAGTTGCTGACAACATGTGTGGAGCAGCAGCTGGATCTCAGCTCACTGTTTATTCGTGGTGTCAGAGTTCACCTGTCCATACAGGTGTAACACCAGGAGTTACCCAGCAGGTGGCGCCACTCTACTGGAGAAAGACACTTCCTCATTATCATTTATTGTTCAGTTTAAAGTCCACGAGATAAGAGGGAGGGAGGGAGGAGGTAAAGGTGTTCAGATGCCATTTTAGAGTGAACGGAGCAGAAGGAGAGAAACTGAAGTCTGAGACGAGTGAGTGTCAACACAACATTATTATTGTTGTTGTTGTTGTTGTTGTTGTTGTTGTCGTTGTGTCAGAGTGTGAGAGTCAGTGTGTCTGTGTGGACTGTGGAGGGAAGAAGAGTCAGACGTAGTCCGTACATACGTCAGCACATTGTCTCAGATTCACCTCCACACAACTTCTTCAAACTCAGAACAAACATCAAAGGTCAAAGGTCACGGTGACTGGATCAACATGGATTTAATGTCAAAGTCTATGAGTGGTGGAGGTCAACGACTGGATCAGACAAGGACGTGATTATAGTTTGTGTGTGTGTGTGTGTGTGTGTGTGTGTGTTTGTGTGTGTGTGTGTGTGTGTGTGTGTGTGTGTGTGTGTGTGTGTGTGTGTGTGTGTGTGTGTGTGTGTGTGTGTGTGTGTGTGTGTGTGTGTGTGTGTGTGTGTGTGTGTGTGTGTGTGTGTGTTACTGGTTTCCCTCTCAGACTGACTGAAGTCCTGAAGATGAGTGGTAATGTGGAGAAAGAGGAGAACAGATCAAAGTCTCAAGAGAGTGACCAGTCCAAAGGAAAACCTTCACTCTTCAGTTCTGGACCTGGACCTGGACCTCCAGAGTCACAGTAAGAATCCAGATACAGACCTGTGTGCAGGGTTTGGAGAGTTACTTTAAAAATGTAATCCAGTACAATTACAAATTACGTTAAAATAATGTAATCCCATAATTAAAGTAACATACTGTATTGTGTTTAGTTACTTTTGAATTACTTCAATACCAAACATGAATATCAGGCAACCAGCACGCATCAATCCTCATCGATTAGATCACTCAAAGTCTAAAGCACTGAGTATCCCATAAATGTCAAATAGAACAATGGACAAACTCCAGACGTAAATGTCAACAGTAGAGTAGAGAGTAGAGTAGAGTAGAGTAGAGTAGAGTAGAGTAGAGTAGAGTAGAGTAGAGTAGAGTAGAGTAGAGTAGAGATATACTTTATTAATCCCTTACAGGGGAATTCAAAATTAACTGGTAGCTCAAAAACATCAAAAACATATTAGGAATACACAAAAACATTTTAGGACTTGTTATATAGACTAATTGATGCAGGAACAAACGATCTTTTAAATCTTTCGGTTCTGCAGGTCAGGGAGATAAACCTGTTGCTGCGGCTACTCCTCTGACCTGCAAGGGTTTTTGTAAAGAGGGTGTTGGGGGTCACCCAGGATGGTCTTCAGCTTACACCCCATCCTCCACTTAACCACAGCCTCTAGCAGCTCTGCTTCCTCCCCCATCACAGAGCTACAGCCTGTCTCGTCTGTTCCTGTCCCTTACTTTGATGTTGTTACCCCAGCAGACAATAGCAAAGAAAGTTACACTTGCAATTACAGACTGGTAAAACATACGCAGCATAACATTGCAAATCTCAAAAGACCTGAGTCTTCTTAAAAAGAAAAGCCTGCTTTGCGTCTTTTTGTACACATCATTTGTGTTTACGGACCAGTCCAGCCTGTCATCAAGGTGTACTCCGAGGTACTTGTATGACTGAACCCTCTCAATGTCCACCCCATCCACAGTCACAGGCCGGAAGGATCTCTTGGACCTGCCGAAGTCAATAATCATTTCTTTGGTCTTTAATGTATTAAGCAACAAGTTGTTCTTGTTGCACCAGTCTGTGAATGCCCCCACCAGGTCCCTGTATTCATCTTCCTGTCCCTTCTTCACACATGCCACTATGGCTGTGTCGTCAGAGTACTTCTGAACATGGCAAGATTCAGATGTGGATGTGAAATCTGCAGTGAACAGTGTGAAGAGGTAAGGTGAGAGCACAGTGCCTTGTGGTACTCCTACACTGCTCACCACTGTGTCTGACATGCAATTCCCCAGCCTCACATACTGTAGCCGCTCTGTAAGATAGTTATAGACCCACAAGATGATGGCTGGATCTACACCCATCTTCTCTAGCTTTCCTCTCAGAATACTAGGTTGCATTGTGTCAAAGGCACTGGAAAAGTCTAGAAACAACAGTCTCACATATCGTCCAGGTTCATCCAGGAAGGAGTAAATCCGATGCAACATGTAGATGATTGCATCGTCCACCCCAATGTTCTCCTGGTATGCAAACTGCAGCGGGTCTACAGCATGCTGTACTTGAGGTCGAAGGTGGCGAAGTAGTAGTCTCTCCAGGGTCTTCATAATATGAGAAGTCAGGGCCACTGGTCTGTAGTCACTGACTCCAGCTGGCCTCGCCACCTTGGGAACCGGCACCAGGCATGAGGTCTTCCAGAGAAGAGGGATCCTACATGACTGCAGGCTCAGGTTGAAGATGGTACGGAGAGGCACAGCCAGCTGGTCAGCGCAGTCCTTGAGGAGTCTAGCTGAAACACCATCGGGGCCAACCGACTTGCCAGGACGCAGTCAGTAGTCAGAGCCGCCAGCACAGACCATGAGTCAGCAGTCAGTCAGTGTCCTGTACCTGACAGGACGTCATGGAGGAAGAATGAAATAATTGTTACGAACTCCCTATATGTGTGTGTGGATGTGATGCATGGTGTGTGTGATATGGCTGGCTGGTTGTATCACTGAGGCGAGGTGGAGTACTCACGGTAGCGAACTGGAACCGGACCGGACTTCAGACCTCCACCTGTTCCCTCATCACACGTTCATGGCGTTCGCGGCGAGCCCAAGCACGAGGGGGTGGCTTCGCCTCCTTGGCTCAGCGTTCAGGTTTTATTAAAAAGTCTCTTTTCGTCGAGCGTAGGTGAAAACCAAATCATATCACAAAACCAAACGAAAACCAAAACGGGGGGGGGGGGGGGGACGAGTCACCGCGCTGGTCTCCTCGTGTCTTTGTTCTCCGTCGTCCTTGTTCTCACTCGTCGTCTTCCGTCTGTCGTTTGTTCTCTCTCTCACACAGGTGCCGCGTATCACCTTAAATGCGTACACACGTCCTCGGAACCCCAACCCCGCCTCTTTCAGTCAAGCCAATGAAAGATGTGCCTGAGTGGGTGTGGTGTAGGCGTGTGTCCCCTGTGTGTCTCATTCATAACATCATAGTGAAGGTGGAAACTGCAACATTTTATGATCAAACACATCTGCTCCACAAGAACAAGAACAGCAGATCAACCTCAGAAAAGCAAAGTGACCTGTTGTTTACATTTCAATCTCACTTTCTACATGGCTGTCATCAGGTCAGCTGGTAGTTCTCTGTGATCTTGTGATCTGGTCTCCACCTGCTCTGGGATCTGGAGACAGAGCAGTGGGCCACGGTTTGATCCCACAGTCGGAGCTAAACCGGCGCCCAAATGGAGACAGTGTGTAGCTGTAGGGCTCCACACACATGGAGGCTACACAGGAGGTTGTCTCATGTGTTGGTCTGTTGTGGTGTTGTGTCCTACAGTGTCACTATGTGTGCGCACTGTGCACGTGTCTGCTGCATTGTACTAACTATTGGCGTGTTTCCACTAGCACGGTATGGTACGGAACGGCATGGTACGGCGCGCTATTTGCGTTTTTCCACTAGCCCTAGTACCTGGTACCAGGTTCCATTTTCGTATCTCCTCGGCCCTGGTTCCAAGCGAGCCGAAGCATTACTATTACGTGACGTCAGCCGACTGCCTTCCGCAGATTGGGCAGAGAGTCAGTGCGAGCGCGACGTCGGACATGAGAATCAAACCCGGAAATTTCAAAAACAGAGCGGCAACAGCGCCAGCTGATCTGTATCGAGACTGTTGTTATTCCTTCACCTGAGGGAACTGTTGCTGTGTGAATCCACACTGTGTCTGTTAACGAGGTGCAGACCAGTGAGTTTGGAGTTGACGAGAGGATCGAAAAAAGAGAGACGGACAATGCGGCCCCGCGAACACCCTCGTGCCGCCCCCGCCCCCGCCCCCGCTGAGGAGGAACTAGAGAACTCAGCTGTAATGGAAACACAACCGTGCCATGCCGTGCTGTACCGTGCCAGTGGAAAAGCGCCATTTGTGTTTGATGTTAAGAATGTAAATCCTGATAATCCATCCTTCACTACAGTGTGTGGTGCTGGACGCTGATGTCACTGGAGACTTCCCACAATGCATCTGTGATTAGAGAACTGATCAGTGATCAATGTGATGTGAATAAAAACATGTTTGTGTTTGCAGAATTCAGGAGTTCAGACTGAGAGGAGAGACTCCCGGATCCATCTGTCTGTCCATGAGGAGTGAGCGGTCCAAAGAACAACCTCCATTCTACAGTCCTGAACCTGGACCTGGACCAGGATCCACCGGCTGGTTTGCGAGGAGTGATCGGTCCATGGGACGTCCACCAGGATCAATTCCAGAACCTGGACCTGGACCTGGATCCACCTGCTGGTCCTTGAGGAGTGATCGGTCCATGGGACGTCCTCTAGATTTCAGTCCTGGACCTGGACCCACCTGCTGGTCCTTGAGGAGTGATCGGTCCATGGGACGTCCTCTAGACTTCAGTCCTGGACCTGGACCCACCGGCTGGTCTGCGAGGAGTGATCGGTCCATGGGACATCCTCTAGATTTCAGTCCTGGACCTAGACCCACCTGCTGGTCCTTGAGGAGTGATCGGTCCATGGGACGTCCTCTAGACTTCAGTCCTGGACCTGGACCCACCGGCTGGTCTGCGAGGAGTGATCGGTCCATGGGACGTCCTCTAGTCTTCAGTCCTGAACCTGGACCCACCGGCTGGTCCTTGAGGAGTGATCGGTCCATGGGACGTCCTCTAGACTTCAGTCCTGGACCTGGACCCACCGGCTGGTCTGCGAGGAGTGATCGGTCCATGGGACGTCCTCTAGTCTTCAGTCCTGAACCTGGACCCACCGGCTGGTCCTTGAGGAGTGATCAGTCCATGGGACGTCCTCTAGACTTCAGTCCTGGACCTGGACCCACCGGCTGGTGTGCGAGGAGTGATCGGTTCATGAGACGTCCACCAGGATCAATTCCAGAACCTGGACCTGGACCTGGATCCACCTGCTGGTCCTTGAGGAGTGATCGGTCCATAGGACGTCCTCTAGACTTCAGTCGTGGACCTGGACCTGGACCTCCAGAGTCATGGTAAGAGTCGGTTTCTTCTGTAAACTGAGCTGAAGATGATTCAGTCATTAGACTCATGTGAAGGAAACAGAGAGAAACCAGGAACCAGATCCATCAGACTCTGAAGGTTCCCAACAAACCTCAGAGACAGAAACATCAGACTGATGAAGCACAGCTTCCTCATGTTCCTGTGTCATCAGCCTCAGTCAGGGTGAACGTTGCTGCACCAACACTTTAATGATCCACACGTCTGAGCCTTTAAACTGAAGTCACAGTAGAGATTAAAGCAGCTGATACACACAGACTTTTATTTTGAAAAGTCAGGAACCAGACAGGAGTGATCAGTGTTACTGAAGCCCCGCCCTCTTGAGGTGGTTAACCAATCAGAGCTCAGAGCTGAGACATGTTGTTGATCCAGAAATGTCTTGACAGGAGGAAGAGGAGTGGTGTCTCTGACGTCCTGAAGGATCCTGGACAAAGACCCAGAACCAGAGGTGAGCTGCAGACAGCCAATCAGAGTAGCTGTGGACAAAGTGAGACTGAACATCTGTCTGCTGATGTGGTCATTAGTGAAAACAGGACCTCCAGAGTCATTGTTCCATCACACAGCACTGACATTTAAGATGAGGATTCAAACCTTCTCTTTGTTGTCTGGTGTTTTTCTGGAGCTGATGAAAATAATCTGATCAGATTGTCAGACTCTCTGTCTTCAGTCTGACTCTGTTTCTTGTCTCTCAGCAGATGGTGGTCTGCAGGTTTTAGATCAACATAAGATCAGTCTGAGGAGCAGATGTGAACGAGTGACTGAAGGAACTGAGGGAACAGGAAGTGGAACAGGAAGTGGAACCCTCCTCAACAGGATCTACACTGAGCTCTACATCACAGAGGGACAGAGTGAAGAGGTTAATACCCAACATGAGGTGAGACAGCTGGAGACAACGTCCAAGAAGAAGAAGACCCTCCAGGACAGGCCAATCAGGTGCAACGAGATCTTTAAAGACTTACCTGTCCAACAGAGAGAGGACGTCTCTACAGTCTCACCTGTCCAACAGAAAGAGGACGTCTCTACGGTCTCACCTGTCCAACAGAGACCCATCAGAGTGGTTCTGACCAACGGCGTCGCTGGCGTTGGAAAAACCTTCTCGGTGCAGAAGTTCACTCTGGACTGGGCCGAGGGCTTGGAGAACCAGGATGTCAGTCTGCTGGTTCTGCTTTCGTTCAGGGAGCTGAACCTGATCAGAGATCAGCGGTTGAGTCTTCTCAGGCTGCTCCATGTTTTCCATCCAACATTACAGAAGGTGACAGCAGAGCAGCTGGCTGTCTGTAAACTTCTCTTCATCTTTGACGGCCTGGATGAAAGCCGACTGTCACTGGACTTCAACAACAGGGAGGTTGTGTCTGATGTCACACAGACGTCATCAGTCAACGTGCTGCTGACAAACCTCATCCAGGGGAATCTGCTTCCCTCGGCTCTGGTCTGGATCACCTCCAGACCTGCAGCGGCCAATCAGATCCCTCCTACATGTGTGGACAGGGTAACAGAGGTCCGAGGCTTCACTGACGCCCAGATGGAGGAGTACTTCAGGAGGAGGTCCAGTGATGAAGATCTGTCCAGAAGAATCATCTCACACATCCAGACGTCCAGGACCCTCCACATCATGTGTCAAGTCCCAGTCTTCTGCTGGATCAGTGCTACAGTTCTGGAGCACATGTTGACCACAGACCAGAGAGGAGAGCTGCCCAAGACCACGACGGACCTGTTCTCACACTTCCTGCTGGTCCAGACCAAGAGGAAGAAGAACAAGTACGGACATGAAGGACATGAGACGAGTCCACAGGAGCTGACGGAGGCCGACAGGGAAGTTCTCCTGAAGCTGGGGAGGCTGGCGTTTGAACAGCTGCAGGAAGGAAACATCATGTTCTACCAAGAAGACCTGGAGCAGTGTGGTCTGGATGTCACAGAGGCCTTGGTGAACTCAGGACTCTGTACTGAGATCTTCAAAAGAGAGAGTGTGATCTTCCAGAAAACAGTCTACTGCTTTGTTCATCTGAGTGTTCAGGAGTTTCTGGCTGCAGTCTACATGTTCCACTGTTTCACCAACAGGAACACACAGGTCCTCAAGAACTTCCTGGGGAAAAGAGCCTTGGAACATGATTTTAGTGACTTGTCCTTAGCAGAAAAAGACGGCGGCGGCAGCAAAGAAAAAAAAGAAGAAAACTACAAACAGAGAGAGAAACCAAAACAGAAGTCTATGTTTAAGAAGCTTCAGAATTTTTTTGGATTCAATGCAAGCAGCCCTCCACAGATCAATAACAGTCCTCCACCCCTGGATGACTTCCTGAGGATAGTGTTAGAGAAATCACTCTGCAGTAGAAATGGTCACCTGGACCTGTTTGTTCGCTTCCTTCATGGCCTCTCTCTGGAGTCCAACCAGAGGCTGTTAGGAGGTCTGCTGGGTCCGACAGATGACTGTCCAGAGACCTTCCAGAGAACCATTAGCAACCTGAAGAAGATGAAGAGTGATAAAATCTCTCCTGACAGAAGCATCAACATCTTCCACTGTCTGACGGAGATGAAGGACCAGTCAGTTAATCAGCAGATCCAACAGTTCCTCAAGTCAGAGAAGAGATCACAGGAACTCTCTGAGATCCAGTGTTCAGCTCTGGCCTACATGCTGCAGATGTCAGAGCAGGTTCTGGACGAGTTGGACCTGGAGAAGTACAACACATCAGAGGAGGGACGACTGAGACTGATCCCAGCTGTGAGGAACTGCAGGAAGGTTCGGTGAGTCCAGACATGATCAATATAATCATTGATCAGTAGTTTAGGTCAGTAGTTCATATAAAAATAGTTTTTTCCTCATTATTTTTAGTTTGACTTTGAAAACATTACCTAAGTTATAATACAGAGTGAGCAGGTTTTGCTTCAGGTCCCGTCCATCCTGTCAAAGTGATGAGGATCATTGTCTCCTGTCAAACTCAGTCAGAGAAGATGAGCTGAAGCTCAGATGTTCATCACATCATCAGATGCATCAACTGTGTTTTTACTGCAGCTTTCATCTGGTTTCATTCTGACACATTTGATATTTTCTCTCTTCACAGACTTGTTGGTTGTGAACTCTCAGAGAGTCTCTGTGAAGTCGTGGCCTCAGCTCTGAAGTCCAACCCCTCCCACCTGACAGAACTGGACCTGAGTAGAAACTACCTGAGTGAGTCATCAGCTCAGGCTCTGTGTGCTGGACTGGAGAGTCCAAACTGTAGACTGGAGACTCTGAGGTGAGTTCACTGACTGGACCTGTTGGACTTTTGTCTGTGTTCAGTTCAAATGTGTGAAGTTCAGTTTGAAGCAGCGACTGATTGTGACTCCATGTTACTGCAGCTGGTAGAAGGTGAAGGGTCAGAGGTCACTCAGAGGTCAGTGGTGGTGGTGATGATGATGATGATGATGATGATGATGATGACGATGACGATGACGATGACGATGAGCAAGCACAGCCTCTGGACCTGAAGCTTCTTCAGCTCTGAACAGATGATGAGACACTGAACGCTGTCAACAAGGAGCTTTGTCCTCAACTCACTCATCTTATTCTTTATTCAGATTGAAGTGGTGCAGTTTGTCAGAGATCAGCTGTTCTTCTCTGGGCTCAGCTCTGAAGTCCAACCCCTCCCACCTGAGAGAACTGGACCTGAGCTGGAACGACCTTCAGGATTCAGGAGTGAAGGGTCTGAGTGGTTTTCTGGAGAGTCCAGACTGTAGACTGGAGACTCTGAGGTCAGACTCTGTTTTATTTCTGTGCTCAGATGAATGTGATGTAAAGTTGTGTTGATACTGAGCTGCAGACATGAGGCTGATGTTCTACTGATCCACACTGAGGCTGTAGGACAGGGTAGGCAGGCGCTCACAGACCAAGACCAGGGCTGTGGGGGGGTCGGCACCTCAGACACATCATCACACAACAACCTCACAACAAACACATTGATGCACAATGGTTCACACAGATCACAGTCTTCAACATGTGCAACACCTTTTCCCCACAATCCATCAGCTGTTATTAACACACAACTCAGATCAATAACAGGATCACATGTTGGATCACCGCTCACATCACACAACAAACCTGTAACACAATCCACACTCAGACCTGAGCAACAAGGATGTTAACTGTACACAACAAGCTGTTGTTACAAGGTTTACAACAGAGAAGACACACAACCTGGGCTGTGTGTGTGTGTGTTTTCTCTCCATGTGACTGTTTAACCTGCTTCCTGTTGCTGCAGCTGTTGGACTTTGATTTTCTAAACTTGTTCTTTCTGAAGCTTCTTCAGCTCTGAACAGATGATGAGACGCTGAAGGCTGTCAACAAGGAGCTTTGTCCTCAACTCACTCATCTTATTCTTTATTCAGATTGAGTTGGTGCAGTTTGTCAGAGATCAGCTGTTCTACTCTGGTCTCGGCTCTGAAGTCCAACCCCTCCCACCTCAGAGAACTGGACCTGAGCGGATATGACAACAACCTGAGTTCTTCTTCTCTGCAGCAGCTTCATGATCTTGTGAAGAGTCCAGACTGTAGACTGGAGACTCTGGTGTTAGACTGATCTGTATCAGGTTCCACAGCTGATGAGACTGTGGGAGTGAAATAAAGTGTAAAGTGCAGCAGGTGAACCTGTCAGGATGTGACATCACACATGACATCATCTATGACATCACAGACTCAGAAAACGCTGCAGCAGCTTCAATGTGTCAATCATCAGTGATCCAGTCACAGGTAAAGGTGTTGAGTCAAACCTGTCACTCAAGTACAGGAAGTACTTTTACTACAGTAACTCCTGACGAAATACTTTTACTGTGATACTGTAATTATAGAAACTTTTACTCTGCTCCTATATTATAGTATTCACTGTGATACCTGGTAAGAAGTACTTTTACTGTGATGGTGCATCTACAGAAACTACTCTCATTGTTGTAATGTAGGCTTACATACATTAAGAATTTTTTAGTGTTACTGTATGTACAGGGGATATTTTGACTCTACTGTAACTAAATAAAGTATTACTACTGCGGTATATCATATGAAACATCTTTTTTTCAGGGTTCTTGCGCATATATGAAATGTATGGAGTTAGATTTGATAAATTTCCAGGTCTGGAAAAGTATGGAAAATGGAATATATTGTATGTAAAAAATATATATATTTATGTTTCCAAGAACATTACCACTGTTCTATTTTCTAAAACATAAAATTCAGAATATCTTTAAAAGAAATGGATGGATCTTGTTTTTCAAAGTGTTTCACAGCAGCTTAAATGTAAAGTATGCGAATCAAAGAAAGAATGAAATTCATCATTCACTGAAATTCATCATTCACTGTTTGTGGTTATAGATCATGTTTGGAGTGAAGCTACTTAAAGACGTGTCTCTGTGGTCAGTGAACACACCATGACATCAGTTACAGAGCTCTGTCTCCCCCTGCAGGACGACGACACACACTGCAGCTCAGACTGAGGGGAAACTCTGACCTTAACAGAAAAACATCATAAACTGAAGTTCAATGAAAATGTTTAGCTCTTTTTATCATTTTTATTTGCAAGACTTTGTCAATGTGACATTAACATCTTTGAACATACAACAGGTTTATTTATTTCATTTATCTATTTCTTCATGAACTCAGTTTGTTACTGTGGTTCCTCTGGATGAAAAACTCCTCTCACACTGATCGGCCTCAGCTCTCCTGTGCTCCATCTAGTGGTCGACAGCCTGGACTGCAGCTCCAGTTTTTCTGGAACCTGTGTAACGGAAACTAAACACATGATTCCCTTTAGTCTGAAGGTTGACTTTCAGATTCTACTTACCTGTAAAACTCCCCATGTCCCTCCATAACATTATGTCTCTCTTTTTTTGTTGTACAGCAAATTGTTTTGAAGTACTTTGTAAATCTATCTTCATAAAACACAGTTTATACTATTATTTCAATCAACAACAGCAAAAATGTTGGTAATAATAACAACAATCATCTTTATTCTCCACAAATGTAGAAATCATCCTTTGGCTTCACAGTCTACAACAAAACAGTAGCAACACTGACAGATAAATATTGTGTTTGGTATAAGAGACTTTGTGCTACAGATCTGCAGCAAACAGAAGTCAACTTAAAAAAGATAAATTCTTCTGCTTACCAACAACAAATCAAAGTAAATTAAAGGTTCATCTTTGTTTGTTGGCGATTGTCCTGTCCCTTTGCAGTAACAAGTACTTTTACTGTGGTAATACTGTAAATAAAGGATACCTTGAACCTCACAGATGTGTAAAAACTTAACTCTACATTATTTTGACCACCATGTTGCATTTAAAAGTGTATTTTAACACCTGACACATTTCCATACATTATATTTTAAGGCATGTGTGCAGTCGTGTGGCTGATCGGATCAGAAGCAAAGAGTATAATCAAGAACCATATTCGCACAACATGGCAGGAGGTGTAGGGGTTTTTTAGATACAGGCATTTGCACAATATCCAAAAACAGGTTGGTGGTAGGAGGAGAACCAGTAGACAGGGTTTCAGCAGGTACCATCAAATCTAATTTAATACTTTTTAATGCCCTTTTTAATGCCATTTCAAACATTTTTAATGCCCGTGACTGCAAATACTACATACACACACTTACCTATATACACATACACACACCCGATTACATGGTTCTGCATGTTTATCACACCAATAGGGGGGCACGACTGCAATTTTCTGGCAGATCATCAACTTTTAAAAAGCCAGACCTGCCGATTCCGATTTTTGCCAAAAGAGTCAACAGTAGCCTGCCACCACCTTAAAATATTAATTAAATTAATTAAAATGATCCATTTCTTCACCCACATTTAATTGTACTGTAAATTAACTGTATAATCCCTCTATTCTTCTGCTCTTTGTGCTCTATAGGGATGTAATGATAACAAAATCTCACTGTATGAATCCTATTTTAATGCCTTTGAGAATAAAAATGTTATGCCTTTTAACTCTTTGACTGCCAGCCATTCTCAGAGCAGCGTCCTCCAGCTTGCCAGGCATTTTCCAGCTTTTTGACCGATTTTCGTAGACCCACCATGTACCTACCTACTTTTAATAAATACACATGCAAAAAAAACAGTTTGTTTCTATCTTGTTCCAGTCTTGTGAAATTGGCGGTTGAATATAGGTGGGTTTAGCCCAAAATGCCATTTTGGCAGCAAAATCTTGAGAAAAAGAGGTTTTTGTGTCGGCTGTGATTTTCAGGTGAACCAGTGCAACTGGCTCCATTATATTTTGCTTTAGTGACACCTCAACATCTGTACAGCTGTTCTCTTGTCAACAACAATGAAATCAACACTGACAAATGACTTGATGACAAAAGACACAACATTTAGCTACTGACACACAATAGGCTCCAGCCTTTTTCTTTCTTTTCTCTGAGTTACAACTTTTTCTCTCCTTTCTTTTAGTGTGTGTGCGTGCCTCCATGTAGCCTACGTGTGTGGGTGCGTGTGTGCACGTGTGTGCACGTGTGTGTATGTGTGTGTGTGTGTGTGTGTGTGTGTGCGCGCGCGCACGCGGATCAGTTCGACAGGTTTTTGTAGCCGACACGCGGCGCTTTTTTTTTTTTTTTTTAGATCAGATCCAGCTTCCTCTGGTCTGCAGGCAGCGGTCTCACTCTCTCTCTGTCTGTCGCGCACACACACCTACACACACAGCCTCCAGCTCTGGCTGACGTGCCCCCTGGACCCACAACCACAGACAGTCTCTGTAGATCACAACAGACACTCCCACCACCTTCAGCTCTCGTTCCGTTCGGCGCGGCGCCGTCCGCTCCTCCTCCACTAGACCGCGGGATTTTCAAGCTGCTCTCTGTGTGATTTCTCGCTGAATCTGGCGATTTTCCAAACGCTGTTGACGACTAACGACGAGCGATCAACGGGGTTGTTGTTACTAACGTGTGTGCTTTGTATCACGAAGCTGTACGGAGCTTCAACCAGCTGTCGAGCCGATTAAATAAAACATTGCACATGATAGGGAAGCATCCGACAGGAACTTGTGAGTTTTGTGGGGAAGTAGAATCTGTAGAACATGTGTTGATTTGGTGTCCAGCGTATGAGGAGGAGAGGAAGAGAATGAAAGAGGCTGTGAAGCAAGCAAAGATCAGCTTCTCCTTAGAGAGCATCCGTAGTGAGATATCAAGTATGGATGGAAAGGTCTTGTTGTTTTTAAAAGAGACAGGGCTGCAGAACAAAGGATTTAAGTGTCTTGGGAGCAGCTAGTAGTAGAGTGTGTCTGAGTGTGAAGAGTTTCTTTTTTTTCTTTCTCTTTATTTATTTTGTTTCCTGGCATTCCCCTGTTCACACTCCAGTCCAGAGGGTGGCAGTAATGCACCTGTAAGTTGGTTGGTTGGCAACCGCCCTTAAACAAAAGGAGGAGGAGAAGGAGGAAGAGGACGAGGAGAAGGAGGAAGAGGAGGTGCAGAAGGAGGAGGTGGAGGAGGAGGAGGACACAAACACAGTCTTGTAACACTATCTTTGTGAGGACCGTCCAAATAAAATGTCCTAGACCTCTTGCCCGTCCTCACAACTAGTGAGAACAGGAACACACACACACACACACACATCTGACAGGTGTTTTTTCTGTGGGGAACAGAAGCTGATTGTGCTGAGTTTATCTCTGACTCTGGGATTAAAAAGAATAAATTATCATGTGTAACAAGTGGGCGTGTCACTGGTGGCCAATCACATTATCAGCATTATTTTCATCCCTCTCTCTGATTGGTTCAGGGCGGCTACTTGTCTACAGTGGATCTGATGTGTTCATAGGAGGAGGAGGAGGAGGAGGAGGAAAAGGTGCAGGAGGAGGACACCAACACACTCTTGTAACACTATCTTTGTAAGGACCGTCCAAAAAAATGTCCTCACTCTGGTGAAAAACTCGCATTGGTCCTAACAACGTAGTAAGAACAAGAACACACACACACACACACACAGACTCCAGTGAAGTGGATCTTCTCCTCCGTCTGTTTCAGTGCATGTTAGTGACGGTGAGGACGACTCACGTCATGTTCAGGTGAGTCAGGTGATCTGACGCTGCTCGTCTCCTGACGTCAGATCAGACCAAGGCTTCATGTGTGTGTGTTTTTGTGTGTTCTTGTTCTTACTACGTTGTGAGGACCGGCGAGAGATTTAGGACATTTTTTGGGACGGTCCTCACAAAGATAGCGTTACAAGAGTGTGTTTGTGTCGTCCTCCTTCTCTTCCTCCTCCTCATCCTCCTGCTCCTCCATATCCAGCTCCTCTTCACCCTGCTCTGCTCCTTCTCCTGCTCCTTCTCCTCATAGGGAACACATCATGTCAATGAGTGCATTTCTATAAGGAGTTCATGATTCTCCTTGTATCCTCCTGGTTTCTGTGTGGACTTACATTTAGTTGTGGTTCTGTGTTGCCAGACCGGGGTGAGTTACAGTAAGTTACACTGAGACACAAATTAGTTATTGACAACATGTGTGATGAATAAGACAGAGAACAGACTGAGCTGTAACTTGTAGTGGAGCAGCAGCTCTTCTACCACAGCTGGATCTCAGCTCACTGTTTATTCATGGTGTCAGAGTTCACCTGTCCATACAGGTGTAATACCAGGAGTTACCCAGCAGGTGGCGCCACTCTACTGGAGAAAGAGACTTCCTCATTATCATTTATTGTTCAGTTTAAAGTCCACGAGATAAACTTTAAACTGAACAATAAATGACTGTAACTGCAGAGCAGAGGGAGGAGTTAAAGGTGTTCAGACGCCATTTTAGAGCGAACGGAGCAGAAGGAGAGAAACTGAAGTCTGAGGCGAGTGAGTGTTGACACAACATTATTATTAATAATTACTATTAATATTATTACTATTATTATTATTGTTGTTGTTGTTGTGTCAGAGTGTGAGAGTCAGTTTGTCTGTGTGGACTGTGGAGGGAAGAAGAGTCAGACGTAGTCCGTACATACGTCAGCTCATTGTCTCAGATTCACCTCCACACAACTTCAAACTCAGAACAAACATCAAAGGTCAAAGGTCACGGTGACTGGATCAACATGGATTTAATGTCAAAGTACTATGAGTGGTGGAGGTCAACGACTGGATCAGACAAGGAAGTGGTTATAGTTTGTCCTCGGTGGATTTGGGTGTGTCCTGATTCTGTGTGTGTGTGTGTGTGTGTGTGTGTGTGTGTGTGTGTGTGTGTGTGTGTGTGTGTGTGTGTGTGTGTGTGTGTGTGTGTGTGTGTGTGTGTGTGTGCGCGTGTGCATGTGCATGCGCGTGGGTGTGCGTGTGTGCGTGCGTGTGTGTGTGTGTGTGTGTGTGTGTTACTGGTTTCCCTCTCAGACTGAAGTCCTGAAGATGAGTGTTAATGTGGAGGAACAGGAGGACACATCAAAGTCTCCAGGATCTGTCTGTCTGTCCATGAGGAGTGACCGGTCCAAAGAGTGGCCTCTAGCCTTCAAGTCTGGACCTGGACCTGGACCTGGACCTGGACCTGGACCTGGACCTGGACCCAGACCCGGACCTGGACCTGGACCTTCAGAGTCACGGTAAGAGACGGTTTCTACTGTAAACTGAGCTGAAGATGATTCAGTCATTAGACTGATGTGAAGGAAACAGAGAGAAACCAGGAACCAGATCCATCAGACTCTGAAGGTTCACAACAAACCTCAGAGACAGAAACATCAGACTGATGAAGCACAGCGTCCTCATGTTCCTGTGTCATCAGCCTCAGTCAGGGTGAACGTTGCTGCACCAACACTTTAATGATCCTTTAAACTGAAGTCACAGTAGAGATTAAAGCAGCTGATACACACAGACTCTTATTTTGAAAAGCCAGGAACCAGACAGGAGTGATCAGTGTTACTGAGGCCCCGCCCTCTTGAGGTGGTTAACCAATCAGAGCTCAGAGCTGAGACATGTTGTTGATCCAGAAATGTCTTGACAGGAGGAAGAGGAGTGGTGTCTCTGACGTCCTGAAGGATCCTGGACAAAGACCCAGAACCAGAGGTGAGCTGCAGACAGCCAATCAGAGCAGCTGTGGACAAAGTGAGAGTGAACATCTGTCTGCTGATGTGGTCATTAGTGAAACCAGGACCTGTTGTTTTCTCCAGAGTCATTGTTCCATCACACAGCACTGACATTTAAGATGAGGATTCAAACCTTCTCTTTGTTGTCTGGAGTTTTTCTGGAGCTGATGAAAATAATCTGATCAGATTGTCAGACTCTCTGTCTTCAGTCTGACTCTGTCTCTTGTCTCTCAGCAGATGGTGGTCTGCAGGAGGTTTTAGATCAACATAAGATCAGTCTGGGGAGCAGATGTGAACGAGTGACTGAAGGAACTGAGGGAACTGGAAGTGGAACAGGAAGTGGAACAGGAAGTGGAACCCTCCTCAACAGCATCTACACTGAGCTCTACATCACAGAGGGACACAGTGAAGAGGTTAATACCCAACATGAGGTGAGACAGCTGGAGACAACGTCCAAGAAGAAGACCCTCCAGGACACTCCAATCAGGTGCAACGACATCTTTAAAGACTTACCTGTCCAACAGAGAGAGGACGTGTCCTCGGTCTCACCTGTCCAACAGAGAGAGGACGTCTCTACGGTCTCACCTGTCCAACAGAGAGAGGACGTCTCTACGGTCTCACCTGTCCAACAGAGAGAGGACGTCTCTACGGTCTCACCTGTCCAACAGAAAGAGGACGTCTCTACGGTCTCACCTGTCCAACAGAGACCCATCAGAGTGGTTCTGACCAACGGCGTCGCTGGCGTTGGAAAAACCTTCTCGGTGCAGAAGTTCACTCTGGACTGGGCCGAGGGCTTGGAGAACCAAGATGTCAGTCTGCTGGTTCTGCTTTCGTTCAGGGAGCTGAACCTGATCAGAGATCAGCGGTTGAGTCTTCTCAGGCTGCTCCATGTTTTCTATCCAACATTACAGAAGGTGACAGCAGAGCAGCTGGCTGTCTGTAAACTTCTCTTCATCTTTGACGGCCTGGATGAAAGCCGACTGTCACTGGACTTCAACAAGAAGAAGAAGGTTGTGTCTGATGTCACACAGACGTCATCAGTCAACGTGCTGCTGACAAACCTCATCCAGGGGAATCTGCTTCCCTCGGCTCTGGTCTGGATCACCTCCAGACCTGCGGCGGCCAATCAGATCCCTCCATCATGTGTGGACAGGGTAACAGAGGTCCGAGGCTTCACTGATGCCCAGATGGAGGAGTACTTCAGGAGGAGGTCCAGTGATGAAGATCTGTCCAGAAGAATCATCTCACACATCCAGACGTCCAGGACCCTCCACATCATGTGTCAAGTCCCAGTCTTCTGCTGGATCAGTGCTACAGTTCTGGAGCACATGTTGACCACAGACCAGAGAGGAGAGCTGCCCAAGACCACGACGGACCTGTTCTCACACTTCCTGCTGGTCCAGACCAAGAGGAAGAAGAACAAGTACGGTGAAGGACATGAGACGAGTCCACAGGAGCTGACGGAGGCCGACAGGGAAGTTCTTCTGAAGCTGGGGAGGCTGGCGTTTGAACAGCTGCAGGAAGGAAACATCATGTTCTACCAAGAAGACCTGGAGCAGTGTGGTCTGGATGTCACAGAGGCCTTGGTGAACTCAGGACTCTGTACTGAGATCTTCAAAAGAGAGAGTGTGATCTTCCAGAAAACAGTCTACTGCTTTGTTCATCTGAGTGTTCAGGAGTTTCTGGCTGCAGTCTACATGTTCCACTGTTTCACCAACAGGAACACAACGGTCCTCAAGAAGTTCCTGGGAGAACAAGCCTTGGATCATGATCTCACTGACTTGTCCTCAGCTGCAAAAGACGGACGCGGCAGCAAAGAAGAAAAAGAAGAAAACTACAAACAGAGAGAGAAGTCAAAACAGAAGTCTTTGTTTAAGAAGGTTCAGAATTTTTTTGGATTTAATGCAAGCAGTCCTCCACAGATCAATAACAGTCCTCCACAGATCAATTACAGTCCTCCACCAGTGGATGCCTTCCTGCAGGGAGCCATGCAGAAATCCCTCCGCAGTAGAAACGGTCACCTGGACCTGTTTGTTCGCTTCCTTCATGGCCTCTCTCTGGAGTCCAACCAGAGGCTGTTAGGAGGTCTGCTGGGTCAGACAGACAACAGTCCAGAAACCATCCAGAGAACCATCAACAATCTGAAGAAAATGAAGACTGATAAAATCTCTCCTGACAGAAGCATCAACATCTTCCACTGTCTGACGGAGATGAAGGACCAGTCAGTTCATCAGGAGATCCAACAGTTCCTCAAGTCAGTGAAGAGATCAGAGAAACTCTCTGAGATCCAGTGTTCAGTTCTGGCCTACATGCTGCAGATGTCAGAGCAGGTTCTGGACGAGTTGGACCTGGAGAAGTACAACACATCACAGGAGGGACGACGGAGACTGATCCCAGCTGTGAGGAACTGCAGGAAGGCTCGGTGAGTCCAGACATGATCAATGTAATTATTGATCAGTAGTTTAGATCAGTAGTAGTGATAATATGGAGTGAGCAGGTTTTGCTTCAGGTCCCGTCCATCCCGTCAGAGTGATGAGGATCATTGTCTCCTGTCAAACTCAGTCAGAGAAGATGAGCTGAAGCTCAGATGTTCATCACATCATCAGATGCATCAACTGTGTTTTTACTGCAGCTTTCATCTGGTTTCATTCTGACACATTTGATATTTTCTCTCTTCACAGACTTGTTGGTTGTAAACTCTCAGAGAGTCACTGTGAAGTCGTGGCCTCAGCTCTGAAGTCCAACCCCTCCCACCTGAAACAACTGGACCTGAGCTACAACGAGCTGAGTGACTCATCAGCTCAGGCTCTGTGTGCTGGACTGGAGAGTCCAAACTGTAGACTGGAGACTCTGAGGTGAGTTCACTGACTGGACCTGTTGGACTTTTGTCTGTGTTCAGTTCAAATGTGTGAAGTTTAGTTTGAAGCAGCGACTGATTGTGACTCCATGTTACTGCAGCTGGTAGAAGGTGAAGGGTCAGAGGTCACTCAGAGGTCAGTGTGGTGGTGGTGATGATGATGATGATGATGATGATGATGATGATGATGATGATGATGATGATGATGATGATGATGATGATGATGATGATGAAGCTGCTAACAGAACAGCTCAGCCACTGTAGCTGAAGCTGATGTAGGTCAGAGTTTTCCCTGTTGTCTTGGTTCAGGGTCAAAGGTCAAAGCAGCTTCCCAGTGTGAGAGGTCAGGTTAAAGTCCTGTAGCTCAGAGAACAGTGTTGGTTTGATGATCCCACTGTGGAGACACTGAGGCTCATGAACATCAACACTGGGCTCCACAGGAAGGAAGCTTCAGCTCATGGTCACATGACATGAAAGGAGTTTACTTCCTGTCCACAGTGTGTGTGAAGCAGCGTCTGGTCACATGACTCCACTGTCAGTGAGGGGTCAGAGGTCAGCTTCAGACAGTGGACAGTTTCTCCTGAGCCACTGTGACTGTGTCCACAGCCTCTGGAGCTGAAGCTTCTTCAGCTCTGAACAGATGATGAGACACTGAACGCTGTCAACAAGGAGCTTTGTCCTCAACTCACTCATCTTATTCTTTATTCAGATTGGAGAACTGCAGTTTGTCATCGATCAGCTGTTCTTCTCTGGGCTCAGCTCTGAAGTCCAACCCCTCCCACCTGAGAGAACTGGACCTGAGCTACAACAAGAACCTGCAGGATTCAGTAGTGAAGGGTCTGAGTGGTTTTCTGGAGAGTCCAGACTGTAGACTGGAGACTCTGAGGTCAGTTCACTGACTGTTACTGTTGTAGATCTTAGATCTTTGATCCACAACTGAACCTGATTGATCTTCACTCACAACTTGAATCATTGACTTTGATTCATGAATGAAGGACGTTTGAAACAGTTGTTGTCTCATGTTTCCACTTGTTCTTCTCTCACACTGACAATGACTCTTCACTTTCATCTTCTTCTTTTATTCTTTATTCAGATTGGAGAACTGCGGTTTGTCAAAGATCAGCTGTTCTTCTCTGGTCTCAGCTCTGAAGTCCAACCCCTCCCACCTGAGAGAACTGGACCTGAGCTGGAACAACCTGCAGGATTCAGGAGTGAAGGGTCTGAGTGGTTTTCTGGAGAGTCCAGACTGTAGACTGGAGACTCTGAGGTCAGACTCTGTTTTATTTCTGTGCTCAGATGAATGTGATGTAAAGTTGTGTTGATACTGAGCTGCAGACATGAGGCTGATGTTCTACTGATCCACACTGAGGCTGTAGGACAGGGTAGGCAGGCGCTCACAGACCAAGACCATCTGAAAGTTATCTGAACGTCCAAAGTGAATCAATCAAAGCCCTGACTGCACCTCACTGGTTTTTAGTCCAGTCTCTGTTTCTCTTCATGTTTCACCTGCACCACAGAAACACATGTGATGTATCAGACAATAACTGATCTATAATCAATAGCTGCTGGCTCCGCCTCTTTCCTCAGGCTCTGGCATGTTTATACTGAAACATTCAAAGACAGCATCCCATAATAAGCAGGTTTCAGGTTTTTCTGTCTCTGAGCTTCATTCGACATGTGTTTCTACAGGTTAGTTGTCATGGTAACAGTGTGGCTGCTCAACATGAGTGTGTGTGGATGGAGCCACAGGTGGAGCTGACAGGTGAAGAGGCGGAGTCACTGCAGCTTCTCATGAATATTAATGAGCTGTTTTCTCTCCATGTGACTGTTTAACCTGCTTCCTGTTGCTGCAGCTGTTGGACTTTGATTTTCTAAACTTGTTCTTTCTGAAGCTTCCTCAGCTCTGAACAGATGATGAGACACTGAACGCTGTCAACAAGGAGCTTTGTCCTCAACTCACTCATCTTATTCTTTATTCAGATTGAGGGGCTGCAGGTTGTCAGAGATCAGCTGTTCTTCTCTGGGCTCAGCTCTGAAGTCCAACCCCTCCCACCTGAGAGAACTGGACCTGAGCTGGAACGAGCTGCAGGATTCAGGAGTGAAGGGTCTGAGTGGTTTTCTGGAGAGTCCAGACTGTAGACTGGAGACTCTGAGGTCAGTTCACTGACTGTTACTGTTGTAGATCTTAGATCTTTGATCCACAACTGAACCTGATTGATCTTCACTCACAACTTGAATCATTGACTTTGATTCATGAATGAAGGACGTTTGAAACAGTTGTTGTCTCATGTTTCCACTTGTTCTTCTCTCACACTGACAATGACTCTTCACTTTCAGCTCATTTCACTCTGATCAATAATCAATGATCTGATCACTGCAGCTGTGTGTGTGTGTGTGTGTGTGTGTGTGTGTGTGTGTGTGTGTGTGTGTGTGTGTGTGTGTGTGTGTGTGTGTGTGTGTGTGTGTGTGTGTGTGTTTGTGCGTGCGTGCGTGCGTGCGTGCGTGCGTGCGTGCGTGCGTGCGTGCAAGGACACATGATGATGATCCACAACAACACAAGGACAAAGTCCCTCTACTCATTGACACACTGATCATTGATCAGGACACATCTGATCAATCATCAATCATTTCATCTTCTTCTTTTATTCTTTATTCAGATTGCAGCGCTGCAGTTTGTCATCGATCAGCTGTTCTTCTCTGGGCTCAGCTCTGAAGTCCAACCCCTCCCACCTGAGAGAACTGGACCTGAGCATCAACAAGCTGCAGGATTCAGGAGTGAAGGGTCTGAGTGGTTTTCTGGAGAGTCCAGACTGTAGACTGGAGACTCTGAGGTCAGACTCTGTTTTATTTCTGTGCTCAGATGAATGTGATGTAAAGTTGTGTTGATACTGAGCTGCAGACATGAGGCTGATGTTCTACTGATCCACACTGAGGCTGTAGGACAGGGTAGGCAGGCGCTCACAGACCAAGAGCAGGGCTGTGGGGGGGTCGGCACCTCAGACACATCATCACACAACAACCTCACAACAAACACATTGATGCACAATGGTTCACACAGATCACAGTCTTCAACATGTGCAACACCTTTTCCCCACAATCCATCAGCTGTTATTAACACACAACTCAGAAGCTGCTCTGTTTCCTGGCTTTGATCAGACCATGAACATCACCACATTCTGACACAGTCAACTGCTACTAAAGTTATCTGAACGTCCAAAGTGAATCAATCAAAGCCCTGACTGCACCTCACTGCTTTTTAGTCCAGTCTCTGTTTCTCTTCATGTTTCACCTCCACCACAGAAACACATGTGATGTATCAGACAATAACTGATCTATAATCAATAGCTGCTGGCTCCGCCTCTTTCCTGAGGCTCTGTCATGTTTACAGTCAAACATCCAAAGCCAACATCCCATAATAAGCAGGTTTCAGGTTTTTCTGTCTCTGAGCTTCATTCCACATGTGTTTCTACAGGTTAGTTGTCATGGTAACAATGTGCTGCTCAACATGAGTGTGTGTGGATGGAGCCACAGGTGGAGCTGACAGGTGAAGAGGCGGAGTCACTGCAGCTTCTCATGAATATTAATGAGCTGTTTTCTCTCCATGTGACTGTTTAACCTGCTTCCTGTTGCTGCAGCTGTTGGACTTTGATTTTCTAAACTTGTTCTTTCTGAAGCTTCTTCAGCTCTGAACAGATGATGAGACACTGAACGCTGTCAACAAGGAGCTTTGTCCTCAACTCACTCATCTTATTCTTTATTCAGATTGAGGAGCTGCAGGTTGTCAGAGATCAGCTGTTCTTCTCTGGGCTCAGCTCTGAAGTCCAACCCCTCCCACCTGAGAGAACTGGACCTGAGCTACAACAAGAACCTGCAGGATTCAGGAGTGAAGGATCTGAGTGGTTTTCTGGAGAGTCCAGACTGTAGACTGGAGACTCTGAGGTCAGTTCACTGACTGTTACTGTTGTAGATCTTAGATCTTTGATCCACAACTGAACCTGATTGATCTTCACTCACAACTTGAATCATTGACTTTGATTCATGAATGAAGGACGTTTGAAACAGTTGTTGTCTCATGTTTCCACTTGTTCTTCTCTCACACTGACAATGACTCTTCATTTTCAGCTCATTTCACTCTGATCAATAATCAATGACCTGATCACTGCAGCTGTGTGTGTGTGTGTGTGTGTGTGTGTGTGTGTGTGTGTGTGTGTGTGTGTGTGTGTGTGTGTGTGTGTGTGTGTGTGTGTGTGTGTGTGTGTGTGTGTGTGTGTGTGTGTGTGTGTGTGTGTGTGTGTGTGTGTTCTTCATTTCATCTTCTTCTTTTATTCTTTATTCAGATTGAAGAGCTGCAGTTTGTCAGAGATCAGCTGTTCTTCTCTGGTCTCAGCTCTGAAGTCCAACCCCTCCCACCTGAGAGAACTGGACCTGAGCAACAACAACCTTCATGATTCAGGAGTGAAGGGTCTGAGTGGTTTTCTGGAGAGTCCAGACTGTAGACTGGAGACTCTGAGGTCAGACTCTGTTTTATTTCTGTGCTCAGATGAATGTGATGTAAAGTTGTGTTGATACTGAGCTGCAGACATGAGGCTGATGTTCTACTGATCCACACTGAGGCTGTAGGACAGGGTAGGCAGGCGCTCACAGACCAAGACCAGGGCTGTGGGGGGGTCGGCACCTCAGACACATCATCACACAACAACCTCACAACAAACACATTGATGCACAATGGTTCACACAGATCACAGTCTTCAACATGTGCAACACCTTTTCCCCACAATCCATCAGCTGTTATTAACACACAACTCAGAAGCTGCTCTGTTTCCTGGCTTTGATCAGACCATGAACATCACCACATTCTGACACAGTCAACTGCTACTAAAGTTATCTGAACGTCCAAAGTGAATCAATCAAAGCCCTGACTGCACCTCACTGCTTTTTAGTCCAGTCTCTGTTTCTCTTCATGTTTCACCTCCACCACAGAAACACATGTGATGTATCAGACAATAACTGATCTATAATCAATAGCTGCTGGCTCTGCCTCTTTCCTGAGGCTCTGTCATGTGTTTCTACAGGTTAGTTGTCATGGTAACAATGTGCTGCTCAACATGAGTGTGTGTGGATGGAGCCACAGGTGGAGCCGACAGGTGAAGAGGCGGAGTCACTGCAGCTTCTCATGAATATTAATGAGCTGTTTTCTCTCCATGTGACTGTTTAACCTGCTTCCTGTTGCTGCAGCTGTTGGACTTTGATTTTCTAAACTTGTTCTTTCTGAAGCTTCTTCAGCTCTGAACAGATGATGAGACACTGAACGCTGTCAACAAGGAGCTTTGTCCTCAACTCACTCATCTTATTCTTTATTCAGATTGGAGTGGTGCAGGTTGTCAGAGATCAGCTGTTCTTCTCTGGTCTCAGCTCTGAAGTCCAACCCCTCCCACCTGAGAGAACTGGACCTGAGCTTCAACTACCTGCAGGATTCAGGAGTGAAGGGTCTGAGTGGTTTTCTGGAGAGTCCAGACTGTAGACTGGAGACTCTGAGGTCAGTTCACTGACTGTTACTGTTGTAGATCTTAGATCTTTGATCCACAACTGAACCTGATTGATCTTCACTCACAACTTGAATCATTGACTTTGATTCATGAATGAAGGACGTTTGAAACAGTTGTTGTCTCATGTTTCCACTTGTTCTTCTCTCACACTGACAATGACTCTTCACTTTCAGCTCATTTCACTCTGATCAATAATCAATGATCTGATCACTGCAGCTGTGTGTGTGTGTGTTGTGTATGTATGTGTGTATGTGTGATGTGTGTGTGTGTGTTACTGTGATACTGCAACAAGTGTTTTTGTTGTTGTACTGTAAATAAAATTTTCTGTACTGTGTTGGGTGGGTGGGTGGGTGTGTGTGTGTGATCTTCATTTCATCTTCTTTTATTCTTTATTCAGATTGGAGAGCTGCAGTTTGTCAGACATCAGCTGTTCTTCTCTGGCCTCAGTTCTGAAGTCCAACCCCTCCCACCTGAGAGAACTGGACCTGAGTGGACTTTACAACAACCTGAGTTCTTCTTCTCTGCAGCAGCTTCATAATCTTGTGAAGAGTCCAGACTTTCGACTGGAGACTCTGAAGTGTGACTGATCTGTATCTGTTTCCACAGCTGATGAGACTGTGGGAGTGAAATAAAGTGTAAAGTGCAGCAGGTGAACCTGTCAGGATGTGACATCACAGATGACATCATCTATGACATCACAGACTCAGAAAACGCTGCAGCAGCTTCAATGTGTCAATCATCAGTGATCCAGTCACAGGTAAAGGTGTTGAGTCAAACCTGTCACTCAAGTACAGGAAGTACTTTTACTACAGTAACTACAAACTAAATACTTTTACTGTGGAGTAAGTATTTACCCTGATACTATAAATACAAGAAATATCCACTGTGATACCTTGTAAGAAGTACTTTTACTCTGATACTGCATCAAGAAGCATTTTTATTGTTTTAAGCCTGCCACACACATAAAGATAATCGGGCTGATTTTGCCCCGATTTTCCCCCTTCCGACCAAAGACAAAAGTCGGCCGATTATCTTAAGGTCTTAAGATTATCTTATAAGATTCTCTTGTAGTGTGTGGTGTGTTAAGAGTCAACATTCCCCCGACAATAACGGACAAGCGTTTGAGCCAACAATCGGTTATTAAACATGTTCAATATTTACGATAATCGGCCACGAATCAAAAGTCATCTTGTGTGTGGAAAGCCGGTGTTGTGCGGAGGAGAAACAGCGCCTGCTCACCGCGCTCTGCTCAGCGAGCTCTGCATGCTGCTAGCGGCGAGCGGCCACTTCTCCACACAACACGGCAACCACACAGAGCCGCAGTGCAGCCCTGGCTTTACATGAGGTTCACACAGACATTCACGCACACGGGAGATTTCCTGATAGCCGAGAGCAAAGACGGTAGCGCTCGTAGCCGGCTACATCCATGGGCCAGCTACAGCCGGCTACAGCTGCTAACAACAGTAGCAACCATGTTTAAACGTGACCGCCTCCACAGCGCGTCATGTGACAGCGCCGCTTCACTGCTCGGCGTCCGGAGCCACAGACACACAGACACACACAGATGGGATCGTTGTAAAGGCTGAAGTGTCCCGATTTCATTAAAAAAAAACAAAAAAAACATCCCCTCTCATTGTCCAGTCCAGAAATAGACCTGAAAGTGTGGCTACAGCAATACGGATCTCTTTCTGAGTTTTCTGAGGGTCAAGATTCTGAAAAATCGTTATGTGTGTGGTGTGTTGTGTTTGGAATATCGCAGCACACCACACACAATACGATCAAAACTGTTCAAAGACAGATTTTTCATCTTCATGTGTGGGGTCTCTCACAGATAAAAAATCGGATAAGATTTAGAAAATCTTTATGTGTGTGGCAGGCTTTACTGTAAATAAATAAAGTATTCTTACTGTGTTGCTGTAAGTACAGGGAGTAGTTTTACTTTCCTACTGTAACTAAATAAAGTATTTCTACTGCAATGTATCATATGAAGCATTTTTACTCAGGGTTCCTTCTCAAGGATTAGAAAGTATGGAGTTAGATTTAAAGAATGAAAAGATAGAAAATAATGAAAAATGGAATCTATTGTCTGGAACAATATTCATGTTTCCAAGAACATTGCCACTGTTCTATTTTCTAAAACATAATATTCAGAATATCTTTAAAAGAAATTGGTGGATCTTATTTTAAGTATTTAACAGCAGCTTAAATGTTAAGTATGCTAATCAAAGAAATAAAATGAAATTCATCAATCACTGTTTGTGGTTATAGATCATGTTTGGAGTGAAGCTACTTAAAGACGTGTCTCTGTGGTCAGTGAACACACCATGACATTAATTACAGAGCTCTGTCTCCCCCTGCAGGACGACGACACACACTGCAGCTCAGACTGAGGAGAAACTCTGACTTTAACAGAAAAACACCATAAACTGAAGTTCAATGAAAATGTTTAGCTCTTTTTTTTCATTTTCATTTGCAAGACTTTGTCAATGTGACATTAACATCTTTGAACAAACAGCAGGTTTATTTATTTCATTTATCTATTTCTTCATGAACTCAGTTTGTGTTACTGTGGTTCCTCTGGATGAAAAACTCCTCTCACACTGATCGGCCTCAGCTCTCCTGTGCTCCATCTAGTGGTCGACAGCCTGGACTGCAGCTACAGGTTTTCTGGAACCTGTGTAACGAAAACTAAACACATGATTCCCTTTAGTCTGAAGGTTGATTTTTAGATTTTACTTTCCTGTAAAACTCTCCATGTCCCTCCATTACATTTTGTCTCTCTTGTTTTGTTGTACAGCAAATTATTTTGAAGCACTTTGTAAATCTATCTTCATAAGAACTATACAAACACAGTTTATACTATTACTTCAATCAACAACAGCAAAAATGTTGGTAATAATAACAACAATCATCTTTATTCTCCACAAATGTAGAAATCATCCTTTAGCTTCACAGTCTACAACAAAACAGTAGCAACACTAACAGAAAAATATTGTGTTTGGTATAAGAAACTTTGTGCTACAGATCTGCAGCAAACAGAAGTCAACTTAAAAAAGATGAATTCGGGGCGGTGCATGGCGCAGTGGTTAAGGCAGCCTCCCCATGTATATGCAGACGCAGGCGTCCCCGGTTCGCGTCCCGCATCGGGCAGACCTTTCCTGCATGTCATTCCCCTCTCTCTGCCTCCCCCTTTCCTGTCTATCTCTACTAATCTATCAAATAAAGGCATAAAAACGCCAAAAAAATATACTTAAAAAAAAAAAAAAAAAACAAAAAAAAAAAAAGATGAATCTCTGCTTCACAACAACGTATCAAAGTAACTTAAAAGTTCATCTTTGATTTGTTGGTGATTGTCCTGTCCCTTTGCAGTAACAAGTACATTTACTGTAGTATACTGTAAATACCTTGAACCTCACAGACGTGTAAAAACTTAACTCTACATTATTTTGACCACCATGTTGCATTTAAAGGTGTATTTAACACCTGAAACATTTCCATACATTATATTTTAAGGCATGTGTGCAGTCGTGTGGCTGATCGGATCAGAAGCAAAGAGTATAATCAAGAACCATATGCGCACAACATGGCAGGAGGTGTAGGGGTTTTTTTTGGATACAGGCAGGCATTTGCACAATAT
Source organism: Decapterus maruadsi (assembly GCA_030347415.2). Taxonomy (NCBI): domain Eukaryota; kingdom Metazoa; phylum Chordata; class Actinopteri; order Carangiformes; family Carangidae; genus Decapterus; species Decapterus maruadsi. The sequence goes on along the minus strand of CM064893.1, from coordinate 29,846,268 downwards.
CCAAAAACAGGTTGGTGGTGGGAGGAGAACAGGTAGACAAGGTTTCTGCAGGTACCAGCAAATCTAATTTAATACTTTTAATGCCCTTTTTAATGCCATTTTAAACATTTTGAATGCCCATGACTGCAAATACTACATACACACACTTACCTATATACACATACACACACCCGATTACATAGTTTTGCATGTTTATCACACCAATAGGGGGGCGGCGACTGCAATTTTCTGGCAGATCATCGACTTTTAAAAAGACTGACCTGCCGATTAAGATTTTTGCCAAAAGAGATTTTTTTTTTGAGTCAACAGTAGCCTGCCACCACCTAAAAATATTAATTTATTAATTTAATTAATTAATTAATTAAAACTATCAATTTCTTCACCCACGTATAATTTTACTGTAAAATAACTGTATAATCTCCCTATTCTTCTGCTCGTTTTGCTCTATAGGGATGTAATGATAACAAAATCTCACTGTATGAATCCTATTTTAATGCCTTTGAGAATAAAATGTTATGCCTTTTAATGCCATTTAAGGCCTTAATTTTAGCAAAAATATATTCTTTTAATGCTTTTTAATGACCTGCAGAAACCCTGAGTAGACGTAGGAGGGAAGAGGCCTTTATTACCTGACTGAGGATAGGACATACAGGATTAAATAAAACATTGCACATGATAGGGAAGCATCCGACAGGAACTTGTGAGTTTTGTGGGGAAGTAGAATCTGTAGAACATGTGTTGATTTGGTGTCCAGCGTATGAGGAGGAGAGGAAGAGAATGAAAGAGGCTGTGAAGCAAGCAAAGATCAGCTTCTCCTTAGAGAGCATCCGTAGTGAGACATCAAGTATGGATGGAAAGGTCTTGTTGTTTTTAAAAGAGACAGGGCTGCTGGAACAAAGGATTTAAGTGTCTTGGGAGCAGCTAGTAGTAGAGTGTGTGTGAGTGTGAAGTGTTGCTTTTTTTTTCTTTCTCTTTATTTATTTTGTTTTCTGGCGTTCTCCTGTTCACACTCCAGTCCAGAGGGGGGCGGTAACGCACCTGTGAGTTGGTTGGTTGGCAACCGCTGTTAAACAAAAGGAGGAGGAGAAGGAGAAGGAGGAGGAAGAGGGGGAGGAGGAGGAGGAGGAGCAGAAGGAGCAGGGTGAAAAGGGGGAGGAGCAGGAGGAGGACACAAACACTCTTGTAACACTATCTTTGTGAGGACCGTCCCAAAAAATGTCCTCACTCTGGTGAAAAACTCTCGCTGGTCCTCACAACGTAGTAAGAACAAGAACACACACACACACACACACAGACTCCAGTGAAGTGGATCTTCTCCTCCGTCTGTTTCAGTGCATGTTGGTGACGGTGAGGACGACTCACGTCATGTTCAGGTGAGTCAGGTGATCTGACGCTGCTCATCTCCTGACGTCGGATCAGACCGAGGCTTCGTGTGTGTGTGTGTGTGTGTATGTGTTCTTGTTCTTACTACGTTGTGAGGACCAGCGAGAGTTTTTCACCAGAGTGAGGACATTTTTTTGGACGGTCCTCACAAAGATAGTGTTACAAGAGTATGTTTGTGTCCTCCTCCTCCTCCTCCTCTTCCTCCTCCTCCTCCTCTGAACACAGATCCACTGTAGGCAGGTAGCCGTCCTGAACCAATCAGAGAGAGGGATGGAAATGGAAAGGGATGTGATTGGTCAACAGTGACACTTGTTAGACATGATAATTTATTCTTTATAATCCCAGAGTCAGAGGTGAACTCAGCACAATCAGCTTCTGTTCCCCACAGAAAAAAACACCTGTAAGATACACACACACATACAAAGTATTCAGCAGAGTCTCTCTCTGTCTGCTGTTCTGTAGTGATGTCGTTTTCTCTCCGAGTCGCTGCATGAAATGTAAATGTTAATCCTGTTACTGTTGGAGAGCGGAGACGGTGTGGAGACGGCGAGCAGGTCTCATGAGGTCACAGCGTGGGCGGAGTCTGGACCTCCGTCAGGTTGTGTTACATCACAGTGAGGTCACCGTGTGCTTCATCAGCTCCTTTGGTTTCTGTCTCTGTGTTGACCCACGCTGCTCTCTGATTGGCCGGTTTGGTCTTTGGCAAATTAGATTAGACTTTTTTTTTTTTTTAAGTTTCCCTTAAAATAAAAAGTTAAGTATTTTACCTCATCTTAGGAACATAAGGAATCACTGACCAAACACCTTAATTAAAGATTTTTCCTTAATGTTTTCCCTCAAGTCTTTAAGATTATCTGATTATCTTAGTTTAAAACTTCAGGGATCACTTAACGCTAATTAAACTGCACCTTAAATTTAAATTTCCCTTAAAATCTGAGTGTTGATTTCCTTACATATACAAACAGCTGCACAAAAACAAAGTACTTCTCCTTAAGCATGTAATATTTTCTCCCTATCTTAGTCCGACACTTCAAAAAACCTTTAACAGCTGAAGAAAGAAACAAAGTGACCAAAGTTCAAAACAACACTGGACAACAGTAGATTATTTCTGCTGTAAAATGTCTTTCATTGCTGCAAATAACTTAAAGAATTTAAGTGCATCACCCTTAGCTTCCTCCCTCAGGTAAGGGGAAATTAAACCTTAAATAGAAAACTTCAGGTGGTAAATCTCTGTCTTCTTCTTTTTTCTTTTATGTGTGAAGTTCAACGGTTCAAAGACTCGTCACCTTTCATGTGAGCGGGGGCGGAGCCTCGAGGCTTCACCAGCTCATCAACCTCAGTGGAGATGAAAGCTTGTCAGGATGATTGACAGGTGCTGGGTTCAGAGGAGGGGGGAGGAGGAGGGGGGGGTAACAGCAGCTCTGGTGGTGAGTTCAGGGTCACTGTCAGGATGTTGGACAAATTGATGTCGTGTAAGAGCAGCTCTCACTTCACTGACTCTGCAGACAGACGCCCTGAAGCGTCTGCATTTAAATAATTATTATATTAATAAAAATATAAAATAACAATAATAACAGCAACAAATCCAACATGTGAAGTTTGAATTACACACGACTCCTCGGTGTCGTTCATGTTCTTGCAGCCGAGGGCAAAGGAGATAAAATGCAAATTAAAAAAATTAAATATTACAACAAAAACATATTCAAGGTGGAAAAGTTCAGACTTCAGGTGAAAACATCAAGTAGCACTGATGATGATTAAACCTTCCTCACATCAACAATGTCACGCCACTAACTCTTCTTCTTTGGTTTATTGGCCGCTCAGCTGTTTTTCCTCTGCTCATTCAGTTTAAACACTTCATTTAAACACATGTCTGATCAATAATCAATAGATTAGAAACAATCAGAGTCACATCAGGTGTCTGAACTTTTGGAGTTATCTTTGTTTTTAGAATAATGTTCTAATAATATGATTAAAAAATCATACAACGATGTAGAAAATGTGACTTTCATCGATCATTTTGATTTTTTTCCCATTTTCTAATAATCTATAAATAATAATCAGAATTATTAGTGAATATTTTAGTCTCTACCATCTGTTCCTGCTGCTCAGACTGAGATAGAGCTGAACACGGCAACTGATGCAGTGACAGGTGAAGACAAGGGTGTGTGTGTGTGTGTGTGTGTGTGTGTGTGTGTGTGTGTGTGTGTGTGTGTGTGTGTGTGTCCTACCGTGGATGAGGCAGCAGAGCGTCAGGACGTGCAGGGTGAAGATCCGAGCGTCCATCCTCAGCAGAGACGAGAGAGCGAGTGGAGTTCCTCCTGAAGAGGCAGAGAGAGAGAGAGGAGGGTAAACGGAGAGGAGGGGGGGGGGCAGAATGCTCCTCCCCCCAAAAAACATCCACTGAAAAATATTCGGCAGCTGCAGCGAGAGAGAGAGAGAGAGTGTGTGTGTGTGTGCTGATGATTTATGGGATGTTTCTGTTTTTTTAAGCTCAATACTCGAAGCTGCTGAAAATCAATAATAATCCAAATATTCACAGTTGATCACAATTTATTCTAATGGAGGTCGAGTTTATGAAAATAATTAAAGCTCCATGTTTTAAAGCTCCTTCAAAATAAAGGTAGATGTTTGTGTTAAAGCTCCTTCAAAATAAAGGTAGATGTTTGTGTTAGAGCTCCTTCAAAATAAAGGTAGATGTCCATGTATAGTGTGATTATAAAGCAGCTCTAGGTTCTACAGCCTGTTTTCAGAAACTGAGCCTTAAAACCAGCCGTCACTTTGTGATGTCACAACTAAGCCCCGCCCCCTCACCACCTGAACAGCACCACCAGGATTTGTTTTTTTATTCTGATAACATCTCTATTAACACACATTTTAATGTCTGACTGTGGTGTTCAATGATATGTTGCATTGTGGGTAATGTAGGTGCAGGTGTAGATTAGTTCCCTCTGATGTAAACTTTATGAGTCACAACAGGAAGTGACATCACCGCCGCTCGTTCGACCTCAGTTGAACTTTTCACACTCGAACAAACTGAACTTGAAGAGAGAAAACACCTTCAGACCCATTTACACTGTTCTGCTGACTGAAGCACTGGAGACACAAGGACACTGTGACCTGCTGGATGAATGACACACACACACACACACACACACACACACACACACACACACACACACACACACACACACACACACACACACACACTCAGCCTCTGACTAGCCCTGTAGATATGAATCTGAGTTGATGTTTGATGTGAGAACTTTTGACGTTGTTCACTTCACACTGACACAAAATGTTTCTCCAACGTCTTCATGAGATTTACTGTTTAATATTTAAATGTAAAAAATAACAACCTTATCAGTTTTTTTGATGAATGATTTTCCTTCGTTATTCAACAAGACACAAAAAAATTGCATTGAAGTTTTTCTTTGTATGAGGTTTCTTTGGGTTGGGAATGAAATCTTGAAATGAATCCATTATTTTTGCTTAAAAATGAAATTTAACGACCACTCGAGCAGCGCTGAATAACGTCCAAAAATGTTATTGTAAAACATTGTGATGTCACAGTGTGTCGAGTTAAACCTTTAACCTTTTAGACATACTGTAAAAATACATTTCTTTTATTTATATGTTTTCTTCTTTTGGACATATTTATATTATTATATTATCATATTTATATTGTAATAACTGGGTGAATTTGTGCACCAATAAGTTGTTTTGTGAGGTGACACAGTGACCTTGATCTTTGATCTTTGACAATCAAACTCACATCAGGTCATCTTTAAAGTTGAATGAATGTTTGGACCAAGTTTGATTTTTTTAGTTTTCTTCTGGTTTATTACGATAACTAAGACTGGACCGACGGATGGACGACCTGAACCGCTGCTTTCGACTGTGAAGCCGCCCTCTAGTGGCTGTAGGTGGAACTGAAGTGATGTCACACGTCGCCCTCAAGTGTCTTTTTCTAAAAAAGGGTCCTATGTTCTCCACTTTTCCCCAAAACCGGACACAGCGGACTCACTGTTCCCCAGTCCGGACACAGCGGGGAACAAAAAAAGAAAAAAATGGCAGAAATATCCCGAAAAAACCCAAAAGATGTGAATTGAACCGACAGTCTTGTGACATAGTTTTGTCTTCAAGGTTGAGACACCAATTCTCCTTTAAACAAACAGTTCTTCGTGTTTTCTCGCTGCAGATTAAACGTGTTAAAGTTTCCTCTAATGTATAAAAACTGTGGAGGTCAGAAGGCCGTGATGTGTAAAAACTTTTGACCAGAGCAGCAGATTTGAGCCGATCTCTGCTGATCATGATCTCAACTAATGATTGATGAGCTAATTAGAGCTGAATAATGAGCTCGTTTTCTTAACGATCGTCTCCATTAGAGACGTCGCTGACGATCAGCAGAAGGAGCGGGAACACGTCAGATGTTTGGCAGCGGCTTCACTGAGCAGCTCCCTGGTTGTGTGTTTACCTGGCGGCCATGACGTCGTCACGCCGAGCCGAGACAGATGGGTTTAATACTCAACAATGTTTCCCAGCATGCACTGCTCTCTCTGCAGATCGGTGCCGGCTCCCTGAGTCTGCAAGTGTCAGCAACTTCAAGCTCCAGGAAATCATGTTGATGTCAAGAAGAAGAAGAAGAAGAAGAAGAAAAAGAAGAGAAAACAAAAGAAAACAGAAACAGATTCAAACATCTGCAGCTCAAATCAAGTCAACATCTGGAACATCAGGAGCAGGTTCATGTTCAACACTGAGAAGACGTGAAGGAAACTGACTGAGGCTGCGCTGCCACCTGGTGGAGAAACAGAGAACTGCAGCTTCATCCTTCAATCAGGAGTGGGTTTAAATCAATTAAGAGTTTATAAGTCTGTCCTTTTAAGGTTTAAGGTTATTTTATTATTATTTTAAAAAATGTAGGCTCCAATTCCATTATAAGTTGAAGTTACAACACTGAGACACACATTAGTTGCTGACAACATGTGTGATGAATAAGACAGAGAACAGACTGAGCTGTAACTTGTAGTGGAGCAGCAGCTGGATCTCAGCTCACTGTTTATTCATGGTGTCAGAGTTCACCTGTCCATACAGGTGTAATACCAGGAGTTACCCAGCAGGTGGCGCCACTCGACTGGAGGAAGAGACTTCCTCGTTATGATTTATTGTTCAGTTTAAAGTCCATGAGATGAACTTTAAACTGAACAATAAATGACTGTAAGTGCAGAGCAGAGGGAGGAGGTAAAGGTGTTCAGTCGCCATGTTAGAGTGAACGGAGCAGAAGGAGAGAAACTGAAGTCTGAGACGAGTGAGTGTCGACACAACATTATTGTTGTTGTTGTTGTTGTTGTTGTTGTTGTTGTTGTTGTTGTTGTTGTTGTTGTTGTTGTTGTTGTTGTTGTGTCAGAGTGTGAGAGTCAGTGTGTCTGTGTGGACTGTGGAGGGAAGAAGAGTCAGACGTAGTCCGTACATACGTCAGCTCATTGTCTCAGATTCACCTCCACACAACTTCTTCAAACTCAGAACAAACATCAAAGGTCAAAGGTCACGGTGACTGGATCAACATGGATTTAATGTCAAAGTCATAAACACATAGATGCTGCATTCAGGCTTTTCAACATGTCAACATGGCTGCCATCTTGGGCAGGGGTTTCTGACCATAGACATACGTCTGACAAGCTGTCAGACCCTTGTAGAACAAATGTCAGTCTATGTATGCATGTGGGTGTGTGTCTGAGTATGTAAGTGTAGGTATGTTAAATATATTTTAAAAACATCAATCTATGATGTATCATAAATAAATGTCTGACATTTATAATAAACCAAACAGCTTGAAAATGAGTTGAATATTCAGTGAGTTATGGTGATTTTAATGGGTGATAGACCTCTGCCTCTGTAGACTAAGGCGGTAAGTAGACATGGCTTCCCACGGCTCAAGATGGTGGCTGCATCGAAGCATCGTTCCAATGGACAGCAGCGTCAGAGTTGGCTTCTACGTGTTTATATCTATGGTCAAGTACTATGAGTGGTGGAGGTCAACGACTATTAGTTTAAAGTCCACAAACTTTAGACTGAACAATAAATCACTGTAACTGCAGAAGGAGGAGGTAAAGGTGTAAAAAGGTCACGGTGACTGGATCAACATGGATTTAATGTCAAAGTCATAGATATATACACTAGATGCCGCATTCAGACTTGTCAAGGCGTCACATGGCTGTCATCTTGGTCAGGGGTTTCTGACCATAGACATACGTCTGACAAGCAGCCCTTGTAGAACAAATGTCAGTCTATGCATGTGGGTGTGTGTCTTAGGATGTAAGTGTAGGTATGTTAAATATAAAAAAATATATATAAAAAATTAACAATTAATTAATTAACAATCTTGTTGTATCATAAATTTATGTCTGACATTTATAATAAAACAAACCTGAAAATCAGTTATTAGAATATTCAGCGAGTGATGGTGATTTTAATGGTTGATCGACCTCTGCCTCTGTTGACTAATGCAGCAAGTAGACACAGCTTCACCCTGCCCAAGATGGCAGCCGTGTTGATGCATCGTTCCAATGGACAGCAGTGTCTACGTGTTTATATCTATGGTCAAAGTACAATGAGTGGTGGAGGTCAACAACTCCATTAGTTTAAAGTCCATGAGATTAACTTTAAACTGAACAATAAATTATTGTAACTGCAGAGGGAGGAGGTAAAGGTGTTCAGACGCCATGTTAGAGTGAACGGAGCAGAAGGTGAGAAACCGAAGTCTGAGACGAGTGAGTGTCAACACAACATTATTATTATTTTTATTATTGTTGTTGTTGTTATTGTTGTGTCAGAGTGTGGGTGTCAGTTTGTCTGTGTGGACTGTGGAGGGAAGAAGAGTCAGACGTAGTCCGTACATACATCATGTAAAAAATATCAATCTATATTGTATCATAAATTTATGTCTGACATTTATAATAAACCAAACGGCTTGAGAATCAGTTGAATATTCAGTGAGTTGTGGTGATTTTAATGGTTGATTGACCTCTGCCTCTGTAGTCTAATGCAGTAAGTAGACATGGCTTCCGCCTCAATGTCAAGGTCACGTTTATTTATAGAGCACCTTATAGACAACCTAGGTTAACCAAGGTGCTTTACATAAAATAAATAACAATAAAATACAATGGTACAATTCAAAAGACAATTTAGGCAATGACACATACATTCAGCAAATCAAACAACTTTGTCTCACACAGGTCCGAAAGCCTGGGAGAAAAAATGGGGTTTTGAGAGAGGATTTAAAAATCTCTGACGACCGGTTATGTTGTGGTTTATAAACTGTTCCACATCTCAGGTTCAACCACTGCCAACGCTCCATCGCCTCTAGTTTTCAGCCTGCTTTGAGGAACATCCAGATTTATTTAATTTGCAGACCTCAGCCCTCTGATTGGTCTGTGGACATTTATGAGTACTGCTAAGTACACAAGAGGGGCCGTATACCGTCCAAACCGGACAGGAAGCCAGTGCAGAGAGGCCAGAGCTGGGGTTATGTGCTCCTGTTTCTTTGTGTCTGTCAAAGGACAAGCAGCAGTGTTCTGCACAAGCTGCAGGCGTCACTAAGAGCACTGGTCTAAACCTACATACAGTGAATTACAAGTCTGTATCTCAGGCGGCAACATCAGAGGCAGCTTTTACGTGTTTATATCTATGGTCAAAGTCTATGAGTGGTGGAGGTCAACGACTGGATCAAACAAGGATGTGATTAGAGTTTGTCCCCTGTGGATTTGGGTGTGTCTTGATTCTGCGCGTGTGTGTGTGTGTTACTGGTTTCCCTCTCAGACTGACTGAAGTCCTGAAGATGAGTGGTAATGTGGAGGAAAAGGAGGACAGATCTAAGTCTCTGGAGAGAGACCGGTCCAAACATGAACCTCCAGACTTCAGACCTGGACCTGGACCTGGACCTGGACCTCCAGAGTCAAAGTAAGAAACCAGATACAGACCTGTGTGCAGGGTTGGGAGAGTTACTTTAAAAATGTAATGCAGTACAATTACAAATTACATGTTAAAATAATAAAGTAATTCACTGTTGTCTCTGATGCTGCTGTGCTGCTTCCATCCTTCACTACAGTGTGTGGTTCTGGAGCTGACATCACTGGAGACTTCCCACAATGCAGCTGTGATCAGAGAACTGATCAGTGATCAGTGTGATGGGAATAAAAACATGTTTGTTTGTTTGTTTGTTTGTTTGCTTGCAGATTTCAGAACCTCAGACTGAGTGAACACTCCAGAGAGGTTCCTCCATCTGGACCTTCAGAGTCACAGTAAGAGACAGTTTCCTCTGTAAACTGAGCTGAAGATGATTCACTCATTCATTCTTGATTCAGAAACGTAGAAAACAAAATAGAACAAAACATACAAAAAAAAAAGAGGCGGCTCCATTTATTTGAAATTTGTTTATTTGGATAAACAGACTGAGAGCAGAGTCTCCAGGATCCATCTGTCTGTCCATGAAGAGTGACCGGTCCAATGATCCACCACCAAACTTCAGTTCTGGACCCGGACCTGGACCTGAACCTGGACCTGGACCTGGACCTGGACCTTCAGAGTCAAAGTAAGAGACCTGATAAAAACCTGAACCTGTTTGTGTGTGTTCTGATACTTACTACCATCAAGAGTTTTTAACCAACAAAGTGAGGACATTTTTGGGAACTTAGGACATTTTGGCCGGGCCTCATTTTTTACAAGGGCTGTTTGAGAGTTAAGACTTTAGGTTACAATTAGGTTTAAGTTAAGATTAATGGTTAAGGTTAGGGTAAGGAGCTACGGAACACATGTGTGCGTGTGTTTCCACTGAACAGTGATCAATGTGATGTGAATAAAACATGTTTGTGTTTACAGAGGTCAGAACCACAGACTGAGAGCAGAGTCTCCACGATCCATCTCCATGAGGAGTGACTGGTCCATGGGAAAACCTTGGTGGATCAGTCCTGGACCTGGACCATCAGAGCCTACAAGATCCATCTGTCTGAGTGACCAGTCCAATGATCCACCACTAAACTTCAGTCCTGGACCTGGACTATCAGAGCCTACAAGATCCATCTGTCTGAGTGACCAGTCCAATGATCCACCACTAAACTTCAGTCCTGGACCTGGACCATCAGAGCCTACAAGATCCATCTGTCTGAGTGACCAGTCCAATGATCCACCACTAAACTTCAGTTCTGGACCTGGACCATCAGAGCCTACAAGATCCATCTGTCTGAGTGACCAGTCCAATGATCCACCACTAAACTTCAGTCCTGGACCTGGACCATCAGAGCCTACGAGATCCATCTGTCTGAGTGACCAGTCCAATGATCCACCACTAAACTTCAGTCCTGGACCTGGACCATCAGAGCCTACAAGATCCATCTGTCTGAGTGACCAGTCCAATGATCCACCACTAAACTTCAGTTCTGGACCTGGACCATCAGAGCCTACAAGATCCATCTGTCTGAGTGACCAGTCCAATGATCCACCACTAAACTTCAGTCCTGGACCTGGACCATCAGAGCCTACAAGATCCATCTGTCTGAGTGACCAGTCCAATGATCCACCACTAAACTTCAGTTCTGGACCTGGACCATCAGAGCCTACAAGATCCATCTGTCTGAGTGACCAGTCCAATGATCCACCACTAAACTTCAGTCCTGGACCTGGACCATCAGAGCCTACAAGATCCATCTGTCTGAGTGACCAGTCCAATGATCCACCACTAAACTTCAGTCCTGGACCTGGACCATCAGAGCCTACAAGATCCATCTGTCTGAGTGACCAGTCCAATGATCCACCACTAAACTTCAGTCCTGGACCTGGACCATCAGAGCCTACAAGATCCATCTGTCTGAGTGACCAGTCCAATGATCCACCACTAAACTTCAGTTCTGGACCTGGACCATCAGAGTCACGGTAAGAAATCAGATACAGACCTGTGTGCAGGGTTTAAAAATGGAGAGAGTGTGTGGCTTTGGGCTCCACACAGATGGAGGCTACACAGGAGATAGTTTCACGTGTTGGTCTGTTGTACTGTTGTGTCCTACAGTGTCACTATGTGCGTACTGTGCACGTGTCTGCTTCATTGTACTATGTGTTTGATGTTAAAAACGTAATCCTGACAATCCATCTTTTTCAACACTGTGTGTAGCTGGACGCTGATGTCAATGGAGACTTCCCACAATGCGTCTACGATCAGAGAACTGATCAGTGATCAATGTGATGTGAATAAAAAGGTGTTTGTGTTTACAGACTGAGAGCAGAGTCTCCAGGATCCATCTGTCTGTCCATGAAGAATGACCGGTCCATGGGAAAAACTGCAAACTTCAAGTCTGGACCTGGACCTGGACCTGGACCTGGACCTGGACCTGGACCTGGACCTGGACCTGGACCTGGACCTGGACCTTCAGGGTCACAGTAAGAGACGGTTTCTACTGTAAACTGAGCTGAAGATGATTCAGTCATTAGACTCATGTGAAGGAAACGGAGAGAAACCAGGAACCAGATCCATCAGACTCTGAAGGTTCACAACAAACCTCAGAGACAGAAACATCAGACTGATGAAGCACAGCGTCCTCATGTTCCTGTGTCATCAGCCTCAGTCAGGGTGAACGTTGCTGCACCAACACTTTAATGATCCTTTAAACTGAAGTCACAGTAGAGATTAAAGCAGCTGATACACACAGACTTTTATTTTGACAAGTCAGGAACCAGACAGGAGTGATCAGTGTTACTGAAGCCCCGCCCTCTTGAGGTGGTTAACCAATCAGAGCTCAGAGCTGAGACATGTTGTTGATCCAGAAATGTCTTGACAGGAGGAAGAGGAGTGGTGTCTCTGACGTCCTGAAGGATCCTGGACAAAGACCCAGAACCAGAGGTGAGCTGCAGACAGCCAATCAGAGCAGCTGTGGACAAAGTGAGACTGAACATCTGTCTGCTGATGTGGTCATTAGTGAAACCAGGACCTGTTGTTTTCTCCAGAGTCATTGTTCCATCACACAGCACTGACATTTAAGATGAGGATTCAAACCTTCTCTTTGTTGTCTGGAGTTTTTCTGGAGCTGATGAAAATAATCTGATCAGATTGTCAGACTCTCTGTCTTCAGTCTGACTCTGTCTCTTGTCTCTCAGCAGATGGTGGTCTGCAGGAGGTTTTAGATCAACATAAGATCAGTCTGAGGAGCAGATGTGAACGAGTGACTGAAGGAACTGAGGGAACAGGAAGTGGAACAGGAAGTGGAACCCTCCTCAACAGGATCTACACTGAGCTCTACATCACAGAGGGACAGAGTGAAGAGGTTAATACCCAACATGAGGTGAGACAGCTGGAGACAACGTCCAAGAAGAAGACCCTCCAGGACACTCCAATCAGATGCAACGACATCTTTAAGACTTACCTGTCCAACAGAGAGAGGACGTCTCTTTGGTCTCACCTGTCCAACAGAGAGAGGGTTTTTCTCTAGCAGTCTCACCTGTCCAAAGAGAACGTCTCTACGGTCTCACCTGTCCAACAGAGAGAGGACGTCTCTACGGTCTCACATGTCCAACAGAGAGTGGTCTGCAGGAGGTTCTACGGTCTCACCTGTCCAACAGAGACAGGACGTCTCTACGGTCTCACCTGTCCAACAGAGAGAGGACGTCTCTACGGTCTCACCTGTCCAACAGAGAGAGTACGTCTCTACGGTCTCACCTGTCAAACAGAGACAGGACGTCTCTAAGGTCTCACCTGTCCAACAGAGAGAGGACGTCTCTACGGTCTCACCTGTCCAACAGAGACAGGACGTCTCTAAGGTCTCACCTGTCCAACAGGGAGAGGACGTCTCTACGGTCTCACCTGTCCAACAGAGAGGGGACGTCTCTACGGTCTCACCTGTCCAACAGAGAGAGGACGTCTCTACGGTCTCACCTGTCCAACAGAGAGAGGACGTCTCTACAGTCTCACCTGTCCAACAGAGACCCATCATCAGAGTGGTTCTGACCAACGGCGTCGCTGGCGTTGGAAAAACCTTCTCGGTGCAGAAGTTCACTCTGGACTGGGCCGAGGGCTTGGAGAACCAAGATGTCAGTCTGCTGGTTCTGCTTTCGTTCAGGGAGCTGAACCTGATCAGAGATCAGCGGTTGAGTCTTCTCAGGCTGCTCCATGTTTTCCATCCAACATTACAGAAGGTGACAGCAGAGCAGCTGGCTGTCTGTAAACTTCTCTTCATCTTTGACGGCCTGGATGAAAGCCGACTGTCACTGGACTTCAACAACAGGGAGGTTGTGTCTGATGTCACACAGACGTCATCAGTCAACGTGCTGCTGACAAACCTCATCCAGGGGAATCTGCTTCCCTCGGCTCTGGTCTGGATCACCTCCAGACCTGCAGCAGCCAATCAGATCCCTCCTACATGTGTGGACAGGGTAACAGAGGTCCGAGGCTTCACTGACGCCCAGATGGAGGAGTACTTCAGGAGGAGGTCCAGTGATGAAGATCTGTCCAGAAGAATCATCTCACACATCCAGACGTCCAGGACCCTCCACATCATGTGTCAAGTCCCAGTCTTCTGCTGGATCAGTGCTACAGTTCTGGAGCACATGTTGACCACAGACCAGAGAGGAGAGCTGCCCAAGACCACGACGGACCTGTTCTCACACTTCCTGCTGGTCCAGACCAAGAGGAAGAAGAACAAGTACGGACATGAAGGACATGAGACGAGTCCACAGGAGCTGACGGAGGCCGACAGGGAAGTTCTTCTGAAGCTGGGGAGGCTGGCGTTTGAACAGCTGCAGGAAGGAAACATCATGTTCTACCAAGAAGACCTGGAGCAGTGTGGTCTGGATGTCACAGAGGCCTTGGTGAACTCAGGACTCTGTACTGAGATCTTCAAAAGAGAGAGTGTGATCTTCCAGAAAACAGTCTACTGCTTTGTTCATCTGAGTGTTCAGGAGTTTCTGGCTGCAGTCTACATGTTCCACTGTTTCACCAACAGGAACACACAGGTCCTGGAGAAGTTCCTGGGGAAACAACATCGTGCTTTAACCCTGGATGTCTTCCTGCAAAGAGCCATGCAGAAATCCCTCAGCAGTATAAACGGTCACCTGGACCTGTTTGTTCGCTTCCTTCATGGCCTCTCTCTGAAGACCAACCAGAGGCTGTTAGGAGGTCTGCTGGGTCAGACAGACAACAGTCCAGGAACCATCCAGAGAACCATCAACAACCTGAAGGAGATGGTGACTGATGAGATCTCTCCTGACAGAAGCATCAACATCTTCCACTGTCTGACGGAGATGAAGGACCAGTCAGTTCATCAGCAGATCCAACAGTTCCTCAAGTCAGAGAACAGATCAGAGAAACTCTCTGAGATCCAGTGTTCAGCTCTGGCCTACATGCTGCAGATGTCAGAGCAGGTTCTGGACGAGTTGGACCTGGAGAAGTACAACACATCAGTAGAGGGACGACTGAGACTGATCCCAGCTGTGAGGAACTGCAGGAAGGCTCGGTGAGTCCAGACATGATCAATATAATTATTGATCAGTAGTTTAGATCAGTAGTTCACTTAAACAGAGTTTTCCTTTTTTTCTCATTATATTTCGTTTGACTTTGAAAACATTACATAAGTGATAATATAGAGTGAGCAGGCTTTGCTTCAGGTCCCGTCCATCCTGTCAGAGTGATGAGGATCATTGTTTCCTGTCAAACTCAGTCAGAGAAGATGAGCTGAAGCTCAGATGTTCATCACATCATCAGATGCATCAACTGTGTTTTTACTGCAGCTTTCATCTGGTTTCATTCTGACACATTTGATATTTTCTCTCTTCACAGACTTGTTGATTGTAAACTCTCAGAGAGTCACTGTGAAGTCGTGGCCTCAGCTCTGAAGTCCAACCCCTCCCACCTGAAACAACTGGACCTGAGTAACAACAACCTGAGTGACTCATCAGCTCAGGCTCTGTGTGCTGGACTGGAGAGTCCAAACTGTAGACTGGAGACTCTGAGGTGAGTTCACTGACTGGACCTGTTGGACTTTTGTCTGTGTTCAGTTCAAATGTGTGAAGTTCAGTTTGAAGCAGCGACTGATTGTGACTCCATGTTACTGCAGCTGGTAGAAGGTGAAGGGTCAGAGGTCACTCAGAGGTCAGTGGTGGTGATGATGATGATGATGATGATGATGATGATGATGATGATGATGATGATGATGATGATGATGAGCACATGTGATTTAGATCAGAGTTTTCCCTCTTTTCCTGGTTCAGGGTCAAAGGTCAAAGCAGCTTCCCAGTGTGAGAGGTCAGGTTAAAGTCCTGTAGCTCAGAGAACAGTGTTGGTTTGATGATCCCACTGTGGAGACACTGAGGCTCATGAACATCAACATTGGGCTCCACAGGAAGGAAGCTTCAGCTCATGGTCACATGACATGAAAGGAGTTTACTTCCTGTCCACAGTGTGCAGCCTCTGGTGTGACAGTGAGGGGGGTCAGAGGTCAGCATTCAGACAGTGGCAGCTCACTGAGCCATTTGACTGTGTCCAAGCCTCTTGCTCTGACTCTTCTTCAGCTCTGCAGTTGAGACAGTGAACGCTGTTAAGTAGATGTTGATTCAGTCATCTTATTCTTTATTAAAGGAGCTGCATTCAGAGATAACTGTTCTCTGAAAAATAAATCAATCCAACCCTATTACTTTAACTATTTGCCTGCAGGATTCACTAGAAGGATTAGTGGTTTTCTGGAGAGTCCAAAATGTACACTGAGACTTGAGGTCAAATCTCTGTTTTATTTCTGTGCTCAGATGAATGTTCTAAAGTGTGCTGATACTGAGCTGCAGACATGAGGCTGATGTTCTAAAAATCAAAGGCTGTAGGAAATCAGGGACAAAAACCAAGACCAGGGCTTCTGGTTTGCATTATAGACAGATCATCACCAACAGGCTCACAACAAACACATTGATGCACAATGGTTCACACAGATTGCAACTGTTTCAACATGTGCAACACCTTTTCCCCACAATCCGTGCCGTCTGACATCAGCTGTTATGTAACACACAACTCAGATCAATAACAGGATCACATGTTGGAGCAGCTCATCACACAACAAGTTTTCTTAACACAATACTATGGTCTGTGCAACAGGATGTTAACTGACACAACAAGTGTTGTCAGAGGTCAGAAGACACAACAGTGGACTGTGTGTTTCTCCTCTCCACTGACTGTTTGACCTGTGTGCTGCAGCCACACTTTGATTTTCTAAACTGGAGCTTTCTGAAGCTTCTTCAGCTCTGAACAGATGATGAGACACTGAACACTGTCAACAAGGAGCTTTGTCCTCAACTCACTCATCTTATTCTTTATTCAGATTGAAGGACTGCAGTTTGTCAGAGATCAGCTGTTCTTCTCTGGTCTCAGCTCTGAAGTCCAACCCCTCCCACCTGAGAGAACTGGAGTTGAGCTGGAACAAGAAGCTGCAGGATTCAGCAGTGAAGGATCTGAGTGGTTTTCTGGAGAGTCCAGACTGTAGACTGGAGACTCTGAGGTCAGTTCACTGACTGTTACTGTTGTAGATCTTAGATCTTTGATCCACAACTGAACCTGATTGATCTTCACTCACAACTTGAATCATTGACTTTGATTCATGAATGAAGGACGTTTGAAACAGTTGTTGTCTCATGTTTCCACTTGTTCTTCTCTCACACTGACAATGACTCAATAATCAATGATCTGATCACTGCTGCTGCTGTGTGTGTGTGTGTGCGTGCGTGTTGTAGTCAGTGTTTAGTTCAACAGGTATTGATCAGATATTGATTGTATATTGACAGACTGATCTGAGGTCAGCAGCAGCTGATGAATCTGTGCTGACATGTGGATGATGTGTGTAGAAGGACACATGATGATGATCCACAACAACACAAGGACAAAGTCCCTCTACTCATTGACACACTGATCATTGATCAGGACACATCTGATCAATCATCAATCATTTCTTCTTCTTCTTTTATTCTTTATTCAGATTGGAGCGCTGCAGGTTGTCAGAGATCAGCTGTTCTTCTCTGGTCTCAGCTCTGAAGTCCAACCCCTCCCACCTGAGAGAACTCTGAGCAGCTCAGGACTTCAGCAGTGAAGGATCTGAGTGGTTTCCTGGAGAGTCCAGACTGTAGACTGGAGACTCTGGGGTCAGACTCTGTTTTATTTCTGTGCTCAGATGAATGTGATGTAAAGTTGTGTTGATACTGAGCTGCAGACATGAGGCTGATGTTCTACTGATCCACACTGAGGCTGTAGGACAGGGTAGGCAGGCGCTCACAGACCAAGACCAGGGCTGTGGGGGGGTCGGCACCTCAGACACATCATCACACAACAACCTCACAACAAACACATTGATGCACAATGGTTCACACAGATCACAGTCTTCAACATGTGCAACACCTTTCCCCCCCACAATCCATCAGCTGTTATTAACACACAACTCAGAAGCTGCTCTGTTTCCTGGCTTTGATCAGACCATGAACATCACCACATTCTGACACAGTCAACTGCTACTAAAGTTATCTGAACGTCCAAAGTGAATCAATCAAAGCCCTGACTGCACCTCACTGGTTTTTAGTCCAGTCTCTGTTTCTCTTCATGTTTCACCTCCACCACAGAAACACATGTGATGTATCAGACAATAACTGATCTATAATCAATAGCTGCTGGCTCCGCCTCTTTCCTGAGGCTCTGTCATGTTTATACTGAAACATTCAAAGCCAACATCCCATTTAATTTAATTTGGTTTCAGGTTTTTCTGTAGGGACTCTGAGGTTCATTGAACTTGTGTTTCTACAAACAAGTTAGTTGACAAGTCAACAGATGTTCTGCTCAACATGAGTGCTAGTTTCCAACTCCTGTCCCCAGTTGGAACTGAGCAAGGTAAGTAGAAAAACACTGCAGCTTCTCATGAATATTAATGAGCTGTTTTCTCTCCATGTGACTGTTTAACCTGCTTCCTGTTGCTGCAGCTTTGGACTTTGATTTTCTAAACTTTTCTTTTGAACTTCTTCAGCTCTGAACAGATGATGAAACTTGAGCTGTCAACAAGGAGCTTTGTCTTCAACTCACAAATCTTATTCTTTATTCAGATTGCTGGAGCTGCAGTTTGTCAGAGAAGCTGTTCTTTCTGGTCTCAGCTCCACAGACTTCCTTCCAACCCCTCGTCACCTGAGAGAACTGGTCCTGTTTTTTAAAAACAACACGGGATTCAGGAGTCTGAAGGGTCTAAGTGCAGGTTTTCTGGAGAGTCCAGACTGACAGACTGAGACTCTGAGGTCAGTTCACTGACTTTACTGCTTAGATCTTCAATCAGTGATCCACACTGAATTGGATTTCTTGGCCACAATTGAATCATTGGTTTGATTCATGAATAAAGATGCAATTGACAGTTGTTGTCTCATGTTTCCACTTGACTCTTCTCTAACACACTGACAATGACTCAAAAATCAATGCATCTGATCACTGCTGCTGCTGTACAGCTGTGCTTTGTGTGTATATGTGTCTAATTAGTTTGTTCAACAATTGTATTGATCAGATATCATGATTTTTTTATGTTTATCAAACTTAAGACTGAGTCTGAGGACCACAGCTGATTTAAAATCTGTTTCTGACTCCCTGCAATGTTGTAAAAATCTTCATGATGATGATCCACAACAACACAAGGACAAAGTCCTTCTCTCATTGGTGAGTTGATCATTGATCAGGGCACATCTGATCAATCATCGTTTGTGGATAATTTCTTCTTCTTTTATTCTTTATTCAGATTGTCTTTGCTGCAGTTTGTCAGAGATCAGCTGTTCTTCTCTGGTCTCAGCTCTGAAGTCCAACCCCTCCCACCTGAGAGAACTGGACCTGAAGACAACGGCCCCTGAAGGATTCAGGAGTGAAGGATCTGAGTGGTTTTCTGGAGAGTCCAGACTGTAGACTGGAAACTCTGAGGTCAGACTCTGTTTTATTTCTGTGCTCAGATGAGGTTGATATTCTACTGATCCACACTGAGGCTGTAGGACAGGGCAGGCAGGTGCTCACAGACCAAGACCAGGGCTGTTTATTTGATAGACCAGACACATCATCACACAACAACCTCACAACAAACACATTGATGCACAATGGTTCACACAGATCACAGTCTTCAACATGTGCAACACCCTTTCCCCACAATCCATCAGCTGTTATTAACACACAACTCAGAAGCTGCTCTGTTTCCTGGCTTTGATCAGACCATGAACATCACCACATTCTGACACAGTCAACTGCTACTAAAGTTATCTGAACGTCCAAAGTGAATCAATCAAAGCCCTGACTGCACCTCACTGGTTTTTAGTCCAGTCTCTGTTTCTCTTCATGTTTCACCTAGTTGTTCAGAAACACATGTGATGTATCAGACAATAACTGATCTATAATCAATAGCTGCTGGCTCCGCCTCTTTCCTGAGGCTCTGTCATGTTTATACTGAAACATTCAAAGCCAACATCCCATAATAAGCAGATGCTGGTTTCAGGTTTTTCTGTCTCTGAGCTTCTTTCAATATGTGTTTAAAAGGTTAGTTGTCATGGTAAAGTGTGGCTGCTCAACATGAGTCAGTGTGGATGGAGCCACAGGTGGAGCTGACAGGTGAAGAGGCGGAGTCACTGCAGCTTCTCATGAATATTAATGAGCTGTTTTCTCTCCATGTGACTGTTTAACCTGCTTCCTGTTGCTGCAGCTGTTGGACTTTGATTTTCTAAACTTGTTCTTTCTGAAGCTTCTTCAGCTCTGAACAGATGATGAGACACTGAACGCTGTCAACAAGGAGCTTTGTCCTCAACTCACTCATCTTATTCTTTATTCAGATTGTGGAGCTGCAGTTTGTCAGAGATCAGCTGTTCTTCTCTGGTCTCAGCTCTGAAGTCCAACCCCTCCCACCTGAGAGAACTGGTCCTGGGCTACAACAACCTGCGGGATTCAGGAGTGAAGGGTCTAAGTGGTTTTCTGGAGAGTCCAGACTGTAGACTGGAGACTCTGAGGTCAGTTCACTGACTGTTACTGTTGTAGATCTTAGATCTTTGATCCACAACTGAACCTGATTGATCTTCACTCACAACTTGAATCATTGACTTTGATTCATGAATGAAGGACGTTTGAAACAGTTGTTGTCTCATGTTTCCACTTGTTCTTCTCTCACACTGACAATGACTCTTCACTTTCAGCTCATGTGTGTGTTGTAGTCAGTGTTTAGTCCAACAGGTATTGATCAGATATTGATTGTATATTGACAGACTGATCTGAGGTCATGTTGTGGTCAGATAATCTGTGCTGACATGTGGATGATGTGTAGAAGGCCACATGATGATGATCCACAACAACACAAGGACAAAGTCCCTCTACTCATTGACACACTGATCATTGATCAGGACACATCTGATCAATCATCAATCATTTCATCTTCTTCTTTTATTCTTTATTCAGATTGAGGAACTGCAGTTTGTCAGAGATCAGCTGTTCTTCTCTGGTCTCAGCTCTGAAGTCCAACCCCTCCCACCTGAGAGAACTGGACCTGAGCAGGAACGACCTGCAGGATTCAGGAGTGAAGCTGAGTGGTTTTCTGGAGAGTCCAGACTGTAGACTGGAGACTCTGAGGTCAGACTCTGTTTTATTTCTGTGCTCAGATGAATGTGATGTAAAGTTGTGTTGATACTGAGCTGCAGACATGAGGCTGATGTTCTACTGATCCACACTGAGGCTGTAGGACAGGGTAGGCAGGCGCTCACAGACCAAGACCAGGGGCCTCATTTATCATTGTGGATACACGCTTTTTTTTTCCCCATTTTGTGACTGTTTAACCTGCTTCCTGCCTGCAGTTTGGATCTATCAAACCAAAACTTGTTCTTTCTGAAGCTTCTTCAGACCAGTCTGACCAGATGATGAGACCACATTTACACGCTTTTTCACACAAGGAAGCTTTGTCCTCAACTCACTCATCTTATTCTTTATTCAGATTGATGAACTGCAGTTTGTCAGAGATCAGCTGTTCTTCTCTAGTAGTGGTGGCTCAGCTCTGAAGTCCAACCCTCTCCCACCTGAGATAAACTAGGATCTGATAGGAACAAAGCGGCAGATTCTTTTTGCTTAAGGGTCTGAGTGGTTTTCTGGAGAGTCCAGACTGACAGACTGGAACTCTGAGGTCAGTTCACTGACTGTTACTGTAAAAGATCTTGAAAGATCTTTGATCCAGAACAACTGAACCTGATTGATCTTCACTCACAACTTGAGCTCCATCATTGACTTTTTATTTTAATGAAGGGTTTGAAACAGTTGTTGTGCTCATGTCTTTTTTGAAGCTGAAGTAGTGGTGGTGATGATCACACATGTGGATGATGTGTAAAATGACACAGATTAAATATGATGATTCTTCACTCTCAACACAAGGACAAAGTCCCTCTACTCATTGACACACTGATCATTGATCAGGACACATCTGATCAATCATCAATCATTTCATCTTCTTTTATTCTTTATTCAGATTGGAGTGGTGCAGGTTGTCAGAGATCAGCTGTTCTTCTCTGGGCTCAGCTCTGAAGTCCAACCCCTCCCACCTGAGACACCTGGACCTGAGCTCCAACAACGAGCTGCAGGATTCAGGAGTGAAGGGTCTGAGTGGTTTTCTGGAGAGTCCAGACTGTAGACTGGAGACTCTGAGGTCAGACTCTGTTTTATTTCTGTGCTCAGATGAATGTGATGTAAAGTTGTGTTGATACTGAGCTGCAGACATGAGGCTGATGTTCTACTGATCCACACTGAGGCTGTAGGACAGGCAGTTTTACAGGCGCTCTTTGAGACCAAGACCAGGGCTGTGGGGGGGTCGGCACCTCAGACACATCATCACACAACAACCTCACAACAAACACATTGATGCACAATGGTTCACACAGATCACAGTCTTCAACATGTGCAACACCTTTTCCCCACAATCCCTGCCGTCCTGACATCAGCTGTTATTAACACACAACTCAGATCAATAACAGGATCACATGTTGGAGCACCGCTCACATCACACAACAAACCTGTAACACAATCCACACTCAGACCTGAGCAACAAGGATGTTAACTGTACACAACAAGCTGTTGTTACCAGGTTTACAACAGAGAAGACACACAACCTGGGCTGTGTGTGTGTAAAAGAGCTGTTTTCTCTCCATGTGACTGTTTAACCTGCTTCCTGTTGCTGCAGCTGTTGGACTTTGATTTTCTAAACTTGTTCTTTCTGAAGCTTCTTCAGCTCTGAACAGATGATGAGACACTGAACGCTGTCAACAAGGAGCTTTGTCCTCAACTCACTCATCTTATTCTTTATTCAGATTGAAGAGCTGCAGTTTGTCAGAGATCAGCTGTTCTTCTCTGGTCTCAGCTCTGAAGTCCAACCCCTCCCACCTGAGAGAACTGGACCTGAGCATCAACATCCTGCAGGATTCAGGAGTGAAGGGTCTGAGTGGTTTTCTGGAGAGTCCAGACTGTAGACTGGAGACTCTGAGGTCAGACTCTGTTTTATTTCTGTGCTCAGATGAATTGATCCACAACTGAACCTGATTGATACTTGAGCTGCAGACTTGAGGCTGATGTTCTACTGATCCACACTGAGGCTGTAGGACAGGGTTGTCTCACAGACCAAGACCAGGGCTTCTCTCACACTCAGACAGATCATCACACAACAACCTCACAACAATCAACATTGATGCACAATTGTTCACACAGATCACAGTCTTCAACATGTGCAACAGCTTTTCCCCACAATCCATCAGCTGTTATTAACACACAACTCAGAAGCTGCTCTGTCTTCTTTTATTTTTTATTCAGATTGGAGCTCTGCAGTTTGTCAGAGACCAGCTGTTCTTCTCTGGTCTCAGCTCTGAAGTCCAACCCCTCCCACCTGAGAGAACTGGACCTGGGCCACAACTTCAACCTGAGTTCTTCTTCTCTGAAGCAGCTTCATGATCTTGTGAAGAGTCCAGACTTTCGACTGGAAACTCTGGAGTGTTACTACTGATCTGTATCTGTTTCCACAGCTGATGAGACTGTGGGAGTGAAATAAAGTGTAAAGTGCAGCAGGTGAACCTGTCAGGATGTGACATCACACGACATCATCGATGACATCACAGACTCAGAAAACGCTGCAACAGCTTCAATGTGTCAATCATCAGTGATCCAGTCACAGGTAAAGGTGTTGAGTCAAACCTGTCACTCAAGTACAGGAAGTACTTTTACTCCAGTAACTACAAACTAAATACTTTTACTGTGATACTGTAGTCATAGAAACTTTTACTCTGCTTCTATATTATAGTATTCACTGTGATACCTGGTAAGAATGCTGTATCTATAGAAACTACTCTTATTATCCTACATTAAGTACTTTTTTACTGTTTACTGTTTCTGTGTACAGGGAGTAATTTTACTTTCCTACTGTAACTAAATAAAGTATCTCTTCTGCAGCGTATCATATGTATGGAAAAGTATGGAATTAGATTTGATACATTTCCAGGTCTGGAAAAATATGTAAATTGGAAACTAATCTTTGGAAAAAAAATATTTATGTTTCCACTGCTCTATTTTCTAAAAGATAAAATTTAGAATATCTTTAAAAGAAATGGATCGATCTTGTTTTTCAAAGTGTTTGACAGCAGCTTAAATGTTAAGTATGCTAATCAAAGGAAGAATATGAAATTCATCAGTCACTGTTTGTGGTTATAGATCATGTTTGGAGTTTGAAACTGTTGTTGTCTCATGTAAAGACTTGTTCTCTGTGGATGAGTGAACACACCATGACATTAGTTACAGAGCTCTGTCTCCCCCAACAGGACAAGGACAACACTGCAGCTCAGACTGAGGGAAACTCTGACTTTAACAGAAAAACTGATCATTGATCAACATTAAGTTCAATCAAAAATCTCTTTTTCATCATTCTTATTTGCAAGACTTTATTCAGATGTGACATTAACATCTTTGAACAAACAGCAGGTTTATTTATTTCATTTATCTATTTCTTCATGAACTCAGTTTGTTACTGGTTCCTCTGGATGAAAAACTCTTCACACTGATCGTTCCTCAGCTCTCCTGTGCTCCATCTAGTAATCTTGTGGACTGCAGCTCCAGTTTTCTGGAGACCTGTGTAACTGAAAAACTGTTTCCACAATGAGACTGTGGGATGATTCCCTTTAGTCTGAAGGATTGATTTTGAGATTTTATGACATCAAAACTCAGAAAATGCTCCCTCCATTCAATATGTCTCTCATGTTTTGTTGTCACAGCAAATTGTTTTGTCAAACCTGTCACTTTGTACAAATCTATCTTCATAAGAACTCCAAACTAAATTTTTACTGTGATAATCAACAACAGCAAAAATGTTGGTACTCAATAACTCAATCATCTTTATTCTCCACAAATGTAGAAATCATCCTTTGCTTCACAGTCTTTTACAACAAAACAGTAGCAACACAAAAGATAAATATTATTGTTTGGTGTAAAGACTTTGTGTTATTGCAGCAAACAGAAGTCAACTGTAAAAAAGATAAATTCTTCTGCTTCACAACTTACAAATCAAAGATAAATTAAAAGTTCACAATTTGTTTGATTCTGAAAATACTTTTCCCTTTGCAGTAACAAGTACTATTTACTGGTAATACTGTAAATAAAGGATACCTTGAACCTCACAGAAAAACTTATTTTTACATTATTGTGACCACCATGTTGCATTTAAAAGTGTATTTTAACAATGGAAACATTTCCATACATTATATTCTAAGGCATGTGTGCAGTCTGCCTGATTGGCTGATCGGATCAAGAAACAACTGAGTATAAAGTTTGTACACAACAGTTAACAGTCTTTAATTTATCAGTTCAAACTGATTCAGTGAGAGCGACATCACAGTCTGATGGATCAATCATTATTTATTCATTATTAATCTCCACAGAAGATTTTTATAAATTACTTTTATACATGACGTCACTCATTTAGTGACCAGTCAGTGAACAGTTAGTGAACTGTCAAACAGTTGGAGAAAAGTCGGTAAACATTCAGAGAACAGCCAAAAAAAAGTTGGCAAAAAGTAAGTCTGCGAAGAGTGAACTGTCGGCAAAAAGTCAGAGTCGACAAGGAGTCGGTGAAGAGTCTGTGAAGAGTGAACAGTCGGGAAAGAGTCAGTGAACAGCTACTGAACAGTCAAATTTAGTAATTAAAAAATGATCAATTTCTTCAGCTGGCCAGTTTAATTTCAGGTAATTAACTGTATAATCCTTCTTCTGCATCTTGGTGACATCATACAGGTTCTAATGATAAGAAAATCTCACTGTATGAATCAATTTTTTTAATGCCTTTGAGAATCAAATATAATGCCATTCAAGGCCTTAATTTTAGCTAAATATATTCTTTTAAAGCTTTTTAATGACCTGCAGAAACCCTGAGTAGACGTAGGAGGGAAGGGGCCTTTATTACCTGACTGAGGATAGGACAACCTGCTCCCAAATAAAACATTGCACATCTTGAAGGGAAGTCATCCAGCAGGAACGGCGGTCAGAGTTCGGTGGGGTTAGAATCTGTCCAGAACATGAAGTCTGATTTGGGACCAGCGTATGAGTGAGGATCTGGGCCCAGAATGAAAGAGGCTGTGAAGCAAACTCCGCCACCACCAACACCTGGAAGAGCATCCAGCTCGGACACCGTGCATCAGCAGCTATGGATGGAAAGGTCTTGTTGAAAAGACAGGTCCGAGCCCTGGTTCAAAGTGGATTGAAGTGTCTTGGGAGCAGCTGGTAGTAGAGTGTGCCTGTGAGTGTGAAGTGTTTCTTTTTTGCACTCTCTTTATTTAGGTTTCCTGGCAAAATGTCTCACTTCCCAAAAATGTCCTGAGTCTGGTGGTTAAAAATGTTCCACCACAAGGTTGATTGTACAAGAACACACAAAAAACACAAACACATAAAGCCTCGGTCTGATCCAAGGAGGAAGAGGAAGAGCGTTAGGATCACCTGATCACCAACATGCACTTGAAACAGACGGAGGAGGAGTCCCAAAAAATGTTTCCTTAAACTTGCCAGTCCTGAAGAGTCATGAGTTAAAAGCAGGAGACAAACTCATTCACAAAACCTGATGAAGCTTCAAACATGTGAACACAGCGACACCTGGTGGTTGATCAGAGTTACAGCAGCACACACATCACTGACTTCACTGATTGTTCTGAGTTCATCTGATGTGGGATTAAAAAGAATTATTACATCTAGATAATTGATGTTTAACGGTTATTAGTGTTGTTTACATTGACTGTTAATTTACAAACCCTGGGACATGATTGGTTAAAACATAATCAAAATACAACTTCACTGGACTTTAAAGGAAGGAGAGAGGAAGTGCAGGAGGGGAGGAGCCAGGGGGAAAGACTTAGAGGGGGAGGAAGGAGGAAGAGGGGGAGGCAGAACAGGAAGAACACATCAGATCCACTGTAGGCAGGAAGCCGTCCTGAACCAATCAGAGAGAGGGATGAAAATAATGCTGATAATGTGATTCCAGTGAAGTGGATCTTCTCCCACTTGTTACACATGATAATTTATTCTCTCTAATCCCAGAGTCAGAGATGAACTCAGCACAATCAGCTTCTGTTCCCCACAGAAAAAAACACCTGTAAGATGTGTGTGTGTGTGTGTGTGTGTTCTTGTATTTACTACGTTGTGAGGACCGTGGAGAGTTTTTAACCAACACAGTGAGGACATTTTGTGAGTGAGGACATTTTGGCCGGTGCTCACTTTTTCCAAGGGCTGTTTGAGGGTTAAGACTTTAGGTTATAATCAGGTTTAAGTTAGGTTAAGAGTAATGGTTAAGGTTAGGGTAAGGAGCTAGGGAACACATTATGTCAATGAGTGCCTTTCTATAAGGAGTTCATGATTCTCCTTGTGTCCTCCTGGTTTCTGTGTGGACTTACATTTAGTTGTGGTTGTGTTTTCCATATATGGTCGTGTTGCCAGACTGGGGAGAGTTAAGTTACATCACTGAGACACAAATTCGTTGATGACAACATGTGTGATGAATAAGACAGAGAACAGACTGAGCTGTAACTTGTAGTGGAGCAGCAGCTCTTCTACCACAGCTGGATCTCAGCTCACTGTTTATTCATGGTGTCAGAGTTCACCTGTCCATACAGGTGTAATACCAGGAGTTACCCAGCAGGGGGCGCCACTCTACTGGAGGAAGAGACTTCCACTCCCTCTGTCACCATGAACTTGTTATTTTCTGTAATAGGAGAGCAGAGGGAGGATATCAAAGGTAAAGGTGCTCAGTCGCCATGTTAGAGTGAACGGAGCAGAAGGAGAGAAACTGAAGTCTGAGACGAGTGAGTGTCGACACAACATAATTATTATTGTTGTTGTTGTTGTTGTTGTTGTTGTTGTTGTCAGTTTGTCTATGTGGACTGTGGAGGGAAGAAGAGTCAGACGTAGTCCGTACATACGTCAGCTCATTGTCTCAGATTCACCTCCACACAACTTCTTCACACTCAGAACAAACATCAAAGGTTAAAGGTCATGGTGACTGGATCAACATGGATTTAATGTCAAAGTACTATGAGTGGTGGAGGTTATACTGGATTTGTTACAGTTTGTTGATTTTCTGTCCTCTGTGTGTGTGTGTGTGTGTGTGTGTGTGTGTGTGTGTGTGTGTGTGTGTGTGTGCGTGTGCGTGTGCGTGTGCGTGTGCGTGTGCGTGTGCGTGTGTGTGTGTGTGTGTAACTGGTTTCCCTCTCAGACTGACTGAAGTCCTGAAGATGAGTGTTAATGTGGAGGAACAGGAGGACAGATCAAAGTCTCAGAAGATGAAAGGAAAGCCTTCACTCTTTAGTCCTGGACCTAGACCCGGACCTGGACCTGGACCTGGACCTGGACCTCCAGTGTCTGAAACCAGATTCAGAGTCAGGGTTGGAGAGCTGATAAAAATATAATCCAGTAAATTACAAATTACATGAAAATAATAAAATAATACACTGTTCTTCTTTGATGCTGCTGTGTTGCTTCCATTTACTACAGTGTGTGGTTCTAAAATAATTTCACTGGAGACTTCCCACAATGCATCTGTGATCAGAGAACTGATCAGTGATCAATGTGATGGGAATAAAAACATGTTTGTTTGTTTGCAGATTTCAGAACCTCAGACTGAGTGAACACTCCAGAGAGCTTCCTCCAGAAATCAGTTCTGGACCTGGACCTCCAGAGTCACAGTAAGAAACAGTTTCTTTCATTTATTATTGATTCAGACACGTAGACAACAAAATAGAACAAAACATCCACAAAAAAAAAAAAAAGAGGAGGCTCCATTTATTTAAAATGTGTTTATTTGGATAAACAGACTGAGAGCAGAGTCTCCAGGATCCATCTGTCTGTCCATGAAGAGTGATTGGTCCAATGATCCACCACCAAACTTCAGTTCTGGACCAGGACCTAGACCTGGACCCACTTGTTGGTCTGTGAGGAGTGACTGGTCCAATGATCCTCCACCAAACTTCAGTCCTGGACCTGGACCTGGACCTGGACCCACCTGCTGGTCTGTGAGGAGTGATTGGTCCAATGAACCACCACCAAACTTTAGTTCTGGACCTGGACCCACCTGCTGGTCTGTGAGGAGTGATTGGTCCAATGAACCACCACCAAACTTCAGTTCTGGACCTGGACCTGGACCTGGACCTGGACCCACCTGCTGGTCTGTGAGGAGTGATTGGTCCAATGAACCACCACCAAACTTTAGTTCTGGACCTGGACCTGGACCTGGACCTGGACCCACCTGCTGGTCTGTGAGGAGTGATTGGTCCAATGAACCACCACCAAACTTCAGTTCTGGACCTGGACCTTCAGAGGCAATTTAACGTGTTTTCCTGATAAAAACCTTGAATTTCGGAATTATTATTTCTAGGTAAACTCGAAGGACAATATTTTAATTCCGAACTATTTAATTCAGAATAATTAATTCCAAATTAAAAAACATCATGTAAACGTGGTAAGTGTGTGATCCTGTGTAGAGCTGATGTGAGACAGATGTTCACATTGTCAGGACTGGCAGGGGTTTTTAACCAACAGAGTGAGAACATTTTGGGAACTGAGGATATTTTGGCTGGTCCTCCCTTTATAAGTTAAGAGTAATGGTTAAGGTTAGGGTGCTGGGGCTGACGAACACTGTATCAATGAGTGTCCAACAATGCATCTGAGATCAGAGAACAATCAGTGATCAATGTGATGTGAATAAAAACATGTTTGTGTTTGCAGAGATCAGAACCACAGACTGAGAGCAGAGTCTCCAGGATCCATCTGTCTGTCCATGAAGAGTGACCAGTCCAAAGAGTGGCCTCTGTGGTTCAGACCTGGACCTGGACCTGGACCTGGACCTGGACCTGGACCTGGACCTGGACCTGGACCTGGACCTGGACCTTCAGAGTCACAGTAAGAGACGGTTTCTACTGTAAACTGAGCTGAAGATGATTCAGTCATTAGACTCATGTGAAGGAAACAGAGAGAAACCAGGAACCAGATCCATCAGACTCTGAAGGTTCACAACAAACCTCAGAGACAGAAACATCAGACTGATGAAGCACAGCGTCCTCATGTTCCTGTGTCATCAGCCTCAGTCAGGGTGAACGTTGCTGCACCAACACTTTAATGATCCTTTAAACTGAAGTCACAGTAGAGATTAAAGCAGCTGATACACACAGACTTTTATTTTGAAAAGTCAGGAACCAGACAGGAGTCATCAGTGTTACTGAAGCCCCGCCCTCTTGAGGTGGTTAACCAATCAGAGTTCAGAGCTGAGACATGTTGTTGATCCAGAAATGTCTTGACAGGAGGAAGAGGAGTGGTGTCTCTGACGTCCTGAAGGATCCTGGACAAAGACCCAGAACCAGAGGTGAGCTGCAGACAGCCAATCAGAGCAGCTGTGGACAAAGTGAGACTGAACATCTGTCTGCTGATGTGGTCATTAGTGAAACCAGGACCTGTTGTTTTCTCCAGAGTCATTGTTCCATCACACAGCACTGACATTTAAGATGAGGATTCAAACCTTCTCTTTGTTGTCTGGAGTTTTTCTGGAGCTGATGAAAATAATCTGATCAGATTGTCAGACTCTCTGTCTTCAGTCTGACTCTGTCTCTTGTCTCTCAGCAGATGGTGGTCTGCAGGAGGTTTTAGATCAACATAAGATCAGTCTGAGGAGCAGATGTGAACGAGTGACTGAAGGAACTGAGGGAACAGGAAGTGGAACAGGAAGTGGAACCCTCCTCAACAGGATCTACACTGAGCTCTACATCACAGAGGGACAGAGTGAAGAGGTTAATACCCAACATGAGGTGAGACAGCTGGAGACAACGTCCAAGAAGAAGACCCTCCAGGACACTCCAATCAAGTGCAACGACATCTTTAAAGACTTACCTGTCCAACACGGTCTCACCTGTCCAACAGAGACAGGACGTCTATACGGTCTCACCTGTCCAACAGAGAGAGGACGTCTCTACGGTCTCACCTGTCCATCAGAGAGAGGACGTCTCTACGCTCTCACCTGTCCAACAGAGACAGGACGTCTCTACGGTCTCACCTGTCCAACAGAGACATCCACGGTCTCATCAGAGTGGTTCTGACCTGTCCAACGGCGTCTCTACGGTCTCACCTGTGGCGTTGGTCTCACCTGTCCAACAAAACCGGTCTCGGTGCAGAAGTTCACTCAGAGACCCATCAGAGTGGTTCTGACTGGGCCGTTGGAAAAACCTTCTCGGTGCAGAAGCTGGACTGGGAGAACCAAGATGTCAGTCTGCTGGTTCTGCTTTCGTTCAGGGAGCTGAACCTGATCAGAGATCAGCGGTTGAGTCTTCTCAGGCTGCTCCATGTTTTCCATCCAACATTACAGAAGGTGACAGCAGAGCAGCTGGCTGTCTGTAAACTTCTCTTCATCTTTGACGGCCTGGATGAAAGCCGACTGTCACTGGACTTCAACAACAGGGAGGTTGTGTCTGATGTCACACAGACGTCATCAGTCAACGTGCTGCTGACAAACCTCATCCAGGGGAATCTGCTTCCCTCGGCTCTGGTCTGGATCACCTCCAGACCTGCGGCGGCCAATCAGATCCCTCCTACATGTGTGGACAGGGTAACAGAGGTCCGAGGCTTCACTGACGCCCAGATGGAGGAGTACTTCAGGAGGAGGTCCAGTGATGAAGATCTGTCCAGAAGAATCATCTCACACATCCAGACGTCCAGGACCCTCCACATCATGTGTCAAGTCCCAGTCTTCTGCTGGATCAGTGCTACAGTTCTGGAGCACATGTTGACCACAGACCAGAGAGGAGAGCTGCCCAAGACCACGACGGACCTGTTCTCACACTTCCTGCTGGTCCAGACAAAGAGGAAGAAGAACAAGTACGGACATGAAGGACATGAGATGAGTCCACAGGAGCTGACGGAGGCCGACAGGGAAGTTCTTCTGAAGCTGGGGAGGCTGGCATTTGAACAGCTGGAGGAAGGAAACATCATGTTCTACCAAGAAGACCTGGAGCAGTGTGGTCTGGATGTCACAGAGGCCTTGGTGAACTCAGGACTCTGTACTGA
The DNA here is from genome assembly GCA_030347415.2 of Decapterus maruadsi. Classification (NCBI taxonomy): domain Eukaryota; kingdom Metazoa; phylum Chordata; class Actinopteri; order Carangiformes; family Carangidae; genus Decapterus; species Decapterus maruadsi. Next base: position 29,814,281 of record CM064893.1, on the reverse strand, counting down.
GATCTTCAAAAGAGAGAGTGTGATCTTCCAGAAAACAGTCTACTGCTTTGTTCATCTGAGTGTTCAGGAGTTTCTGGCTGCAGTCTACATGTTCCACTGTTTCACCAACAGGAACACATACGTCCTCAAGGAGTTCCTGGGAGACCAAGCCTTGGAACATGATCCTGACTTGACCCTGGATGACTTACAAAGATGAAAAAGAAGAGAGCCATGGAAGATTTTTAAAATCCTTCCTCCGTGGAGAAATCCCTCAGCAGTAGAAACGGTCACCTGGACCTGTTTGTTCGCTTCCTTCATGGCCTCTCTCTGGAGTCCAACCAGAGGCTGTTAGGAGGTCTGCTGGGTCAGACAGACAACAGTCCAGAAACCATCCAGGGAATCATCAACAACCTCAAGAAGATGGAGACTGATAAAATCTCTCCTGACAGAAGCATCAACATCTTCCACTGTCTGACGGAGATGAAGGACCAGTCAGTTCATCAGCAGATCCAACAGTTCCTCAAGTCAGAGAACAGATCAGAGGAGGAACTCTCTGAGATCCAGTGTTCAGCTCTGGCCTACATGCTGCAGATGTCAGAGCAGGTTCTGGACGAGTTGGACCTGAACAAGTACAACACATCAGAGGAGGGGCGACGGAGACTGATCCCAGCTGTGAGGAACTGCAGGAAGGCTCGGTGAGTCCAGACATGATCAATATAATTATTGATCAGTGGTTTAGATCAGTAGTAGTGATAATACAGAGTGAGCAGGCTTTGCTTCAGGTCTAGTCCATCCTTTTGATGAGGATCTGTGACTCAAGTCAAACTCATTTCAGAGAAGATGAGCCATGCTAGATGTTCAACATCATCAGAAGCATCAACTGTGTTTTTACTGCAGCTTTCATCTGGTTTCATTCACACATTTGATATTTTCAGGTGAAATTAAAATAATTAATTAATTAATTGGGTAATAATTAACGGGATTAAACAATTAAGCATTTTTTTTCCTTTTTTTTCAAGGAACAAAGTTCTTATTGTTTAATTTTTCAGTTCTTCCGAAATAAACATTTAATTGTAAAGAATAAAAATATTATTCTGTTATTCATAACATCCTGTTGTATAAAGGCTGCAATTATTACACAGTTTACAACAAAAGGCACGACAGCAGGAGCTGCCTGCGGAGTTTTAACAGACTGAACGCAGCTCAAACCGAGTGCCTCAGCACTGCAGCCACTGTTTGATGTATTCAATCATTATAAAATGCATAAAATCCATGTGTTTTCACTGTTCTCAGGTCAAATATTTATATCAATCTGGTTTCAAAGCCTCTGATTCTGACACATTTGATATTTTCTCTCTTCACAGACTTGGTGGTTGTAAACTCTCAGAGAGTCACTGTGAAGTCGTGGCCTCAGCTCTGAAGTCCAACCCCTCCCACCTGAAACAACTGGACCTGAGTGAAAACTACAGCTTGGACAACCTGAGTAGAAACGACCTGAGTGACTCATCAGCTCAGGCTCTGTGTGCTGGACTGGAGAGTCCAAACTGTAGACTGGAGACTCTGAGGTGAGTTCACTGACTGGACCTGTTGGACTTTTGTCTGTGTTCAGTTCAAATGTGTGAAGTTCAGTTTGAAGCAGTGACTGATTGTGACTCCATGTTACTGCAGCTGGTAGAAGGTGAAGGGTCAGAGGTCACTCAGAGGTCGGTGGTGGTGATGATGATGATGATGATGATGATGATGGCTGCACTTGAAAATAAGAAATTCTGTTCTTAATTTGCTTGCCTGGTTAAATAAAGGTTAAGTTAAAAAAAAATGATGATGATGAAGATGAGCAGATTGTGATGTGATCAGAGCCTCTTGTCTTGGTTCAGGGTCAAAGGTTAAAGCTGTTTTCAGTTTGAGAGGTCAGGTTAAAGTCCTCAACTCAGAGAACATCTTATTCTTTATTCCATTGGACACTGAGTTTGTCAGAACATCACACTGGGTTCTTCTCAGGAAGGAAGTCTCAGCTCATGGTCCAACATCCCACCTGAGAGAACTGGACCTGAGTGTCTGACAACCTGCAGGATTCAGAGTGAAGGGTCTCAGTGGTTTTCTGGAGAGTCAGACTGCTGCAGTTACAGAGCGCAGTAGATGGTGATCCAGTCATCTTCACTAAAAAAACCATTCATAACTCTGTGAAAAATAAATCAATATGTTGCTATTACTTTATTTACTTTAACTATTTGCATAATGTCACTAGAATGTTCTTCACTAAAAAAACTTGATTAATCATTGACTTTGATTCATGATTGAAAGTTTGAAATGTTGTTAACTCATGTTTCATAAAAAATCTTGTTTTCTCTCACAAAAACTGACAAGTTCTTTCAGCTCATTTACTAGAACATAATCAATGATCTGATCACTGTTCCAAGATGTGTGTTCTGGATACGTTGTGTCATTGGGCAGCAGCGGTGGGCGAGTCATCTAGTTTTCTTATATATATCTATCTATGGTCTGTGAAGCAGCCTCTGGTCACATGACTCCACTGTCAGCGAGGGGTCAGAGGTCAGCTTCAGACAGTGGACAGTTTCTCCTGAGCCACTGTGACTGTTTGATTTTCTAAACTTGTTCTTTCTGAAGCTTCTTCAGCTCTGAACAGATGATGAGACACTGAACGCTGTCAACAAGGAGCTTTGTCCTCAACTCACTCATCTTATTCTTTATTCAGATTGAAGAGCTGCAGTTTGTCAGAGATCAGCTGTTCTTCTCTGGTCTCAGCTCTGAAGTCCAACCCCTCCCACCTGAGAGAACTGGACCTGAGCCTCAACAACGAGCTGCAGGATTCAGGAGTGAAGGTTCTGAGTGGTTTTCTGGAGAGTCCAGACTGTAGACTGGAGACTCTGAGGTCAGACTCTGTTTTATTTCTGTGCTCAGATGAATGTGATGTAAAGTTGTGTTGATACTGAGCTGCAGACATGAGGCTGATGTTCTACTGATCCACACTGAGGCTGTAGGACAGGGTAGGCAGGCGCTCACAGACCAAGACCAGGGCTGTGGGGGGGTCGGCACCTCAGACACATCATCACACAACAACCTCACAACAAACACATTGATGCACAATGGTTCACACAGATCACAGTCTTCAACATGTGCAACACCTTTTCCCCACAATCCATCAGCTGTTATTAACACACAACTCAGAAGCTGCTCTGTTTCCTGGCTTTGATCAGACCATGAACATCACCACATTCTGACACAGTCAACTGCTACTAAAGTTATCTGAACGTCCAAAAAATCAATCAAAGCCCTGACCCACCTCACTGGTTTAAGTCCAGTCTCTGTTTTCATCATGTTTTCTGTCAGAAACACATGTGATGTATCTTCATTAACTGATCTATAATCACAGCTGTGGTTTCTCAGGCTCTGTCATGTTTATACTGAAACATTCATGGTAACTGATTTCAGGTTTTTCTGTGTGGATGGAGTTGTCATGGTAACAATGTGGCTGCTCAACATGAGTGTGTGTGGAGCTGACAGTGGAGCTGACAGGTGAAGAGGCGGAGTCACTGCAGCTTCTCATGAATATTAATGAGCTGTTTTCTCTCCATGTGACTGTTTAACCTGCTTCCTGTTGCTGCAGCTGTTGGACTTTGATTTTCTAAACTTGTTCTTTCTGAAGCTTCTTCAGCTCTGAACAGATGATGAGACACTGAACGCTGTCAACAAGGAGCTTTGTCCTCAACTCACTCATCTTATTCTTTATTCAGATTGAAGGACTGCAGTTTGTCAGAGATCAGCTGTTCTTCTCTGGGCTCAGCTCTGAAGTCCAACCCCTCCCACCTGAGAGAACTGGACCTGAGTGGAAACAACCTGCAGGATTCAGGAGTGAAGGGTCTGAGTGGTTTTCTGGAGAGTCCAGACTGTAGACTGGAGACTCTGAGGTCAGACTCTGTTTTATTTCTGTGTTCAGATGAATGTGATGTAAAGTTGTGATTGATCTTCACTGCAGACTTGAATGATGACTCTACTGATCCACACTGAGGCTGTTTGAGGACAGTTGTTGTCTCATGTTTCACAGTTATTTTTCTCCATCTGAAAGTTACTCTTCACTTTCAGCTCATTTCACTCTGAATCAATAAATCAATGATCTGACTGCACCTCACTGGTTTTTAGTCCAGTCTCTGTTTCTCTTCATGTTTCACCTGTGCACAGAAACACATGTGATGTATCAGACAATAACTGATTCTATAATCAGATAGCTGCTGCAGCTCAGAGATCAGCTGTTTTCTCTGGCTCTCAGTTTGAAGTCCAAACATCCAAAGAAAACATCCCATAAGAAGCAGGTTTAGTGTTTTTCTGTCTCTGAGCTTCTTTCAACATGTGACTTTCTTTTTTTCTTAAGTATATTTTGTTACTTTGTATGCCTTTATTGATCCACAATGAAGATGTGACACTCACAATTGAGGCAGAGATGTGGGGGATGACACACAGTGTAGTGCCGTTTGTGTGGACTCGAACTGGTGTGTGCCTGTGTGCGAGGACTGTGCCTCTGCATGTGTGGTGCGTGGTGCTCTACCAACTGAGTCTCTGAGCTTCATTCACCATGTGTTTCTACAGGTTAGTTGTCATGGTAACAATGTGGCTGCTCAACATGAGTGTGTGTGGATGGAGCCACAGGTGGAGCTGACAGGTGAAGAGGCGGAGTCACTGCAGCTTCTCATGAATATTAATGAGCTGTTTTCTCTCCATGTGACTGTTTAACCTGCTTCCTGTTGCTGCAGCTGTTGGACTTTGATTTTCTAAACTTGTTCTTTCTGAAGCTTCTTCAGCTCTGAACAGATGATGAGACACTGAACGCTGTCAACAAGGAGCTTTGTCCTCAACTCACTCATCTTATTCTTTATTCAGATTGGAGCACTGCAGTTTGTCAGAGATCAGCTGTTCTTCTCTGGTCTCAGCTCTGAAGTCCAACCCCTCCCACCTGAGAGAACTGGACCTGAGCTGCAACAACAACCTGCAGGATTCAGGAGTGAAGGATCTGAGTGGTTTTCTGGAGAGTCCAGACTGTAGACTGGAGACTCTGAGGTCAGTTCACTGACTGTTACTGTTGTAGATCTTAGATCTTTGATCCACAACTGAACCTGATTGATCTTCACTCACAACTTGAATCATTGACTTTGATTCATGAATGAAGGACGTTTGAAACAGTTGTTGTCTCATGTTTCCACTTGTTCTTCTCTCACACTGACAATGACTCTTCACTTTCAGCTCATTTCACTCTGATCAATAATCAATGATCTGATCACTGCAGTGTGTGTGTGTGTGTGTGTGTGTGTGTGTGCGTGCGTGCGTGCGTGCGTGCGTGCGTGCGTGCGTGCGTGTGTGTGCGTGTGCATGTGCGCGTGTTCTTCATTTCATCTTCTTTTATTCTTTATTCAGATTGCGGAGATGCAGTTTGTCAGAGATCAGCTGTTCTTCTCTGGTCTCAGCTCTGAAGTCCAACCCCTCCCACCTGAGAGAACTGGACCTGAGCTTCAACAACCTGAGTTCTTCTCCAGCTCTGCAGCAGCTTCATGATCTTGTGAAGAGTCCAGACTTTCGACTGGAGACTCTGAACTGAGTCTGATCTGTATCTGTTTCCACAGCTGATGAGACTGTGGGAGTGAAATAAAGTGTAAAGTGCAGCAGGTGAACCTGTCAGGATGTGACATCACACATGACATCATCTGTGACATCACAGACTCAGAAAACGCTGCAGCAGCTTCAATGTGTCAATCATCAGTGATCCAGTCACAGGTAAAGGTGTTGAGTCAAACCTGTCACTCAAGTACAGGAAGTACTTTTACTACAGTAACTACAAACTAAATACTTTTACTGTGATACTGTAATTATATAAACTTTTACTCTGCTCCTGTATTATAGTATGTGATACCTGATAAGTAGTAGTTTTACTGTGATGTTGTATGTTGTGTGACTCTACTGTAACTAAATGAATTATTTCTACTGCAGTGTATCATATGAATCATTTTTATTCAGGGATCTTGTGTATGAAATATGAAATGTATGGAGTTGAATTTGATAAATTTCCAGGTCTGGAAAAGTATGGAAAATGGAAACTATTGTATGGAAAAATATTTATGCTTCTAAGAACGTTATGATTTTCTAAATCATAAAATTCAGAATATCTTTAAAAGAAATGGATGGATCTTGTTTTTCAAAGTGTTTGACAGCAGCTTAAATGTTGTATGCTACTTACTCTAACAGAATAACATCATGAACAACATTAGTTGAAGTTCAATGCAGGACGAAAAATGCAGCTCAGACTGAGGGGCTGACTTTTTTAGTTCATTTTTATTTTTAAGACTTATTTGTAAGACTTTGTCAATGTGACATTAACATCTTTGAACATACAGCAGGTTTATTTATTTCATTTATCTATTTCTTCATGAACTCAGTTTGAGTAACTGTGGTTCCTCTGGATGAAAAACTCCTCTCACACTGATCGGCCTCAGCTCTCCTGTGCTCCATCTAGTGGTCGACAGCCTGGACTGCAGCTCCAGGTTTTCTGGAACCTGTGTAATGAAAACTAAACACATGATTCCCTTTAGTCTGAAGGTTGATTTTTAGATTTTACTTTCCTTTAAAACTTTTATATCTCTTCTTTTCTGTGTTTTGTCCTTTTATTCTTTGCTGCTCAATTTCATTCTAAGTGTTTGTTTTGTTGCAATGCAAATTGTTTAGTCTATCTTCATAAGAACTATACGTTTACACGAACACTTCTACCAACAACAGCAAAAACGTTGGTAATAATAACATCAATTATCTTTATTCTCCACAAATGTAGAAATCGTCCTTTGGCTTCACAGTCTGGTTAAAACACAGTGAATACAACAAAACAGTAGCAACACTAACAGATAAAGTTGTTATGTTTGGTATAAAAGCCTTTGTGCTGCAAATCTGCAGATTTAATCACAGCAAACAGAAGTCAACTTGAAAGGATAAATTCTTCTTCATAACAACAAATCAAAGTTAATTAAGAGTCCATCTTTGATTTGTTGGCGATTGTCTCATTTTTTTCTTCCCTCCAGGACAAACACGAGACAGAGGAAAGACGTTGACGTTGCAGCTTCAGATAAACTGGAACCAAATGTCACTTTTCTGGCTCGAGTCCACGTTTTTACTGGTTTGACGGATGAAAACATCCAGAGGCAACATTTTAGTGTAACCACATGTTGGTCCACATCAAACCTCCTCAGCACGGCCTGCACACGTTCAGCTCAGTCAGTAGAACAGACCTGTGTTAATAATTCTGGGTTCATTCAGTCACTGATTTAACATCAATCACAACATTTACCTTTGTTCATCCTGAGGGAAACATGAATGATCAAAGGACTTATCAGGACTGGAATCTGTAACCAAACATGTAAATCTCATGGTGGCGTTTAATAAAAACAGGATTCAACCTCTGGGGATCATGAACTGAAAATACAGACTGATACATGTACGTCATAGAGACACTTTAAATTGCTGTGATTTCATATTTTCTGTTTGTTTACATCTTCTGGTTGAAGGGTATAATGTAGTAAGTTTCATGAGATGATGAATGTGCACAGTGGTTCATAAAAATGTTGATAAGAACAGGTCAAACGTACTGTTCAGGTGCTGACATGTTTATAAGGCAGGAAGGACAAAGGGAAAGAAAGAAGGGAGGACAAAGGGAACAATGGGTGGAAAGAAGGTAGGGGAAAAGGTCAGAAAGATAGATCGAGGGAGGGAAAAGATTGGGTCAAAAAAGAAGGAAGAAGTAAGGACGAAGGGAAGGAAGAATGGAAGGGAGGGAGGCAAAAAGGATTGGAAGGAAGGAAGGGAAAGGGGAAGGAAGGAAAGATGGTTGGAGGGAAAAGACCATCAACTGGATCAAAAGATGAGGGAAGAAGTAGTAAGGACGAAGGGAAGGAAGGGAAAAATGATTGTGGAGAGAAGGAAGGGAGAAAGGAAGGAAGGAAAGAGGGAAGGATGGAAGAAGTGAATAGAGAGCCAGAAGGACAACAGAAGGGCTAAGTAAGTATTACAGTAAGTAAGTTTTTTATAATAAAAAAAGGTAATGCAATAGTTACAATTATTGGTAATTAGTTACTTCAACAATCTAGTAATTCAGTTACTGACTCAGTTCCTTTTTTGGGGAAAGTAACTAGTACCTAGAACTAATTAGTTTTGGGGCCAACACTGTCGACCACTGTAGTAAAAATACCAACAGCTGTTTATCAAACCGTGACTGAGTGATGAAGAATAAACTGAATCAGACCAACAAGTCACAGATGATCTCAAATCACAGTATAATTGTCCTTTTCTTTACTTCCTGTTTCACATCTGTCAGGGTTTGTGTTGTTCCATTCCCATCCAGATGTGGGTCAGGCCGAGCATCGTCACCACCAGCAGGAGTGGGCGGGTCCTGTCGGGACTGCGGTTCCTCCGGGTGACGACGGCCTCCTGCAGGACGTTGAGCGTCATGACCGACCTGCACGGCTCCTCGCTGTAGCACATGCAGTCGAAGCTGCGGTCGAACCCGTTGATGTCGTCCTGCGAGAGGCCGCCGCTCACCGTCAGCGGGCCGCCGCGCCGCTGCCGCTGGATCCGGTAGCGCCGCGGGTCCAGGTGGAGGAAGACGTCGTCGTCCCAGCGCTTCCTCACGCAGCGGCCTCGGCTCTGGCACAACGCCTGGCTGCAGAGCTGCGTTGCCACGGTGACGTTGAGGATGTAGGCGTTCATGATCTGCTCCAGGTGGCGCCGAGCGTCGAAGCAGGAGTCCTAGAGGGTTGTGAAACGACAAAACAGTCGGTTAGTCAGTAATAGAGCACTGGAAAAGACAGTAACGACAGCACCATTGACTCCCATGGTAAACATTTTTGCGCCCCTAGTGGCAGGATGTGGGTATTGCAAAAGCGCCCAAAAAATCCCATTCACTCCAATGTACATGTGTTGCCCACTTCCTTCTAAATTGATTAAGAGCCGTGTTTTTGTTTTTAGGTGTCTTGGTCATATCAAATTTTACTAGTAATTTGTTTATTACAAAAAACCCATTCACTCCATTGTATGTGTGTTGCCCACTTCCTTCTAAATCCGTCACCATCACTTCCATAGAGTGTCTGGTCTCTCCGTCACTCTGCTCTGCTGTAAACCAGGAGAAAACTTTCCTTGTGGGATACAAGTGTTATCCAATGAGGAGAGAGAACGGCATGAAGGGCTGTGTGTGCAGCCAGGGATGCAGGGATGCGCGTGAATGTGGTGACGTAGCACGAGGACCAATAGATGCCTGACGAGGGCGGGGGCTGCTAACTCATGGTGCGTTAAAGGAAACTCGTATTTGTGTTTGTCCTTCCTGTGAAGTCGTACCAGTTCGATCTGGTACGAGTTCACGGGTCGGAAGTTACGAGAGGCTGTTATAGTGACTTTCACAGGTAACAGGACGGTAAAAACACGAGTTACGGGTTACCTAGGTTACCTGGAATGCTACAAAGTCATAGTCGGGACTTGAAGCCGTAACTTACGGTTTCAAAAACCTGCCTGGAACGCAGCATTAGCCAAAACGACCGGATCGCTGATATCTGCTTTAATGTTTATCTGTCGTCCCCAAAGGGTCCCCAATGATGTTACTAACGTGGATGATCTATAAATGTCCTTAAATGATTGAAAATACCACACTTTGCTCATTCACCAACAATGCAGTGATGTCAGTTCTTGGGCGCTTTTGCAATACCCATATTCCGCCATCAGGAGGCGCTTCCATTGGACCAATGCATGTCGTTACTCTCTTTTCCAGTGCTCCAGTCAAAGAGATGGATACACATTTTAAAACCAGTGTGATGTGACTTTGTACCTCGTCATCTGTGACGTTCATGTCGCCCCATGAAACGACGCCCGCGGCGCCGAGAGCAGCAGCTTCTCCGATGGTGCTGACCAGATCGAACTACAGGAACATGACAATCAGCCAATCAAACATTCGATAAATGGATCAATTAAACTCTAGAGAGGTTTTCATTGATTCAACCGTCCTAACTTTGTGTCTCTGACCTCGGACATGTACTCGTCAACGCTGTCCTTGTACACTGGGCGGATGTAGGCGTAGATGGGGATGGAGTAGGAGCTGTTGGCGAGCGTCGACACCCTCACGGCCTCCTGGATCCGATGGCGGACAAACAGCCGGGCCTGGTATGAGTCTCTGAGCGCCACCTCCAGGTAGATGGAGGGAAACAGCGCCGTGGAGTCCGCCCACAGCCACAGCAGCTCGTCGTTCCGGTCCTTCTCGATGGCGGGACACTCTCCGGTGAAGCCCGCCATGTCCTGGTTGTAGTCGTAGTTGTAGCAGTCGGGGTACAGGTAGTAGCCCCACAGCCTGTTGGGCCTCAGCTTCTTCCCGATGCGGATGGAGCGCAGGAAGTACCTCTTGGCGGCGCGTTCGAACACAATCTTGGCTCGATCCTCCGCCTCGTCGTCGGACAGCGTTGCGTTTTTCTTTTTCACCGTCTCTATGGAGATCTGTCGGTAGATGTCTTTGCTGCCCCAGTTTCTTGCCCACTGCGGCCTCCACTCCTCGAAGTCCAGCACAGCGAGGCCGGGCTGGTTGGCGGGGATGTAGTACTCGATGTCGTCCTCGGCCAGCTCGTGGTGCTCCTTCAGGTCTATCAGCTGGGGCAGACCCTCGTCGTACATCTCATGGGTGTCTTCGTCCACGTAGGGGAAGAGGCCGAAGCGGTCGGTGTAGAATATGGAGATGCTCTGGTTGGTCGCCGTCTTCAACGTGCTGCTGACAAAGTGGAAGTGGGAGAGGTCGAGGGGAAGGCCGAAGCGGATGTCGCAAAGCTCGGTCGGAGCGTTCCACATGAAGAGGAAGGGCTGACTGGGATGGATGGGAGGGTCCGTCCTCGGTAAGGACTGGCCAGAGTCCAGCAAGGCCAACATGACGATGAAGGCAAACAAATGTTGTTTGTCACGAAGCAGCTTGACTCGGCTCATTCTGAATCAGGAAGCAGATCTGTGCGGAAACACAAACATTGGAAAAACTGAAGCCAAGAGGTCATGCTGTTTCCTTGGCCTGAGGTGAACAGACGTTGTCCTGATTTCATCGGTAGTTCATATTCTACTTTTTTGGTTTCATTCATCAAAGTTTCCAAAACAACAAATACATTTTCTCTGGTTTGTTGTCACACAAAACGTATTAATTCAGTTCCATCTATGAAGGTTTCAATTGTTTTTGGAAATTTAAAGGTGTTCAGAAATGGCCTTTTGTCCTGTTTGTCCCTCCTCCTTTGCCACACAAGTTTAACCGAGCCAGGAAAACAAAGCTGTTTAAAGTTTATAATGAAGCAGAAATGTTTTAAATATGTGCAGCCAGGACTGAACAGAGTTGGTGGTTGTTCAGCTCACCTAGTTCAGAAGAAAAGCAGATGTCTGAGGAGTTAGCAGAAGAAAGAGGGAAGAGCAGCAGCTGTGACCACTAGGCTGCATGTAGCTACCACTGAACTACCACTGAAATGTTACATTCTAACGTTGTCACGGCAACAATTGTTTGAAGAGAAACAACTGTAACTTTCAAGTTCTTTTTAAATAATGCAACAAATGATTCTAGAATGAAATTGAACTGCTGCAGGTTTGTGTCCATGGTGATGAGTGGTGGGTTTCACCATTAGTACTGGTGTTTCCATCCACCTTTTCTTATTCGCATTTTCAAAATTTCTGGGGGGAAAAAATGGATGGAATTGCCAGAAATTTGAAAAGAGGCAGAAATGACAGTTTTCTTGTTCAAGTGGAAATGGGCATAGGCTATATTTGCATTTTCTTTGTACAAATTTTCATAACATTTTAATTAATTAAAAATTATATAGGCTATCAATATTGATTTATTAATAACATTATGTCTATCACGATCCAAAAGTGAGTAAAACAAAATGTATTGGTTTTTGGATAAATAACGCTCAATTTAAAGGAAATTCAAAGGAATTTCCATTCTCTCCACTGTTTAAAAAAAACAAAAAAGCTTTTAAACACTAATTAAGTACTAAATGTAAGCATAAGCACTGGTATTAGAGTTATTTACTGAAGTATTCATTTTGTATGTTTGACTTTTTGACCTTTTACTACAATTTTATCTTTTGAACAACGATAATCAGTAACAGAACATCATCTTAAATTCCCCACCAACACTTTGTGACATTACTCACAGTGTTTTATTTCCTCATTGGACGAGAGAAAGTTTGAGTTCAAGTCAAAACACGGAGCTGAGAGATTCTTCATGTGGCACCCAGATTTATGTGTTTTCAATATCCTGAGGACAAACAGCTGAGTCAGGACGCTTCCTCTGAATATTTTCTTTGTTGCACAAAAACAGATAAAACGTCTCACGTCCGATTGATATTGTGATGTTTTATACTTTAAGGAAACCACAAAGAGAAAGAGAGAGATCAGCTGACCGTAAAAAACTGTATCTGCTTCAGTCCTCTGACACAAACTTTTAAGATACAATATTTCTTCCAATTTTAAACCCCTAAAACAAAATATAAAGGGCAGATGAGTTGATTTAAGTGTCAGCTGACATTAAGACAAACTCACTGGTCATTTAATCCTTATTGTCTGATCCGATGCACCTGTTTATTTATTCAAACACACGTAGATTGGTCATAAATCTTAACCTTAACGAGGCAAACGTAGCCAAATGCTCAAAAAGTTTAAAGTTTATAAAATATTCACATAAATAGATTTGATTGACCTGCTGCTCACAAAAGTGATTTATCTTCTGTTTCGTTTTTTAATTTGAAATATTTATTTGCACGCTGTTCAGCAGCAGCAGCAGCAGTGGCAGCCACATGTGTGCAGATGTTGTGGTGTTGTGGTGGTGTGACTCTAGAATTGAAAGCAGACACTTTTCCAGATGTTGCTGCTGCTGCAGATGCTTTTCGTTTTTGTGTTTTTCTTTCTAATAATAGCTGAACTGTGTGTCTGATCTGCTCCGACTGGACTGATTGATTGATCATAGTCTCAGTCACCTGTCGCGCTGCCTCAGCGACAGACGGATATAGACTCACACCCTGTGTTAACATTAGTATCTTTACGAGGTCACGGGGTCGGATGTGTAACTGCAGTATCTTTGTCTCCAGGCAGCTTCCACACACACACACACACACACACACACACGCACATACACACTCAGGCTGCACTTGTCCTGTCACTTTTTATGGACCCTGTCATCTTCAGCTTTCATAAAAACACCAATAAACAACTTTTAACGACTTGAGCCGAGCACCCACCTGCTGCTGCTGCTGCTGCTGCTGCTGTGGTGTTGGAGGTGGTCGGGGTCCAACTTTCCCGCCGTTGAAGCTGCGACTGGTGGAAATGAACCGACTACCTGCTGCTGATCAACGCCTCCCTGCTCGGCTGCTGCTCCTCTCTTTTAAATGAGCCGTCGCACACGTGTGGCAACTTGTCAGAAAGCTCAGAGATCAGCCGCCCCGAGCTCTTCTGCTTTTCACTGGGATGTCCCCTCCTCCTCCCCCTCCTCCTCCATGCTTGGAGGAAGACATGCGAGGAAGCTGCAGGAGGGGGGACGTATGATGCGTGGACACAGATCTGAGGCCTGTGTGTCCGGACACGCTGAGGAATGCAGCAGCAGCAGTTTGAGCCGGGTCAGCTGTGGCTGCTGGAAATGTACCGGTTTCACCATCAGGAGGTGAATCATGGGCCGAGCAGGACGGACTGGTTGAATCACTGATTATCAACCTGCTGCTTACTTACAGTAATGTCCACTGGCTTCCTACTGGATTCTATGGAAGGAGAGTTTCCACTGACTCACAGTGACTGGAGGGCTCAGTTAAAACCACAACAGTCACCGTCCACAGACACACACGATGCAGGTGCCAGCTGGTTGTTTTTGTTGTTTCTTTTCTTTTGCTGAATTTGGAAAATCCAGTTTTTCACCTGCAACTTGGATTATCATGATGATTTAAATCCCTAATCTTATTTTATTTTACCAAATGTTCCTGTTTTCAGACAAAATATGTTTTTATTTATTTTTCTAATCTATCAATCTTGATAAATTAATATTTTTTTTCTAATTTTCAAATTTTTCACTTCTTTCTGTATTTGATCACTTATCTACTTACTGTAGATGTGTTACCTGTGTGTCCTGGATGTATTTTTTTTTACTCATTTTTACTTATGTCTTTTTATTCAGAAATATATTGAGGTACTAATTTTATCGACAGTATCACTGACTCTAATTAATGAAGGTTAACGAATTAATTAATTATTCCATTAATAAATGAATAGAGCTTGTGAGTAGTGACATAGTATTAATCATTAGTTAATCATTATTAAATCCCAAAATCATCATTTTATTCCTCATACCCTGATACAAATTAGTCTGTAATTTTGTAAACAATATACATATATATTAGGTTATACTGTTACTTTTATAAAACACTCACTGACAGTATATTTCTAAATCAGCATCAATGTTCATCTAAATAGTTTGGTAATCATTTACTGACACTTCATTAATGATCCAAAGAAGTCAAAATAAAACCTAAAAGTGACAAATCAAGCATCAAGTCAAGCACTAACCCTGAATGAACTGTCAGCTCTGTTGAACTTTGACCTCACCTATTGCTCCAACACTCGGCCTCTTAAACACCTGGAGAGAACATGTGACCCGAGTCAGGAAGTGTTGTCGTGACCTTTGAACTCACTTTCTTTTCCCTTTTTTTTTTGCTTCTTCAGAACTGGCTCATGCAGGTGTTTTACAACAGGCCAAACCTGTTTACACACTGTGCACGTTAATATCACACTACAAAAACTCAATATCTTACCAAGAATATTTGTCTTATTTCTAGTCAAAAATGTAATTTCTAGTCAAAATAAATCTAATTACACTTAAAGTAAGACTCATGACATAAAGAGTAGCTTTTTCTTTTAGACATTTTTACTCATTTCAAGCGTATTTAACTTGAAATAAGTAGAAAAATCTCATAGTGGAGCAAGTTTTTCTTTCTTACAAGCAAAATAAACTTTTTCTACTTATTTTAAATGAAAATTTGTTTGAAACAAATTAAAATAATTAGTTCTGGACTAGAAATGAGACGTTTTGAACAAGAAATAAGACAAATATTCTTGAGAAGATTTAGAGTTTTTGCAGCGGAGGTGTTAATGGGTTAAATCTGATCACAGGAAACTGTCTGAAGGCCTTAAATTTACATTTCTAACCAGCTACTGCAGCACATGATAAAATCATAAAACGACAGAAGCTTAGAGCTGGTCCAGGTGCAGGTACCAAAGCATTATGGGAAATAAAGAACAACCTGTAGGACTGAGAAGCATCACAGACAGTTTTCCCAAACGGGTCTATCTTCTTTTCACCCAACGTCATCATTTGTCACTTTGTCACACATTCCCTTCATCCTTCCTAGAAAAACTCACCCGCCTCCATGGAGCCATCACCGAGTCAACGAGTCCAGTCAGAGGTTGAAAAACACTGGATGACAAATCATCACTCATCTGTCCCTGTGTACAGCATCACACTGTATGACCTTTGACCCCACCTCACCCCGGCACTCTGTGTTCTTCTTACATAATGTCTGAACATTATTGCAGGTGTGTTGATTTGATTAAACTCAGCGTTTTTTAGTGACACACCCACATGCAGACGATCCATCATCACTAACGGTGTTAATTACTCCAGAACATTTCCTGCTGAGACAAGTCGAGGTGTTGACACCGAGAAACATCTGTCGCTCTCACGAGAACAGTAATTATTCATATTATTTATTCGCCAGCATCCGAAATCTGAAAGTCAATAAAAACAGTAGGACCAAAAAATATACAACCAAAATCATATTCAAACCATTTTAACCCTTTGTACGTTATCACACTGTTCATTTCTGATGATGAGACCGAAACACTGAAGTCAGGGTGGTAGAATTTCTGTCATCAGAGGTCGTTTGGTGTGTTTTATGAAAAAGAAGCCCAAAAATGGAAGTAAAAGCAAAATAATAAAACAGTAAAAACACAAATTATAAAAAGTGGTAATTGTCATGGTTTTGCTTTAGGTTTGGATTTTGTGTTTGTGTTCTCTTTTTTCTTTCTCTCAGTTTAGGTGTGTGGTGACAGGGGGCGGAGCTGACCCACATCCAGGTTGCACACCTGCATTCAATTCCACCTCCAGAATCACCTCCAGAAATACCCTCTCACCAGTTCACCAGGCTGCCAGATTGTTCCCGTACCATGCGGTAGATCACCACGGCCTCTAGTCAGTTTTTGCTTACCCTGCCTGTTCTTGAGTTGAGTAATTACTCCGTCTTTTTTTTCTCCTGTTTGCAGTTTTGACGTTCCAGTGCCCCGGGTCGGCTCGTCCCCTGTCGCCACCACCTCTTCAGCCCCCCCCCCTCAGTTGGTGGTTGTTTTTGGTTATTTTTGGATTTTTTGTTAAATAAATACTTCAGTCTACTTGCACCCCGAGTCTGGCTCCGAACCTGGTCCAAACCTTACACCTTCATTTCATTTCAAACCTTTATTTATTCAGGGGAGCCAATTGAGAGCAAGCTCTCTTTTACAATGACGCCCTGATCACAACAGCACAACACAAT
Source organism: Decapterus maruadsi (assembly GCA_030347415.2). Taxonomy (NCBI): domain Eukaryota; kingdom Metazoa; phylum Chordata; class Actinopteri; order Carangiformes; family Carangidae; genus Decapterus; species Decapterus maruadsi. Next base: position 29,797,686 of record CM064893.1, on the reverse strand, counting down.
AGCAACATACACAACAGCAACACCACTTAGAGTTCAAGATACATAAGGTGGAAACAAGGAAAAACAACTTATGTGTGAAAAATCTCAGCTTCAGGAGAAGCAAGTGCATTCCATGTGAACGACAGATTCCAAAAGGCTCCTGAATGATTCTACTGAAATAAACTGATTCAGTTTTAGCGAGTCCTGAAGTTTATTCCATTTATCAGGAGCAAAGAAACTAAATGCTTTCTTTCCTCCCTCTGTATTTACACGTGGAGTGATTAATCTGATATACGAAGCTGAGCGGGTGGATCTAGGTAAGCTCAAGTGCAATAGGGACATCAGATAATTTGGGAGCTTCCCAGTCAAAGCTTTATAAATAAACAAGAGGCAGTGTTGGTCTCTGCGAAAAGAGAGGGAGGACCAACCCACTCTTTCATATAAAGTGCAATGGTGGGTGGAGAAACCGTCACCTGTGACAAAACGTAAGGCACTATGAAACACTGCATCGAGAGGCCTCAAAATGGAAGAAGAGGCATGCATATATAAAACATCCCCATAGTCAAAAACTGGCATAATTGTAGACTGAACTATTGTTTTTCTGCTGGTGAAAGAGAAGCATGATTTGTTCCTATAGAGAAAGCCAATTTTCTTTTTCAGTTTTTTGATTAATTGTTCTATATGAAATTGAAATGATAACCTATTATCTAACCAAATGCCCAGGTATTTATAAGAATCAGTGGTCTCAATGTGAGTATTTTTCTGTAAGGTGTGTATTCTAATGTTATTGTTAGTTACTTGAGTCCTAGAGAAAAACATGCATTTGGTTTTTTCAGCGTTTAAAAGAAGCTTATGCTCAACAAGAGCCTGTTGAAACATAATGAAAGCAGATTGTAAATTTGAAACTGTTGTTTCTGGTGTGGGGCCAATACTGTATAAAATTGTATCATCTGCGTAATAGTGGAAATTACAGGACATGGAAGAGGGAACAATATTGTTTATATATAGTGTGAATAAAAGAGGGCCTAGAATTGACCCTTGAGGTACTCCTTTATACACATTGAGTAATTTTGATCTAGACCCATCTGCTACAACAGTTTGTTTTCTCCCAGACAAATAATTTCTGAACCAGTTTATGGAGGAGTTATCAAAGCCCAATGCAACCAGTTTGTTTAATAAAATAGTATGGTCTACGGTGTCAAAGGCTTTCGATAAATCGATGAAGAGTGCCGCACAGTGCATACGGTTATCAAGGGCATTGAATATGTCGTTGACAACCAGTGTTGCAGCTGTTGTGGTACTATGACCAGGCCTAAATCCGGATTGTTGAGGCTGAAGAATATTATTTACTTCCAGGAAATGCCGTAATTGTGAATTTACAAGGGATTCAAGGACCTTAGCCAGATGACAGAGCTTTGAGATTGGACGGTAGTTATTGAGAACACCTGGTTCACCGCCTTTAAACAGGGGTAGTACTTGTGCAGTCTTCCATACAGCAGGGATTGTGCCAGAAGCAAATGTTAAGTTAAAAAGATGAGCAATGGGAGAGGCTATCAAGGTAGCACTAAGCCTTAAAAGATAGGGGTCCAGATTGTCCTCGCCTTTAGATTTTATACCTAAACTTGTGAGTGCATTAAAAACATCCATATAGTTAACTGGTGTAATTGAGAATGTTATGTTGGAGGGACAATGTTTGAAAGAGCTCTCACGGAGGGTTTTTGGAATAAGATTCTCCATAGATGCACTGTCATACACTTCATCAAAGAGATTGCCAGAGTTTATGAAGTGACAGTTAAAAGCATCACAAATTTCTGTTTTGTTTAAAATGAGGCCATCCTCGCCATTAATCTGTGATGGGAGTGAGGAGGAAGACTTGTTTGCTAGAGACCCCATGACTTTCCAAAAGTTACCAGAGTTTCCATGGTTGCTCTCGAGAGCAGACAAATAATAATCAGATTTGGCCTTCCTGATCATACTAATACATTTATTTCGGAGCTGTCTGAAAAGCATCCAGTCAGAAGGAGAATCTGTGAACCTTGCCTTGGCCCAGGCCAGATCTCTGATGTGGATGACCTCAGAGAGCTCATTTGAGAACCAAGGATTGAAACGATCCTTTACTCTAAATCTTTTATAAGGAGCATGTTTGTCAGTTACGGAGTTAAAAATATTTAAAAACTCTGCCAATGCTAGCTCAGGGTCAGGTATTAGAGAGATTTTGTCTATGTCAGCGAGATGTAAATCACACAGAAAGGCCTGCTCATCAAAATTTTTGAAATTTCGTTTCAAAATAGTACGAGCTTTTGATTTATGACCTTTGACCGTTCTAACACAAGCTGTGGGGCAGTGATCACTAATGCCCTGTGAGAAAACTCCAGTAAAAGGGTATTTAAAAGGCCTGTTAGTTAAAATAAGATCAATTAGTGTGGATTTAGCCGGTTTTTTAGGATTTGGTCTTGTGAAAGAGGTAATAAGTTGTGATAAGTTTAACTCTAGACATAGCTCTTTCAGACAGGCAGAGTTGTCAGAAAGCCAGTCAAGATTAAGGTCTCCTAAAATTATTAGTTCATTGGAGGCAAAAGATGATATTACTTTACCTAGTTCTACCAGTGCCATAGCAGGAGCAGAAGGAGGACGGTAGATTCCCATTACTTGAATGTGCAAAGTACCTCCAAGACAGACATCTAACATGATGTATTCAAACTGTTTGGGGATAGAGGAAGCAACGAGTTCTCGAACTGCCAGAGTTTCTTTTACATAGATTAATACCCCTCCACCTTTAGATTTTCTGTCGGTTCTAAATAATTTGTAACCGTACATGGACACTTCAGTGTCATTAATTTTTCCAGAGAGCCAAGTCTCAGTTAGGACAAAAATGTCAGGACAAGCCTCTGCAATAAGTACCTGGACAAAATCAAGTTTAGGTAAGAGGCTCCTAACATTGAGGTGCAACAGTTTCAGACCATCACATGATTTAAGATCCTGCAGAGATTTTAATTCCGATGTATGTGAGACTGCTGGTGGATCAAAATTCTCAGAGGACTGAATATTGACATACACTATATTATTTCTGTTAACACCACACGGTCTGGATATCTGACGGGGAGAACGAGCAGTGATTATTGTAGAGATTGATTGAGGAATAGAGATTACTGGAATGGTCATATGTGTCAGGAGACCGCCACGCCGGTAGGGGGTGCTGTGGGGCTCGGTCGAAGTGGCTCTGGGGCATAGACTGTTGTTGCTCGTTAACTGTATGGTACGGTTACGTGACGCAGCAAGTCAGGCAGAACAGGAGCGCAGCGTCAGTTCAATATTTGATGTTAAAAGGCGGGAGCCCTGCGCATTAGGATGAAGACCGTCTCTTTTAAATAACTGTGGTCTGTGCATAAAGGCCACAAAATTATCTACAAAGGGGATGCCTTTATCCAAACAGTGGCCCTTCAGCCAGGTGTGAAACTGACGGAGCCGACTGAATTTGACATCGCCTGAGAACAGTGAAGGCAGAGGCCCGGAGATGATCAGCTGTTTGCCGGTGTCCAGCAGATTGTCAATGAGGCGAGTGAAGTCCTCCTTGAGTTCCTCCGATCGTTGATTCTTGATGTCATTTATACCTGCCTCGAGGACCAGGGTGGAGGCAGATCTGTGGCGGTCAGACAGGAGTTTTGCCGCTAAAGAGATGTCATTAATGGAAGCACCAGGGTGGCAGAAAGTTCTGCCCCCCCGAACTGCCACCTGTCTAACCAGAGACGTGCCGACCACCAGCAGGGAAGGTGAATGCTGAGTTTGAGAAGTCATGACGGACCTCGGCCGTGGCATCGGAGGAGGTGGGGCCCGAGGTCGCGACTCATACGATGCCTGCAGTGGTGAAAGACGGCCCGACAGGCGAGCCCCAGATTTCTGTGGCGCGGGAGTAAACATCGGCTGGGAGCAGCGAGTTACCCTGCCGGGGGGGCACTTGGAGACGAATGGTGGAGATGCTCTAGATCCCGCATCCAGAGGGGGGAATTCCTCAACACTGAGAATATCATATTTATTTCTAAGATGGATGTTGAAGTGAGAGGTTACGGGGGAGAGGGGGTTGCTCCGGTTCCCTTTACTGGCACCAACTCTGAACCACTGCTCCGGATGAGATGGTGTGGAGCTGAGGAGCTGTGTAGCAGCAACCCTAGGTCTCGCCCCGAGTCTTGACCAGGCGTCGGCAGGAACGGCGGTCGGCAGCGGGGGGACATCAGCCGAGGAGCAGCGAGCCGGCAGCGGAGGGGCATCGGCAGTGGAACAGCGAGCCGGCAGCGGGGGGGCATCGGCAGTGGGACAGCGAGCCGGCAGCGGGGGGGCATCGGCGGGGGGACAGAGAGCGAGGTCATCAGGATTACGAGGAGCAGCTCCGGTCTCATCAGAGGAAAGTCGGGAAGTGATGGCCGGGGGGGTCTGGACGTCAGGCTGTGCAGCACCAACGATGATGGTGTCCAGGAGTTGTTCTGCCTCCCGGATCTCGTACAGCGTGGAGATTCTTTTTTCCAGCTCAGATACTTTGTCGTATAGACGAGCACAGCTGAGACAGCCAGAACGGGACGGCGAGGTAAGTGGAGCCATGGTGGGTTATCTGTCCGATGATTGTGGCTGGGAAAGAAAAACAGCTGTGGCCAGTAAAAGGGTCTAGAGAATAAGATGAGTTTCTAATGTTGTTGTTGTTGTTGTTGTTGTTATGGTAACGGCACAGCAAGAACACTTACTGGCCAGGGCTCCCCATTTGGAGCCCAGTTTGTGAAGTAGCTTTTCAGGAGAGTTAAGTTTGATGGATCAGTAGTTTGTCGGATCAAAACTTACCGACACAGGCCCAGACTGGGCCTGTTGCGGTGGTTCAGCGTCCAGTTAGCTGGTTCGATGGTTCGATGGCAGCGGGTTCCTGCTGGTCGGAGCTAGGTTGCTAAGCTAGTAAACAACCAGTATGTTTCACTCCGGAGTGGGTCGCTGTACATCAGAGGGGCTGGGGCGGCATTACTTCAGAGCCGAGTTCACCACAGGGGTTATACCCGTTCGGTGATAGGCTGTCAAGCCCGTATGATGAGGATAAAATACAATAAAAGGCCAAAAGAGGCAAAAGTCAGCGTTAAGCCAGTGGGGTCTCGGGACAATGGCGCCGCACGGCAAAAACACAGGATAAGGAGCGATCAGACAGCCCGATTAGCAGAGTGGTGATCCCGTAGCTTAAAGCAATAGTTAAAAGACAGGATCCGAATAAAAAACCCCGAATTAAAAGGATCAAGGTTAGTTAAAAGGCGAAATTCTGAGAGAAGATATGACTGAGGTCCAGAAAAACGCCACGCATGCGCATGCGCCACGCATACGCATGCGCATCCAAAGGTTGCCTTGATTACACCTGACAGGTAATACCCCAACAAAGTCACAGATTAAAAGATTGTTATGATTGTTAGAATGGAAAACAGAGCAGATTTCAGAATTAAACAAAAAAATCCTGCAAATTATTGAATGGAGGTGGCTTGGTGACTGCTTCGTTGTGACATCACAAAGTGACAGGAAGTCCTGACAGCTGGTGTTAAGGCTCAGATGTCCTTTATAGTAAACGTCTACCTTTATACTGTATGGACCTTTAACACAAATAAATGTCTTTATATTATTATATTATATTATACAGTACTGTATGGAGCTTTGCTTTTGTTCAGTGCAGTTTGTTCAACTAAAGAAAATGCTAAACATTGTTTTTTGCAAAGTTTTTATTGAGCCACCTTTTAGTTCTTTGATTTAAAATTCAATTAAATTATTATTTCATTGTAGAAAGACAATTATGTCCCTTTTAATGATGCTACCTGCAAAATGTAAATTACATATTACATTAACTCTCCAATTTTTTCAATAACTCAACATTGCTGATTAAATTCATTTATTTATTTAATCAATTTACAGACTGTAGTCTTAATGACACGATCCGATCATAAACAGGAAGTTGCTCTCACATTAAACCCAGATGAGTTTGATCTTGGTTGGATACACCAGTTTGGCTGAGCAGCTCGACCCTGCGTAGCACTGACAGGTGAAGCTTTCAGCCCAGGCATTGAGGTCGGTGGCGGACGGTAGACCGATCGCCACGTACTTCCTGTTGGCCCGCAGGAGGCTGAAGTGGGCGGGGTTCAGGTGCAGGTAGTGGGAGGAGTCGTACGTCTTCCTGACACAGCGGCCCTTCCCTTGGCACAGGGCCTCGCTGCAGAGCATGGCGGCCGCCGTCACGTTGGCGATGTACGGGTTGACGGTGGACGCCAGGTACTCGGACAGAGACTGACAGGCGGCCTGCAGGAAGAGACAATAAATAAAGAGGCATGAAACAGCAGAAAAGCTGCAACAATTGTGTCACACATCTGTTCGCAGAGATAAGAAAAATACTTCACAGTCACGACCGACAGTTCCTCCTCAAACAGGAAACACATTCGGTTTATTGGTTTTACTAATTAACGCCCGACCGTCTGGGTTCCTGTTTCCAGCTCCGTAAAGGAGTGTGATGCATTTATTGTCACGACTAAAAAGTAACACATCACGAACATGTCCCGTAGCCACTGGGAGCGAACCAGTCCACCCAGTGAAGCAGATGTTACCTTGTTGTTGTAGTCTTTGGTCCCTCCCCACATCACGACACCTGCAGCTCCCAGAGCGGCCGACTCCCCGATGGTGCTCACCAGGTCCATCTGAGAGACACATAAACAACAACACATCATTATTCAGATTCATATCAGTTCGTCAGACATTTTGTTTTAGGTTTATAGGAGGTCATTTAGATACAACATCTACTTCCTGTTGGTTCTTTGGACTTATATCTATTTAACATGCAATGCAATGAAGAGCCTGATCTGAGTCATAAATTATTGTCACAAGGTATTAACAAGAAGACCTTTCACAAGAATATTCATAGTCAATAAATGCAAAATCAAATATTGCTATTGCATAAATATATTGCATTTTGTTGGTTCTAACAAAACTTGTCGGTTTATACCTGTTCAGAATGAATAATGTAAAATGACATGATTGTTCTATGAATTCAAATATAAAGTTAAATATCATCTACATACGTGAACATCGGCTTAATTGCACAAAATCCTTATAATAATCATCATATTGCTCGGCCTGATTTACAATTTGACCCATTTCTTCATGTGACTTGGACGGATGTTAAGGTCATGACTAGACTCACCCGACTCTCGAACTGCTTGGTCTGATCCCGGTACAGAGGCCTGGAGTAGACGTAGACCGGCACCGTGTACGGACGCTTTGGCATCGCCGCCACCCTCAGCGCCTCCTGTACGCGGTTGCGGACAAACATGGCGGCAAGGGGGGAGTTCCTCAGGCCCTGGTGGAGGTAGACGGAGGGGAAGAGGGCGGTGCTGCGCTCCCACAGCCATGACATCTGGTTGTTCTGCCTCTGGGTCTTGGCGGAGCACTTCCCCGTGTAGTTGGGTTTGTTCCAGCCGTAGTTGAAGCAGTCGGGGAACAGGTAGAAGCCCCAGCGGCGGCTCGGACGCTCGCCGATGCCCAGGCTGATGGTCTTCTCCATGAAGCGCCGGCTGGCGTGCTGGAACTCGCTCTTGGCCAGTTTGTGGATTTCTTTAGATGATAAAAACGGCGACACCTGCAGGGCGTGGGCGATGGACAGCTTGTGGTAGATACGTTTGGATCCCCAGTTCTGCTCCCACAGCGGGCGCCAGGACTCCCAGTCGATGACAACCAGCCCCGGAGAGGAATCCTGGGAGATGTAGCGGTTTATCTGCCCCTGGGCCTTGGCCAGGTGCTCCGTCAGGTTGCCGTTCTGAGGGACCCCACCTTGGTAGATCTTACGCCTGATGGTGTCGACCATGGGATAGAGGCCGAGGCGGTCTTGGTAGAAAATGGTGAGGAACTGCCCGGGGCTGTTGGCGGGCGTGGTCACCGCCTGGAAGGCCGAAGTATCCAGTGGGATGCGGAGCTTTTGACACTGGTCGGTGGGGGCGTTCCATATCGCCAAGAAGGGGTGGTCATGGATCAGAGGCGGCTCAGTGTTTGGTAAAGTGACACCAGTGGTGACAGACAGGATGACAGAGAGGGTGATGCAGGACAGCAAGGACCTGGACATCATGGTCGCTGTGGACGAATAGAAGAAAAACAACAGAGTACATGTGATTTCACAGAGACATGACGGTGTTTATGGCCTGGGTCTTTGGACGTCCACCATTTCCCAACAATTAGCACCAAGTGCAGAATGTATTAAAGTTGCAATTAGGAAAATATTGAACCTGTGAAACAAAGTTCATCCAATTGTTTGATGTCTGCCCTTTTTTGTCCATTTTTGATGTAGATGTATAATCATAATAATTTAAAAAAGGACAATTCACTTGTTTGCAGACGATGCTGTTGCATTTGTACTATTGACAGACCTTTAACGGTAGGAGGAATAACTGCACATAACTGGTACTCAGGTGCACATGCGTGACAAAAATGAGGAATGCATAACAAAAAAGAAATGACAGTGCTGCACTCCAGCCGTCTCACTTGGAGCTGACCGAGCTGTCTGAGTAGCTCTGCTGTTCCTCTCTCTTTAGCCTGGTGTTTGGCTGCAATTTGCATAAAAAGAGTTGAAGATGTTAAAATCTAACCACCATCTGGGCGCTGATCAGCTGATCCAGAACACAGTGGATGTGTCGCTGCACAGCCATAGCAGCAGGTGTGTTTTATATATCGGGAAAAAAAAAAAAACATTGTTGATCGTCCTCTCGTTCACCAAAAGAGGATCGGGTTGCCGATTGGCACAGGACTAGTCACAGGCATATCATAATAATTTAACTTACTTTCAAAACAAGGTAACAAAGTGCTTATCAATAAATGTAATTGAAATACCTAAAACAATATAATATCATTAGAATACAGGGATACAGAATGACAAACTAAAAGAGTAACATAATTTAGAAAACAGAATCGTTTTTTTAAGGCCATAAGATAAAAGTGAGTTTTAAGAAGTGATTTAAAAGAGGATGTTTTTTTTTATAATCTCACAACTTTTAGCATTGTAATCCCACAAATCAATACAACAGAATAAAGAATAAAAAATATAGGTTCAATTTCTCTCATTTCCCAAAGACTCAAGATTTTGTAGTTTTTGTAGTTTTTAAAGATCAAATCAAAGATTAATTACACAAAATCAGTCCCAGTTCTTGTTGTTATCTGACAGGTGAGATTTGAGATTTTGCATTATTTCCATTCCTACCTGCCGCTGCCTTCAGTGTCCTCTGAGCGACTGTTGATTGTTTCTAAACTTCTCTGTGTCTCAGTTTTTTGCTGTTTCATGTGTCAGAGGAAATTGATCGATCGTTATCTGATCAACGTGTTGAGGTCTGGGCTGGACGTGTCGCTCAGTTGGTTGCTGCATTGAGGCCATTTTTGGAGATTGGAATATTTTATTTATTGTCATAGTTGTATTTTTGTTTAATTTACTTTATCACTTTTCTTTTTGTGTTAAGAGCCAAAATCAGTTTAACTAATGACGACAAAGAAACAAATCTCATTAAATCAATATGTCAAAAAGATGAAGAAAGAAAAGTGTGGAAAGATGCTAAATTAATTTAAGGTTATGTTCTGAGGATTGCACCAGATCAGTGTCTGTGTTTGACTTTTTGTTTTAGTGATGAAACGTTCAGGTTTTCAGATGTGTGGTATTTTTTGATGCATCATCGTTGCTTTGAAAACAGAGGCTTCGTTCACACCCCTTCCTTTTTTTCTGCCCTTATTCGTAGCAGTGAGCAGCTGCAATCTGCTACACACTTGTTGCTTCATACTGTATGAGGAAAGAGTCAAGTGACCTTGAAGTTTTTTGAGGTTCAGCTCAGTTTCTACAATTTTTTGCACAGATCAAAAAAAATAAACTATAGAAATCGGGTGTACTGAAGAAAAGTATTTATTTGCAGTGCATTTACATTCAGGTGACATTTTCCATTTGTTGCATAGTCATTGTTGCATATTTGGTAACGGACTGAAAGCACCGACAAACACATGATTAGTTGTCAGTTCTGTGGGGTGTATTTTTACAGGAGCTGAGACATTTTATTTTTTGCTCTGTGGCCAGAAGTCGACATTGAAGAAACATAAAACCACAGAGAACAGCTGAGTCATGTGTCTATGAATGTACAGTATGTGCCATAGTTTGCATCCTGTTCAGTGTTTTCTCACAACTACAGTACATTACATCAGCTTCAGAGATGCCAGCTGTTCATCAGCCACACTGAGATGAAATAAAAAACCACAAACTGAACCCATTAACTTCAAATGAATCACTGAAAAACAGACCTGATCCCTTAAAGTTAGGATGCTTTTAGTGAGATAAACAACAGAAAAGATACAGATACAAAATATTTTTTAAGTCAATAGCACCCATGATTCCAATAAGCTGAAATGTCAGCAGCAATACAAAGAATACATGATTTATATAATGGAAATTACAGCTCATTGTTGAGAAAGGAAACAGGCTTCAAACAGGAAGTCAGATCTGATCTTAGTCATTTTATTCCCACTGTATTCGTTCATGCTCGGACTGGCGCAGTTGTCGGCTGAAGACACAGTGCAGATTGTTGTAGAGGTCAAACACGCTTCACCTGGTTGAACTGTACAATGACAATGAACTGAACACAGTCATCTACTGACAGGTCCAACCTCTTTAAAGGCTTTGTAAATGAGATTTTAAATGATATTAGAGATGCAAACTCCTCTCTACGTGAAGCTACCATGAGTTTATATCATCCTGAACAGAGACCAACGGAAGCTCTACTCTTCATGTCTATCATAATACATGCAAACTGTTGCCAAAATGATAAATGTGTTCAGCAAATGTTGCAACTGCTAGCAGGTAAACTGTCAGCAGTTGATTTTATCACAGAAATGCTAACAGTGGCTAAACGTTGTGGCTAGATTTCTTTCTGTTAGAAAAACTTTCAGGTTTTGGTTTACAGAACTTTTAACAAGGAAACATTTTGTATTTTTTTGGTGTTTCATTTGTAATTGTTTTTTACACCTTTACTTCCTTGTAAACAGCTGCCAAAGAAATAATTGTTTGTTTTCACAGATGACAGAAATACTCCTTCATAGCCAGTGGCGTTCCAGGACTGGAAACAGCTAACAGGTGACCAACAGGAGACCCAGGAAGTCACGGCTCCTGATCAAGAGGTGTGTGTTAGGAGATCATTTTGTCACATTCAATCACATGATTTTACAATACAGATGTCACAATTACAAGAAAACACGCTTCCATTCATCTCTACTGCTTCTCTTTGGCGTTTTAGCATTGCTAGCATAGTGGCTCTAAGGATCGCTAAGGGTGTCGTTTCTGGTTTGGTGAAAAATCTTTTGCATGCCCTCTAGCGCCATCATCAGGTGCTTCATGAGGAAATACCTGCAAAACTGATATTGCTACAAGTTGTAGCTGTAGTTTCTTTTATTGCTTGTTTGTAAATGTTATATCATACCAAACTATGATTGTAAACAGGGTTAACATTGGACGTCAGCCTGTTAGCATTCAGCTAGGGTTCAAGTCTGCCTCCACTTAAATCAAAAACATTAATATTGTCTTTATATGGATTAACATCTGTACACAGCTGTGTGTCATACAACGTCAGTCTTTGCTAACGATAAGTTCAACAGGAGCATCAACATCATCAGGTGAAGGCTGAAGCTGGTTCGTGGTGTAGCTGCGCTCTCCACTGCCTCCAACCGTTCGTCCTGCTCGTCCTCCCACTCCGTCCTCTTCCTCTCCTGCTCGTCCTCGTCCTCCTCCCCCTCCCTCCACGGCCCGTCATCCTCCTTCACTTTGTTGATGCTGTCGCAGGTTTCACCTTCGTGGCCTTCGTAACAGTGGCAGCGAAACCGCTCGGTCAGCAGCTGCAGGTCGTGTTGAGAGTGCCATCCGGTGACCGCGAACTCCCCGTTCCCGGCGGGCTGGATGCGGTAGCTGTCGGCGCTCAGGTGGAGGTAATGGTGGGCGTCGGGGTCTCGGCGGACGCAGCGTCCGTTCCCCTGGCACAGGGAGTCACTACAGACCTCGGCAGCTCTCGTCACGTTGATGATGTACTGACCGAGGCGGTGGCTCAGGAAGGATTTCACTTTGGTGCAGTTCGGCTGCAGAAACAAAACAAGTCGACAAGTCATCACTCAAGGTCAACACCAGAAGAGAAATAAGTTTGTGTACTCCCTAGTGGCCAACACCATGGGAGCTACAATCCAGCGTTAGTGCCAAGATTATGAAGGTTGATATCGAAATTGGATACCTCAAAGTTGGTAGCAGTTGCCTTGACCCTAGTAAAGAGGCCATTGTCCATGTCCTTTGTCATTTGATACCAAACTTTGATGTTTGAAGGGGTCAAAGAGTAAATCTCATCATCACCAGCGAGTCAGTAAGAGTTCAATATGCTTGGATCCAGATCTAAAGCTGCTGCTGCTCATGTTTGAGCAAGTGAAGTGATAGGACGTGTGAAAGAGATGCTGTCAGTATTGAGCATTTCTGAACCACACCCAGCTCCACTCCCTGAGATCCTGCTGGCTCTGACAGTTAGATGTCTGGATCTGGATGAAGTCCTTCCATGCAGACAGACCATAAAACACATGCATTTTGCTTTTCAAAAATGTCAGAGTGGTTTCCCAACACACAGCGACCACATGATGTCAACTCTCTATTGTCTCGAGTGTTTACAGAGGTGGTTTGTCCGGAGGCCAACACAAATCAAGAGGTTTGAAGAAAGAAAGTTTTTCACATAAAACTACAGATTCAGATTTCAACTGACACAACGGCACAGATGAGAGTTTGACGGCCTCCAACAACACGTTTTATAAATATTTATTTTTGCATTTTCCAGGAGGAGGACACTCACCCTCGACGCCGTCAAGTTGAGGTCGCCCCAGATGACGAATCCTGCAGCTCCGAGTGCGGCGCTCTCACCGATGGTGTGCATCAAGTCTTTCTGCAGAAAGCACACAGGTACAGACATTATCACACCTGATGGTCACACAATATCAAAACATACTGAAACAACATGGGCACAGTGAACATTCAAAATATGATATCAATAATAGCAAGTAATATAAGATTAAAGAGCCACAAGATGGTGCTGTTAGTTCTGGTCTAAATTACAGTAAGTGAAAAGGAACCAAAGTATTTCTGTATATATCTTCAGTGCCTGCCTCATTTTACCACCAGGTTGACAAATACATCCTCATATTTACATGTACGTTATATTTACATAAATGTAATGTGTATTTCTAAATTATTATCAGGAAACCAAACCCCTTTGAGTTTTATCTTTGTAACTATGAGCTGTATTCTTCAGCTTCTCCACTAGATGGCAGTCCTGAATAAACACCGTAACGATGAGACGTGTTGTACATCATTCCATCAGATATCTGTATGGAGCTGTGGTGAAGATGAAGCTTCTCGTCTCAGATTGAACAGACTGATTTAAATCTCTGGGCTCGGCGACAGCAGCTTTCTACAGTAATTCAAATTACAGAGCGAGGAGTGACTGAAAGTTTTCTAGTTCTGTATTTTTGTTTAATTTATTTATTTTTCTGTGTAATTTCTCCTCGGGACTTTGACCAAAACCAAGAGAGTCACTGGTTTCCAGAGAATCCAGAGACTATTGTTTATAATGAGAGGTTTTAGTCACAGCTCATTCCAAGACTTGACTTTCTCACACAAATAAAAGAGAATCACTGAGGGCAAATACAGGAAAATGTGAGTGTCAGCAGCTCTCTGTGGACTTGAGAGAAAATGTCCAAATTATTTTACTGAAACTGAAACTTGCTCTGTAGCTTCCTTGGTGGGATTCTGGATTTTCCACTCATTTTTTTTTGCAGTTTGTGCAGCCACATTAGACACAAAAACAACTTTTCAATTTGATCTTGTCATAAACTCTCAGTTAATGTGGTTCGTTTTCTGTCCTTTACATGCACATGCATCTCACTCATGACTGATTCTGGGAATTAAAGCTGAAGTCAAGTTGATCTGAGGTGATAAATCATCTGCCAAACAAAGCATCGCGTTGGTCTGTTGGTCTGTTGCAGACCACACACTTGGGTGGATAAACTAAGAGCTGGCAAAAAATGAAACTAATGAAAATAATTTCTGCTGCTCTATTGTTGGCATGTCCTTCCAGGAAATAGCCACAGCCTTGAACTCTGACTCCAACCCTTTCTTCTTTGAGGTTGTTCGGCTGCTGATGTCTCCTCCTGGACTTAGTCTTCCTCCTAGTCTGCCCTGTTTCCTGTCCCTTCATAATGATCACCTGTATTTTCTGCATGATACTAGTCTATCCATTACCCATTGTGTCTCTTTCACAGCACTGATGGTCATCATCTTTTCTGTTACAACTCATTTTTTAGGACTATCACCTAAACTCACAACCTGGACTCCAGGTAGCAAAGAAGTCCATCAAAGACCCAAAGAATTAAAACACCTTGATAATGGTCTGGACTCTCTTGTTTCCTGAAAGGTGCCAATACCAATGATGAGTCTAGAAGTCCAGCCAGTTGAATGGGGACGATACAAAAATATAAGCTTTTGATATTCTTGACCAATGGTGCATCTGAGATATCTTTCCAGATTGATGGAAATATGTGCCAATTCCTAGGGACACAGATTCTTGTCATGAAGAATGTGCAGTATTATTACTGGCATATTACTGGTGTCTTACTGAGGTGAGGAAGGACAGCGGCTCGTCTCGGTACCCCATCCTCATGTAGACGTAGGTGGGGAGGTCGTACTCCTTGGAGGTGAGCGAGGCCACGCGAAGCGCCTCCCGGACTCTGTGCTGGGAGAAGTGCAGGTTGCTGATGCTGTTGGTGTGACTTTTCCTGATGGCCACGGAGGGGAAGAGCGCGGCGCTGCTGTTCCACAGCCACAGCAGCTCGTCGTTCCTCAGCCGCTCCAGCAGGGGGCAGACGCCCGTGTAGTTCTGCTCGTGCAGGTTGTAGTTGTGGCAGTCAGGGTAGAGGTAGAAACCCCACAGGGCGTTGGGACGAAGACGCGTCCCCAGCTGAATAGTCCTCTGCATGAACGCCTTGGCACTTTTCTCAAACCGCCGGCGTGCCAGCTCCTCCACCTGCATCGCCGTCACGTTCACGTAGGCCTGGGCGGTCAGCTCCTTCGACTTCTGCCGGTAAATGTCTTTCTTGTGCCAGTTTCGACTCCACTGAGGCCGCCAGAACTCCCAGTCGATGACGGCCAGGCCGCGGAAGTCCTCAGCAGGGATGAAGTGGTTGATGTCCTGGTAGGCCTTGAACAGGTGCAGGTCCAGGCTGCTGTTCTGCGGTAGGCCGCCGTTCACCGCCACGCCCTGGTGGTTGTAGTGAGGGTAGTATCCCAGCCGGTTGGCATAGAAGATGGTGACATTCTGTCCGGTCCAATCAGCACGCGGGCTCCCGTAGATGTGGAACAGGCGGTCGAGGTTGATGGTGACCTTGTACTTGATGGCGCACAGGTCCAACGGGGCATTCCATGCCGCGATGAAGGGCTTCCGGCCAATCAAGGGGAGCTTGGCGGGTTTCTGACCGAAGGCGGTGTGGAAGAGCAGGAGCAGCCAGGAGCAGGTGAGGGCTACAGGTACGACGTGTTGGGAGGAGGATGCCCCGCCCACTGGCACTGTAGGCATCCTTGGGTTCAGGAGGAGCAGATGTCAATCATCCTGAGGGAGAAGGAGGAGAAACAAAATTTGTTAGATATCTGAACATTTGTAGGAACCAGGAATAGTGTCGATGTTTCTTTAAACACCGTTAGACAATATAAATCCTACAGATGAAGTACTGTATCAGTGTGACATGTTTCAGCTGATCTCTTCACCTTCGTTCGACCTCCTCACAGGCTTTATATCATTCCTGCTCAACAAGTTTATGAGGACACAGTGTGATGTGTTCGAGGGATCCTCGTCCAAAACATCTCTTTTTTACTGCATTTGTGAGCATTACAGTCCAATGGTGGTTCATGGAAGCTGTACAACGTCTTCACATGTGATGAGCTGAGCTGATTTTCCATCTTTAAGGCTGTGAAAACATCTGGGATGTATTCGCCGAGCCGAACAACCTCGTATAGTAAGAAACTAAATCCTCATTTATGTGTTTGTGCCAACGGCTGGAGTTGTATTTAGGAGCCACTGGAGATCCACAATACAGATGGAAGGAGGGCAGATTTCAGAATAAAACACTCAGAGAAACCAAATCCTGCAAGATGTTGAATGGTGTCGTCCAGGTGGGAGGCCGGGCTTTGTTTGACTGTTTCATTGTGACATCACAAAGTGACAGGAAGTCCTGACGGCTGGTTTTGAGGCTCAGTTTCTGAATACAGGCTGTGTGCATTTCTCTGTGGACTGAGGCTTTGAAACTTTCACAGTATTAATATAGAACCTAGAGCTGCTTTATAATCACACTACACATGCAAAACTAGTTTTTAACGAAACCACAACCCTTGAACTTCTAAACCACTGCACTCATCTCAGATTTGTTGACATCAGTTCTTGTGTTGTGTCGTTTGCCTGGTTGGAGAAACAATGACTGGACTTGTCTGAAGTTAAATCTGGATATTTCAGCTTTCATGTTGTGTTGCCATCAGAACCAACGCAAAACATCTGCACAAATACTGCTGACCATGTTTATTCTGAGCAGCATGTTTCATACTGCAGCTCTAATGAACACTGCAGCCTCAGGGGGAAACTTGCATGAGTCTTGTTGAATTAATTCATGATGATGTAAGTCATTCAAATCAGATTTTTTATTCAAACAATTCAGCTTAATTTGTTTTTCTATAAATTATTCATGTGTTTTTCAGTGTTTGTTTAACCCACATTTGTTCTTTTCATAATTTAAACAACATCTTGCATGAATTCCAACATTTGCATTTCACCTCCTGACCACTCCCGTCCTCAGAGACATAAACAGTTTCTTGGCTCATTTCCATGGCACAAAGAGGTCAGAGGTCACGCAGAGGAAGTTGGTTGACACCCAGGGTTTGGAACGAGGACTTGAGCTGCATCGACTGCTGCTGCTCCTCTCTGTCCACATCCAGTCTCCTCCTGACCAGAGATGAAGCCTCAGGCCACAATGACAGGTCCTCCTGCCAAACGTCTCAGAGTGTCTCTGCGTCCAAACGCAGCCAAACACAGACTTTATTTACCACCATCAGCCATGTGTTGAAAATGATCCTGTTTAATTGGCACATTATGGAGTTTCCAACCTCTTAACTCATTTGGAAATATATTACACATCGTGCAAATGCTGTAGCTACTGTGTTAGCTAAACCTAGCCTGTGATAAAACATTAGCATGTAGCATTTGTAAAACTGTAGGTATGCTAAAACATTAACATGAATGATGATTACACAATGAGAAACTATTATATTCTAACTGTCAATAAATATATCAATCAATCAAATCAAATTAATTATCCTATGATTAATTCAGTATAACTCCATTTATGCTAAAGAGTTAGCGGGTCTGCTCTGTCTACACTCTGTGCTGAAGCTTTAGCGTGAAGCATACGGCGGTTAAATGTATGTTGAAGTGTCTGTCTTCACCTTTCACTTCACAGTATGTGTAATAACAGGTTTGTTTTGTAGATTACTGTAATTTAACACAGTTTACGCCGGAGCGTAGAGCGGCCGTGATGCTGCTGTAATTTACCTGCTGATGTGTTTACAGTCAGCCAACACTTGTTCAAGCTCGTCTTATTTTCTCAATATATGGTAGTGTTTTTTGTTGTTAATCTGTCAATTATGTTGAATTGACAAATGTTTTGTGTTTAGTTTCCTCGTGACGGCTTCAGGTATTTACGTAAAGATCATATTTGTTGGGGTTGCAACTTTTGGAGGTTGCGTTAGCGTAAAAACCACATGGTCGAAACTGAAACAATATGGACTGGCCTGCAGAGACTTTCAGCTTTCTGTAAACTAACTGTTTTGTACGTTTTGTTACTTGGCAACTTTGACACCTTGAGGTTTTGAGATCTTTTTAAAGTGTGATTCTGGTTGGCATTGTTCGCTTCAGCACCACTAATCGGTGAAGGTTGTGAATCTGTGGATCACATTTTTAGGAGTGCATGACATTTTGTTCTGCAGTATCTGACACACAGTCCTTGTCTGGTGTAAACAGTGTTCAGTAGTAATAGCAGCATTGTTCAAGTCTTAAAAGTAGTTTCAGTTGGTTCCCATTATTATTTTTTTCATGTCTGAGTTATGTCGGTTTGGAATCAGAGTCTTTTTCTTTTTCTTGATGTTGCTGCCAGTTTCTCCCTGTCGGTTTGGAGCTGATTTGACTTTTTTCTTTTCACCGAGATCGTTTTTCAAAGCGCAGCCTCACAGTCGAACGTGAACGTATGGATGTGATGTTGGTTAATGACTGTGTGCTGGAGCTGAAACCACATCCATCTGAAGCCTGGCAGCAGCACAGCACACATTATGTTTCTGATTACGACCAATTTTTAAATTTGCTCTTTTGTCTGTTTTACATCTCAAACACGAGCCGACCACAGCTTCTATTCTGCTGCTTCTCCTTACGGGTTCATTCCCGATGAGTTTGAAACCACTGATGATATCAGTGTGTGACAGATCTCTCTGACTCTCTGCAAACCACAATATCAGTGCAGAGCATTGATTAGCACACATGGGTTGGAGCAGCTCTGTAAAGATTTCATCCATATTCAAGCCTGAAATGACCTGAGCGGACGCCTGCAAGACCTTGAAATGAGAAACTGCACGTTTCAACGAGTCCTTAAGTCCACTTCTTGTCAGGGTCTGCAGACCTTTACCACTCTGATGATCCTGAACTAGATCTGCTTTAATACCATTTTCTAACTCAACTTGCATGACCTTTGCAAAAGCAGCTCATATTCCAGTTTTCTGAGGTTTATCTGAAGTTCAGGCATCTAAACAACTTGTTTAAGGTTAATTAAAGGTGGTCGTCACAGCTACAAGAAGCCAAGAGTGATTGTTGATCCTAGTCGAGATGCAGCTGCGCACCTTGTTGCACGTCACTGATTTCAAATGGATTTCCAATCGCTGAAGTGCGTCAACGCAATCACATTTCACTCCCTGATTCAACACATCCAGGCCACCGTACCGCGACTGTTTACAGGCAGTCAGGATGGATTCAGTAGAAGCTGATCGGCTGTAGCCACACAAGTCATTATTTTTATCATCAGTTCATCTAAAATTCATTTTCCGTGCGACAATCAATCAATTTGTCCATAAAAGGTCGATAACTGCCCAAAGACGAGTCTACAAATTGATCTGATTGATTCATCTGACAAAGACGCAACTATCTGACTGACACGATGTCTTATTGATTGATTCTGTTCTGGTCGTTGATTCAGTAAAGATTCACCTGGACGTCTGAACCGGACCAAGCGGGACGGTCGTGTTGACGGTTCCTGTCAGAATAAACGCTGAAGGAAGCTTCAGATCAAACTCTCTGGAGTCTGAACCTAAAGTCTGGCTCGGTGTCAAACGGAGTTATTTATCCAGAGGGTCTTGGAGCCGCGAGCCGGTCTGGCTTCGATTAAGATAAGAGTTTGTTGACGTCTGTGGTTCTTGTGGAATGGCTCCGCTCCTTCAACAAATACATGAAAAAGAGAGAGAGACGTCTAATTTCCAGTGTCTCTGCTGGAAAACTGGTTTGAATCAAAGCCACAGACGAGTGTCTGAAGTTTCTCTGATGGTTCTCCAGCAGCGCTGAAGCAGACGATGCTGCTGCAGGACAAAGGTCAAGAGGTCTGGAGGCCTGAACAGAAGAACTTGTGATTCCCTGTCTGCGAGTTCATGCAACATCAGTCTCTTCATCCACTGAGGGCTTCATTTCACGGCAGGAAATCTTTTGCATTTTTTAAAACTCAGGACAAAACGAAGCTGTGGAGTCTGACGGAGGCGTTTCGGGAACAGTGAGGACATTCAGAGCTGCCAGTGTAACATAGTTAAATGAGTTGTAAATCCAGCTAAATATGTTAGTAGCGCCCTCTGCTGTCTGTAGTGTGTGCCTCTGGAACGAGTATTGAGAAAGGGATTGTGGGAAATCCTCAGTGTAAACGAGGATTTGACAAAAAGGTAACGTTCCCACAAGCTCCTGGGCTAAAACTTTATTTACAGTCAGTTAAGCCATGTAAAATGAATATTATATTG
Source organism: Decapterus maruadsi (assembly GCA_030347415.2). NCBI lineage: Eukaryota > Metazoa > Chordata > Actinopteri > Carangiformes > Carangidae > Decapterus > Decapterus maruadsi. The sequence continues at coordinate 29,777,534 of CM064893.1, read as the reverse complement.
TATACTGACCTGTAAGATGTTACCGATGAGTTTTCCATGTTTTCCGAGGATTCGCTGTGTTTTTGTTTTGATTGAGCGTCGAGCGAAACGAATATTATTGAGCTAACTGTATTAGCTTAACACATGCTATTTCTCCTGTAGAAACTGACTGTGCCCAGAGAGAGGGAGCGAACAGCATTACTTATTTTATCCCTTCTTGTCACATGCAGGTATGTGTAAAAAAAACGTTCCATGACAGCAGATGTGTGCGTGTGTTTAAAATTATTTTGTGTTTCTTTTGTGCAACTACTGCATTGGTTTGTTGAGCATAAAGTTATATATAAAAAAAAAGAAAAAAGGTAATAGCCAGAAACATAACATGTATTTTTGTATTTTATGTAAAAGTGCATTCGAATGTGCATTTAATGCACATGTTTTATTTTTATACACATTTGTTAATTTTATTCAGATACTTGATACAAATCCCACTATACGATCACACTGAAAGTATTGTGTTTTGATTTATTTTATTTTATTTTATTTTTATCTGAATTATAATTCCTCAGTGTAAACGAGGATTTGACAAAAAGAAACTGACTGTGCCCAGAGAGAGGGAGCGAACAGCATTACTTATTTTATCCCTTCTTGTCACATGCAGAATAAACTGGCTACCTCCAACCTGAACATTGAAGTGTTTATTTCACGGAGAAGACACACCAACACAGGGGTTACATTGGTGCCGTGACTCGTCCATGACCACGCCGGACCGGGTGGATGTCTTCTCGTCGCTTCGCCTCCTTGGAGTTGTATCATTTTCTGCAGTGTGTTTGACTGTTTGATATAGACCACAGCTAATTTCTCCGTGGGCTGTTATTTTCTTTAAATGTTTTTTTACCTGTACCAAGTATGAGTTTCAGCAAGTCTGATACCTTTGATGTGTTCCCCCACGGTTTTGGTAGGGGTAGGGGATTTCACAGTACACCAGCTCCATTTTTTTTGGGTAACCATGGGGCGGGAGACAAAGCTGGTTACGATGATGATTCTTTGAACAGTCCTTTCAAACGTGCTAGTGTTGTTACACCTCAGGCTCAGCCTTTAGATGATTTAAGTCCACCACAATGCACTGATACATCAGTTCCAGGCCCTCCTTCTGATGATGGTAGGCTAGCTGACCGAATGTGCGCCATTGCACAGCAGGTTGGGCAACAAGTAGCTGATAGCATTATGTCACATCTCGCCACATCTAGCCCCACATCCACAATACACACAGATAATGTCAGGTCATCTGATAATAAAGACTTCACCCCTGGCCACACACTGGACCTCTCCCAAGTTCAGCTGGTCACTCAGCGAAAAGTTAAGGACCCACCTGCATTCCGAGGAGAGACTTCTGATGTGTTGACTGTCGATGAATGGGAGGAATCGATGAGGACCTACATTCGTAAAAGTGGTGTGCAGCTGGAGAATCAAGCAGAGGAAATCCTCATCCACCTACGAGGCAGAGCAAAGGATGTTGTACGGTTTGGAATAAGAAATGGTGAGATTGATGTACAGCACAACCCACAAGCAATCTATGGACTTTTGCGCAAACACTTCAGCTCTAGCTATTGCTCCACTGTGCCTCTAGCAGACTTTTATTCCACAACGCCAAAAGACCAAGAAGACTCATATGAGTATTGGCTCAGACTGAACAGGGCTGCTGATGTTGTAGATAGCTGCCTTAGAGAGCAGGGTAAAGTTTTTGAAAACCCCAGTGTTGAAGTCACACGTATGTTCATCAGACACTGCCCGAGTAGAGACTTAGCTCTTACCTTTCGCTCCAAGACAGTTGATAAATGGTCAGCTCGTGAAGTGCAGGAAGTGTTAGATGAATATCATCTTGAGAAATGTCAAGTCTGCTAAGAGAGATGGTAACAGGATCAACGTTAATGCAGTTGAGTTTAGCCCCAAGACTCCTGTTTCTGACACTCCTGAACAAAAAAAGAATGTTAGTCAAGACAACGCCACCCTTGAAAGACTGATTAGCATGCTGGAAAAAGTGCTGCTTCAGGGCCAAGCCCGAGCCAGTAGAAACCCAAACAGCAACAGGGCTCCTAGGATTGAGGGTTTGACTGACACGCCATGTTCTGTATGTAAAGACAGCTCTCACACAGCCCTCACACACTGCCGGGAGAACAGACTGTGTTTCCTGTGTCACTCACCTGGCCACTCAAGACGCACCTGTCCAGAGGGGAGACGCTCTCCTCTTCGTGGTCAGCAGGGAAACTGAATGATCTGCGTACAGGGGAGGACAGCGCAGATCATGTCAGTGAACCTCCCACCTCAGACTTGACAGAAGATGATTATGAAACTTTGTGTCACACCTACAGTAGCTCGTTGCCGTCAAACAAAACACTGATTGTGCAAAACCTGCAAAGACTTCCAGAGACAAATGAACTGTTCTATACAGATGTGTCAACTGATGGTGGCGAAGTCCTCAGAGCTTTGGTGGATAGTGGATCCATGGCATGCACTGTAAGTGTGACGGCTGACTCCAAACTTTCTCGGTCCATTCCAAACATTGAAAAACGTTCTGCTGAAGATTTTGTCATTGTTGGTTGTGGCGGTCACCCTGTCACACCTGCTGCCATATATGACTTGACTGTATCTGTTTATGGCTATAAAGTGATCATTCCTGTTTTAGTTGTGCCAGGCCAAGCCGATGACATGATTCTGGGCAACAATGCTATCAAGTGGCTGATCTCACAGTTGGAAGACGCAGCTAAAGTCCAGACCGTCACCTCTCCAGCCAATAACGCTCAAGACAACCTGCCTCAACTGTTATCTGTGTTGTCTTCCTCAAATGACAGGCAGTGTGGGACAGTGTCACACAGGATCGGCACAGCTAAACTCAAGAGATGTGTGAATCTGCAGCCCATGTCTGAACATTTAGTGTGGGCTAAGCTGCCTGTACCTGATGTCTCTGCAGTGGGAAGCACAGTCATCATTGAACCCACTCAGTCCAAATGCAGACCTGCACAAATTCTAGTGGGGAGAGTTGTCACTCCCTTATGGGGTGATGGCTGGGTTCCAGTCAAAATAGTGAATCCCACAGAAAAAATAATCACCTTGAAAAGAAATGCTAAAGTTGCAGATGTGTCCGACTGCTCTTCTGTGCAGGACTTACCTGAACCTGTCAGCATCCAATCCAACGTGCAGCAAACACAGAGCTCGTCACCTGTGCATCGGTCAGAGGAGGAAATATCACGTGTCTTGACCGAGATGGGCCTTCAGGATCTGGATCTCTCATCTTGTGAAGTCTCCCCTGAGTGGAAAGATAAGCTGTTACAGATCATTGTGCAGTTTGAATCAATTTTTTCAAAACACAAAATGGACTGTGGTGAAGCACCAGATTTTGTCCACAGAATCCGTCTGGTGGATGACAAACCCTTCAGGTTTCCATACAGACGTGTCCCACCATGCCATTATGATAAACTCAGGACAGCTCTAAATGAAATGGAGGAATTGGGGATAATCAGAAAGTCCCAGAGTGAATATTCATCTCCCCTTGTCCTTGTTGTCAAACCGAATGGTGATCTCCGCATCTGTAATGATTTCAGATGGTTAAACGCAAGAACAGTGAAAGATGCGCACCCATTACCTCACCAGACAGATGCGCTCGCTGCACTCGGTGGTAATGTGTTTTTTTCTACAATGGACTTGACCTCTGGGTTTTATAATGTTAGGCTTCATGAACATGACAAAAAATACACAGCTTTCTCTTCTCCATTCGGTCTCCATGAATATAACAGGATGCCCCAAGGCCTGACCAACAGCCCTGCCACATTCATGCGAATGATGATGTCAATTTTTGGGGACGAGAACTTCACGAGTCTATTATGTTACCTGGATGATCTTATGGTTTTTGCCCCGTCTGAAGGTGTTGCTCTCCAGCGGTTGCAGATGATCTTCACACGCCTCGCCGCGAACAACTTGAAGCTCTCACCTAAAAAGTGCTACTTTCTCCGCCGGTCTGTGAAGTTTTTGGGCCACATCATATGTGAGGATGGTGTCAGGACTGACCCAAGTAAAGTGCAGGCTATCAGTAATGTCCAGGAATCTGACCTGATGGAGCCTGATGGAAAAACGCCATGCGCTAAGAAGATCAGATCATTCTTAGGAATGGTTCTCTACTATCATCACTTCATTGAGGGATGCTCAGCTAAGGCTAAGCCACTGTTCAGCCTAGTGGCAGAACCCGCTGCTGCACCAAAGAGAGGTAGAGGCCATAAGCCTAAATTTAAAAAAGGTCATGTGAAACTGTCCCAGGCTGACTGGACTGATGAGTGTAGGGGTTCTTTTGAAACTTTGAAACATGAGTTATTGCACAGTGTCACGTTAGCTCATCCAGACTTTAATGCCCCGTTCATCCTTGCTGTCGATGCCTCCTTTGACGGCCTAGGAGCTGTCCTCTCACAGTTGCCCCCTGGTGGTAAGATCGCCAGGCCAGTGGCATTTGCCAGCAAAACACTCTCCCACGCCCAGCTGAACTATCCAGCACATTGACTAGAGTTTCTCGCTCTTAAATGGGCGGTTTGTGACAAATTTAGCCACTGGTTAAAGGGACGGCGTTTCACAGTTTGGACCGATAATAACCCCCTAACATACATCTTGACTAAGCCTAGGTTAGATGCATGCGAACAAAGGTGGGTTTCAAAGCTTGCAGCATTCAGTTTTGATCTGAACTATGTCCCTGGCACAAACAATGTGGTTGCTGACGCGCTAAGCAGAGAGCCATTTGTCCAGTCGTGCATGAGCCACCGTCTTGTGAGCGAGCCTTATGCTTTCCTGTTAAACCAAGTCAGCGGGATGGTGGATAGGACAGTACAGGATGCGTTTAGGCTCACTAACAACTGTCAGTTTGTCTCTGATCAGCCCGAGGAAGAAGCTGTCCCCTCACCTCCTCCTTCAGGGTCCCTGCAGTCACAGGACGTGTCAGCTGTTCTGGAAGCACATGACTCAGGTGGTGTCAGCAGAGTGAGAGGCACAGGTCCAGCTATTCCCCAGCTTTTCAATGTCGACCAGACTGCTTCTACACCGAGGAGTGAGCTGATAAACCTACAGGAGCAGGACGCTGTTCTGGGCAGAGTACTTCACTACGTCCAGCATCACCGGAGACCCACTAGACGTGAGCGTGCAGAGGAGCCTCGTGGCGTGATCAAACTCCTGAGACACTGGCCCAAACTTTCCATCAAAGACGGCGTGTTGTACAAGGTAAAGAAAGACAAACAAATGAACACTACCACTCTCCAGTTCGTTGTTCCAGGCTCCATGAAATCACAAGTCCTCCATGGCCTCCATGATTCAGCTGGTCATCAAGGCCAGGCTCGCACACTCTCCCTCGCCAGGCAGAGGTTTTTCTGGATAGGGATGGAACGTGACATCATCAATCATGTGAGGAACTGTTTTCGCTGTGTAGTGGGGAAGACCCCTGAGCCCAACGGTCGTGCTCCACTTGAAAGCATACGCACCTCTGCACCGATGGAACTCGTATGTATTGACTTCTGGACTGCTGAACAGACTGACAAGAAGTGTGTGGATGTTCTTGTTGTCACTGATCATTTTTCCAAACTGTCTCATGCATTCCCATGTAAAAACCAGTCAGCAAAACAAGTTGCCCGTCGTCTCTGGAACGACTTTTTCTGCATTTATGGTTTCCCTAAGCGCATCCACTCGGATCAAGGAGCCAATTTTGAAAGTCGACTCATTAAAGAGCTCCTGGAGATGGCTGGCGTCCAGAAATCGCATACCACCCCGTACCACCCCATGGGGAACGGTGTTGTTGAGCGATACAACAGGACACTTGGAAATATGATAAGAGCCCTGCCCCCGCAATCCAAGGCGAGGTGGCCTCAAATGCTTCAGATGCTGACTTTTTGTTACAATTGCACTGAGCATGAAACAACAGGATTTGCCCCCTTTTTCCTGATGTTTGGGAGGATCCCTCGTTTGCCTGTTGATGTTTTGTTTCAGCATGCCCTCCCCAGCAATACTGTTGTTGACCATCAGGAGTTTGTTGCCCGTTTGAAACATGACTTATCTGAAGCTGCACGCATTGCCCAGCAGAACAGTCGCATTGCGCAGACCCGTCAAGCAAAGAACTACGACCGCAGAGCCAAAGGCTCTCCTCTCACTGTCGGGGACAGAGTCTTGCTTGCAAATCGTGGTGAGAGAGGAAAAAGGAAAATTGCAGACAAATGGGAATCCACAGTGTTTGAGGTGGTGTCTGTAAAACATGGAATCAATGTGTATCATATTAGAGATCCTGTCACACTGAGAGAAAAGGTCATTCACAGAAACCTTCTACTCCCTGTGAGTTTCCTACCTGCAGGAGGTGACGACATTGTGGACTCTGGCTGCTCATCTGTTGCTGGAAGTGGAGTGTGTGAACCAGCGGTCCCTTCAGATGTTCAGGACGGTGAGACAAAGACCATTAACTGGCTCATGCACATGGATGATGGGATTGACGAGGTTGTGGCGGCCGTCCAGCCTGATTGTTCTCCCGCAGGGGATGTGGAGGCTCAACCCCCTGGTGCAGATGTGACTGTGGCCCCAGATGCTGTGAGCGAGGCCCTGGATGCCCTTGCTTCTCAGGAGTGTGCTGACCAGCCGCCTGCTCTTGGAGCCACTGCTGAGGGTTCAGTGTCGCTGTCACCTGTACCACCTGAACATGGCCCCTCCCCTAAACAGTTGACTGACACACAGCCTCCTACACGCACACACGACCATGTTGTTAGTGTACAGCCACCTGCACTTAACACTAGGTCAGGCAGACCTGTAAAACCTCCAGCCAGACTTATTTGTGAGATGAATGAACAGGTCATAGATGATTCAGCGTCAACAGTTGATTCACTGTTTTCTTTTGTGAGGAATATGTTTTCTGGGTAGTTTGAATGGTCCAGATATGTGTTTTTTTGCCTGACAGTGGCCTAAGATTCATGAGTTATCTCTGCTATTGAACTCTGTTTATTGTATGAGAGGTGTACACGGCATCTTTTGTGTCTAGGTTAGTAAGGGGATTGGCCAACGCCTTGCTCGCCTATTCCCTAGTGGAAAGTTTATAACTGATTTTGACTGAGTAGTGTGCTTATGGTTACACAGGCAGTAAATTGTGTCTTATGTATTTGTTTTTTTCTGGAGTATTTTGTTTGCTGTACCCCAATTTAGCAGGATTTCTGGGGGGTGTATGTAACATAGTTAAATGAGTTGTAAATCCAGCTAAATATGTTAGTAGCGCCCTCTGCTGTCTGTAGTGTGTGCCTCTGGAACGAGTATTGAGAAAGGGATTGTGGGAAATCCTCAGTGTAAACGAGGATTTGACAAAAAGGTAACGTTCCCACAAGCTCCTGGGCTAAAACTTTATTTACAGTCAGTTAAGCCATGTAAAATGAATATTATATTGTATACTGACCTGTAAGATGTTACCGATGAGTTTTCCATGTTTTCCGAGGATTCGCTGTGTTTTTGTTTTGATTGAGCGTCGAGCGAAACGAATATTATTGAGCTAACTGTATTAGCTTAACACATGCTATTTCTCCTGTAGAAACTGACTGTGCCCAGAGAGAGGGAGCGAACAGCATTACTTATTTTATCCCTTCTTGTCACATGCAGGTATGTGTAAAAAAAACGTTCCATGACAGCAGATGTGTGCGTGTGTTTAAAATTATTTTGTGTTTCTTTTGTGCAACTACTGCATTGGTTTGTTGAGCATAAAGTTATATATAAAAAAAAGAAAAAAGGTAATAGCCAGAAACATAACATGTATTTTTGTATTTTATGTAAAAGTGCATTCGAATGTGCATTTAATGCACATGTTTTATTTTTATACACATTTGTTAATTTTATTCAGATACTTGATACAAATCCCACTATACGATCACACTGAAAGTATTGTGTTTTGATTTATTTTATTTTATTTTATTTTTATCTGAATTATAATTCCTCAGTGTAAACGAGGATTTGACAAAAAGAAACTGACTGTGCCCAGAGAGAGGGAGCGAACAGCATTACTTATTTTATCCCTTCTTGTCACATGCAGAATAAACTGGCTACCTCCAACCTGAACATTGAAGTGTTTATTTCACGGAGAAGACACACCAACACAGGGGTTACACCAGGAGAGGAAGAAGAAGAAGAGTCACGTCCTGGGTTTGATGTTTGGGAATCGAGCCGAACGCCCGGTCGGAGTTCCTGAAGGCCGGACGCCAGGACAACAGATTCCCTCACACATGCCATCTGCCGTGTAGATGTCGTCCAACAAGGGGTCACGTTTACTATGCTCACAGAAACCTGCACCGTGGTCAGGATCTGCAGAGTCAGAAACTTCAACTCGGTTTAACTTCGTTCCTGTTTCCTCCTCTTTGTGTTTTATAAGAGCAGCAGCTGCATCTGATAAAGGAGGAGTTTCACATCACTGCATCCAGCGGAACATCAGATCGTCTCCACTGTAAACCACACGTGCATGTTATACACAGAGACACGTCATCGCTGTGCACGACAGATAACAGATCTGGAGCTGCAAACAAGCGCTCACGTTTTATAAATAACCAGTGTTTGTGTGGCGGACGAGGACGAGGAGGAAAGCCGGTGGAAGGATGACGCAGGTGCAGCGTGAGTAGCTGCCTTCTCGTGGGAACACTGGTGTGTTGTTACAACATGAAGGAAACTCTCAGGTTTTCTCTTTTCTAATGAGTGAGCGAGTGAGTCAGAGAAACCTCAGGAACGAGCCTCTTGTCCTCAGAGCAAATGAGAGGCTGCAGGGAGTCGCAGAAATCACAGGCTTCCCTGAACGTCACGTCACCATGTCGACTCTGCACGACTTTGTGTTTTTAAAGATCAGCTGAATGTGGACGTCATACAGTACCTGCTGCTCTGGTGTTGGCATCTGCACAGATGTGACAAAAGTTTAAAGGGATAGTTTAACATTTTTGGCAAATTGTCCCATCACCATAATCCTATAGTCATAGCAGTAGGTTCGTTACCTTTAATTGTTGGTGCAAGCTATTTTCAGAACGGCGGAGCAGAGCCGTGAGCTGCTCAGAGCTACGCTACGGAGGCTCATTATGGGATTTCTTGGTTTCCTTCATCAAACTCATCAAATATACAATCCAACAACTCCACAACGCTCTGGTGGACAAGTTGTGACCTGCACATTCACCACGCTATGAGATAATAACACAACGTTACCACACAGAGTTGTTTTAGAGGGAAATTCATGTAAAACCGCTGATGCACGTTGCCTTCAGGGACAGTTGTTCATCAACAGTCTCTGTATTTCCCTCTAAAACAACTCTGTGTGGTAACAGGAGCTCACGGCTCTGCTCTGCCATTCTAAAAATAGTTTGCATCGATAATTAAAGGTAACGAACCTACTGCTATAACTATAGGCATTATGGTGATGGGCCAATTTAACAAATTGTTGAACTATCCCTTTAAACTTCACCTGTTTCTATAAATCGTCTCTTCCAGGACTTTTGTTTTGTTTATTATAATGTAAGTTTGATGCAGTGTGATGATGTTCTGCAGTCGACACTCGTAGCATCCGAGTGTGTCATTGCACCTTTATCTGATTAAAACGGTGAAAACCCTCCGACTCGACTCAGCATCAGGACTTTTCCATGATTCACACCCGGAGCCGGTTGAACCATGTTAACCAGAGCAAAGAGAAACATCTCAGCAAATAATCCTGGTGGGACTGGATGTGGTCACGATTCATGTTCCACTCACACACGACAGAGAGAGAGAGAGAGAGAGAGAGAGAACGGAGATGTTTTCCACTCAGCTGAGCCAGAGTTCCTCGTGAAACCAGAACGGTTCGTCAAGACGGAGAAAACAGACGGATGAGCTCAGAGGACGAGAGAGAGGACAATAGAGACGGAGCTCGTCTTCTCTCAGGATCTTTTGTTTATTCTGTGAAGCTTTCAACTTCCCGATGGTTTGTTTTGTCGTTGTTGTTGTTGTTGTTGTTGACGATGGAGGAGAGACGGTTTGACAGTAGAGACGATGAAAGACGAGGAGTTTTTTCACAGGAATCTTTGAGAACTTTTCACTGATTGTCATGTAAGAAGATGAAATCTCCAGATATTAATAAGATTTTAAAAACAAACTTTCATCCACGAGTCGATTCCAACATCAGTATCTGAGTTTAAAAAATCAAGAAACAACATTTATCTTCCCATAAAAACCTGCTGTTGTGTTTACACGCGACAAGAATGCAATATTTTACAGTGTAAAACAGAAAAGCCTGAGTTTTCCCATAAATAATTATTATGGCCCTTGGGACCTCGGGGGGGGGGCATAATGAGGCGCCTCTGGATAATGAGCACCAACTCTTAATTTTTCTGGTAACACTTGGACATGTACCTTTAATCTACAGTTCAGGATTATCACTGAGTATCTTCACATTTTGATTCTGTTGCTGATGTTTTGATCTGGTTCAGTCTGAATGAATGGATGAAGAAGCTAAAGCTGCAGAATGAGCTTCATTTGGACACTTATTTATAATTGCTGCAAAGATTTTTGTTGGATTTCAGTCTTTACGTCATTGTTATTCAGATTCCTCTTGGATTCTTTAGGAAATATTCACAGACAACAATCTGAATTAAAGAACTTTTATTTTAAAGAGACCAAAACATCAAAGCCCTGAACTCTGAACTGAGATCTTCTCCGTCTCGTCTTGTCTGGTTTTTCGCTGCGGAGCTTAAAGAGACAATCCTGAAATAATCCAATCAGCTGATTCTGCAGCTTTGATCTTTAACCCGCGACACGTAGAGTAGTGAACCTCAGACTGGAAAACAACAACAACATCAGCATGAAACGGCGTCAAGACGTTTCTCTTTCATGAATGTCAGTGATGGAGAACGTCTGGAGAACGTCTGGAGCTGTGACGTTCCTGATACGGATCTGACTGTAAAGAAAGGAGAAACCCTCTGTGCTGTGAGCAGCTTGTTTAGACTGAGCCAACATTCCTGGCATGACGAGGGCACTACCCCCTCTTCCTCCTCCTCACCCTCCTCCTCACCCTTCCTGCATCACCCAAAACAGAAGCTGGAGCCAGGCTCTTAACGCCGAGGGTTCCCGCCTCCCTCACGCTCCAAAAACAAACTCCAACTTTCAGCAGAAAAACAAAACAAAAAGTAGATTTTTTGCTGTTTTTTGTTTCTTTGTTTTTTGTTTTTTAAACGCTGAGACGGTTTGAGAGCTCACCTGTAGACGCTGCATGTCGACCTGGGGTCAGCAGTCCTGGGGGGTCACGGCAGGGGTCATGCGGGTGGCGTGGCCCCCGGCGCTTTAACACCGTGCGTGTGCGACGTCCCTCAGGCCTGAATCCATGGTGCCGGTCTGAAACACGCAGGCCGCTCATCCACACTTATATACATGAAGAAGAAGAGAGGGAGGAGAGAGGGAGAGAGAGAGGGAGAGAGAGTCACCACCAGCAGAACCACACAGCGATTAGAGCGCAGCAGGGAGGGGAGGGGGGGCGAGAGACATAGACACACAGTACAGACAGAGGGAGAGAGAGAGAGAGAGGTTGTAAAGCCCTGTGAGCTGATCGGGGGTCTGATCCCCGCAGGAGGAAAAGTCTCGGCTCAGACAGGAAACACACGGCTGTTAACAATGACAGCGCGTGCACGTGTGCATGTGTGTGTATGTACATGCATGTTTATCACTTTTGCTTAATTTATTTGCAGTAATTCTCAATCAAAAGTCAAATTTAAGAGAGTATTGATTATTTTTCACAGTTTATTTCAATTTATTTTACTTTTTTTTCTACAGGAAGCTGAGTTGACAGAATAATTTTGTTAAAATTACAAGAATGAGATTAGATTTTATCAACTTTATTGTCCCTAAATGAGGAAATTTGTCTTCTGTGAGTGCATAGAGCCCTATAGCAACATCCCATAAGTACAGTGGCAGACATGCAATAGACAACAGACAAAGCAGAATTGCACAGCATCATAACAGTCGGCGTTATCGGTTCTAATAAAGAGGTGGAAAATAAAAAAGGACAAAACCTCGACTGGGTAAAAAAATCCATCATATAATTTAAAAGATCATAAGATCCAAGTAGAATTGCAAAATGTTGACACGTCTCATGTGATTTAACAAGAAAAATCTGTTAAAATATGAAAAGTTTTTCATTTTACAGGAATTTTCCGACAATTTCTTGCAGTGTTGCCAGTTTTTTTTACGACTTTTTTTACAGTGTAATTTTAAGGTCTTTAGTGCAACAAGCTCCAGGTTTTTTTCTTTCAGATAATATTAAGAGAGAAAGTTTTGCACTTGCAGGGAGTCTTCCAGATGTAGATGTTGTCATTTTTCTGTAGTTTTCTTTCGCTTTATTTCTGCTGAACACTGTAAAAAATAAATTAAATAAACACATAAACTTTCAACAATCCTGAGAAAACGTGCTGCCAAATATCTTCAGCTCGGCAGCAGCTATAAACTAGTATCTGTGTGTTGTGTAGTGTGTATTTCCTTGTGTGTGTGTGTATGTGTGTGTGATTAAATGACATTACATGTGGACCCAGCACTTAGACGCGGCCCGAGCCCAGATTCCTGTGGTTCGCCACACATATTTACAACCAGGAGACAAAAGTCGCAGCGAACTCGATCCCTGCAGAGTCTGGAGCTCTGGTAAATATACACATGGATTTTCCCTTTTTCTAACTGTGTGTGTGTGTTTGTGTGTGTTTTCATGCTGAATAAATATGTCACAACAACTTAAACTGCGAGATCTGAGTGTGTAGGAGGAAATACGGCGTGTTTGCTTTAATAGTGCATGACAGCGACGGATTGTGGGAGAATATATTATTATGGGCGAAACCCGACTCAGTAAAACTCCAGTTTTACCTATAATTAAAATATTAACATGTAAACGGCTTTGAACACGACAGAGTCTGAGACGCTGCAGCGGCTCAGATCTAAAAATAGGAAAATTGTCTTTTAAGAGGTTTTTTTTTGTCTGTAATGAGATTTACAAACTGTCGCCTCAGTCTTGTTTCTAACAGTCGCGTCATGTAGGTCACGTGACGGGACGACAACAACGACGTTTCATTCATCCTGAACTTCTTCTTCTTCTTCTTCTTCTTCTCTGAGGTTTGTTCGTACAAACTCTCTCTGAGCTGCACAAACTTGTCGTAAAAAAGTTGCAATCAGTCGTTTCGAAAACCGCGTGCTCATGAGGAGGTGTGCGCTCGTTAAAAGTCGCCAAATTAAGGCGTTTGTGGGGAAACTTTCATGCGGCGGTGAAGAGAAGAATGTCGCTGCAGAGCTGCGAGTTCACGAGGAAAAACCTCTTCAAAGTTCAGTAAACAGGTCGGTCGTCGTGGATCCGCGAGGACCGAGGGAGGGTTAGTGACTCAACAAAGTGTCCAATGATGGGAATATTAGTGGTGGTCAATGGTAATGGAAATATTAAACTATAAAGGGTATTATGGTCTGGATGCAGCTGCAGAAAAATCCTGAGAACGGAGAGAAATGTTGAAGCTGCTGTGATGAAATCCACCAATAAAAACACTGGCGATTAAAAACATCAATGAAAGTGAAGCCGGGATGACGATCCAAAACTTTATACGTTTTCTTAAATTGAATTAAATAAAGGTTTGTTTTCAGATTTAAACTGTAAATTAATTCATTTTTATCTTTTTATCCTGGTTACGGTTCCAGTCCCAGTCCTGGTTCCAGTTCTGATCCCAGTTTCCATCCTGGTTCTGGTTCTGGTCCCAGTTCCCATCCCGGTTCTTGTCCTGGTCCTGGTTCCGGTTCCGATCTTGGCTCTGGTCCCGGTTCTGGAGGTCCTGGTCCACCTACAGCTGACGTCAGTTCAGTGAGGAACCAGAATCACTCACAGGGTTCAGATGAAGATGTGACGTCATCTCTGTTTCCAGGACAACCAGTCGTTACCTCTACCTTCCCTCTGATTGGCTCGCTGGTGTTACCTTTAACAAAAACACACAAACAAACAAAGTCTCCATCAGCTGTGACGGACTGTGGTTTCTGTAATGACACGCTGTGCGCTGGGAGGAGGACAGACGGACGCTTTGTTGAAGTGGAGCAGAAACGTGAAGAGCAGCGCCGGGCGAAGCCGGGCGAAGTCGTCTGGGTCGAGCTCAGCCACTAAAGTTCAAACACGTTTTACATCCAGAGGAAAATTAAACTTTCCCCGAATAAAAGAGAATGTGTTTCTCATCAGGAGTCGGCGAACGTCGCTCAGCCGTTAAACTGAGCTGATGACGAGGAACTGGTTTCTGGTTTCAGGTGAGTCCAGTCCAGGTGAGAGGGGGCGGAGCCAGATCGTACTGCTGGTTCATCCGTCAATCATTCGTTTTTGTAAAATAATATGAGAATAGCCACTGTCCATCTACCGTACTGTTTATCCATGCAGGGTCATGGGAGCCAATTACAGCTGAGGGGGCGGGGCTTCATCTGGACAACTCGCATGTCATTGGTCATGTTTCCATTAACCCTAGAAATGCACAAAACCTAAATATCGCAATAAAAAAACAGGTTGCATCATTGCATATTTATTAACAATTCTGGAGGAAAACATGCAACTACAAAAGTCAGTTTACACCGTCTTCCTGCGGGGTTTTTCACAATAAAAGCTCAATTAAAGTCTTTATGGAGACAGAGACGATTGAAAAATAAATGAGAATGAAATGTGGCCTTTTATTAAAATATAACCAATGCCAATTAGCTTATCTTAATTTAGCTTCTGCAATTTAAAGGGATAGTTCAACATTTTGGCAAATTGGCCCATCACCATAATCCCTATAGTCATAGCAGTAGGTTCGTTACCTTTAATTGTTGGTGCAAGCTGTTTTTAGAACGGTGGAGCAGAGCCGTGAGCTGCCATTATGGGTTCGAATTCCCCTGGTTGAGAAACACTGCGCTAAAGGACACGCTGAACTGTACACACATACATATGTTTAGTTATATAAATGCAAATCGAGACCACAGAAGTTGGAAAAACACTTTACAGGCTGATTTCATAATCCCACAGCCTCAGGATGTGTGTGTGTGTGTGTGTGTGGTGGGTAGTATGTTTGGATTCCTCTGGCCTGGCGCTGGGATCCCGACAGCAGATTCATTTCCACCACCTCCGTGGATGAAAGGCCCACCCTCAACCCACACAACCCCCACTCTACCCCCACCAAACCCCTCCACCCGCTCCTTCACCCCTGCACGGAAACCTCCTGGTCGCCGGAGCGTCCTCACCAACATATGGATCGTGTTATGAGCTGTAATGAGGCATCAGGTTGCCCAGAGAGGAAGCGATGATGATGGTCCGGGGTTCGGGCCTGCGTTCATGGACGTTGCATTCCAGTCGTACCCGGTGATACGGAGGAGCTCAGGGGAAAATGAGCTGACTGTCATGTCTGCACGGCAACGATCGGTCCACAGAAAATTAGATTTCAAAGAAGGGAAACTGAAGCCTGGTTTCTGCGGCCGCTGCAGACGGATCACTGCTGATTGAAACTGCACTCAACGTTTCTCTGCGTCTCCATCAGACCAGATGAAGTTCTTCCGCATGCTGCAGTCCATCTGCAACAATTTATATATAAGATTTTAAACGCTTTGATCGTTTTCCACATCACTCCTCAAGTTTAGACATTTCAGCCTTTATGTTGGCTGCACAGAAACTGCTCTTTTCCCACTGCAGTTTAAAGCTCCATACAGTATAAAGGTAGATGTTTGTGTTAAAGCTCCATACAGTATAAAGGTAGATGTTTGTGTTAAAGCTCCATACAGTATAAAGGTAGATGTTTGTGTTAAAGCTCCATACAGTATAAAGGTAGATGTCCATGTGTAGTGTGATTATAAAGCAGCTCTAGGTTCTATATTAATACTGTGAAAGTATCAAAGCCTCAGTCCACAGAGAAACAGCCTGTATTCAGAAACTGAGCCTTAAAACCAGCCGTCAGGACTTCCTGTCACTTTGTGATGTCACAACAAAGCCCCGCCCCCTCAACACCTGGACCCACCATCCAACAACTTCACAGGACTTGGTTTCTGTGAGTGTTTTATTCTGAAATCTGCTCTGTTTTTCGATTAGATAACTCAGAAAACAGTCAGCAAATCAGGAGAAAGTGTAAAAACTTGCAGAAAGTGTAAAACAAAGTGAAATTTAAACCTAAAATAACTTTGCCTGCTTCATGAAAGAAGTTACAGTCGTCGGAATTGAGGTTAGAAAATCTAAATCAATCAAACGCCTGATAAAACACAGTAAAAGAACTTCTGCACTTTAGCAGATTAGCTAGCATCGCTAACGTTTGCCCATTGACTTCCACTGAGCTGCTGAGCTGAGCCACGGCACATCGAGTGCAAACGATGCTTTTAAATCCTCCACTGGTTTTATTTACTGTCTTTCTTCAGTTTTCCAGATGGAGAGGAAACCGAACTGACGGGTTGTTGGCAGCCAAAGATCAGTCAAAGAGCCACCACGTGATCAATGGGAAAGGAAAGGAAAGGAAAGGAAAGGAAAGGAAAGGAAAGGAAAGGAAAGGAAAGGAAAGGAGTGGTGAGTGTTGTGTTGTTGTTGACCTCCCGATCAGACCATAAATAGTCTTATCTCATCTGGGGGGGGGGGGGGTTATGTAACAGCGTTTACAGTAAAAGCAGAATTATAACTTCCTGTTTAAAAACACCAACGTCACTCTGAGCCTCGTCTCTCTGGTCTCACGTTTTTATCAGTCCATCACATTGAAGATAATTGGCATAATTCCTTTCCATCACAGTCTGCTGCAGCTCGGACCGTTGACCTCCGGGCTCCGGAGCCTCGTCGACGCTCCGCTCCGCTCTGCTCCCACAGACGTAACGGCCCCAGTGAGCCTCCTACAGCCCTGTGGTTTCCTCTCACATATGTCTTTTGTTGCAGCGTTGCCAGTTTTCCCCGGCAGTCATATATTATTGTTTCCGATGCCATCTTCGCCCACCAGCACCAACTGTGCATTTTATGGCCTCCAATGAGCCTCGGAGAGTTGTTGTGTTGATGTAGGATGGGGATCTGAGCGGTCGACCGGGTTTAACATCAACACACTGACGGAGAGTTGATGTTTTTACTGGAGAGAACGACCTCTGCTCACCCTCAGACTCCTTATACGCTTCTATAAAACGCCTTTAGTGTCAGGGTTTCTGAACGCACATCGTTTGGACTCTTTGTGCCACATCTAAAACGTTTGATGTTTCTGGTTCCTCCATGATGAGTTTTGGGGATTATGATGTTTCTCTAAAACCGCCATCCGGCCCTTTTGCATTAACTCACTCTGATCTTTAATGACCGCATTAACCTTGAAAAGTGGGGTTATGTTGGTTTTTTTTCCACGCATTTTTTGACATGCGACTAATCCAACACGGATCCAAGGCTGAAATGTGGAAGTTGTTAAAGAGAGCAGGCCAGAAACAAATGTTTTGTTGAAGAAAGTCGAAATAAAAATGATGAGAAATGTACAAGAGATAAGAAAAGGGGAAAAATAAAATAAGTTCCTCAGGTTTTGACTCTTTGTTCTGCAGCCAGTGGTCAAACCTGGAACTGTTTGACTTGTGAAAGTTGTTGGATCTTTTCCTTCTTTGATACGTAGTTTGATTCCAGTGGAGGGAATGTTGTGTTTTCCAGTCTTCGCTCTGAGAGAACCGGATATGAGCTGATTTAGATGATGATGTTGTTGTTGTTACTGTTTTTCCATCTGAGTTTGTTTGGAGGTGAAACGTTGGTCTCATCACTCGTCAGTGTTTAGAGCTCGTTAATTGTTTGTGTATGAAGGTCGTAGATGTTTAGCTGCTTTCCTGCCGGCCTGTAATCAACAACAACAGCAGCAGCATGTGATGCTGATGGAGGATGGAGGCAGCAGAGTTGGCGATGAACAGCTGATAAACAGCCAATCACAGCCGCAGACTGGAGCCACGCTCTTTAAGGCTTCATCCACCCAACGACGTTCACCTTAAGACTCTTTAAGTCTCTTTGGCCCACATGGTAGTCGTGTTGATCTGGACAGACAGAAATGGAGATATTTGGACTTGATGGTGTAACCAGTCGCTCCCTGATTGGTTCCCAACAGCCTTGACTCGCCTAGACTCTTGTGGTGCATTCCATTTCTACTTGGAAGTCGGAATTTCTGAGTTCTGAGTCGGAAGTTTCAACTGGAACACCCTCCGAGGGTGGATTTACTTGGAAAGTCAGAAAATCCTCACAACCCCTCAAAGTTGACTGCTCCATGTGTAAACAGCGGTAGAAGCTCCAAATATTGCATTTATAAGCACTTCTGACTAGTTTCTCTCACGCTAAATCAATAATACAGAGTATTTTCCGATATATATATGTGTGACTGATGTTGTTCTGGCCCTGAGTGAGTTTCGAACCCTGGTCTCCCACACCATACAATGCAAACCGATTCGCCAAGAGGTCAATGACCACTTGGCAAGTGGTTTGCATGTCTTTTCATGGGTGAGTGAGTTTAGCTTTAGTACCCAGTTATAGAAATGCTGCTATAGTGTAACTTAGATTTTTCATGTGGTATGTGCGAACTACAACATAGGCCGTGCTAACAATAGCTGGGTAGATCAGTTTCTTGCAGGTACGCTGATAACTTGGCCGTGACGTCATTCCCAGCTCCAACTTCCGACTTCAACGCACCATTAGAGTCGAGCCAAGCCCGGTGGCGCGAGTAGAAAAGGGCCATAACCCCTTGGTCGCACTGCACGCGGAAGCTGAGCGCGCGCACTGCGCGCGCCTTCTGGGGCGCTCGGGTGGTCGCACTGAGAGCGCACTTCTCCTCCTCTCTCCTCGCGCGAGTCGGGCGCCTATAGCCTACTCGTATTCACTCGGTTTCCACACACACACGTGTCATTTTAAACGTGTGTGTGTGTCGTGTGCAGACACAACTGACAAATATTTAGGCTACAGACGGACAAGCAACAACTTAATAAATCATCATTTCATTTATTTTATTTTGAAAATCGACCGGATTCTCTTGCCTTTTCTGTGCCCGACTTCCTGTCTGGTACGATCTAGTCTGTCTAGCTTGACAAACGGCGCTCTGGTCTCGCGGAGAAAATAGAAATTACTGCGAGATGTGCGACCAGGCAGACTCGTTTTATCTGAAAACAGTGCGACCAAGCTGTAAGGGTCTAAAAGGACATTACTGAGGCTTCTTTATAACAGATTTTGTTCAGTTCCATCTTCAATAGGAATCAATGGGCTCAGAGCTGAGAGCGACACTGACTTGATGACAGTAAATGAAGCCGTATATTTATTCTCTAATCAGCTCCAGTGTCGAGCTCCTTTAACGACTCCGTAGATCACAGGTTTGATTCCTAAACTTTCCCTCTCTCTCTGCTGTTGAGAGATGAGAGATGCCTCCCATCAGAGCGGCTGCTGACGCTGAGCCGAGGCTGATGATGGTTATTAGCGCTAACTGAGGCCTGGGCTGTGTGAGATTACAGGTGTTTGGTTTCTGTGTATTTATAAGACAAATAGACTGATGATGAACCTCAGGAGTTTGTTTATTCAGTGAAGTGGATCCACGGTTTGTAAAACGAACAGCTGGAGGGAAACAAACCAACTCATGATGTAACTTTCATTGATGGGATCTTGTTCCTCTGTTCACACACCGAGAGGACAGTGAATTACAGATGCTACAGCTGTTTACTCCCTCAGCTGCCAGTCATCATAATCCAATAATAACACCACAGAGGCGCACTGTCACAGTTATTTAGCCAAGTCAGCTTCAGCTCAGCACGTTTACTCCAGACGGGTTTCAACATCAACAAGGTCTAAACAGGACGTATATCTGTTTAATTTACAACTTTACAAACTGTTTTATAAGCATTTCATCATCAGGAAACGTGCACGTTCACCTGAAAGTTAAAATGATCACATGCCACAACACAGATTAACAGAAATTGCACCAGAAACTTGTCCCTAAAAACCTCTTTAGTGGAGTTAAACACCAATAAAGAGCTGATAATGAGCTGCTATACAACAATAAGGAGACAAATACTGTTGCACATGGAGCTGCAGAGTTTTATTAGGTCCGTCCGAAGTGATGAATTTCTACAGAAGTTGTCTGACTCAAGGAAGCAGCTGACACACAGACCAAGAGTGGAAAAGGATGAACTTATTCATCAGCAAAGAGTTTGTACTAGAAACATAGATGGAGATAAATGAGCAGAGAAAAGAGGAGAAGGAATACAGAGTGGAAATAAAACATGTGCACCAACCATTTGACGTAATTACGACAGAAACAACAGAGTCAGGGCTGAGTGATGGCTCCTCCTGGGTCGACCTGACAGTTTCCACTGCCGGGTGGTTCACAGGGTCCGTTCTCCGAGGAGCTGAAAAACCACAAAAAGCTGCTTAATTCTGTTATTGTTGGGAAACCTTCGCCTTTTTTTTTTTTTTTTTAAAGGCATAGAATAAATTCTGAGTCACTGTGTTTCTGTGCCTGGCAACTCATTTATGTGCAAAACATGTTTAAGAGACAGGTTCATCAGGAGGTGAGTTACAGAATAGACATGTACCAACTGTGATTAATCATGAGCTAATCTGTTCTTACACAAACAAAATCTGTCATAATTATGTATATTTGAACAGATTGGACTGAACTCAAGACCAGAAGGTCGATGGTTTGAACCCAAGCGCAGCAGGAGGCGTCCAGAGGATAAACTACCTGTGCAGACGTCCAGGTACAAACCATATGGAGCCTGTTGGTCAGGAAGTCTGAGTCATTCTGCAGAGCACCTTGATATGTCTTTATATCTATGTCTCCATAAAAGAGCAGCAATCCCTGTCTCCAGACCATGGTTAAAGATGGACACGTCACCTACTGGTTCATGAAGAAGCTCAGCTCAAGCTGCTGCTGCACCGTTGTTGTCCTGGCATCGCCGTCTGACTCCATCCACATCCTTAGTTATCCAGAACTTTAATCCTTAAAGAGATAGTTCACCCAAAATTCAAATTTCACTCATTGTCCTCTCCCCCTCATGTCGACTAAGGGTTGAGAGAAGTTTCGGAGTCCTCCGTGACTTTTTGGAGTTACAACTGGGCTTCATGCAGCACTGCATGTCCATATGACAGTCGTGAACGGGGCTCACTGTTCTTCGTCCAAAAAGACACACCAAAAAAACTTCCAAATATTATCCAAATATATGAACTGAGACACTGGGAGCTTCCGCAACAAACAAGCTTAAAATATAGACTCATTTAATTTTTTTCGGAACAATTTCTCATGTGGGGGCTTCAATACAAGAGGGACATTACAGACGAGCTGTGTGGAGGTATTTGGATTTTTTTTGGTGTGTCTTTTTGGACAAAGAAAAGTGAGTGATTGGACCCCCCTTTAACTCCAAAAAGGCACGGAGGACTCTGAAACTTCTCATAACCCTTAGCTGACATGAGGGTGAGTAGATAATGAGTGAAATTTGAATTTTGGATGAACTATCCCTTTAAAGGACATACCTTGTTGAGTCTGTGGAGACTGACTGACTGTTGGAGACTCACTCTAGTGGTCAGGGGAGGAACTGCAGCTCTGATCTGTGCAGATCACAGACCTCCAGCTGCAGTTCCTCCCTCTCATCACCCGGGACAGCGTCCGACTCCCGGCCGTCCCTCCCTTTCCCGTGGGACAGACGGGGGCTATTGTTAAGTCGCTGGGTCATGTGACCCGTCCCACCACAGCTCGATGTGACTCATCTGACTGACTGAGCTGTCATCGCCAAACTGTGTTTTCATTCAGCAGCTCTCTGATGAAGTGCTGGCTGCGACGTGAGCCTCATTACAGTCATTATCCCAAATTAAACAAATGACTGAGACTGTAAACGAACTGAGCCGTCTTTGATGACAAGGCTTTTATAGAAGAATAATGTTTATTTGTCCCGCTGGAGAAAACGAGCTCAGTGTCTCTCTCATAAACACTCCTTAAAGCTCCATATGGTATAAAGGTAGATATTTGTGTTAAAGCTCCAGAAGCTTCAGAAACTGAGCCTTAAAACCAGCCGTCAGGACTTCCTGTCACTTTGTGATGTCACAACAAAGCCCCATCCACCACCATGCAACACTTGCAGGATTTGGTGTTTGATGAGAAGGCTCTATTGTACTTGAAAATGTGTGAGAAGTAATTCTTCAAGTAATTTCCTTTTATTTCGTCAGTAAAGGCACAGTTACAAAAACAATTCACAGTGATAGAAAAAGACAAATGATTTGAAAAAGAGGAGATGAAGTTTACACGAAAAGGAAAAGTGATAGTTTCATCTAAGAAAAAACAACAGTGCATTTCAGCTTTCACAGTTTTCCACATCATAGCTTAGCAACAACCGTTCCTAGGCAACCTGTCTCCACATCCCATGCAGCTACAGAATCAGACACTTGATGATGAGACAGAGTCCCAGAAACATGATGACGCACAGACAGGAGAAATGGAGGGAGAGGAGCAGCAGGATGTCTCCCAGCAGGCCGCTGTCTCGGGGGTGGGGCAGAGGGACGGTGGGCTGGTGGGGCGGCAGGGGGGGAGGAGGGGGAGGAGGGGGCGGAGCCTGGGGGATCTCACAGTAAACACCTGTCCAGCCCTGGTAGCACTGACAGGTGAACTTGTGCTTCATGTCCAGGATGTCGTGGTTGTTGAGGTGGCCGCTGACCTGGAAGTGCGGTCCCCGCGGCGACGGGTTGCGGTGGATGTGGAAGAAGCGCGGGTTCAGGTGCAGGTAAGCGCCCGAGTCCAGGCTCTTGCGGACGCACCTGCCGTTCTTCTTGCACAAGGCTTTGCTGCACAGTTTGGCAGCAGACGTGACGTTGATGACGTAATGTCCCAGAGGACCGTCGATGTACTTCTTCACCGTCAGACAGTTCCTCTGAGGGACGGAGCAACAACACAACATAGTTCATAGTTTATAGACTGGTTTCTTGTTTCCTATAGGCAATAATCTGATTGTGGAAATCATTATGCATAAGGTACAGATAATCAAAATAGTTATAACATTGCAGCCATGTATCACTGCCCCATTGTTTGCAACATATGCTAGATCACAGATATTAAAGGGCATTTCCAGTTGTAATCAATGTTTACCTCAGATATCAGGTCACCTATCATCAGTTCATTTCATACCATCCATACTCCAAACTGCAGCGTGTGGACATTTATACTTGTTTTTGTTCAAGAATCCATCGTTTTTTCAGTGTTCATTTGTTCAATTGGTGCCAGACTAATTTTGAAATTATTCTGTGGTAGCGAGTAACGTCCCTTTGACCATCATTTAAATTTTTAAATTCGCTTTACAATTAAATTAAATCAAAATTCGGACGTTCCACAGCTTCCACATTGTTCCTTTCCAGGTCAGTGAACACAACAGGAGAGGGACTCTCATAAGTATCTATAGGGACTTTGAGGCGTTTGCTCTCTGACCCGGAAACAAAAATGCGGAAGCCATGGTAATTTAGATTTAATTTAATTGTAAAGCGAGTTTCAGAATTTAAATGATGGTCAAAAGACGTTACTGGCAACCACGGACCAATTTTAAAATGAGTCCAGAGCCCATTAATGAACAAAAAAATGATAGATTGATAGATTCATGAACAAAAACTAATATAAATGTCCACACGCTGCAGTTGGGAGTATGGATGGTATGAAATGAACTGATCATAGGTGACCTGTTATCTGAGGTAAACATTGGTTACGACTGGAAATGCCCTTTAATGGTTCAGACACCAGAGGAGGAACTACATGTGCAGACGTCCAGGTCCAAACCATATGGAGCCTGAGCAACTTGTTCAGCAAGTGCAGAATTCAAAATGGTGAGTAATCTATTACTTGTAGTGATAAATTAAAGTTAAGTGTCATTGTTGACAGATCCCAGACGTCACAGAGTCTGGTGACGTAAACGTCAGATGGTTCATGCCCGTACTTTCGGTTGTGTGATGATCATTATGAGATATATTTAAGTTCTTCTTCTTCTGCAGCGTTTGAGGCTGTAAATAGGATGTGAAACAATCCACAGTCACCAACAGAAACCCAGGCTTAGTCGCACATAAATCAGATGCAGTCGTCTCTTGGTTTTTAACTCTTAGCTTGCTGCGGTCATAAAGATATTTTACTGACACTGTTTTTTCTGTAGGAGAGAGTTATGATGTCTGCTTGTATTTATCACAGTCAGAAAGCATGAAGTACTGTTTTATGCACTGTGGCTGCATGTGATTTACGTCATTAACATCTGTGGTCCCCCTAATGCTTTGCGGCTCCATTTATGTGATGTATGCTCTAACGGCGGAGTAAGGTTTGAACATAATGAGCCGTCAGTTTGGAGATCTGCCTTTGAACTGATTTTTAGGGTAAAGGGGGTTTCTTAGTTTTAGTACTGAAACTTAAGTCCTAAATCCACTTAAATCTAATTCTTCAGCTTGTTGTAAAATCACCTGTGAGCGAGCGTACTCCGACGATCCCCAGAGGACGACACCTGACGCTCCCAAGGCGGCGCTTTCCCCGATGGTATGTACCAGGTCGCTCTGAAACAGGAAGACTGAACCTTTAATCCACCTTCAAACACAACCAGTATCTAGTTTTCATTGTCTTTTATGATTTGCAACTACTTCAGTCGTACTAAGAAAAGACTTTAAGACGTACCTCTGACAGAACCACAAAGGTGTAGGCGTAGAAAGGTCTGGAGTAGACGAACACGGGCAACGTAAAGTCAGTGCGAGCGATGGATGCGATCCTCATGGCTTCTTTGACCCGATAGTGGACAAACTTGACGGTGTTGGGGGACGACATGAGCTCGTAGTCCAGGTAGATGGACGGGTAGAGGGCCGTGCTCTCCTTCCAGAGCCACATCAGGTGGTCGTTACGAACGTGCTCGACGTTGGGGCATTCGCCGGTGTACTGCTGAGGGTGCTGCTTGTACCCGTAGTTGTAGCAGTCCGGGAACAGGTAAAACCCCCACAGCCCGTCCGGTCTACGACCTTCAGCCAGAGCTAAGGTCAGGTTCATGAAAGCCAGTCCAGACCTCTCAAAACTCTCCTTGGCCTCCTTCTCCACCTTGCTCTCGGGCCAGTTCGGGTGAAGTTTCCGGATCTGCTCCTTGGACTTGTTGCGGTAGATGTCCTTGGAGCCCCAGTTCCTGACCCACTGAGGCCTCCAGTTCTCCCAGTCGATGACGCCCAGGCCTCGAAAGTCCTTGTGAGGGATCAGCTTGTCAATATCGGCGCGGGCCTTGCTCAGGTGTTTGGAGATGCTCTGGTTCTGTGGCAGTCCGCCGTTAACAGGAACCCCAGAGTTGGAGTAGTAGGGGTAGTACCCCAGGTGGCTGTGGTAGAAGATGGTGACGTTGGGTCCGCTGAGGGTTTCGTTGAGGTTCACTATGATGTCAAAGACACTGAGGTCCAGGTCCACCTTGAACCGGAGGCGGCACGACTCGGTGGGAGCGTTCCACACCACGACGAAAGGCCTGTGAGGGATCAGAGGCGCACGGGCCGGTTTCTCACCACCGACTTGGAACTGCACTCCGACGCCGAGCCACAAGGCCAGCGCGAGGAGAGGGAGCCCCATCTGTGCCATGGGTGCCGATTCTTCTTCATGGAGCAATTAGTGGTCCTGCACAGGCGGAGGGAGGGAAACGACATGTTTAGAGGGAAAACAAACACATCATGAGCCTCAGTGAGCAGAGATAATCAGATCAGATATGAACGGTGATCACTGGAGTGAATGCTCCAAATTCCACAACACAGCAAAAAAACAAAGCTCCTCTGTTCTCTGATGGATTGTGAACCATAAACGATGATGAAAGAGACGCCGAGTTCAAATCCTAGACCTGTGTGGACAGGAAGACGAACAGCATCTCTACTTTACTTTGCAATATTTATCATCCATTAAACCTCAGAGATGCTTTTACCACATTAAGAAGGTCCCACTGTGAGTGCTGCTGCAGGACTGAATTAATCGTTTCCCATTGATTTCATTTCCTGCACTTTTTCCTTTTAACAATGGGCTAATTAGGTTTTCTGGGTGAAATGTGCACTCTGCTCCTCTGGTGGTTCCTGAATTTGAGCATCATCTTCCTGCCCACAGTGGCTTCAGAGATAGAAATATAAAGAAGAAGCAAGCTGTCTGAGACAATTGTCTATGATAAAACCTCCAAAATGAGTTGCTGGTGCAGGTCAAAGGTCAAGATCATTAACAATGTACATTGACAACAGCTCAGTGACTGAATTTAAAGCTGAACCATCTGTTTCTGAAGCTCAAATAAATTATAACTATGCCGCCTCAACAAAAGCAAATGTTAAAAACTACCTGTAATAACGGAACAATTTTTGAGATGCATGTATTTGAGATTAACTTAGATTGACATGGAGGGTCGGGTTCATGGCCTGTGCTGCAGCCGCCATGAGGAGGTGATGTAGACGTTTTGGCTTCAATGTCATTGGTCAGGAAGAAGGGTTTGTTTATGAAATCAAGGTATCGCCATATGATTGTGAATTGTTTCAGGTTGAAGCTTTTATTTAAGTGAGTTTTTCCTTTAGAAACCACAAAGACAAGGCTTAAAGGTTCATTCTGCCGTTATATACACAAACATTTAGTCTCCTCAAAGCTCTGCCTTTTATTTTCTTCTCTGACATTCCTCTGAAACTGTTCCCCAGCTTTTTATGTAAGATCCACCCCCATCCCCAAAGCCCTCCCGTCTAATTGCTGTTGGCGCCCCCTCATATGCAAGTAATTCATATTTAAGTTTTTCCAAAGTCGGGGGAAAGACACATTGACCCTGCTCTTGGGAAACATCACCACTGAGGTTGCCTCGGAGGATTCAACGGAAAATCTCCGATCATCCTCTTTGCATGATGGTAACCAGAGCAGGGTTTGCAGGAAACCGCCGTTGGGCTGAGGCTTCTCCGACCATTTCAACTTTTCATTCATCACGGGAGGCCGATGCTCTCCGGAGACTTTTATGGCACGAGAACTTTACGATCGCTGAGATGCTGGATGCGGATCAGTGAGCGTAGAGCTGGAGGACATGACGGAGGACGCAGAGTTAAACTGTGAAAATGTTTCCTTCTAAACATTTTAAAAAGGCTGTAATTTATCTGAAACGTTCCTCGTGTCCAGCTCAGCTCAGTAAAAGCTTCTTTTTTTTTAAATGCTGTGAGCCTCACACCAGTTTCATAATCCTCCCAATGCCATGGTTTCTCTGGCCATGCTGATCCAAGACTAACTAGAGTGCGGTGAAGCCACTCAGGCTCTCCTCCAAACCACCGAGAGGACCGGAGCCACCACAAGAAAGACCCCCCAACGGCAGAGTCTGAGTCCAGACCGACACAGGAGACTCAGCTCGGTGTTTTGTCTCAGACAGACACAACAAGACGGTGAAAAACAGCTGAACTCACACTAATTGGATCCAGATGAAGACATGGAGGGAGGGGGTGAACTGTCAGCGTTAGCAAACCATCCTGATGTCTTGCCACACTCGAGGGTTGGCAGTGTCAGGCGGTCAGTCCACCTCTCTCTCTCTGCAGATTATAATATTTCAATAATTACAACCACTGGATGGATTCTCATAAATCTTATACAGACATTTATGGCCCTCAGAAAATCCTGAGTGCTTTAGTGATTCCCTGAATTTTCCTCTATTGAGCAAAACCATGAGGTTCATTTATTTGCCATGAATTTTGGTTTTTAACCAACATGGCACCAAAACTTGCAGTTTTCAGTCAGTCCCGATAGACCTCATGTTAAAATGTGAGAGTTTACAGCTGAATTAAACATTAATAAATAAACCCATCCTTTGTGACAAATGTACACTAAGGGGATAGTATCCCTTTTCTCCATTTTTGGATTAGTCAGAAAGTGGGCGGAGTCTGGTGATGGCCAAGAGGACAGTGGTGGAGCAGCCCATCATTATTTGTAATCTGACAGAATCAATCTTTCATATCTTATTGACTGTGTAGCACAATTTAGTTTTATTCACATATACATCAAAGTCTGTTTTACAAAAAAAAATATTGCAATGTATTGTCACGTTAAACCAAGCTAATAAAGTTGTTAATGAGCTACTAACCAGAACTTTCTTGCCTTCTTTCTGTTGGGGAGTTTACATGCATATTATTTCAGATAATATTTGACAGATTCTGCACCAGCTGAAGGAAAACGAAAGATTTTCATTGTAACACTACACTGTTTGGCTTTTAAGGCCAGGAGCGGGAGCAGCTAATGTGTTCCAATCCAATAAAGAGCGGGACAGTGAAGCTAATCTGCTAATCTGGCCGTCACAGCGCACAGCTCATGTGTTGGTTTGTGAAAAGCTTTTTAAAGTAATCAAACCCCCACAAACCAGTGTCATTAGAGAGCAACATGCTGACGACTAGAAGCCTGGAAGCAAAGCTCGGTCACTACTGTGTGTAGTTAGCTCATCAGACACGCGTTAGTGGTTTTGGAAACTCGTTCACATGATTGTACTTCACCGTTAACACAGTGACAGGCCAGATGTGATCAGACTGATTGGTGCCTGAGTCAGCTGGATTTTTATCTGTGGTGTTATGGCAGATGTGCGTGCAGATGTGGCGACGTTGCGTTCAGGGGTCTCAGTCTGGATTGGATGACTCGGGGTGATTGCATTTGATTCATGGACCAGCTCGTACAGTTAAGTCTGGAAAATATGAAGCCAGCCTCCAATTAACAGTTAATGATCCACTGTTAATGTCCAGGGAGCTGAGACAGAGCCACTGTCATTATTGTATGTGTGTGTGTATTGGGGGGGGGGGCATTGGGGTTGGGGTTAAAACCACAGAAACTCTGAGTCAGACGCCTGAATTGACTCCCAGCGTGTGTGGAGTTGCAAATGTGTCTGAAGATGAGGCCTGATCTACGAGCTGATTCTCCGGTCCTGATGTCTTCATGGAGCCGATCCATGATGAGGAAACCTGATCTAAAACCGACTGAAGAACCTCAGACCTGGTCTGGACCCAGATGGATCTGCACAGACCCAAACCGCAGCAAGATACTCTACTATATCTTCCCAATACTCTGTCCAGTTCACACCCGGTCGGCCTCATGAACCTGTCAACGGGCATCACGGTGGATCAGTGGTTCTACTCTTTCCTCACAGGTTCTAGGTTCGTTTCTTGGGCCTGCATCGGTTCTCCAGCTTCTTCTGGAGCCTGATGACCCTCTGACCTTTGCTCCAGCACCCCCTTCAGGACAAGTTTCACATCTTTAGCGCCAATGGTTAATCCATTTTCCTGTCCTGTACTTTCATAAGGACTAACTCAGGCCTCGGTCTACTTCAAACAAAACACTTGCTGGTTCGTCAACACATTAAATGAACTGGTGGATGTGAAGCCCACAGAGGCCTTCACCCTCCATCATCCCCACACACACACACACTGAGTCTATCTGGTTCATTTCCAGCCTTCAGTGGAGTCTTGATTATGTTCACGTGTGGTTTTCAGGCTGCGGTCGCCCCGCTGCACTTTCCAGATGTGATTTTAACGGGTTTTTATTAACACCAGGGCTCAGACACTTCACTGCTGCAGCGACAAGAAGCTGCGTTTTCACTTTTTACTTCAACAGTCCAGTCGTTAAGTTTGTCGCCTTTTTACCGATCAGTCTGTGCTGAATAACTCAAAGGAGCCTGAGAAATCTATCAAATAAGGGTGTTTGATGTAGAACTGAATTAAATTCAAATTATCTGGATGTCAGGAAACTGCATCTGTAACCAAGGGGATTTTTATCCATCCAAAGGAATGAATTTGTGATTTTGTGTTTTCTTGACTCAATATAATCAACTAAAGATCAGATATTAAAAAAAAATCCCCATCGTCCACAGAACATCCCAGCAATCCTCCAGTTAAACAACAAAATAAAGATGAAGATGACCTACCTTCCCGTGTCCGTCCATCCTGTGGATCTCGGCCTCCCTCTGGATGATTTCCTCACCTTTACCTTCAGACACAGGGACCGTCTGTGTGAAATGCTGCTGAACTGTCCCTCTGAACCCCGTCTCTCTCTCTCTCTCGGGGCCAAAGATGCCCCACTATTGTTGTTGTTGCCCCTCCTCATCAACAAGACCTTTGTTTACTGGACCAAACGGGAGCTGAAGCCCCGGACTGGGAACAGACCGGAGCCACGATTCAAGACCTGTTCAGGGTCAATTCTGGATTACATTTACCTCAATAATCAGAGACAACCTGGAACGTTGGTCTTCACGATGTGACAACATGGAGACAGTGTGTTATGTGACTCCTATTGGAGAAGTGGATTTTGCCTTGTGATTCAAGATCATGGGCAGAATCACAGTAAGGATTCCAGACCAGATACCTTAATCAGCAGGACCACCACCATGTGGAACAGGACGGGTTTACATCAGTCATACATTTCAAGTAGCTATGACACATAGTTAGGCCCGAGCGGCGAGTAGCACTCGCCCAGCGAAGGCCCTATTGTAATTCGTTCATGGCCCCAACGTGCACATGACCCCAAAGTGCAAGTGCCCCAAAGTGATCATGTGACAGACCCCGGGGGAAAAATTGCTATATTGAAATTGAAATGTTTATTATTAGGGCCCGAGCCAGTGACAACGTCACGGTCCGAGGACCCTATTGTAATTCGAGTGTCAAAAGAGTCGACATGTAAGTGGGCCAGAAGTAGCAAGGAACCAAGTAACCAAGTACGTAATAGATTACTCGTCATACCTGGCGCAAAATTCCCCGAAATGCAAAAGTTTATTCCTATTATTAGGGCCCGAGCGGCGACTGCAAGTCGCAGGCGAAGGCCCTATTGTAATTGCTATGTTTATTATTATTTTTGTCAACCTATGATCACGTTTTTCATGGCCTGAACGTGCATGAAAACGCGTAAATTTTGGCATGGACATCAGGCCTCGCGAAAAATTTGATATTTTAAAGTCGTTGGAAATGGGCGTGGCCAAATGGCTGAATAGCGCCCCCTAGAAAATTTCAAAACATCAGCCCCGCCTGTGCGTTTCACCTAGAGGCTTGAAATTTGGTGGGCTTACAGAACATGGCAAGACACACAAAAAAGCCTCTTATTGTCATGGTGAAATCCAAACCGGAAGTCGGCCATTTTGATTTGAAATTTTGACCTTTTTGACCTATCTCCTCCTAGGGATTTAGTCCGATTGACTTCAAATTGGCTACAGGGCATCGAGATGTCATGCTGATCAAAAGTTGTGCTCTATAAGTCTCTAGGTCAAAGGGCGTGGCTTCCAGGGCCTTGAGAATTTTGGCGACTTTTCGTTTGCTCGCCATTTCACCTTCGAACAGCTATAACACCCACATACTTTATCCGATCAGCTTGACACTTGCTGGAGATGATGCTGGCTCCGCCCTGAACGCGCCGATGTATTGTTTTCCCACGTCACTCATAGCGCCCCCCGGTGGTAACAGGAAGTGGCCAGGTTTTACTTTAACGTGTACTGATGGCACATAGTTGACCCCATCAACTTCATTCCACTTCTAAAACATGCAGAACCAGTTGGTGAAGCTACACCATGAACGCTGTGAAGCTACGAGCAATGGCGTCCGCGTGGTGACGCGGCGACTGTCGCCCCTCGCCATGAAATTACGTTTGCCCTTTTGATGGCTTTAATAAACTCGTATCATCATGAAAATTGATACACAGGTCGAGGGTGGGATGGTCTTTGATCTGATAGGGCGGCGCCTGTGGGCGGGGCCAAATGCCTCTACAGCGCCCCCTTGAAATTTTCAAAAACCCCTCCCCATAGGGGTTTTTTTGGAGTTGGAAGA
This sequence comes from Decapterus maruadsi, assembly GCA_030347415.2. Taxonomy (NCBI): domain Eukaryota; kingdom Metazoa; phylum Chordata; class Actinopteri; order Carangiformes; family Carangidae; genus Decapterus; species Decapterus maruadsi. The sequence continues at coordinate 29,745,778 of CM064893.1, read as the reverse complement.
TGAAAATCGGTACACATGTGTAAGTTGTCAAGGCGAACAAAAAAGTCTCTTGCACCATTGGTCTATTACAAACAGGAAGTCGGCCATTTTGATTTTACTCGCCATTTTGGCGTGATTTCCACACTTAGTACTTTAATCAACTTCTCCTTGGGATTTTGTCCAATTCACTTCAAATTGGCTACAGACCATCGAGATGCCATGCTGATCATTAGATGTGCAGCTCAGATCTCTACGTCAAGGGGCGTGGCCAACATGGCGCCGACATTTCTGATCCATCGCCATGCATATTCAAGCAGCTCTCTCTCCTACATACTTCATCCAAACTGCTTCAAACTTTCTGTACATGATCAGAGCCCCTCCCTCAACGTCTCCATGTGCTCATAAGCAATCTCACTCATGTCGCCCCCTTGTGGAAACAGGAAATGCAGTGTTTTGCATCAACATTGTGCGATTTGCTCGAAACTTCACACGTTTGATCAGGGTCAGCCCCTGAACACCCCTACCCGCATCTGGCATCGTAGCGCCACCTGGTGGACGAACAACACATTGCATTTTCCCGCTCCCGCAACGCTTTTTCGCCCTTTTCGCTTCGCACCACGGCCCCCGCGCGCCTCAGGCCCCCGCGGTCGCATGGGTCGAGCGAGGGCCCGTCATCGCCGCTTGCGGCTTTAATTATTATTATTATTACGGTTCCGGATCTCCCAGTTTGAACGCGATTTTGACCCCTTTCCCAAGACGAGAAACGGAGGACATTCTACACGCAGGGGGGGAAGGCGTGAAATTGCGATCTGGTGGTGGTCTCGCATGTGTGCGTGGCCAAATGGCTCCACAGCGCCCCCTAGACCGCGCATTGGAAATGAGGGTCTGCGTCACGGATTTGCACGAAACTTGGTATACTTGTTTATCAACCCGAGATCTTCAAAAAATTTCATAAAATGACATACTCTAAAATGAACAGGAAGTCGCCTATTTAGCCTCGAAGTCGGTTTCCTCAAAACGAACTCCTCCGAGGGGATTCGCCCGATCGGCTTCAAATTGGGTCCAGCACATGTCCAGACCTAGCTGAGCTTATCTTGTGCTCCCCACATCTGTAGGTCCAACGGCTTGGCCTTCAGCGGACCTCAAAGTTTGGCGACTGATTCGGGCCTCGCCAGCAACATACGAATGGCTCTCGCGCCCACATGCTTCATCGTAGACGCTTCAAACTTGGGCCATATGATGACGGCGTGTCACAGAACGATCCGACATATTATTTGCCTACGTCGCTCATAGCGCCCCCCGGTGGTACTCGAAAACGTACAACAATTCGTTAAAATTACGAACTTGGCCAAATTGACATCATTTCACTTCTACTACATGCAGACCCGGATGCTGAAGCTACATGATGAACACTGTGACCCTACGAGCAACGGCGTCCGTGTGGCGGCGTGGCGAAAGTGTCTCTTCCCAATTTCAAATACGTTTGCCTTTCACGCGCACATACTTCATCGTAGCCACTTGAAACTCTAGGGACATGACGATGGCTCTTCCCCGAACGTTTCGATGTATCACCTTCCTGCCTTGCTCATAGCGCCCCCCGGTGGTAACAGGAAGTACGTTAAAATTCATTAAAAATCCATAATTGCCCCCATCAAATTCTTCCCACTTCTAACACATGCAGAAGCTGTCGCTGAAGCTACATTATGAACGCCGCGAAGCTATGTCTAACGGCGTCTGTGTGGCGCAGCGGCGACTGGCGACTTTTTGCCGTCCAATTACGTTTGCCTTTTTCGGGGCCTTAACGAAGTCGTGACGTCACGAAATTTCATCCACAGGACAAGCATGACGAGCTCTTTCAGTTGATAGTGTTGTTTCCGATAAGCGTGGCAAAAGGCCTCTCTAGCGCCCCCTTGAAGATTTCCTGAAATTCCCCATAGACAAATTTTGCTTACTTTGTCGAACACATACGAAACTCGACGTATACATGTATCACACCCAAACATACAAAAAGTTGAATGGGAGCCACGCCCTTAACCCAACAGGGAGTCGGCCATTTTGGTTAGCATTTCTGGAACGCAAAACAAACTCCTCCCAGGGACTTCACCCGATTTGCTTCAAATTTGGTACAGAACATCTCCAGACCTAGCTGACCTTATCTTGTGCTCTGCACGTGTGCACGTCAAAGGGCGTGGCCGCTGTGGCACGGCCAAGTTTAGCGATTCAGCTAAGACGTTTGAAATGGTACCACGCCTACAGATTTGATCGCAGCTGCTCCAAACTTGATGGACATGATGAGGAGCTCAGCCTCAACGATCCGATATATTACTTTTGCTCGTGGCTCATAGCGCCCCCCGGTGGTAACAGGAAACGTCGGAAATTTGGTTCACAACCCGGACTTGACCCGCTGCGCATTTTCCATACGTGGTCAGAGGCCCGCCCTGTACGCCTCCATTTGATCGGCTGCTGCCTCGCTCAAGTCGCCCCCTTGTGGGCGCAGGAAATGACACGTTTTGCATTGCCTATGTCCGATACGCTCCAAACTTCACACGCGTGATCCGGGGACCGCCCTGAACGCGACGGACCACGTCCGGCTACCGGTCCCACGGGGGGGCCTGGGTCGCCGAGTGGCGTGGGTCGCCGAGTGGCGTGAGGCGAGGGCCCGCCATAGCCGCTTGCGGCTTTAATTATTATTATTATTCTTGCACTCTTAAAACGCCATTTTGACCCCTTTCCCAAACGCGAAAATTTTTCTACTTTTGCCCGGGCGTCCGGCCGGATCCGAAATTCGATATTTTTGGGTGGTCGCACCGGTCCGACGCGAAATGGCGATATAGCGCCCCCTACAAAGTCCAAAAAAGCCCATAGGGAATTTGGGTCACTTTGTCGTAGACCGACGAAATTCGGTACACATATGTATCTCACCCAGATATACAAAAATGCCTCTTAGCGTCGTCATGAAATGTCGACAGGAAGTCGGCCATTTTGATTTGATCGTTTTTGGCGCCAAATTAATGCGTCCAAACCAATTCGCCCGAACGGCTCCAAATTTGATGGACAACATCTTCAGACCTAGCTGAGTACAGCTTGTGCTCCGTAGGTCGATAGGTCAAAGGGCGTGGCCTCTGGTGGGCGCCAAAGTTGGGCTCGAGCGCCATCCAAATTCGGTTGGCTGTCACGCCCACATACATTATCCTAGCAACTTCAAACTTGAATGACATTACGGCAGTGAGTCCCTGATTCGCCCGATATATCAATATCCCACTTTACTCAAAGCGCCCCCCGGTGGTAACAGGAAGTCACTTTTTTTACATAAAGAAGTTAACTCCGCCCACAGATTTTGCCCGACCAACTTCAAATTGCCTACAGACCAGCGAGACGCCATGCTGATGTTATCTTGTGCTCCGTAAGTCTCTACGTCAAACGGCGTGCCTGTAGTGGCTTCCGAAAGTTTTTCGCCTTTTTCTTTGCTCGCCATTTCAACTTTGACAAACTGTCACGCCCACATACTTCATCCTATCAACTTCATCCTTGCTGGGCATGACGATGGCTCCGTCCTGAACGTTTCGATGTATTGATATCCCACTTCACTCAAAGCGCCCCCTGGTGGTAATAGGAAGTCACTTGCGTTACAAAAACATTGACTCCGCCCACAAATTTAGCCCGATCATATTGAAATTGGCTGGGGAACACTGACATGCCATGGTGATCAAAGTGTCAAAACCGCAGGTCTCTAGGTCAAAGGGCGTGGCTGATTTGGCTTCACAAAGTTTGCCGCCTTTTTGTTTGTTCGCCATTTCACCTTCGAACTGATGCTCCGCCCACACACTTCATCCTATCAAGGTCAATCCTGCTCCAGATGACGGTGGCTCCGTCCTGAACATTTTCATGTATAAACTTCCCATGTACCTCCTACCACTCCTCGTTGGTAACAGGAAGTGTCCTGCTTGGCGCCTTTATTTTTCCTCGCCATTTCGCCTTACAGCTCCTGCCAGGCCCACATACTTCATCCTATCAACGTCTCCCGTGCTGAACATGACGATGGCTCCGTCCTGAACATTTTCATGTATAGACTTCCCACGTACGCCCACCGGTGGTTGCAGGAAGTGACACTGCTTTACACATTCACTTACATGGGCAGATTCAATTAGATTTTACCAGGGGTGATGTCAGTCAGCCACTGAACAAACCTGATACAAATACTCCCTCCGGTGGTCATGACCTGCTTTACACTTACATTACACTTAGAAGGCTCTACCGCCCACATACTTCATTCTATCAGCCTCAAACTTGCTGAAGATGATGATGGCTCCACCCTGAACGCTCTGCTGTGTGTCACGCTCACTTTACTCAATGCGCCCCCTGGTGGCAACAGGAAGTGACCTGGTTTACATTTACACTGTCCGATTTAATTCAAACTTCAGGGGTTTGATCCCGGTCAGGCCCTGATCACACCTACCCACATCTGGCTTCATACAAATACGCCCCCTGGTGGTAACAGGAAGTGACCTGGCTTACATTTACATTGTCCAATTTACTTCAAACTTCAGGTATTTCATCCCAGTCAGCCCCTGATCACACCTACCCACATCTGGGTTCATACAAATGCGCCCCCTGGTGGTAACAGGAAGTGACCTGGCTTACACTTACATTGTCCGATTTAATTCAAACATCAGGTGTTCGATCCCGGTCAGCCCCTGATCACACCTACCCACATCTGGGTTCATACAAATGCACCCCCTGGTGGTAACAGGAAGTGAACTGATTTACATTTACACTGTCCGATTTAGTTCAAACTTCAGGTATTTGATCCCAGTCAGCCCCTGAACGCCCCTACCCGCATCTGGCTTCGTAGCGCCGCCTGGTGGACGAACCACGCGTTGCGTTTTTCCGCTCCCGCAGCGCTTTATCGCCCTTCTCGCTTCGTGCCACGGCCCCCGCGCGCCTCAGGCCCCCGCGGTTGCATGGGTCGAGCGAGGGCCGACAACGCCGCTTGCGGCTTTAATTTCCTGTTGTAAACTAATAAAAACATCTCAATAAAACCATCTGAGACACGTCAAACCTTCAAGAACACATCAGCTCAACCGTCCCTATGTCCTTGGGTCAAATTTGACCAGCTGTTAATTTTTTTATATTAGAAATATTCCATAGCATCTTCTCAGTTCATATTTGACCTGGTTATGACTATGATGCAATGGGTCGCATCACATTTGTAGTTTCAAAACAGTATTTTGACTAAATTATGACTCAATAGGTATATTTTTATGTCAATGAAGTCTTTTGATCATAAAAAGTACAAAAGTTGATTGAAAAGGTGTAATGCAATTGTTGGATAATAAAAATCAGATTAAATCAGTTTAGGACAAAAGTTCGGTACAAAGGTCAAAGCTCCAGACGAACTAGACGAGTACAGAGAACAGGGCTTTGGCGTCTCCAGCTCTGATCCTTGACTCTGCACTGACCCGCGGAAAGGTGTTGTTCTCATTCAGGTTTCATGCTCAGTCAGGTCCAGGAAACATCTGGAGGATTATAAGCCGGCAGTGGTAGCCGCACCTCTGCATCAGCATCACAGAAACGCAGAGGATCATCAGTTTACGTCTGCACAAACACACAGAGTTCACTTTAAACCACACTTCCTCCCAGCTGCACGCAACAGCATCACCTGAAGCCGACTGCAGAGCAGCTTAGAGCGGCTGAACACGAGCTGCATCCGATAAGATCAGAGAACATTCCTTCAGCTGGAGAAACAAGTGAACTGAGGCTGCACCTCGTCAAGAAATCCCTTCACAGCTTCCTGCGCTGCCCTCAGCGACCTCGGAGAAGATCCTGAACCTGCTGAGACAGAAACCAAAGGTCGGCCCTGTCAGCTTTCCATCAGAGGGAAAAGACAGACGCCTCAAAGAACTGTGGGAAAGAAAGTGACTTACACAGGATTTACCCAGAGAACAGGAGCGGTCAAAAGTTGAAAAATCTCTCCTTTGTGTTAGGGTGAACAGAAGTCATCAACGGTTTCTATAGTGAAGCACTGAAAGTTCAGATTTTACCCACTGTCATTAAACATTTGAAGAATAAAAAGTCACTACATGGATTACTCTCACAGTTAGTTTGTACCAACCATTTGTACATCAAGATATGCATTTACAAGATGAAGATAAAGAGCAAAAAACAAGACAAAATTGACCTGTCAATCAACACAAACTCATTTTGACCTGAGAGCTGCGAACCTTTTGAAGAAATATGCACCTTTTGACTAAGAAGTACCTCGAGCATTTGGCTCCAATGACTTTTCTGTCCGTAAAGTCCTGGGAAGATGATGACGATGACGTATGGAGAAGCAGTGGAGGCCAGTTTACTAAACCTTCAGTCCAGAAGGTGATAAAGGCTACAATCAACGCTTACATATTGTTCCACCCGCTTCTTCAACATGTTATCGGTTAAAAACAAAGCTAAACTCACACTCACACCACAGCTCCTCCTTACACAACAGGTCCATCACACACATTATTGCAACCTCAGTAGAACAGGACATCACACACCCACTCAACACCCACCTCACCCCTCTTCCCTCAGGACGCAGAGGTGCAGAAGCCTCAACCCGGCCATCATACTGTAGAGATCCTGAACAAAAGGCCTAGATGTCCAGGCCAGAGTGTTGATAAATGTGTTGTACTATGTGGGTTTTGTGTGCTTGCTCTGTCCTTGTGGTGTAATGAAAAGGTCATGTGAAAAAGAATTTCCCCAACAAGAGACAATAAAAGTCTAGAGTCTACATTACAACAATGTGTCACTGGTTCCAATCCGGTAAGAAAAGTACCAGGAACTAGAACTTAGTTGGACTAAATCAAGATCCTGGTTCCTGATCCACAGAGTTCTTCAAAAGGTCCCTGTGTATAAAGTTCCTGCAGCTGGAATGAGGCTTTTGTGTGAAAACGGGGTAAGGTCATGTGAAGTATGTCTTTCATCTTTATCCATCCACAGATTAGCCAGGACCTCCGGAGTGATGCTGGGGTCGGCGAGGAGCAGCAGCAGCAGCAGCAGCAGCTTGGCTCCATGAAGCAGAGGGTGGAGGTGAAGAAGTTCCTGTCAGCTGTGGAAACACTGGAAAATGCTGAGCAGGGAGTTCGGATGTAAGTTCAGGCCGGCGTCCATCGAGCTTTGTCATCAAGTCTTAATCTGGCGATGCAAGCGTCCAGGACCTTCACACCGTACATGATCAGACAGAATTGTTCTCTGCAAGTTTTCAGACTTCAAAACCATTTAAAAGTTGCATTTACTGAACAGTTTGCATGTATTGATCTATATGCAAACTGATCTACTACAAAAACTACAATAGTTATCTTCTTCAAACTTCTGTTTGTTCTCACTGTTTTGGTCTCAGAGATCAACAACTAAATTATAATGAAATCTACTGTAGAGTCCCACAGTGGGATCACCGCCCACCCTGGACGTCAACAGGCTTCAGGATTGTTGTGGCTGCTCAGTTGTGTTCAGCAGCGTAGTCAGAGAGAGTCACACTGTCAGACTGTCTGATCTGTCAATGAAATGTCTGCACAGGAAACGGCACAGACAGACAGACATTAGGACTCCCATCATGCTGTTCTGCAGCGGGTTTTTTTTATTAGATTACTCTGAGGCTGAGGCCGAGTGGGAGAGAGGATCCCAGGTTACATCTGGGCCACCGGGGAGGATTCTGGGAAGAGGACGTCGTTGGTTCAGCCCATTGTCTGCAGCCTTTTGTTGTTGGTTTTTTTTTTTTTATTTAGACAAAATAAAGGAATTCTGTTTTCAATTAAAAACAAACCAACTATGAAACTCATTTTGTGAAGATATTTTTTATTTTTGGAGCTTATGCCTCAGATTGTACCGAATGTTTGAGGCGTTTGTGCAAAAGGAGCTCATTATAAGGCCATAGAAATGTTTTACTGTCATGAGACCTCCAGCAGTTTGACTGATGTTTATAGTCGAGTGACGGCTCCCTCTAGTGGCCATGGTAACTACAACAGGAGTGAAGGAGGACGTGATGTTACACACTCACTGAGCTCATGGAGGCAGCAGGTAATTGAATGGGTCAACCAAACATTGGACCAAAACCATGGCCATGAGCTCATGATGTGCTTATTATTGTACCCATGACGACAAAGGTCAACCTAAGCATAGTCTTTCCTTAGTGGCTTTGGAGCCTAAACCAAACTAAACCTTCACCACAGCTTTGTCACGTAGTCAGAGGGTTAGTTATGTTCCTGTCATGGTTCCTCTGCTGATCCAGAGTCAGGTTGAACATCAACCTTGTGGGATTTGGTCATAATTTCTGCGTGAAGTCTTGAGTCATACTTGGCTTCCAAGGTCACCATGATCTTTGACTTGTTATCTTTGAGTCCTAGTCGGACATTTGTGTCCTTCAAGGCATTTCTGAGACATTGGAGCCAAGACAATGGGACATACAGAGATGTGTAGACCTAACTCTGCAGGTCTGTCAGGGCTGGAATGAGGGACGGTGCCCTGCTCATGGGTTCGATTGATAAATGCAAACATGTTTTGCTCAAATTAAATAAAAAGATTCATAAATTTTCAACTATAAGCAGCATTTTTACATCTAATACAACTTCTACTGTCAATATAATCCTTTTCACCAACTAGGGTCATGTTTCTGCGGTGTGAGATCAGATGAGCGGTGAATATCTGTCGCCATCTAGTGGTCAAATTACCAAACTACAGTCTCACACTACGCTCACTTATCTGAGATAGATAGATAGATAGATAGATAGATAGATAGATAGATAGATAGATAGATAGATAGATAGATAGATAGATAGATAGATAGATAGATAGATAGATAGATAGATAGATAGATAGATAGATAGATAGATAGATAGATAGATAGTTAGATAGATAAGATAGATTACTCACTGTATGTCTTGTTGTCTCTTATTTGTTGTGATTCTTAAACCCTAAATTAAACTCATATCAACTCAGAATTTGCCTCTTAAAACTGCACAAAAACAAAAATACTGCAATATTGATTGATTTCTAGTATAATTTATGATCTAAGGAGCAGAAAATAGGCCAGAATGTTTCAGATTTTGGTGAAAGGGGTTTATATAAGATTTATTCAACAGACCGTATTTGAGGTTGTTGAAGAAACTAGAGAGGAAAAAACAGGAATCCTCATGCGAGTCTGATGCAGACGAGACAGACTGTAGAGAAGAGAAATGTGAAAATGTTTTTGTCTGACAGAAAAACTGCAGGAGGACTGACGGAGGACGAGATCCTCATCAGCATCCGCTTCACGGCAGATCCACAACACCTGCAGGAGACGAGACAAAGGCAGCAGGTGATCAGCATCCAATTTATCTCAGTTTGGCAGAATTTACTCTGCTGGAAATCTGCTGCCTCAGAAACAACCACATCGAGACCCCCCCACCCCCGACCCCCCCTCCTCCCTGCCCCCTCTACCCCTCACCATCTGTTAGCATTGAGATAATCAGTGTGGTGTGTCTCTCACAGGTGGATGGAACCAGATAAAAACAGACAAAACTCTGATGATTCAGGAGGAAACGGCTCCAGAGCCACAGAGTGGAGGCTCCTGTGTTCAAAATACTCATCATGGACCATATTTTCCTCCCACCCTGTATTTACTGTAGGTCTCAATGCTCAATAAATATGGTTTTATATGCAAGCCTGGTCGCCCAACCCTCCTCTCCTCCAGGTGCATTAAAATCGAGCGGTTGGTCAGGTTATTTATCATCTACCATGTTACCATGTGTGTATCTGTGTAGGAGGCTCTGATCGTACGAGGTTGGTTTTCAGCCAAGAGACGCTGGGTGGACGACAGAGAGACTCCATTCTCCCTGGAACTAGTTACTAGTCATTGGTTTCAATGGTTTTCAAAGTGGGGTCTGGGGACCTCCAGCGGTCCTTGAGAGGCTTCAGGGAGTCCCCAACTGTTTCTTGAAATACCAAGAAATACCACCTTTTTCTAGAATTTTTGCCCTTTTTAAAAAAAAATTTTTAAGCAATTTAACCACTTTTTCTAGATTTTTCTTTACACTTTTAAAAAAATTTTTTTTTTTTACCAGTTTCTTCTATATTTTTTTTAACTTTTGAGAAATTTTACCACTTTTTTCATGAAAATATTTTCCTTTTTCTTACCATTTTTTTGAGAAAATGTTTGATTTGATTTGATTTTTTTAGAAATCTAGAATTTTTAAAAAAACTTTTTTGAAAATTTTTATCACTTTTTTGTACAAAAAAAAAATTCCACAAATGTAATGTTCTTCAGCCTAAGAACAAATATTTATGTTAAGGTAAAATCCTGCATAGTTCTGCATAGTTCCTCTTTAAATTTGCTTATTTTCAACACCAGTCCATAGGCGACTCTTCTAAAAACACAGAGCATATTATCATCAACAGTATGAGATAAAACAAAGTTCATGATCACAACCGTAATATAACAATGAGAAAGTCCGTATTTATACATTAGAGCAGCGTTGTTTTGCTTTTAACCATGCTTTTAGTCCTCTATTACAGGAGTTTGTATCAGTCTCCAGTTTCAGTTGTGTGGCTAAAGTGTTCAATAGGTTAACCCCTTTTATTGAGAAGGCAGACTGTGAATGTACCATGTATCAGGTCTTCAGGTCATTCAAACCCATTTATCTTCTTATTAAGATAGTTATGTTTCTTTGTGTTCAGACAAACCAGTAAGGAGATGTTACCTTCGGTTCTGATGGGCGATTCACACGACACGGACACAAAAAGACAAAGCAGAGCAGGAAAACCTCAAATCAGCAATCACAGGTCACTGCAGAAGAAACAACCACATCATGGACACATTCAAGAGGCCAGATAAACACAAATAACACAACTCGCACCACGACTGGTCTGGAGACTCAGGTTTGTCCAGTCGGGTTGTGGTTCTGTGATATTTGTGAATGAATGGTGCTTTAACTCCTCCTGTTTGGCCTCTGCTCGGTGTTTTATACCGTCGAGTGTCTAGAAGCAGCTGGTGCACAGATTAGTGTTAGTGTTAATGCCACTGATGGGGCTTTAAACGCAGCAGCAGCCGGCCGGCGGGCGGGACCTGCAGGACACCGACCTCCGCTGCCGTCTGTCCATCTGCCGCCCATGCCATCACAACCCTCACCCTCATCTCCTCTGCTTTGATGAGGAATCTGAAGTTCATTAAAGTTATTTTGTTATCCCAACATGTGCTGCAGCTCCAAGTTGTGGTTTTTAATGTGTAAACAAATGGGCTGTTTCAATTGGTGTGGAGGTAAAACATCACAGATTACAAGACCAACACTGCAATAATAGAAAAGGCAGGAGTTCATTGTGTTACTCTGTAATGAGTTTTCCTGTGCAGTAAACTGCTGAAGAATGCAGGATATCTATATCTACAGGATGTTTTCCTAGAAGGTCTTTACAGAGGCACAGATCTTTTTCACTGACAGAGGCAGTTCAAAAAAACTAAACAAAAACACTGACTCCTCATGCAGTCTCAGTGGGTTGCCTCCCACCGTGAGGCCTGTACAAATACCCAAAGAGCAATTAAACATAGAATATTATGAAGGGAAAAAATATAAGATAAACAAAACCAACTGCACATATGTTAAAATATGTACCTTAAATGTAAATAATATCAAATGTTACTGATAAACAAAGCTTTTTGGAGGGACCTCTTACTTCTGTGTCTTTCTCTGTGAAAATAACATGTAAAGGAGAAACAGCTTATACTTAGACTATATAGGACTTATTTACGTAATACAAACACTTAGAATTGTTTTTAAATCATTCTCTATATGTCTAGAGAAATCTTGCTTTATTATCGTTATTATGTGGTTAAATTGAATATTATTTTATCATTTCACCCCAAACAAAGCCATCAAATACACACAAAAATCTTCAGTAAATTATAAATTATTTATTTACTTTTTTTTTTTTTCGTTTTTGCTCCATCTGGCCCCTCCCCTCGCTGCGTCACGCTGCCACCCCGCTCCACGCGCTCCTCCCTTTCCCTCCGCAGAGCTGGAGCTGCATTCCTGCTGCCACATCGGACCGAACCATTCCGAGTTAGCAACGACATTTTTTAGCTTCGCAACGACCCCCAAAACACAATCTCTATTAAGTTTTCACGTACAAATAATGTAAAATAATGTATTAACACTCACATTCTCAGCGATTTTATAATGTTATCCATATTTTAGTGAATAAATACAGAGTTTGTCCATAGCAACACCCCCCCTCTCATCCCTTTTAAAGTGGTCCGCTCCGTCCTGGTGCCATGTTGGATGTACGCATCGCCGCTGCTGCAGCTGCCGGAGTTTCCGAATGAAAGTTGAGCGTTTAACCGCCTACAGACAGAAAACGATAACTTATTTTTCCTATTAACGCCGAAATTAAGGAGTCTAGAGTCTTTACTTCACGGGGCCAAGCCTGGGAACCACTCACCGACTCCCCCCGTCCTCCTCCTTCTCCTCCTCCTCCTCCTCCTCCTCCTCCGCCCTCCAGCCCGGAGTCGGACTCAGCGGAGATGATCCGGTTGCAGGCCACAGCAGCAGCAACCGGAGCCCGCATGGATTTTCTGTAATCGGTTAGAGTTTGCAACCGCATCGTTTCGGGAGGTGGGAGTGGGTTAACCGACCCTACGGGGGGAGAAGCTTTCGGAGCCATGAACAGCCACCCGCCGAACCGCAGGGTCGCTAACGTCGGCTCGCTGCTCCTGACGCCGCAGGAGAACGACTGCCTGTTCGGCTACCTGGGCAGGAAATGCGCCGTAAGTTGTTTTTGTTTATCACCTGCACGTTCAAGACACAAAAAGCTGCAGATAACATCCACTCAGGGGGATATATATATTTAAAATACGTATGCATCCTCCCTTTTTAATCATGAGTTGGTATGAAGCAGCAGAAACACGGTCTGTGTGTGTGTGACCCTGGTGCTACAATGACATCTGCGACCCTCGACCCCCTTGACGTCGTTGCTGTTGACATATTATGTATTTTTCAAACAAATAGGCCTATAAACCTGTTTAGTTCCCTAGCTCCTGTTCCATGGCTGCAGATTGAAGCTGCAGACCAGATCCTGCTGCAAACTGTTTCTGAAAAAAAGCCTCAACTTGCAAGTTGCTCTGAAGCTAAATGCGGCTTGTCAGCGTTTTTTTTTTAATGCACCGACTAGTCATGATAGAAATAAATACGAAGTGAATTAAAACATTAATAACAAACGCAATAACATAAAACTATCAGCTGAAAGTCAGGCTAATAGCTTCATTTTAGTTTGTTTACATCAGTAATGTGTCTGTTGGATGTTATTATGAACATGTCTGGAACAGGAAATGCTCATTTTATCTTCCATATATCATGTAAACATTCATTATTTCAGAGGAATTGATTTGAGCTAATCAAATTTGAGTGTGGGCTTAATTTGGGCTCTAGGCCATGTAAATATGTTAGCTAGCTGCAGAGTCAATAAAGATATGCTTTGATATCTTTTAATGCGAATTTAAGTATTAAGTCAATGAAAAATGCATTAAAAACTATTCAGATCATCTTTTAATCTTTCAAGTTATCGATCAAGTCTGTTTGCAGATTCTTCACTGGGAGGATTTGATGATGATTATTAGAGTTTTTGGACCAAATAAGCATTTTAAAACCCTTTGCTCGGTGATGTGTATGTTTTGTTGTTGTTGCAACACATTATATCAACTTAATAATTAATACAGTAAGTGCAGTAGGTATCAGAGGTTCAGTTTATTTAATTAAGTGTGCTGGACCAACGCATCGTGTGCATTACCTCCAGGCACTTTGCAGAGAAAGGTCAAGACAGTTCCCACCAAGAGCAAACACTGCAACACGGAGAGCTGGAAAAACTCCCTTTTTTTTAAACTTTATTATTCCAGCTCCAATTGACACAGTAAATAATCGCTGTGGTGTGAAATCTAACCACAGTTTATCTGCAGAAACACCTGGAAGAGCAGGAAGGCTTCAGGTGGAGCGCCGGCCGGACGCGTCCCGCTGCAGTTACAGCTCCTAATGTCAGGGTTGTTGGGAAGTTTTCTTGGATAACAACACGTCTCTGATCAAATATTATCCCAACCCTGCTCCGAAAATGGAAGAAAAGTTAGTGGCACAACATCTGGCTCCAAGTCGTAATTGGCTCCTATTTAGTCTAAAAATAGCCCTGCCCTCCTCGCTACCATTGTTTTTATTGACTTGATTGAAAACATCATGGAATTCTGTCGTTTCCAGTTAGAAATCCCCGGAATGCTGAGTCATGTTTAAAAAAAGGAGCGTTTCCTTCCACTTCATCAACGATGGCTGTTTGTCCTCCTGACGTCTGGAGACAGGAAGTTGTTGTTATCGGTGACGCTGCCACTCGGGACGACCACGACTTCACTTTTTAGTTCGTTTTAAAGGCGCAGTCCGTAACTTATTTGTTTTTTTTATCAGCAAAAATCAAATATTCGAATCACACCTCTATACAAATGAAAACTTTCTCGTACCTTGGAATGAGTCGTTACAAGTCGTTACGGGGTGTTCCCACCAAACGCGATAACGCGTATTCGCGCGTCGAGTTTACATGTAAAGTCAATGCAGAGACGCGATTAGACGCGTCATCGCGCCGGGCGATGCGATGGACGCGATGGCGCGGCGCGATGGACGCGTTGGCCGCGAAAAATCGCTTCCATCGCACCGCCCGGCGCGTTGAACGCTTCATCGCTCGAGTTGAAATAATTAACCACGACAGCCAAACCGTTGAGATCCTCACCGACGGCGGAGCGGTAGTGCTTGTGTTTCCCTCCATGGTTGCCCTGGCAGTTTAGTCAGAGCGAGTCTATTGACAATAAAAGTTATCTGGTTTAGTTTTTATTCAGATCCCTATGAGCTGCAGCAAAGCCACAGCTCTACAGTGTTGCTTTTCCGGTGCTGTTACAAACGTTTCTGGTTTGAATGTTCGGACGTGAAGGCACATTATCACGCTGTTTTCAACCAGCGGGGGCTGTGAGCCGGCAACGCCGTCCCCAAGCACTCACAAGCGGTCAGTCACACAGCAGTGTCACGGAGCTGTCTCCTCCGACAACATTTCTCCTACTATTTCATTCTCCCGTCGATCATGGCTGGAATAACCACCGTAGCTTCACTGTCCCTGACCCTGTAGATGGGACAGGAACAGCGGTGCAGGTCGGCTGCAGCGGAGGAGACAGCTCCGTGACAGCGGTCTCGGCAGCGGGGATGTCGGCGCTGTGAGCCGGCATCCCCGCAGCCAAGCACTCACAAGCGGGCAGTCACACAGCAGTGTCACGGAGCCGTCTCCTCCGCTGCAGTCGCTGTTCCTGTCCCATCTCCAGGGTCAGGAACAGTGAAGCAACGGTGGTTATTCCAGTCATGGTCGACGAGAGGAGAAATGTTGTTGTTTGGCCGGGCTTCGCGCTACGCGATGCCGCGATGAGGCGTTTTTTACATTTTGGACCAGCGTCAAAACTGGAGCGTCTAGCGCGACGCGATTTCATTTGACGCGCGTTTAATTCGCGTCCATCGCGTTTGGTGGGAACACGGCGTTAGAAACACATCAGTGGGCGACGCACCGAACCGAGGCGGCCATGTTGGATCCTGACCGTAGGTAACCATGGAAACTGAGCAGAGCTGTCGGCTCGGCCTGTTAAAACTGTCACCACTGTGTAGTGTGAGGAAGGATGGAGGCACTGGTGTTGCATTCAGGTGCAGTCGGACAGACGGCCGTCGACAAACCAACCGGATGTTGTTTTACTCGGTCGGACCACTTGTTTACGTCTGCCCCATTTCACCTGAATGCAACATCAAGAATACGTTCAGATATGCAGCCGCGCCGCTACATGGGGGCAGTTCCTCCATTCTGGGGCTTTAAACACCCCAGGAACCTGAAGGCAGCATCTGAACACAGCTTTTATCTCTGCAGCGAACGCCAGCTGGCTTTTATTGGAAACCTTCTTGGACGAGGACAAAAAGCAGTAAAACCTGCGCGCCTGCAGCGGTTTGATCTGATGTAATGTGGTGGCTGCAGACGAGCTCAGCAGGTTTTTTAATGTCAGAGCGGCTGCAGGTCTCAGAGGTGAGCTGCATAGAGCTGGAGCTGAGCCTGCAGGCCGGACTGCAAGAAGTCAAACACCTGAGCATGAATAGGCAATTTTTACTGCGACCGGTTGGGTTGCACTGACCAGTCGGTCTGGATCATGGAAGATAAAAACTGTCGGGCGGCGACTGAAATGTCTCTGCAGCCCCAGGTGTCAACATATCTGGTTTCTAGATTTTATTCCCTTGTTAATTAAAGTTAAACCTGTTATTCACCCACTGAGGGAATAACAAATAATAACACTAAGTCAATGATTGACCGAAAAGTCTTTTTATATCTCAAACAAAAAACTCTGCAACGCAGGAAGTGGGAAGAAGTCCAGGTGTCACCAGATAAGTGGTGTGTAATTCAACTCCACCATTGTTGGTGTGAGCAGAGTGAGTCTCAGTTAAAGAGCAGCGTTTAGGACGACTTGTGTTCAGATGGACGGCTGCTGCTGCACTCGGAGCGTGTTTCCCAAAGCGGGATTAGAAAGTTAGACAGATATCTGTGACCGTATCAGAGCTGAGTCTGATGATACGGATTTGAATCTAAAAAAAAAAAAAAGAAAAAAGTAAAAACACGGGTTGTTACGTTTGGGTTTAGGGTTTAGTTACGTAAGGTGATGGTTTCTTAAATAGTCAAAAAAACACAATTTCAGAGAATATGAGATATTTTATAATCTTCCTAAAGTTTTGTGGTTAATTTGCTAATCCGGATTTGTGGAGCGCCGCTCTGCACTTTAAAGGTCTGTGAGTGGAGGAGGCTGAGAGCATGCACAGTTTGAGAATTACTGAATTAGATTCTCTGGGAAAACGGCGGCCATGTTGCTTTCATCATCATCTTCTGTATCCAGGTTGTGTTGAACTGTTACCAAGCAACGGAAACCTCTCAACCGGATGCTGGAGTCCTGAGACCAGTGGTTCTCAACCTGGGGTCGGGGGACCCCGAGGGGTCTTTGAGAGATCTGAAGGGGGTCCCCAGTTTATTTCTTGAAATTTTACCACTTTTCTAGAAGTTTTTATTTATTGATGTTTTTTAATTTTACCACTTTTTCTAGATTTTTTTTTTTACTTTTTTCTTTGAGAAATTTTACCACTTTTTCTAGAAAATTTTTACTCTTATTTTGAACATTTTTTTCTAAAAAAAAAAGTTGTTTTTTTAATTTGACCACTTTTTCTAAAAAAAAGATTTTTTTAATAAATTTTACCATTTTTTTCTTGAAAATTGTACTTTTTATTTTGATTTTTTTTACAAAAAATTTTTTTTACTTTTTTGTTCATTTTTTCGAGAAAATTGTTACTTTTTATTTTAAAAAATTTTCACGAGAAATTTTACCACTTTTTTGAGAAAATGTTTTACTTTTTTATTTTTTACTTTTTTTGGAGATTTTTTTTTACCACTTCTTAGAAGTCCTAGAAATGTTTAAATGTTTTTGGAAAATTGGACCACTTTTTTTCCAGAAATTTCTCTCCAATATTTCCAAAGATTGGCCCCAATTTAAAAGTATAAAAAAGTAATGTTCTTCAGTCTCAGAACAAATATTTGTGTATTTCTGGTGTTTACTTCTACATTTGGTCCAATGGGGGTCCGTGGTCTAATTTGTGTCAATTTCAGGTCCTTGATGTACAAAAGGTTGAGAACCAGTACCTTAGACAGAAAGGTAGAACCAGGGCCCAAGCAGCTGATTGGTTGATTCCTGTCACGTGACCAAAGCAGCTCCAGCCATGATCAGAAAAGTTGATCTTTTTACTGTCAAAGCAAAATAATTCTCGTTTTTTTTTTTAAGGTTCCAGTTTTATCTTGAAAACTCTGTTGCCTTTAGCATTTACTGTCTCTTAGTATACAGTTTAAAAAAACACATTTTTCTCTCATGAAAACAAAACTTAACTCTGACCTCACACTGTAACACAACAGACTGAGCTTCCAGTTCCAGATCTGGAAGTTGTTGCAGGAATAATTAATGCGAGGCTGCAAACAGCATTTATTTTGAGTTTATCTGGCTTTTTGTCAGTGAATGATTTAAAGTCCATTAAAACGTCAGACAATAACAAAATAATGATGAATCATACTTTCCTCCAGCTCAAGGTTGACGGCTACACATTTTCAAAACACTGAGAAAACGCAGACAACACAACACTCAAACTGGAGAAGACGTGTTGGAAAACCTACATTCTCCTTCTTTTGTCGTTTTATTCTGGTCTGCTCTAGTTTTTATCCAAGAGCTGAAGCTCGCGGCACGTTTAGATGAAAAAACTGAATTATGACCAACAAAGAACTTTTTAAATGTGAAACCAGTGGAGACCTATTCAAGAACATCGGAATTAATGTATTCATAAGTGAAATTATTAACTTTACCGATGATCCATCAAGACTCCAGCGCTTTAATCGCACCAAGAAAATCTATAATGTTTACGTGATAGTCAATAAAGTTTACTAAACGTTGACCTCCGTGGCTGATCGATGCATCTGCCGAAAATAAAACAAAGAGCTTCGACTTCTGCTCGTTTCTGTGGAATCGGATCGTGTGCAGTTCCAGTTTCCAGAGTTCATGATGACATGTTCAGATGTTGGGAATAGTCGGGAAGCTGATCTCTGAACTGGTTCGTCTATAAACCGTCAGTCAATAAAGAAACGTCTTGGTTTTGTCCTAAAACCATAAAAGCTTCAGCTTCAGCAGCCTGATGTTTACAGATGTTCTGTTGTGGTTGATGGAGGACTGAACGGCGTCGATGCCTCGGTGTGTTCGATGCCGAGGCGCGGCACGCTGCTGCAGGCGGTGACGTTCCTCGGAGCCTCGATGAGGCTTTTAACAGGCGACCGTTGACCTTTCCCGTGTGATGCCGAGCGCTGATTTCATGGTGAAAAGTGTTTCCTGCTGCTCCTCTGACCTGCGCTCATAAATCACAGAGGAGGAAACCGGCCCAGCGGCATTTCCTCCTCCTCCTCCTCCTCCTCCCCCCCTCCCTCCTCGGTGGCTGGAGTTTGCAGAGGGACGGATCCTGGCCGAGGATTTAACGCAGCGTGACCTTTTGCTGAAACCTCGAAAACCACAAACCACAGCGGTCCGAGGACGGGCCGGTGCTGAGGACAGAGCAGCAGCAGCAGCAGCAGCAGCAGCAGCAGCAGCAGCAGCAGCAGCAGCAGCAGCAGCAGCAGCAGCAGCAGCAGCAGCAGCAGCAGCAGCAGCAGCAGCAGCAGCAGCAGCAGCAGCAGCTGGACGCCGCTTCCTGTTCCTGAAGGTTACAACGTCCGACAACAACTGTGAGGTCAAAGAGGCGACGTCCTGCTCACATCTCCTCCAGTCCTGCATGGTTACGTAACGCTGTTGCTGCTGCTGCTGCTGCTGCTGCTGCACGGCCTCAGATCCTCCACATGCAGACCGACCCGCGGAAACAAAGGGCCAAACAATGCAGCGTTTGGAGACTCCAGTCGGTCACATGACCTCAGACCAGCTGATTGTGTGTGTGGTGCTGGAGCTCCAACAGGGATCAAAGCAGGGTTATTATAAGGCAAGGCAAGGCAGTTTTATTAGTATAGCCCGTTTTTACAAACAGTTTGTCTCAAAGGGCTTCACATGTCATCACAACAACATCCTCTGTCCTCAGACCCTCACATCCACTGAGGAGAAACTCCATGGAAAACCCTTTAACAGGGAAAACCAGGAGAAAGCTCAGGGTGAGCAACAGAGGAGGATCCCTCCCCCAGGACGGACAGACGTGCAGTAGATGTTGTTACAGACAAGAAGAGTTACCTGAACTGAAATAAGAACTAAATCCTAAAGCTGAGTTGAACTAGCAGCTAAACGTTAAATCTGCAGGAAGAAAACTGAGTTGCTCGTTTATGGGATCGACGTCTAAATCTGCAGGAAGAAAACTCGTAAAGCAGCCTCTCCCGGAACTGCATCTCATTTCATTTCTGAGCATGTCGGCCAATCAGGGACCGACTATTGCAAAAACTTGTCACTACGCTGTATGACTGTTACCACAACAAACATGGCGGAGCTTTGAATCTAGCGGTCGCAGCCGAGATCCCGTCCTTAGAGCAGGAGTCGGCGCTCGTTGAGTTTCTTGAAGGAAAAGACGTTTTTCTTCCAACTGGATCCGGCAAAAGTTTGATTTACCAACTTGATGACATCACCGTGACCGGACAGCTGATTAACAGTTCCTCCTGATCAGAGATGATTGTTGTCATGGTGACATTTATTTCCTCTTGTTGTCACGGCGAGCAGTAGAAATACAGCGTTGGTGTCACAAAGCGTTGATTTGCATGTGATGGGATCTGCTCCGACAAGCGGCTGCATTCAAATACACGAGAGACGATCTGTTTCCTCCCTTCAGACACCAACCGACCCCCCACCCGACCCCGACCTCAACCCCGACCCCCCATGTGGTCCCACTATAGGCTATAGGGCTTTTATTTTGAAGGGCCACATACAGGAACTTTACACGGCACGGCAGGTCCCTATTTTTTTTTTGTATGTGTTTGTTTAAAGGCGACTTTTTCCGATGTTGTTCCAGTTTGGAGACTCTGACGTGGAAGCACGGTCCCAGAGTGGGAAAAAATCTCAAAATGCCGCCTCAGCGTTTTCATAGAAGTGGTGAATGTGCAGGTCACAACTTGTCCACCAGAGCGTTGTGGAGTTGTTGGATTGTGTATTTGATGAGTTTGATGAGGGAAACCAAGAAATCCCATAATGAGCCTCCATAGCGTAGCTCTGAGCAGCTCACGGCTCTGCTCCGCCGTTCTAAAAATAGCTTGCACCGACAATTAAAGGTAACTACTGCTAATTAAGTGGAATATGCCTTTAATTAATGTCTCTGGATCTGAAGAAGGGAGAAATAAGGATTAAAGTTAATTCACTGTCAGAGTCCAGTGTGTGTGTGTGTGTGTGTGTGTGTGTGTCCATGTTTTGCATGTGTGCGACTCTTAATCTGATTTTAGATTTTACATCATGTTGAGATTTGCATCGTGTAGGTTTCTACTTCCTGTTCCGTCGCTGCTCTGTCACACACACACACACACACACACACACACATGCAGCTCAGAGGCTTTTAACAAGGAACCAGATGTGTGTGTGTGTGTGTGTGTTGGTGTGAAATCTGGACACTGAATGAAGGGAGATGATCACAACCAGGCGGTTACATTTCTCCACACGTCGTCTTCTTCTTCTTCTGTTTTATAATGTAGATAAATCTGTTTATGTAAAAATTAATCATCATTTTGACAGTTAGTATTGACCCTGCAAATTGTAATAAAGGTTTGTGTAAAAAACAACAACTTATTTTCCTGTGGCAGCTCCTGAATTTTATTTCCAGTTTTTTGTGTCCAGGAAAAACAAAATGGCCGAAAATGATGAATGACTTTACAGTTTTAAAACCCACAAAAACTGTTGTTGAGGACGAGCTGCTGTCGTTGGTCGCCGTAGCGCTTTGACATGGTGACTCGTCCCTGGTAGAGATGTAAATAAAGTTTTTTTTTTCTCTCTCCTCTCCGTGTCAGACCCTGTGTTCGGCGGTGGTCCAGGTGTACGGCGCCGACCGCAGCGCCAGCTGGAACAAGAGATGCTGCGGAGTCGCCTGCCTGGTCAAAGACAACCCTCAGAGGTCCTACTTCATCAGAGTCTTCGACATCAAGGTCAGCGGGGGGGGGGCGAGGAGAGGGGGGGGGGGGGGGGGGTCTTCTTCTTCTTGTTTTACTACTACATATATACAGTATATAAACTGAAACTGAAACTTCTCCCAGCCCTTAATCGACATGAGGAGGGGTAGATAATGAGTGAAATTTCAGTTTTGGGTGAACTATCCCTTTAAAGACTCGCATTTGTGGAAACTTCCTCCCGTCTGCCGCTAAAACGAGAGTGGGATCAGTTTCCTCATCTGACGCTTCGCAACAAAGCCTTTCATCATCCCTCCTCCTCCTCTTCCTCTTCCTCCTCCTCGTCTGCGTCGCCTTCACTGACTCTGCAGCGTGTGGGAGACGAGTCCGCTTTTACCAACGATGATGATGATGATGATGATGAAAGCGATGATGTGTTTACTGTCTGCAGGACGTGTGACTGACGGTCACGTAGCTCAGACAGAGACACTGTTGTTCTCTGAAGATGCAGTTTTACAGAAGGCCCCTAAACGCCTCACCTGCAACTGTAGACGCCGCAATTTACCAACGTCCCCTGAAGGCATCACATGCTGATCAGAAGACAATACAGTTTACCAATGTCTCCTAAACGTCTCACATGTGGGCTATTAATAGATGCTAATGTTTACTGATGTTCCCTAAACGCCTCACTTGTGTACTATCAGTAGATAACTGTAATTTACAGATTTCCCTGAAGGCCTCACGTGTCGGCTATCTGAAAATTATACAGTTTTCCGGTGTACCCTAAATGCCTCATGTATGGGTTATTGGTAGATGCTAATATTTACTGATGTTCCCTAAACGCCTCACTTATGTACCATCAATAGATACTACAATTTACAGATGTTCCCTGAACGCTTCACTTGTGTACTATAGGTAGATACTACAATTTACTGATGTTCCCTAAACGCCTCACTTGTGTAGGTTGATGC
Organism: Decapterus maruadsi; assembly: GCA_030347415.2. Lineage (NCBI taxonomy): Eukaryota > Metazoa > Chordata > Actinopteri > Carangiformes > Carangidae > Decapterus > Decapterus maruadsi. The sequence goes on along the minus strand of CM064893.1, from coordinate 29,723,150 downwards.
TACAATTTACTGATGTTCCCTAAACGCCTCAGTTGTGTAGGTAGATGCAATTTACAGATGTCCCCTAAATGCCTCACATATGGGCTGTTAGTAGATGCTAATGTTTCCTTATGTTCCCTAAACGCATCACGTCTATATTATATGTAGATTGTACAGTTTACCAATGTCCCCTGAACGCCTCATATTGGACAATTAGTAGACGTTTCAGTTTACCATTTTCCCTTAAACGCCTCACATGCAGATCAATGGATGCTACGTTTTACCGATGTGCCACAAACGCCTCACATGCAGACAACACTTACTGTTGATCTCTGCAGTTCTGTGGTTCACACTGCAGGGATCTCCTCGGTGGTGCGTTCAAGCACGTCGGACATCTAATAATCTGCATTCTTCCTCCTTTCTGTGAAAAGTGAAACTCTAATAACTTAAAGGTTTTTCTTGCTTTAAAAGCAGCGACTCAGCATCGATCTCCACAGAAATGAACTGAGAGCAGTAACAGAAGGAGGGAAATCGATCTGAGAGTTAATTGCGTGGGAGATTTTTATTCATTGGTTATAAATAGTTTTGGTTTCAGAATCGACTCTGACTAGTGTTTGTTTCTCTTTGCAGGAAGGAAAAACCATGTTCGAGCAGGAGCTGTACCACAACTTCTCCATCAACAGCTCCAGATCCTACTTCATCTCGTTCGCAGGAGACGTACGTGTGCAGCTCGTTACTCGCCTCCAAACCACAGAAACAAACCCACGGCCCCTGAACGCACCACAGATAATCACAGTGAAACGCTCACAGACTCAGAATCAAACACACCCACAAACATCTGTCTGAGCAGCTGTTCACCCACATGACATCACTGATGACATCACTGATTCTAGTTTGATCCTGGAATTGGTTTCATTCGTCAAAATGTGTTGATCCGCCAGCTTTAAGTAAACGGAAATTAAAAATTAAGTTTGATTATTGAGTTATTTAGATCTGCAGGGCTCAGTTTCTATTTGATAACATGATATCACACAATATTTCCTGCAATTTGCAGTTTTTTTCCCAACATTTTACATTACTTTTTGAAAAAAAGAAGCATTTTCTGTTGTTTTGCACCATTTTTTTTTGACTCATTTCATTCCTTTTCTCTCTGTTCAACTGTTATAATAACTATCACACCTGAAACAGCTGCACAGCATCTGGAAACAGAAAAACACTTTATCTTTTCCATAGAAGTGCAGGTTCATGTCTGAGCTGCTCGTCTTTATTCACAAATGCAGAATCAAAGCTCTCGACTATTTATTTATTTTATTTTTCAGATGTTTTTATTTGGAGCTTTGATCTGTTGTCACAGAAAGCTCCTGAGTTCAGGTCGTGTGTAGAATCCAGAGAGACACAATTGTTCTGAGATCTTCCTGTTGAATATCGTCTTTACATCATCATCACCTCTTCTTCTTCTTCCTCCTCTCAGAACTGTCAGATCGGGCTGAATTTCGCCAGCGAAGAAGAGGCCAAAAGATTCAGAGTGGCCATCAACGACCTGCTCAACCGACGGCAACGCAAGACCGGTGAGTGTCAGAGTCCAACAGCTGCTCTTCTTCTTCTTCTTCTTCTTCTTCTTCTTCTTCTTCTTCTTCTTCTTCTTCTTCTGCTTCTGCTTCTGCTTCTGCTTCTTCCTCGGCCTGTGCAGCTTCGTCTTCCTGCCTCACACTGGAGACCTCACCTCCTCTTCCTCCTCTTCCTCCTCCTCCTGCTGCTGCTGCTGCTGCTGCTGCTGCTAACAAACCTGAGTGTCCCTCCGTCTCACCGTGTGTCCGTCTGATGATGAGAGTGAACCTGAATCAGGAGGAGCTGCTGGTGGTTAATGATCTGCTCTGTGTCGGTGTGACGACCTCAGATCAGATGGTGTCGTGTCATTGGTTGATGCACTAGAGTAAAAACAGTGGTTGTGTTGTGTTCAGGATCCACACAAGACTGTAGGAAAACACAGTGGAGCAATTCTTCATTAGAGGGTTTCCACCTGTTTCTGTATTGATTTACATTGACTACGTTTACGTGCACCAAGAACCCTTCAGAAAAGCCAGAAACACACTATATGTTACAGCTTAGATCTATAATTCACTGTTAATTAGTCATGACGTTGTCCGTGCGTCGTTGTTTTGATCAGAGTATCAGAGTACTGATTACAATGACCATGTTCAGGATGAATGGATGTTTCAGAAACCAGAATATTGACCTGAATATCGACTGCATGTAAACGCAGTCGCTGAGTTTATTCACGTTGCACTGAGGACATTCAGAACAATCAAAGTTAGTCCTTCAGGAGCAGATGAAACAGCCTAAATATAAATAAATAAATAAACAAATAAACAAATAAAGGTATTTTCTGCTGACAAAGGATCAAACAAACAGAAGCAGAGATTTCACAAAAAAATGTCTCAGTCTCTGCATTTCCCTCTAAAACAACTCTGTGTGGTAACGTTGTGTTATTATCTCATAGCGTGGTGAATGTGCAGGTCACAACCTGTCCACCAGAGTGTTGTGGAGTTGTTGGATTGTGTATTTGATGAGTTTGATGAGGGGAAACCAAGAAATCCCATAATGAGCCTCCGTAGCGTAGCTCTGAGCAGCTCACGGCTCTGCTCTGCCGTTCTAAAAATAGCTTGCACCGACAATTAAAGGTAACGAACCTACTGCTATGACTATAGGGGTTATGGTGATGGGACAGTTTGCCAAAATGTTGAACTATCCCTTTAAGTTTACACCAGAGAGCAGGGTAACCTCGGTAACGTCGGTGCAGAACAGAAGCCACGGTGCGTTTGATGTTTTCCTCTGTGTTGAGTTCAAGGTTGTCGTTTTTTTTTAGCCCAGGGACACTTCTCTCCTCTTCTTCTTCTTCTGTAGTAAAACTCTGCAGAGCCTCTTCCTCCTCCTCCTCCTCCTCCTCCTCCTCCCTGGCGTCCCTCCAGCTCTCAGCAGGCCGCTCTGTTTGAAGTGCTCTGCTCAAACTGTGATGATGACGGAGGGTTCAAAGGCTGAAGGGGGGGCGGAGGGCGAGGGGGGGGTTTAGAGACATAACTCAGCAGCTTTCACATCTTTCACTCGTTCTCTTCTTCTTCTGCTGCTGTTGAAGACTTCTCAACCCGTCCTCGTCCACGCCGTCGCTGGACTAGAAACTAGACTAACTCCAGCTCATCATCACCCTCCCTGCCTCTTGACTCGCTCACCTTCCTTTTCTCGCCTCTTCAAAAAACTAAACAACTAAAATTATCCTTCACTTTTTCTTTTTTTTACTAAGTCAAATCTGGTCTGAAACTAAAACAGTGTCAATTTTTCTTTTGCAGAGAAAAGAGGTGACCCTAAAAATGGTATGTTGAACTCTTCCTGTTGCTAAAGCAGCTCAGGCTGTTTCTGTCTATTTGTAACTTTTCTTCAGAATTTATTGTTTATTTTTCAAACCCAACAACAAACCACAAACATGTGATGTGAGTCAGCCACACATCTGATGTTAAAGAGCGTCAAAACCAACAACAGAACAACTAAAGTGAAGAGAAGAGAAACTAAGTGAAGCACAGATTGAATGAATAAAAAGACAAGAAGGAAATGAAATGAAGCTGGAACTGATCCAGATGTTGATTCACGATTGGAGTCGATTTCCCTCTTAAAACGTCCAACTTTACGGCCAAAAGTCTTTCTTTTATGAAACTCACCTGTTTACGCTTTATTAAGGACTGAAGTTTAGTATAATTTGGGGGCGTGGCCTCTTTGAGTTTCACCCAAAGCTTTTTTCTTTTTGTAAAAAAAAATCTCCGTAATAAATATTCACGTAGACACGGATCCACTGAAAACGCTGCATACATCGTACACCTGCGTGGTGTGTGTGTGTTGCTGTAGCGCTGCCACACAAACAAACAAAAAATATGTACATATGTACTAGGGCTGTCAGATCAAACTTCGCTATTCGAACACAATTCGCATTTGAACGTGTGCCTTCTGTAACGAGGCAAATACTGTAATACTGCCATACCGTAACGCCGGGTTTCTACTGAACTTTTTTTTTACTTCTTCTTTTTTAACGCAACATATGGTCCACGTCAAGATAACTTCTGTATTTTGCTGTTTAAACTTCCACAGTCCATAGTTCTCTTTGTTTGACAGTTCAAGAGACTTTAGACTTTAGAAATTCAAACCTAAGATTGACAGCCGTAAAATATACAAAAATATTGACACAAATAGGGGCCATAAGCAAATCATGTTCCAGAGTTTTTATAGCTTTCCTGTCTTTCATGTTGAGTAGTAGTTGCAGTGGTGGGAGGTGTGACATAATCGTTTCTCAAAAGATCTGTTTTGGGCGTCCAGACGAAAACGCTGAGGCGGCATTTTGAGATTTTCCCACTCTGGGACCCGTTTCCAAAAAAAATAGTTTTCACCCGAAAACACAGTTTCTGTCTGGACGATACACTGATACGATACTTATGCAGATCAAATAAATCCATATTTGTGTGAACAGGCTCTTAGTTTTCACCATCCTTAGTGTTTGGTGGGCTTGGAATCAGGGGGGCGGAGCCAAACCAAGATGGCAGCGGTTCATCGTCACAGAGGCTCCGTCCGTCTTTATTTACACTGGATGTAAAGGACCCAACGTGTCCCGACTCCACGGTTGAGCAGAGCAGAGTCTCCCCCAGCAGCTCGCTGAGCGTCTCCTCCAGTCACAGATGACTTTAACATGTTTTTATGAGCGGATCCAGCTGTCCGCAGGCTGCCCTGTTAACTTGTGATGTTTCCTGACACGTCGGCAGCGTTGTTTCACAGACGCCTGTGACTCGTGCAGCCACACAGAGCGCAGCCAGGCAGGCAGTCGGCCGGTCGGTCCTCTGCAGGTTAATCTGGTCAGCAGGAAGCCCATCTGTGCCATATGTGGACCACATGGCCTCTGTTGTTCCCTGTAAACCCTGTTGTGATGCACATTAGGCCTAATCTCTAATCCCCACCGCCGCCGCTGCTGCCAAACATTTGTTCTGTGGTTGCGTTTTGTCACTCACCAGTAGACGTCAAGTTGTTGGTCTGTGTTTAATAAGACATCACACAGGTGAAAGGTTGTGACAAGGAGATGGTGTTGACCAGGGAAATGGTTAAATCCCATGTTGAGGAGGTCGACCATGGATGTTTTGATGGTACCGACTCAACTGGACTCGATGACACATTGATTTATTTGGTTTTCCATCAATCAAGGGTTGTGGGTCAAACCTAATACACGATGCTTTATTTGGCCTGACCTCTGCTGAGCTCCTAAGTGAGTTGAGGCCAAGCCAAAACGTGACATCTAAACTCTGATTGGTCAGAGAGAATCAACATTAGTCGTACGAGACTGGACGTTCTGGACAAATCTGCCGTTTTTAAAAACAACCGAGCGACTGTGACTGCAGACGATGACATCAAGGAAACTTTCAGAAGCAAAACCCAAACATAGTTGAGTTGATGGAAAAATGTCATAAGAGCTGGATGTTATTCCAGTTCCAGCTGTGGTAACAAAAATGCAACCAATAAACGATTTTCTTCAAAAAAAAACTCAATATCGGACAAGTTACGTCAGTTAAACCGTTGAAGGGACACATCATGCAACTGCCGACAGGTTCAGTTATTTCTCTGTAGTATGAATTAGCCTAAGTCCTGCACGCAAATGTTCACCAATTCTGTCCTTTTGATAAATGTTTTTACAGATTAATGAAAAATAAATGGTTGAATTAATGTTCAGCATTAACGTTGGATAGAAAAGGAAGTCGTCTTTTCAGCTTCACTGTTCCTCGTCTGCACTGGAGCTTTTATGTTTATCCATTTTGGACATTATTTCATTCGACAAACGACTGGATTTAAGACAGAAAGGTAGATTTACCAATTCATCTGTTTGTTTAAAACTGGTGATCACAGAGAAACCTGCGCAGGCGGCAGAAAGTTGAAAGTTGGAGCTGAAAGCCAAAAACAAAACAGCAAACTGGAAATTCATCCTTCTTAAGGATTGATAAATTGTTAAATAGGGGTGTATCGATTAATCTGTTGATTATTTAAATGATTAATCGATTAGTTGTTTGACATTTTTTAACATTTTATTGACCACCGGTCACATTGAACCACAAGACGACGTCCTTAAATGTCTTGTTTTGTCCACAAACCAAAGAGAGACTCAGTTTATCGTCATAAAGGAACAAAGAAACCTGAAATATTCACATTGAAGAAGCTGGAATCAGAGAATGTTAAACTGTTAAACTACTATCTTATTGTTTAATTGATTAATATTTGCAGCTCTATTGTCTAAATGATGGTAGGGAGCGGTATGAGCAGCTCCTGGTGCTCCATGTTGGCTCCGAAGTGGTCAGTCTCACTAGTTCTGTGGATAATAAAGGCTGTTGAGCAGCAAGGACCTCTGTACTTGGAGCTTTCCCAAAGGTAAAGGCCGTATCACTGTGTTTGTTTGGCTGTATGTGAAGACCCAAGATGTGAACAACGGTCCCAGAGCTCCAGAGCCTTTAATTTAGACCTTCTCCTCACGCAGCTGTGCCTCCATGTCCTCCCAGAAGACGAGTTACTCCCATTAAGCCCTCGGCCTGTTGGCAAACACAGCGGCTGCGAAGAGCAGGATTAACATACGCTGAACAGATCAGTGGCCTCTTCAATCAACCCCATGGATTTGTGCCTGAGATGGTCGTTTCATTGAAGTTTCTCTCCAGTGGCACAGATTTCAGTTTGACATTTGGGCTGTGAAACATGAGACCAACGGGCCGCGTTGTTGGTGTTGTTGTTGAGTTTCTGTTTGGGAAGATGCATGTTTGCCTTCTCCCTCCTCTTGGAATGTATTGTTGTTGTCCTCATTGTGAGAACATGCCTATAGGGGAAGAAGCTGCCCATGCTGCTCCTTCAGGGATCGCCCTCATTGTTCCACTCGCTTGTTGTGAACTCTGTGACACTCCTTTAGCAAATGTTGACAACTTGAATGGATGTTTGTTGATGAGCCAGCCCAGTTGGGGGATTGGAGTCCAAAGAGATTTCTCAGTTTTTAAAGTTTCTTGGAGTTTGTGTCCTTGTGTCTACTCTTACCAGCTTTGTCTTCCAAAATCAACTCAACTAGTTTGGACTTGAGATCTCAGATAAAGTCCAAACTTGCAAGAACTGGAAGATGCAATAGATTTAATCTGGATGGTAATAGAGATGAGTGGTTACTCAATGTCCAGTTTGCATGTGCATTGACCTGGAGGTCTTGTCCTGCTCAGAAGTACACACATCTCCTCATGGAAGTGAATTTACAAGAAGGCCTCATTTGGATCAGATGGCCAAATATTTGAAACCTATAGAATTGGACTGGCAGCTGTGAAATCTGTCCAAAATGGTTTAATTGGTTATCAATAACCAGGAACTGACCGGTCTAAGAACAAGGAGACAGGATGATGAATCTGATTTGGTGCAGAGTTTCTTTACAAAGTTTGTACCAAATATTGAGTTTCATTAATCCTGGTATAGAAGCTTTTCGGTCGGTACCACAGAAGAACTCATCTCTGAGACTCCAACCTCCACAGAACCAGCTGAGGAAACCAGCACCAGCACCAGCCCCGTCCTGGTTCTCCGGAGTTTGGCGGAGTTTGGCGGAGTCTGTGGGGTCGGGGCGAGCCTGTTGATCTGGTCATAGACATCTAGTATTCATGGGGAGTCCAGGGATTTGGAGCAGGATTAGCAGTAGATTAGTGATTATGTCAGATGCTGCTGCTGTTTGCGGAGATTACAAGGGATTCGAGGACTGAATGGCTCCGGCCGGCAGGAGGACAGGGAGCGCCGCTTGACATTAGTGTTAGAAAACACGGAGAAGAAAAGCTCCGAGTGAACTGAAACATGAAACACAACAGAGTTCACACCAGCTCTTTGACACATTGATCCCTCTGGTGTCAGGGATTATTAAAGTCACTCTGGTTCGTAGAGCAGTTAAAGACCAGTCGCTGCATCTCTTGGAGAACTGTTTTCCTCGCAGCCAAAAAACATTGACTTCAATCTCCAGAAAAAGTAGTTTCAGGCTTTAGCAGGTTAAGTCAAGCCAAGTAAATATAAGTATCATGTAATATGCCTAACCTGTAACCTGTAATCTCTTGTTTACGACAGATAAAACTACACAGATATACACATGGTAACATGGTAGATGATAAATAACCTTATCCACCGCTCTATGGACTGATTTCTCACTGGCTTCGTTGTTGGAAACAAAAACACATGGAGGAGAGGAGGGTTAGAGACACGGAGGAGGAGACTACGGTGTACATTTTAGGACATCCTCAGGTGTCAGGCTTCAGCCTCAGACTTTAGATTAGAAGTACCTTTAGAAAAGGTACAAGGTCTCAGGAAAACCGTCACCAGACGTCCACTAAACAGCCTCAGGAAAAAAGGCATCAGACAAAATGACGTCAGAAATAAGGACTTACGACCAAAAGCCTTTATGTCTGACGCTTTTTCTGAGGCCTTTAGGTCTGACGCCTTTTTTTCTGAGACTTTTTGGTCTGACGCCTTTTTTCTGAGACCTTTTGGTCTGACGCCTTTTTTTCTGAGGCCTTTAGGTCTGACGCCTTTTTTTTCTGAGGCCTTTAGGTCTGACGCCTTTTTTTCTTAGACCTTTTTTCTGAGGCTGTTGAGTGGACGTCTGGCGGGGGTTTTCCTGAGACTTTATGCCTTTTCATCTAAACTTTCTAAAGTCACGCCTTTTTTCTGAGGCCTTTGAAACCTGAGGCCTGAGCTTTTGTCTTAGACCTTTTTTCTGAGGCTGTTGAGTGGACGTCTGGCGGGGGTTTTCCTGAGACTTTATGCCTTTTCATCTAAACTTTCTAAAGTCAGAGGCTGAAACCTGACACCTGAGGATGTCTTAAAATGTACACTGTAGAAGACGCCAGACTTACACAGTTCTCCTTTAAATAAAATTACATGTCAGGCTTGTAGCTTTTTTTGACTTTTCCATGTGGCACCACGGGGGTTTCTTGATAATGGTGATGCTCAAATCTAAAGTTTATCTGGTGGAGGTGGAGGTGGATCCTCCAGGAGAAAGACCATTTCTATACATAACACAGCTTCTATACAATCAGCCACAGCTCATGAACTCCCCCACCCTCCTACTACCCCCCCCCCCCCCCCCCTACTGTCTTCCAGGCCCGGCTCTGCCCATGGCCACAGTGGACATCAAGAACCCGGAGATCAACAACGTGAGATTCCACTCCAACTCCCACCACGGCGGCGGCCACCACCAGCAGCAGCAGCAGCAGCAGCAGCAGCAGCCGTACCACCTCAACAACATGCTGAGCCACAGCGGCCTCAACCGCAAGGACAAGAAGACCAAAGGCAAGAAGAAGAAGCTGACCAAGGCCGACATCGGCACGCCCAGCAACTTCCAGTGAGTCGCCGTCTGTGCTGCTGCTGCAGACTGACTGACACGCAGACAGTCAGTCAGTCAGTTGTGTTCGTTACGACGCAAAATGATTAAAAGTCCAATTTTTGAATGAACTTTATAATATATTTAGATTCTAACACTTTGACAACAAAAGTTTCTTCAAGTTAATTTTGAAGGAAAAACTGACTTTGATACAAACAGATTTACAAAGCTCTTTATTCACATAAACCATTAAAAACAGAACACATTTATTTATTTATTTATTTATTAAGTTACCTGATGATTTATTGATTAATCAATGAATCATTTGTGTTGGTTACGATGCAAAATGATAAAACATTGGATTAAAAGTCAGATTTTTGAATGAACTTTAACTAAAGGTGCATTTAGTTTAAAAAATATTTAGATTCTCAGCAATTTAAATATTGTTTAATAACAAACAAACAAGTTAATTTGAAGGAAAAACTGACTTTGATACAAACAGATTTACAAATCTCTTTATTCACATAAACCATTAAAAACAGAACACATACATTTATTTATTTATTAAGTTACCTGATGTTTTCTTGATTAATGAAACGAATCATTTTGTCAGAAAATAACTCCTCAGTCTTCTGGGTAAATTTGTCGTTTCCATGGTGAAGCTTGTGTTGTTGTTGTGCTAAATCCTGCAAAAGCAACGCTGCAGTTCCTCTGGAGACGTTGAAGAGTTTTTAGGAGGAAAAGAAAAAAGTTTAAAAATGATTAAATAAATAATAAAAAGGAGAAGTTTGTCGGTTGTGAACGCAGACCTGAACCATGTTGAGTGTGAGAGCAGCGCTGAATGAACACACTGTCCCTGTGACTGATGCATGACTGTGTGTGTGTGTGTGTGTGCGTGTGTGTGGGCTCGGTGTTTAACATGCACACATGGTCGCCCACGTGCACATGCTAAATAGTTGATGCATTTCTGTGTGTGTGTGTGTGTGATCTCACCACATATCTGTCCCGTCTTCTTCAGGCACATCGGTCACGTGGGCTGGGATCCAAACACAGGTTTTGATGTGAGTACCCCCTCCACACACACACACACACACACACACACACACACACACACACACAGCAGCACAATAGTGACCTGTGTGGCGGCGGCGGCAGCAGCGGCCTGATGACATCACACAATAGGCTGTTGTTGCTTCGCAGCAGAGAGAGAATCAGCTGCACGCGCCACAGACGGTCATTAAGGAGTTAATTAAAACAAACAAACAAACAAACAAAACCATCTGAGGATCCGGTTTGAGAACAAGCTCTAAAAGTTTTATTGATCCTTTAACAGAAAATAAAATCTGCAGCTCGTCATCGTTGTTGTTGTTATTGAACTTCTTGGTGCTGGAACAGAAATGAATTCACATTGAGCCTTGAATTAGAGAGAATTTATCCTGAGACGCTGTAAAAACACAACTCAGCAGCTTTTATCCAGCAAAACTCTGTTTAAAGGACAATTCTGGGCAAATTAAACTAACATTTTACGTCTAAAAGAAGGAATCTGAAGGTTTTCAGTTTAATGCCTCCTGTTTTGCGGTAGTTGTGCAATGCGGGGACAAGAGACAGGACACTCCTGTTTACATCCCTCAACGCCACAGACAGCGACTCAAACATGCACCCAGAAGTTTATTTACTTAAAGCAAGTCAGGAGTTGATATTCCTGTGTTTACGACACAAACGGGAGCTTCCGACTGCACCTGAACACACGAGAGCAATTCAACTGAAAATCTTCAGATTCCTTCTATTAGACCTAAAATGTTAGGAAAATTAAAATTTCGCGGAATTGTCCTTTAATGCCATTGAATGCACCTTATCTGGAGAGAGTAACAAGGAAACAGAGAGAAGCTTCATGGTCGTCCTGATGTTTGCAGCTGTAACTCGTCCTGTGTGATGTGAGCAGAGCAGCAGGTTGTAGTTCCACCGTTCAGCCACTAGAGGTCAGACTGACTCTGTGTCTGCAGCAGGAGGCGCCACCGCCGCCAGGGCAGTTTATTTGGAAAGGGAGTCGAGAACATGAAGAGGGAGAGAGAGTCGGTGAAGTGTTGATGCACAAACATTTCTACAGCCATCACATGGACTCTACAAATGAAAGCGTGTGATGTTTTTTTAATAAAGGGATGAAAATGGAAAAGAAATAACTGAAAACTGAAAATATCAGAGCAACAGAAATGCAAACAGATGCACAAAAAATTGGTACAAATCAACTTTATGTGTTAAACGAACCCTCTCTTTGTTGTTGTTTGTTTGTTTGTTTGTCGTTTGTTTGTGGGTGATGCGGCTGCAGCTGAACAACCTGGACCCGGAGCTGAAGAACCTGTTCGACATGTGCGGCATCTCGGAGGCTCAGCTGAAGGACAGAGAGACGTCCAAGGTCATCTACGACTTCATCGAGAAGAAGGGAGGAGTGGAGGCGGTGAAGAACGAGCTGAGGAGGCAGGGTGAGAGGATAGTCCACTCTGATTGGTCAGATTCTGACTTTAGTCGACTAATTATGGGATCAGGTTGTTTTTTTTCTGTTGTTGATTCATGATCTCATTTTCGTGCTTTTCTGCTCCTGAGAAAAGAGTTAAAGGAATAGTTCAACGTTTTTGGCAAATTGTCCCATCACCATAATCCCTATAGTCATAGCAGTAGGTTTGTTACCTTTAATTGTCGGTGCAAGCTATTTTTAGAACAACGGAGCAGAGACGTGAGCTGCTCAGACGTTACCACACAGAGTTTTAGAGGGAAACACAGAAACTGATGGTTGAGGGACAAAACTGTCCCTGAAAACAACTCTGTGTGCATCAGAGGTTTTATCTCATGAATTTCACCTTGTCCAAAACAGTTGTTGGATTGTGTATTTGATGAGTTTGATGAGGGAAACCAAGAAATCCCATGAGCCTCCGCAGCGTAGCTCTGAGCAGCTCACGGCTCTGCTCCGCCGTTCTAAAAATAGCTTGCACCGACAATTAAAGGTAACGAACCTACTGCTATGACTATAGGGATTATGGTGATGGGCCAGTTTGACTAAATGTTGAACTATCCCTTTAATCTACTGATATAAACTCTACTGTATGTGTTTACTATTGGTTGGTCTCCAGCTGTTGACACCTGTATGACATCATCGTCCTCTCTCCTGCAGCCCCCCCTCCGCCTCCTTCCCGTGGCGGCGGAGCCCCTCCCCCTCCTCCCCCGCCCCATCACACCTCCTCTCAGGCCCCGCCCCCTCCCCCTCCTCCCCCCTCCAGAGGCGGGCGCGGAGCCCCTCCCCCTCCTCCTCCGTCCAGAGCCCCGGCCGCCGCCCCCCCTCCCCCTCCCCCCTCCAGACCAGGAACTCTGGGAGCTCCGCCTCCTCCGCCGCCGCCGCCCCCCCGGGGAGGAGGAGGAGGAGGTCACCAGCCCCCGCCTCCCCCCCAGCATCATCACCACCACCATCATCATCATCATCACCAGGCTCCGCCCCCTCCTCCTCCGCCCGCGCACGCCTCCATCGCCCCACAGGCCCCGCCCCCGCCGCCACCGCCGCTGGCCCAGCAGTCCCCAGTCAACAGCGGCGGCGGCGGCGGCCCCGCTCCCCCTCCTCCTCCTCCTCCCCCCCCACCCCCGCCCGGCCCCCCTCCGCCTCCAGAGCTGGATGGCGGCGGAGACTCGCCTCACTCGCCGCTGCCCGGCGGGAAGTCGGCGCTGCTGGAGCAGATCCGAGGAGGAACGCAGCTGAAGAAGGTGGAGCAGAACAACCGGGCGCCGGCGTCCAGCACGGGCCGCGACGCGCTGCTGGACCAGATCCGCCAGGGGATCCAGCTCAAGACCGTGAGAGACGCACCTGTCACCACGAGCGTAAAAGAAACAGGAAGTGACACGCTCTGAACATCTGTAACATCTGTGTGTGTTTGTGTGTGTGTCCAGGTGTCGGATCTCCCCGAGTCCGGACCGCCGACGCCGGCTCCGACCGCCGGCATCGTGGGCGCTCTCATGGAAGTGATGCAGAAGAGGAGCAAAGCCATCCATTCCTCAGGTGAGTGATGACATCATTTAACAAGCTTTAACACAAACCTCTACCTTTATTTTGAAGGAGCTTTAACACAAACCTCTACCTTTATTTTGAAGGAGCTTTAACACAAACATCTACCTTTATTTTGAAGGAGCTTTAATACAAAGCTCTACCTTTATTTTGAAGGAGCTTTAACACAAACATCTACCTTTATTTTGAAGGAGCTTTAACACAAACTTCTACCTTTATTTTGAAGGAGCTTTAACACAAACCTCTACCTTTATTTTGAAGGAGCTTTAACACAAACATCTACCTTTATTTTGAAGGAGCTTTAACACAAACATCTACCTTTATTTTGAAGGAGCTTTAACACTTTATTTTGAAGGAGCTTTAAACAAATCTACCTTTATTTTGAAGGAGCTTTTTAACACAAACATCTACCTTTATTTTGAAGGAGCTTTTACAAACATCTACCTTTATTTTATTTTGAAGGAGCTTTAACACAAACCTCTACCTTTATTTTGAAGGAGCTTTAACACAAACATCTACCTTTATTTTGAAGGAGCTTTAACACAAACATCTACCTTTATTTTGAAGGAGCTTTAACACAAACCTCTACCTTTATTTTGAAGGAGCTCATCATCATTTCCTAGGAAACACAGGAAGTTAAAGAGGCCGGAGGAAACCTCACTTTCACTTCCTAGTTTGAGATTGACCGGACGGACGGTTACAACTCGGATCTGAGGCTGTGACGTCACAGACTTAAAAATGAATTAAAAAATGTTTTGAATAAATAAACAATATAATTTTACAGAATATACAGTTTGTTGATCAAATGTGCTCATTGGTGAAGTCTGGAGGTGGATGCGCCTTTGGCTAGGCTAGGCTAGGCTAGCAGTTTCCCTTTGTTTCCAGTGTTTGTGCTAAGCTAACTTAGCCACTCGTCTCACTTTTTTTTTTCTCTCCCCAGACGAAGACGAGGATGATGACGAAGACGAGGACTTCGAGGACGACGACGAGTGGGAAGACTAGTGACGACCCCCCCTCCCCCACCTCACCCTCACCCCCACCTCCCCCCTCCTGCACCTATCTCTTCTCTGACACTAAAATATCTTCTAAAAACACAAAAAAATCTTCCAGAATCTGACAAAAACCTGAAAAATGTAAATGTTGTAAGAATTTGCTGTATATTTATTTTTTGCCTTTTCTTTTCTTTTTTTTTGGCTATTTTGTTTTTTTTTTATGATAATTAATCTGTGCAATACCTCATCCGTTAAACCTGCACCACCCTCCTCCTCCTCCTCTTCCTCCTCCTCCTCCTCCTCTTCCTCCTCGTGGACGTCCATTCATTAGGAAGCACTTAAATCTGTCATCAGCACAAACATGGAGACTCAACATTTCATCCATTTAATCATCATCAAAATAATCGCCCCGGTGCACCCTGGGAAATATGTTTCATTTCTTCACTTCTTCTTCTTCTTCTTCTTCTTCTTCACTGCTTCATTGAGAGAAACTTTTAAAAAGGGAGAGAGACGCAGGCGCGACCGAAAAACGGGCAGGATCCTCTGTTGTTTGGAGCAGCGGTCGCGTTGAAATGCGAGATAACACTATTTTCTTACCGTGCTTCTTTTTCATACCTTTTTTGGCGAGTTTCCTAATTATTATAATTATTATTATTATTATTGTTATAATAATAATGCTTAAAAAAAAATCGTAGTTTTAGTCGTGTTATTTTTTCATGGAGACATTTCGTTGACCAAAACAATGGCGGCTCGCGGTGGTCGGCCTCCCACCCACGTGGATCTTCAACTCTTTATTTTTTACTTAATTAATTAATTAATTAAAGCCGTTTATTTTGCACACAGTTTGTATGATGATAGGTCAGTTTGGTGTTTTTTTTTTTTTGGTGAGTGTGTCAGAAATGATTGGTATTTTATTTCCGACAGTGACAAACACTATATATAATTTTTTTTTTTTTTAAACGCTAAAGGTTTTGCCTTTTAAACGCGATTACAAACGTGACCGATGACGTTTTTTGTTTTGTTTTTTTCTTTACAAAAACATTTCCACTCGCGTCGACTCTCACACACACTGTGGCGTTTTGTGGAATGACGATGGGAGTTTGTTTTGTTGTCGTTGTTGTTATTACTGTTGTTGTTCTGAAGTCCGGTTGGATTTTTGTTACGTTACATTTTTTGTTTTTGTTTTTTCCGCAGCAGCAGGAAGCGTCAGCAGCTCTGGTCAGTATTTCAAAATAAAACAAATATCACTACACACTACACAAGAAACAGAATAATAATAATAATAATGAAAATAACGCTAATAATAAATAAAAAAAGAATCATCCTCTTCCGTCCTCCTGTTAACAAACTATACAATTTTATGCAATGCGACTGTAAATGCCTCCTTCTGTGGAGAATAATAGAAAATAAATAAATAAAAGAATAAAAATAAAGCAAATAACGATGAACCAAATGTGGCATTTTTTGCGAGCAGCAGCAGCAGCAGCTTGTGGGTTTGGCGACGCTTTGTTGTGATCGTCCGTCTGCGAACGGCGCAAAGAAGAAGTAAAAAAATATAAAATAAAAAACCGACGCTCGTTTTAACTGTTCGTCCGTTAAGAGTTTTTACCGTCCTCCAGCGCAGACGGGGTTAATGCTGCATCGAGAAGCCGAGATACTGACATCGAACCTGTGAACCGGGGTCGGGACGGGGAGGGGGAGGGAGGGAGGGAGGGAGAGAGGGTGGGGGGGGCAATGAGAAGACTAAATTGTATACTTAAATAAATGTTAATATTTACAGAGAAACTTGTCTCTTGTTGTTTGTTTAGACCTGAGGATGAAACGTTAACGTTGATTTTGATTTTAACTTTTAATGCTTCATGTTTCCTTCTTTTTCTGCCTTTTATTTTGAAGGGTTGATCCAAGAGAAGATCTGAAAACCATCTCAGTGTAGTTTTCCATCTTCTCTCTGGAGCTGTAGTAACAACAGGTCGGTGTCAGCCAATCAGAAGAGAGGAGGAGGTTCTGAGCCTCTCTTCTGATTGGCTGACTGTTTTCTAAAGTGATCCAATAAAAAACAGGGGCAGATTTCAGAATAAAACACTTTGAGAAACTAAATCCTGCAAGTTGTTGTTGAATGGTGGGTCCAGGTGTTTATGCTTTAACACAAACATCTACTTTTATTTTGAAGGAGCTTTAACACAAACATCTACCTTTATTTTGAAGGAGCTTTAACACAAACATCTACCTTTATTTTGAAGGAGCTTTAACACAAACATCTACCTTTATTTTGAAGGAGCTTTAACATAAACATCTACTTTTATTTTGAAGGACCTTTAACACAAACATCTACCTTTATTTTGAAGGAGCTTTAACACAAACATCTACCTTTATTTTGAAGGAGCTTTAACACAAACATCTACCTTTATTTTGAAGGAGCTTTAACACAAACATCTACTTTTATTTTGAAGGAGCTTTAACACAAACATCTACCTTTATTTTGAAGGAGCTTTAACACAAACATCTACCTTTATTTTGAAGGAGCTTTAACACAAATATCTACTTTTATTTTGAAGGAGCTTTAACACAAACATCTACCTTTATTTTGAAGGAGCTTTAACACAAACATCTACTTTTATTTTGAAGGAGCTTTAACACAAACATCTACTTTTATTTTGAAGGAGCTTTAACACAAACATCTACCTTTATTTTGAAGGAGCTTTAACACAAACATCTACCTTTATTTTGAAGGAGCTTTAACACTAACATCTACCTTTATTTTGAAGGAGCCATTTCTTCTTCTGCTCTCACACGTGGACTCTTGTGTGCGTTACGTGGTGAGTTCAGTGTCAGTCAGTTATTCACAGACTCTCTGTCGTGTCTCTCATCGCTCTCTAATCACTGGATTTTATTTCCCTCCAATTAAACATGAGCAGTGAGAGTTAAGTGGCATTTTATTAAAGATGTGAAATGTTGTAATGAGTGGTCGCAGTTAACCACTGAACACACACACACACACACACACACACACATCCCCGAGGGGAGGCTTTGTTTACTCTGAACAGCTGTTTAATGAACTTTAGAGTGTGTGTCTGTCGACTGGATTAGAAAGTGATTCACACACAGATGGACTTTAATGACACTGTAATTAAACTAAATGTAACAATCAGAGCAGCTTCACTGTTGTTGTTGTTGTTGTGTCACCGTCGACTGAATGAACTTTAACAGATGAAACACATCAATTTAAACCCAAACATATACATTTTCCTTTTATAGTTTTAGTTCTAGTTAGTTATTATAGTTCCTGGTAACACTTTACAATAAGGTTCCTTAATTAATGTTGAATTATTTTGGAGAGACGGACTCTTGATTGGTCCTGGTCCCAATTGTTGCAGGTACCAACAGTTTAGATGGTGAGAAACTTGTTTGGCTCCAGAACCAGAACCAGGACCAGAACCAGTCTTAGCTGCACTAGTGCCAGAACCAGTCTCTTCTCCAGTGGAAACTCCACCAGAACCAGGACCAGTATCATGTCTAACTGGACTAGTATTAGTACCACTCACCGGCACCAACACAGGAAGTAGCAGAACCAGTACTACCAGTTCTGGTACTGGTACTGGTTCTGGCACCACTACCGGTTCTGGTACCGGGTTTGGTTCTGGTGTTGGTTCTGGTGTTGGTTCTGGTGTTGGTACTGGTACGGGCTCTGGTTCCAGTTCTGGTACTGGGAACCGGTTCCGGTACCAGTACCAAAACCAACACAAGAACCCGTACCAGAAATGGTACTGGTACCAAACCCGGTACCAGAACTAACACCAGAACTGGTCCCAGATCATTATGTATCTTTACTCAGCATTAAAGCAGATAATGGTAACTGGTTCAACAGGCTTTTGAAACCGTAAGTTACAGCTTCAAGTCACAACTACAACTTTGTAGCGTTCCAGGTAACCCGTAGCTATTAGGGACTTATATTAACAAAAACATTCCGCTGATATCTGCTTTAATTAAAACATTAGTTTATATATTAATGCTTAATAATGTAATAATGTGATGAAAAACATGTGTTTGCTCATTTACTGTTTATTTAGCTTTAAAGCAGATATCATTGATCCAGTCGTTTTGTCTAATGCTGTCCTGTTGTCTGTGAAAGTCACTATAACGGCCTCTCGTAACTTCCGACCCGTGAACTCGTACCAGATGGAACCGGTACGACTTCACAGGAAGGAAAAACACAAGTTAGGAGTTTCCTTGAACGCACCATGAGTTAGCAGCCCCCGCCCTCGTCAGGCATCTATTGGTCCTCGTCCCTACGTCACCACATTCACGATGCAGCGATGCATCCCTTGGCTGCACACACAGCCCTTCATGCCGTTCTCTCTCCTCATTGGATAACACTTGTATCCCACAAGGAAAGTTTTCTCCTGGTTTACAGCAGAGCAGAGTGACGGAGAGACCAGACACTCTATGGAAGTGATGCTGACCATGGAAAATAGGAACATTTAGGACTTAGATTAACAAAAAACATTCACCTGAGATCTGATTTAATTTCTTTTTATTTTGAAGGCTTTACAGAGGAAAACGAGCTGCGTCTTGACTTTTGTGGAAAAACATTATTTTTTTCCTTTTGCAAAACAAGTTGAGAACAAATCAGTTGTTGTGCACCGTGTAAATCTGACGCTATCTGTCACCTGTGTGTGTTGGTGTGTGTGTGTGTGTGTGTGTCTGTTGGTGTGTGTTGACGGACGGTGTGCAGCAGCTGCTCCACTGTGTTCATGTAACGTCTCTGTGCGTCGTAGTGGAGTGTAATCCCTGTGTGAGTGTCCTGTTATTAGACACACAGTGGGCTGATCCTCTGTGTGTCAACACACACTCTGTTTATTTATAATTACACGTTACACAAGCTCAGCATCACATACAGTAACATTTATTAAAAATAATCTGAGCTTCACACCCAGACAAAAACCTGGAACTGAATGTGTTTTTGTTTTTTTAATATTCACAGTCAGGATCAAAATACAGTTTCAATCAAATAAAGTTCATTTTAGTTTCCGTTTATTGTTTTATGATATTCAGTTTCTGTTTTCAATCCAGAATTTATTGAAAACAAATAATTTCATTTTAGTTTCTGCATTTTATTCAAGAGCTACTGCAACTATAAGCTTAATAAAATAAATATTCATCTGTAAAAGATCCTGAGGCAATAGAAGAAGTAAAATCATGTAAACTGAGTCAGAACATAAACTTTTATTTCTCTACACATCAGTTTTCACAGTTGATTCCACACAGTAACAAAACAACAACAACAACAATGATAATATTAATAATTATTTATAATATTAATAATAATGGTAGCTGAGACATGGAGAAGTGCAGTCGGCTGCTTCAACGTGACGAGTTCAAATACAAACTGTTAAAAAGTGACGTTCGATGTGAAGTAAAAATCAAATATTTCAACAACAAAGTGAGAAGAGTTGAGGTCGCTGACGTTCAGGTGTGTCACGGATCCACCTGCAACGACAAAACATAAACCATAAAACAACAGATAGGCGATGAATCAATTTATATAAATAAATTATTCACCAAAGCAAATTCAGACATCGGTTATTAACGAAAATACAAAGTCATTAGAGTAAAATCCTTATTTGAACGACACCTGTGGTTATTGTATGGAAAATTGGAGGGGGCTTCAATTTAATAGTCCAATTATAACTAAATAATAAGATTAATAATTGAGAAAACAATGTAATGTAATAATAATGTATAAGTAGTAGTATAAGTAGCAAAATATGAAATTATCAATATCAACTTCCATACAATAGTTCATAATTGGAATTGCATAAAAGCTTTGAAGTAAAAAGCTACCATCAATTGAGAAAGGAGTACTTTTTGAAATATTGGTAAAAATGAATAATTAAGTGAAAGTCCGTGTTTACTTCAGGTTCATCGATATTTATTCAAACCGTATTAAATCTCAATCAGTGGAATAATGTAGAATTAGAAATCGAACTAACACTTACATTTACTAATAATATTGTTGAATCTGTTAAAACTGGATTATAAATACCAGTGTGCTTTAAATTAAAAAACAGGAAATGTTAATTTAAGAAGGGTAGGCAAAATAAGCTTTTCGGTCAAAGTGCATTGTATTTCTTTGTTGTGTTTTTGTTTTGTCTTACATCTATACTTTGATATTTGTCTATTGTACTTCATCAACACACTAAACTAAAGGTTAAACCTGAGTTTTTCAGTGATTCCCTGGAGAGTTGTTGGTAATCACTGAACATCTCACCCCGACCGTGACCCCCTCAGAGTCTGACCTGAAGACTTAACCCTGAAGTTTAATGGTTCACCATGGAGGGAGGGAGGGGGGGGTCAAGAGTCGCCACGTTGTGTTGACGACTCTTCATACAACTGGATTTTACAAAGTGGACACACTTACACACTTATTTCTGGAAAATTGAAACCCTTTTTTTTCCTCATTTTTTTTTTAACACAGAAATTCTCAACGTTTCCGGGATCCCTAGGGGTCCTCCAGAGATTTGATGGTGGTCCCTGATTTATTTCTTGAAAATTTACCACTTATTTCTGGAAAATTTTTACTTTTTTTTTTTGAACATTTTTTACGAGAAATTCTACCACGTTTTTTGAGAAAATTTTTACTTTTTAAAAAAAAAATTCTACTTTTTTGGGGTTTTTTTGAACATTTTTTACGATAAATTTTACCACGTTTTTCGAGAAAATTTTTACTTTAAAAAAAATCAACTTTTTTTTGGAACATTTTTTACGAGAAAATCTACCACGTTTTTCGAGAAAATATTTACTTTTTTAAAAAAAATTCTACTATTTTTTTTTTAACATTTTTTAAGAGAAATTCTACCACGTTTTTCGAGAAAATTTTTACTTTAAAATAAAATCTACTTTTTTTTGGAACATTTTTACGAGAAAATTTTTTTCGGAAAAAAAAAAAACCTTTTTTTTTTTTGGAACATTTTTTATGAGAAAATCGACCACGTTTTTCGAGAAAGTTTTTACTTTTATTTTAAAAAATCAACTTTTTTTCTTGGAAAAAAAAATCAACTTTTTTTCTTGGAAAAAAAAAATCAACTTTTTTTCTTGGAAAAAAAAATCAACTTTTTTTCTTGGAAAAAAAAATCAACTTTTTTTCTTGGAAAAAAAAATCAACTTTTTGGGGGGGGAAAAAAATCAACTTTTTTTTTGAAAAAAAAATCTACTTTTTTGGGGGGGGGGGAAAAATCAACTTTTTTTGGGGGAAAAAAAATCAACTTTTTTTCTTGGAAAAAAAAATCAACTTTTTTTCTTGGAAAAATTTGAGAATTTTTACTACTTCTTCCAAGAAATGTTTAAATGTTTTTGCAGAAATTTAGAAATTTGACCACTTTTTTCCAGAAATTGAACGCCATTGGCCCTAATTTAAAAGTATAAAAAAGTAATGTCCTATATTTGTGTATTTCTGGTGTTTACTTCTAAATTTGGTCCAATGGGGGTCCGTGGTCTAATTTGTGTCAATTTAGGGTCCTTGATGTACAAAAGGTTGAGAAGCACTGTTCTAACGGACATCTCTCCCACTGATCAGTCTTATCAACCACCAGTGAAGAAGTCAAACTATTTATAACCCGACTGAGAGTTGAGGAATTTGCAGACCGGTGCGATGACAGCAGGCTGCGAGCAGCGGGCGTCTAATGGCTTCACAAGGCTGAATTATATCTCTGATGCTTCCACTCAAGCAAAACAAAATTCCTTCAAACCCAAATATAGATCGGTCCCGTGACGCGACGGCCTCGCAAGGAAGTCTTACCCTCTTTAAGGACCTGATGCTGCTCCCACGTATCGCCGCCATCAGGTCGTCGCGGCTGGACCTCTGCGGCGGCGGCAGGTTGGCCGGTTCCTCTCGTTTCTTCTGCAGCAGCGACGGCTTCAGGGCGTTCTTCAGGTCCTTCAGGATGTCGGCGCTCTCCTTCTCGTTGGCGCCGTTCTTCAGCTTCTTGGACCTGATCTGTTTCTTCTGGTTGGACTGAGTCTTCGTGCTGTTGGAGCCTTCGTGCTGTTTGACCATTTCGGCGATCTTCCTCGTGGGCGGGTCCAGGGATGGAGGAGCAGCAGCAGGAGGAGGAGCAGGAGCAGGTGGGTTTCTCTTCTGCTTCTCAACAGTCTTAGAGGATTGTAACGACTTCTTCAACGGCCTCTTCTCTGCAGTTGGAGCAGGAACTTGTGGGGTCGCCTCTGGAGGACTCTGCTCCTTCTTCTGCTGAAGCCTCCGCTGTCGCTGTTGGTCCTGGTTGCGCGTCAAGATGCTGGTCGCCGTCATCCTGGGACCCGGGAGGTCGAACTGGTAGCCGAGCTTGAGCAGAGTGTTGTTCTCCCTCAGCAGCTGGACCATCTCCATCTCCACCTTGCCGCCACAGATGTGCCTCTGGTTGTGGAAGCGCAGCTCCACCAGCGTGTGGTTGTGCTGCAGCGCCGCCAGCAGGGCCAGGATGCCCTGACCCGACACGAAGTTGGACTCGATGTTCAGGTTCCTGATGGAGCAGTTTTCTCGGAGCATCTTGGAGACGGCGAAGGCGACTCTGTCGTCGGCGTGGGTGTTGGCCAAGCTGAAGACGTGCACGTGTTTGTTTGTGCACAAGGCCTCTGCAAAACGAAGCAACGTCTCCTGGGAGATGTCCTCGATGTTGTTGAGGTTGACTTCGGTCGTGGCGGGATCGTCTCCTAGAACCTGCTCCAGAGCTTCGTCCAGGACGATGGGGTTCCCGCTCGCTCGCTCAGAGGTCGTGTTCAGGTTTTGGTCTGTGGTCTCGGTCGGCTTCGATTCGCCCCTCGAGCTTTTCAACTGCCCGTTCCTTTGCGGACATTTACCCCTGATCGGAGACGCCTTTTTACACTCGTCTTTCTTCTCCGCCTTGTCTACCTTTACATCAGCTTTTCCAGAAGCACTCGGCGCTTTCTTCTCTTTGTTTAAAACTTTCTTCTTGTCACTTCCCGGCGTCTTTCCGGTGTTGCCACCAGTGGCTGACACTCGTTCCTCCCTGCTCTTATCTGGCCGCCCCTCCTGCAGATGATAACAGAACAGAAAATTAGGTCGAACCCTGACATTCTCCAGCCCCGGGCTTTTAATTAAGAACCCTCTCCAGCGCTGGCAGACAGTCATTAAAGCTGGCATTTCTCACACAGCCTTTATTTATAGCCCATTTTCCAGCAACACTTTCAAATGAAATGGAAACATGTGACAGTTTCTGCGTCGTTATGCGTTATAAAGACTCATTTTCAGACTGGACCCAAAGTGAAAAGCTTAAATATGAAAACCACATATTTCACATTCATACAGTCAGAAGTTTTTAGTTATTAAAAGCAGCAACAGAGGAGGTGTTTGTGGTAACGGTCAAGTCCTTGTCCTCTTTGACAAGACTTTTTTTTAGCCCTCGTCTACTTGAGATGATCACACTTAGACGTCCAGTTTCTATGGTGACTATTTTGTCTTAAACTTGTTGTCTTTAAAGCCAAGCTGAGAAAACCTTCACCAGCCCAGTCTGCTCATTACCCAGGACATATAAGGATATAAACACAGCAGTAGCACAGAAGTTGTGCAATCCCAAACTGGAACTGAATCTGTTTTCAGATTTTTTGTTAATAAAAAAAAAAAAGAAAATAGAAAGAACCAGTTGTGCTTCTTGATCTGCTGCGTGTTTATTTTGAAGGGTCTCTCAGATATGTTGACGCTGCGTGTCCTCTGTCACCGTCTATCTGCTGTTTTGCTGCTGGGCTGATTTTCCACACTTTGTTTATTACACCTCGTTTGATGAAAACCAGAACTGAAGCGAGACTGTGATCCAACACTACAAAATAAAAGACCTGCAGAGTGGTTATAAATTCTCTCCAAATCATGACTGAGCCTTTTCACATCACGTGTTGTTGTTGTTTTACTAAAGATATGAGAAATAATAGTGCCGTTTCAAACATATTTTGGCAATAAAACAACTGGATTTCTGTCCTCAGAGTTGTTTTTTATGTCTTGTCTTTTATTCAGCCTCTGGTTTTGGTTCATTTCCTATTAAAATTTAAGTAAAAATCAATCAATATGGGCACTTGATCAAGTTTTATTCTGTTAAAGATACAGTATTGTGCAAAATAAAGCAAAATCAACTCCTGTTTGATGTTTGAAACATGAAAACCAAGACGCAGATTGTGTTAAATCAGTAAAAACTTGTTGTATCCGGCCTTAAAATCTGCATCAAGGAACCAAAAAACCTCCCTAAACATTTCTCACCTGCACAACGTTGGACTCCAGCTTCTCGTCCTCATGCAGCTTCTTGTTCTCCACCTCCCAGTACTTGAGCAGAGCGTCCCTGTCGAACGTCCCCGTCGGGGTTTTGGCGGTCTGGTCTTTCTGCCTGAGGCCGATGGGGACGTTGTTGTCGGGGTCGAGGTCGGCCAGCTCCCTCTCCAGCTCCTGCAGCTCCTCGCAGGACAGCGTGGCCAACAGCTCGTCCTCGTCCACCTCGTCGTACTTCTTCAGCTCCCGGCCGTACCCAAAGGTACTCATGGTTCAACGCCGGCGTCCCAACGAACTCCACAGACGTTTTTGGGAAAGCTCAGACTTGTTGAAACTCTTTTACTCTTCGGTGAAACTTGATTAAACCGTCCTGCAGCTGCCGGCTCTGGCTCTGGCTCTGGGTCTGGGTCTGTCCTGCTTGTTGGCTGGCTCGTCCTCCATCAGGGATGCTCCAGGCGACTGTTGACTTCTTGTTCCTCTGCTGGTCCCAGCTGCCAGAGGATCCTGACAGGACGGAGGGGGAGGATCCTCCATGCCTCTGATGGTGCTGTCTTTTTTTAGGGTGTTGGATGGACGGGGGCTTGGTGGTGGTGGTGGTGGTGGTGGTGGTGGCTGGGCTCAATGAGATAGGCTTACTGCAGGAATGCGAGTCCTCTGAGTGGCCCACGCCGAGAGCTCATCATCATCAACATCAGAGACTCGTGCCTCGAAAGAAAGGAAGGAAGGGAACAGAACTCTGTGGGGAGACACGGGAGACGGAGCGCAGCGGCGTTATGTAACCTGGTTGTGTCGGGGGTTGTCGGGGAAACACTTGTTCTCCCCCGGGGGGATGATGCGATTATGTACAGCGTAGTGCAGCTCTGGCTGGCAGCGAGCACGACTGATGTTTACACCAGGATGAAACAACATCATCGAGTCAGGACGGACCGACCTGGAGGAATCTATCTCCACAATCGTGTCAACTAATACACGGATAAAACAAACTGTCCTGGTGCCAATCAGATAAAAAAGACAGTGTCTCCTCTGGAGCGTCTTATCATCGTCCTCATCAGCAGCAGCAGCGACGGGTTTGTTGTGTGGTTGCCAAGTCAACCATCGGAGCACCGCCGTGATCCCTGAGTGTGTGTTTAACAAGCCGTATCGTGTTACACGTGTGAAGTTGAAAAGACTCTGAGTGACACGACATCACTCTTCGTCCTAAAGCCGCTGTAGATTTGAGCTTTGACCTCCAGATCTCTGCTGATCAGCGCCGGTCCACGCTGGTGCTCGCTGCATGTTTTAACCACAAACTGGGCTTTAACGTGTCAAAGCGTCTGACTCCGCCCCCAAATTCCCAGCCGATCCCAAAATGGACAAAAAGGAGGGGCCTGTTTGGAGCGGAGACATCTGTGAACATGTTTAGTTCTGCTGTGAAGTTAAAGGGATAGTTCAACATTTTGGCCCATTGCCATAATCTCTACAGTCGTAGCTGTAGGTTCGTAACGATTTCTGTGCAAGCTATTTTTAGAACAGCAGAGCAGAGCCGTGAGCTGCTCAGAGCTACCACCAGAGCGTTGTGGAGTTGTTGGATTGTGTATTTGATGAGTTTGATGAGGGAAACCAAGAAATCCCATGAGCCTCCGTAGCGTAGCTCTGAGCAGCTCACGGCTCTGCTCCACCGTTCTAAAAATAGCTTGCACCGACAATTAAAGGTAATGAACCTACTGCTATGACTATAGGGATTATGGCAATGGGCCAATTTGCCAAAATGTTGGACTATCCCTTTAAAGGACATTTTAACAGCTTTGTTTTTTTATAACTTGCTTGGTTTTGTCCTATTAAGTTCATCTTTATATTATATTTATATAATATAGTTATATTCGATCATGTTTATGTTTTCTTTTTGCATTAATGTTGCAAGATATCTGGAACTTTTTTGTAGTTTGTACTTTTTAAAGTTGTGGGGAATATAAAATCTGTTTTTATTCCTCCTCCAACTCTTTTATCAATTCTTTTTTATTTTCCTTTTGCATTTTGCAGCTTTTTCAGGATGTTTCACTTTCGGCTGATTATGCTCATTTTGTGTTGATGCATCCTTCGCATTTATGTTTTTGTTGTTGTCCTTTTTCCACATTTGTGTCCCTGCAGTGAAGCACTCTGCACGTGCGATCCACATAAAGTGTCTTATTTATTATTATTAAAAAATACCAAGCGCTCTTAAGGCCACTGACGAGCTGCCAAACCATCTCCCCAGTGTTTACCTTTGGAGGGAACAACGTGTCCAACATGGAGGGAGCTTTCATGCGCTCTGTGACCCCATGGATGGTTTATATTCAAATAAACTGCTCCATAAAAGACCAAGCTATATGTATAATCTTATATAAATAACCTTGATTACAAAGTGCATTTCTCCTCCTGCTCCTTCTCCAAGCTTTAGTCTGGAGCAACCCTCCAACTGTTGTTGTAGTGAAACATCTCCATGCTGTAGGAGCTGCAGCAGGGTGGACATTATCTCCTGTCTAGTTTTTGTTGGCAGGACGGTATCGAGTGTTGTCAGCGTCTATTTATAATCACATGTGCTCATTTTACAGCCGTGCGTGCTCTTAATGGAGCTCATCAGAGAAAACCAGCTGCTGCCAGATGTGATCAATAAGGCTGATCTGTTAGTGTCGGTGCTGTTTGTCGTCATGCAGCTGTTCCCGTCCTTAACACGGCTAAATATACTGAATCTGTCTCACTGCAGAGAGGTATTAAAAAATAATCATCATTAAAGGTATAGTACGTAGGAAGCGGTGCGGTTGCATATCAGAATGTGTTCTTGACGTTGCATTCAGGTGAAATGGGGCAGACGTCAGACAGACAACAGACGCTGCATGAAACAGGATGAACACCTATGGTCACGCTGTCACTCAACCTGAAAAATGGCGATGCAACATGGCCGCCTCGGTTCGGTGCACCCCCCCTTGTATATCTGTATAACTCATTCTAAGGTACGAGAAAGCTTTCATTTGTAGAAGGTGTGATTCCACTTCAGTGAAATACAGATTTATGAAAGACAGGTTTGATTTTTGCTGATAAAAAGCCAAATAAGTTACAGACTGGGCCTTTAATTAATTAAAATCATTAATTAATTGCCACTCTTTACAGTTAGGATGTGGCAGCTGGTGGATGTGCAGACGTCAGTCAGCTGATACAACAGGTTTATATTTGTGTGAAAAGGACACAGAAAGATTGGTTCACTGATTCACTGATGAAGTCTGTGGTTGTAACGCATTCCTCGTTTTATTGTCTCGCTCTAATGTGTGTCTGTGTGCTTTGTTTTAGCACATTAACACACCTGCTGCTGCTGCTGCTGCTGCTGCTGCCTGAGAGCTGACGTGACTTCCAGCCGGTCTCACTTCCACAGTCGTTCAGAACAACGTGACCTTGCTGCGGTGTCAGGTTCTTTATGGGTGACCTGCCAGAACCAAGAGCCGAGTCATTGTTGCTGCGGCCGCTGTTGTTGTTGTTGTTCTGCAGGTCAGGAGGTTAAATTTAGTCTGTCATCAAGAGGACGCAGATCACACTGTGTTCACATGGTCATAGTGTTGTGTTGTGTTGTGTTGAGGGAACTGTGAGCAGCTGCAGTTCCTCCAGCGGCCACTAGATGGGGATAAAGGACCCGACATCAGCAACACTTTGGTTCAGACTGAAATTCTCCACTAGTAATTGGACTGGCATTCAATTAGTAAGGAATGCCATTTTAACATGTTGATTTAGTTTATTTGGAGACTTTAATTTGACGCAGACACTTCAGAGGAGGAATTACTGGGACCTTACTGACTCTCTGACCTAAAGAAAAGGCCATGGTTTTCATTTATTCAGTGAAATACCTCCACATTGGGTTCAGTATTGATGGTTCACACAAATATATATTGTAATAACATAAAGGTTTAATATAATACAGTAAAAACATATTTACAAAAGTCAAAAATATAGAAGAATCATGTTTAAGACTCAGTGGATGAGGAGGAATCGAACCCTCAGTCAGTCCTCCCTGCAGATGACCTTGGCGTACAGGTCGCTGTCTTTGAACAGCAGGTAGTCCTTCAGCCGGTTGGGCAGGTGGACCGACGTCAGGCCGGAGCAGCTCAGGTGTCTGCGGATCACCACTCTGCTCAGGTGGGACAGAGAGCGAGGGTTACCTGGACCACAGAGGACACAAGAGGGGGACGGTTGGTTCGTGACATTGAACGCATCACTGAGCTGCTGGATGCTGAACTCACCTGTGGTCCAGTGGATGTGAGGCCACTCTTTGTGCTTCTCCAGGAGCTTCGTCAGTTTCCCGCAGAGAGAAACCTGGCCGACGTACTCGAGGAGGACGGACACGACCCGACCCACCAGGTTCACGAGCCAGGAGACGCTGACGAAGTCACAGAACTGGACGGGATTCAGGAGACACACAGGTAATTAATGAATTAATATGTTTAGGCAATTTACAAAGGATAAGCATTTATTTAACTTGACTAGAATCCTCTTTTATCTGTAATGAACCCTGCAGCCTCTAGGGGTCACCAGCAGGAGTTTAGGTTTGACTATAATCCAGGTTAAATAGGTTAAATACATTCTCTTTATTGTGATTTAAGACCAAAAGAAGTTGCAAAGTCTTATTTTTAAGAAGTAGGATCCACCAAATGTTTGGTATTGATGGTTTGTTAAATGTTAAGTCAGGAGCTCCACTGAGGCCACCGTCAAATAACATACACCAGACTTTAAATTCATAGAAAATCTTCTGAATATTGCTGCATCTGTGGCAAAATGTATTCAGTTCATTGCTGATCCATGACTCATCCCTCCACCAACGTTGGTACAAACAGGTTCTGTATATTTTTTATAACCTTAGAGACAAATAAAACTCCTTATGTTCTCTACTGAGCATCACTGAAGTTGGAATCTAAATTAAAGCCGCAAGCGGCTATGGCGGGCCCTCGCCTCACGCCACTCGGCGACCCGCGCCACTCGGCGGCCCAGGCCCCCCCGTGGGACGGGTAGCCGGACGTGGTCCGTCGCGTTCAGGGCGGTCCCCGGACTACGCGTGTGAAGTTTCGAGCATATCGGACATAGGCAATGCAAAACGTGTCATTTCCTGCGCCCACAAGGGGGCGACTTGAGCGAGGCTGCGGCGGAGCAAATGGAGGCGTACAGAGCGGGCCTCTGAGCACGTATGGAAAATGCGAAGCGGGGCAAGTCTGGATTGTGAACCAATTTGTCGACGTTTCCTGTTACCACCGGGGGGCGCAATGAGCCACAAACAAAAGTAATATATCGGATCGTTGAGGATGAGCTCCTCATCATGTCCATCAAGTTTGGAGCAGCTGCGAGCAAATCTGTAGGCGTGGTACCATTTCAAACGTCTTAGCTGAATCGCTAAACTTGGCCGTGCCACAGCGGCCACGCCCTCTGACGTGCACACGTGCAGAGCACAAGATAAGCTCAGCTAGGTCTGGAGATGTTCTGTACCAAATGTGAAGCAAATTGGGTGAAGTCCCTCGGAGGAGTGCGTTTTGCGTTCCAGAAATGCTAACCAAAATGGCCGACTCCCTGTTGGGTTAAGGGCGTGGCTCCAATTCAACTTTTTGTATGTTTGGGTGTGATACATGTATACGTTGAGTTTCGTATGTGTACGACAAAGTAAGCGAAATTTGTCTATGGGGAATATCAGGAAATCTTCAAGGGGGCGCTAGAGAGGCCTTTTGCCACGCTTATCGGAAACAACACTATCAACTGAAAGAGCTCGTCATGCTTGTCCTGTGGATGAAATTTCGTGACGTCACGACTTCGTTAAGGCCCCGAAAAAGGCAAACGTAATTGGACGGCAAAAAGTCGCCAGTCGCCGCTGCGCCACACAGACGCCGTTAGACATAGCTTCGCGGCGTTCATAATGTAGCTTCAGCAACTGCTTCTGCATGTGTTAGAAGTGGAAAGAAGTTGATGGGGGCAATTATGAATTTTTAATGAATTTTAACGTACTTCCTGTTACCACCGGGGGGCGCTATGAGCGAGGCAGGAAGCCGATACATCGAAACGTTCGGGGAAGAGCCATCGTCATGTCCCTAGAGTTTCAAGTGGCTACGATGAAGTATGAGCGCGTGAAAGGCAAACGTATTTGAAATTGGGAAGATACACTTTCGCCACGCCGCCACACGGACGCCGTTGCTCGTAGGGTCACAGCGTTCATCATGTAGCTTCAGCATCCGGGTCTGCATGTATTAGAAGTGAAATGAAGGCGATTTGGGCAAGTGCGTATTTTTAACGAATTGTTGTACGTTTTCGGTTACCACCGGGGGGCACTATGAGCGACGTAGGCAAACCATATGTCGAATTGTTCTGCGACACGCCTTCATCATATGCCCAAAGTTTGAAGCGTCTACGATCAAGCATGTCGGCGTGCGAGCCATTCGTATGTTGCTGGCGAGGCCCGAAACAGTCGCCAAACTTTGAGGCCTGCTGAAGGCCAAGCCGTTGGACCTACAAACCTGCGGAGCACAAGATAAGCTCAGCTAGGTCTGGACATGTCCTGGACCCTATTTGAAGCGGATCGGGCGAATCCCCTCGGAGGAGTTCGTTTTGAGGAAACCGACTTCGAGGCAAAATAGCCGACTTCCTGTTCGTTTTAGAGTATGTCATTTTAGCAAATTTTTTGAAGATCTCGGGTTGATAGACAAGTATACCAAGTTTCGTGCAAATCCGTGACGCAGACCCTCATTTCCAATGCGCGGTCTAGGGGGCGCTGTGGAGCCATTTGGCCACGCACACATGCGAGACCACCACCAGATCGCAATTTCACGCCTTCCCCCCCTGCGTGTAGAAGGTCCTCGGTTTCCCGGCTCGGGAAAGGGGTGGAAATCGCGTTCAAACATTCAGAAGGGGAAGAATAATAATAATTAAAGCCGCAAGCGGCTATGGCGGGCCCTCGCTCCACGCGACTCGGCGACCCACGCCACTCGGCGGCCCAGGCCCCTCCGTGGGACCGGTAGCCGGACGTGGTCCGTCGCGTTCAGGGCGGTCCCCGGATCACGCGTGTGAAGTTTGGAGCATATTGGACATAGGCAATGCAAAACGTGTCATTTCCTGCGCCCACAAGGGGGCGACTTGAGCGAGGCTGCGGCCGATCAAATGGAGGCGTACAGGGCGGTCCTCTGACCACGTATGGAAAATGCGAAGCGGGGCAAGTCCGGATTGTGAACCAATTTTCCGACGTTTCCTGTTACCACCGGGGGGCGCTATGAGCCACCAACAAAAGTAATATATCGGATAGTAGAGGATGGGGCCCTTATCATGTCCAGCAAGTTTGGAGCTGCTGCGATCCAAACTGTAGGCGTGTTCGCATTTCTAAGTTATTAGCTGAATTCGCTAAACTTGGCCGTGCCACGGCGGCCACGCCCTTTGACCTGTCGACCTATGACGCGCACCTTTTCATCAGCAGGGTCTGAAGGTGTAATGTACCAAATTGGAAGCAAATCGGGTGAAATCCCAAGGAGCAGTGCGTTTTGCGTCCAAGAAATGCTAGCCAATATGTCCGACTTCCTGTCGTGTTTAGCGCGTGGGTCCAATGCAACTTTTCATATGTGTGGTTGAGATGCATGTGTGTGTGAAGTTTCGTAAGTGTAAGACAAAGTAAGTGAAAATTGTCTATGGGGAATTTCACAAAATTTTCAAGGGGGCGCTATAGAGGCATTTTGCCACACCCATCCGAAATAACACTATCAACTGAAAGAGCTCGTCATTCTTATCCTGTGTATGAAATGTCGTGACGTCACGACTTCGTTAAAGCCACGAAAAAGGCAAACGTAATTGGACAGCGAAAAGTCGGCAGTCGCCGCTGCGCCACACAGACGGCGTTAGACATAGGTTCGCGGCGTTCATAATGTAGCTTCAGCAACTGGTTCTGCATGTATTAGAAGTGGAATGAAGTTGATGGGGTCAATTATGGATTTTTAATTAATTTTAACGTACTTCCTGTTACCACCGGGGGGCGCTATGAGCAAGGCAGGAAGTCGGTACATCAAAACGTTCGGGGAAGAGCCATCGTCATGTCCCTTGAGTTTCAAGTGGCTACGATGAAGTATGTGCGCGTGAAGCGCAAACGTATTTTAGATTGGGAAGATACACCTTCGCGCCGCCGCCACATGGACGCCGTTGCTCGTAGGGTCACAGCGTTCATCATGTAGCTTCAGCATCCGGGTCTGCATGTAGTAGAAGTGAAATGATGTCGATTTGGTCGAGTTCGTATTTTTAACGAATTTTTGTACGTTTTGGGGTACCACCGGGGGGCGCTATGAGCAACGTAGGCAAACGATATGTCAAATCGTTCTGTGACACGCCTTCATCATATGCCCAAAGTTTGAAGTGGCTAGGATCAAGCATGTGGGCGTGCGAGCCATTCGTATGTTGCTGGCGAGGCCCGAAGTAGTCGCCAAACTTTGAGGCCCGCTGAAGGCCAAGCCGTTTGACCTACAGTTATGGGGAGCACAAGATACGCTCAGCTAGGTCTGGACATGTTCTGGACCCAATTTGAAGCAGATGGGGCAAATCCCCGCGGAGGAGTTCGTTTTGCCGAAACCGACTTCGAGGCAAAATAGCCGACTTCCTGTTCGTTTTAGAGCATGTCATTTTATGAAATTTTTTGAAGGTCTCGGGTTGATAGACAAGTATACCAAGTTTCGTGCAAATCCGTGACGCAGACCCTCATTTCCAATGCGCGGTCTAGGGGGCGCTGTGGAGCCATTTGGGCACGCTAACATGCGAGACCACCACTGAACGCCGATTTCACGCCTTCCCCCCCTGCGTGTAGAAAGTCCTCCGTTTCTCATCTTGGGAAAGGGGTCGAAATCGCGTTCAAACGCGGGGAAGCATAATAATAATAATAATAATAATAAACATTTGCATTTCGGGGAATTTTGCGCCAGGTATGATGAGTAATCTATTACCTACTTGGTGACTTGGTTCCTTGGTACTTGTGGCCTACTTACATGTCGACTCTTTTGACACTCGAATTACAATAGGGTCCTCGGACCGTGACGTTGTCACTGGCTCGGGCCCTAATTAAAGCCGCAAGCGGCTATGGCGGGCCCTCGCTCCACGCCACTCGGCGACCCACGCCACTCGGCGGCCCAGGCCCCCCCCGTGGGACCGGTAGCCGGACGTGGTCCGTCGCGTTCAGGGCGGTCCCCGGATCACGCGTGTGAAGTTTCGAGCATATCGGACATAGGCAATGCGAAACGTGTCATTTCCTGCGCCCACAAGGGGGCGACTTGAGCGAGGCTGCGGCCGATCAAATGGAGGCGTACAGGGCGGGTCTCTGACCACGTATGGAAAAAGCGATGCGGGTCAAGTCCGGATTATGAACCAATTTTCCGACGTTTCCTGTTACCACCGGGGGGCGCAATGAGCCACAAACAAAAGTAATATATCGGATCGTTGAGGATGAGGCCCTTATCATGTCCAGCAAGTTTGGAGCCCCTGCGATCAAAACTGTAGGCGTGTTAGCATTTCTAAGTTATTAGCTGAATTCGCTAAACTTGGCCGTGCCACGGCGGCCACGCCCTTTGACCTGTTGACCTATGATGCACAATATTTCATCAGCTGGGTTTGAAGGTGTAATGTACGTAATTTGAAGCAAATCGGATGAAATCCCAAGGAGCAGTTCGTTTTGCGTCCAAGAAATGCTAGCCAATATGTCCGACTTTCTGTCGTGTTTAGCGCGTGGGTCCAATGCAACTTTTTGGATGTTTGGTTGAGATACATGTATGTGTGAAGTTTCGTAAGTGTACGACAAAGTAAGTGAAAATTGTCTATGGGGAATTTCACAAAATTTTCAAGGAGGCGCTATAGAGCCATTTTGCCACGCCCATCCGAAATAACACTATCAATTGAAAGAGCTCGTCATTCTTATCCAGTGTATGAAATATCGTGATGTCACGACTTCGTTAAAGCCACCAAAAAGGCAAACGTAATTGGACGCTGAAAAGTGGCCAGTCGCCACGGCGCCACACGGACGCTGTTAGACGTAGCTTCACGGCGTTCATAATGTAGCTTCAGCAACTGGTTCTGCATGTATTAGAAGTGGAACGAAGTCGATGGGGTCAAGTTTGGATTTTTAATGAATTTTAACGTACTTCCTGTTACCACCGGGGGGCGCTATGAGCAAGGCAGGAAGTCCATACATCGAAACGTTCGGGGAAGAGCCATCGTCATGTTCCTTGACTTTCAAGTGGCTACGATGAAGTATGTGGTCGCGAAAGGCAAACGTATTTGAAATTGGGAAGAGACACTTTCGCCGCGCCGCCATACGGGCGCCGTTGCTCATAGGGTCACAGCGTCCATCATGTAGCTTCAGCATCCGGGTCTGCATGTAGTAGAAGTGAAAAAAGGGCGATTTGGGCAAGTTCGTATTTTTAACGAATTGTTGTACGTTTTCGGGTACCACCGGGGGGCGCTATGAGCGACGTAGGCAAATAATATGTCGAATAGTTCCGTGACACGCCTTCATCATATGGCCCAAGTTTGAAGCGTCCACGATGAAGCATGTGGGCGTGAGAGCCATTCGTATGTTGCTGGCGAGCCCCGAATCAGTCGCCAAACTTTGAGGTTCGCTGGAGGCCAAGCCGTTTGACCTGCAGATGTGGGCAGCACAAGATAAGCTCAGCTAGGTCTGGACATGTCCGGGACCCAATTTGAAGCCGATCGGGCGTCTCCCCTCGGAGGAGTTCGTTTTGAGGAAACCGACTTCGAGGCTAAATAGCCGACTTCCTGTTCATTTTAGAGCATGTCATTTTATGAAATTTTTTGAAGGTCTCGGGTTGATAGACAAGTATACCAAGTTTCGTGCAAATCCGTGACGCAGACCCTCATTTCCAATGCGCGGTCTAGGGGGCGCTGTGGAGCCATTTGGCCACGCTAACATGCAAGACCACCACTGAACGCCGATTTCCGGCCTTCCCCCCCTGCGTGTAGAGTGTCATCCGTTTCTCGGGCTGGGAAAGGGGTGGGAAGTGCGCTCAAACATGGCGATACCCTATAAATAATAATAATAATAATAATTAAAGCCGCAAGCGGCTATGGCGGGCCCTCGCCTCACGCGACTCGGCGACCCACGCCACTCGGCGATCCAGGCCCCCGGACGTGGGCCGTCGCGTTCAGAGTCGTCCCCGGAACACACCTGTGAAGTTTCGAGCAGATCAGACATAGTTGATGCAAAACATGTCATTTCCTGCGCCCACAAGGGGGCGACTTGAGCGAGGCTGCGGCCGATGAAATGGAGGCGTAGAGGGCGGCCCTCTGACCACGTCTGGAAATGTAGAAGTGACTGCGATCAAGTTTGTGGGCGTGGAAGGCAAACGTAATTGGATGGCGACCAAATGAGCAGGGGGCCAACTTTCTGGCCCTCTAGTGACCACGCCGTTTGACGTAGAGGGAAGATTTTTACAACGTTTGACCAGCTCGGTTTCCTGATGATATGTAGCGAATATGAAGTGAAGCGGCCAAAATCCCTAGGAGGACGGTGTTCACGCTGTATCGCCATTTTTGTCGCCGCCACAAGGGGGCCGTTAGTCGTATCTTCGTAGTGTTCATGAAATAGCTTCACCGAGTTCTTCAGAATGTTTTACAGGTGAAATTACGTGAATTTGGTGAAATACCTATTTTTAACAAATGTTCCGACGTTTCCTGTAACCACCGGGGGACGCTATTAGCCACGAACAAAAGTAATATATGGGATCGTTGAGGCTGAGCTCCTCATCATGTCCATCAAGTTTGGAGCTGCTGTGATCAAATTTGTAGGCGTGGTACCATTTCAAACGTCTTAGCTGAATCGCTAAACTTGGCCGTGCCACAGCGGCCACGCCCTTTGACGCGCACACGTGCAGAGCACAAGATAAGCTCAGCTAGGTCTGGAGATGTCCTGTACCAAATTTGAAGCAATTCGGGTTAAGTCCCTCGGAGGAGTTCGTTTTGCGTCCCAGAAATGCTAACCAAAATGGCCGACTTCCTGTTGGGTTAAGGGCGTGGCTCCAATTCAACTTTGTGTATGTTCGGGTGTGATACATGTATACGGCGAGTTTCGTATGTGTACGACAAAGTAAGCGAAATTTGTCTATGGGGAATTTCAGAAAATCTTCAAGGGGGCGCTATAGAGGCCTTTTGCCACGCTTATCGGAAACAACACTATCAACCGAAAGAGCTCGGCATGCTTGTCCTGTGGATGAAATTTCGTGACGTCACGACTTCGTTGAAGCCCCGAAAAAGGCAAACGTAATTGGACGGCGAAAAGTCGCCAGTCGCCGCTGCGCCACACAGACGCCGTTAGACATAGCTTCACGGCGTTCATAATGTAGCTTCAGCAACCGGTTCTGCATGTATTAGAAGTGGAACGAAGTCGATGGGGTCAATAATGGATTTTTAATTAATTTCAACGTACTTCCTGTTACCACCGGGGGGCGCTATGAGCAAGGCAGGAAGTCGATATATCAAAACGTTCGGGGAAGAGCCATTGTCATGTCCCTTGAGTTTCAAGTGGGTATGATGAAGTATGTGCCCGTGAAACGCAAACGTATTTTAAATTGGGAAGATACAGTTTTGGCGCGCCGCCACACGGACGCCGTTGCTCGTAGGGTCAGAGTGTTCATCATGTAGCTTCAGCATCCGGGTCTGCATGTACTAGAAGTGAAATGAAGTCAATTTGGCCAAGTTCGTATTTTTAACGAATTGTTGTACGTTTTCGGGTACCACCGGGGGGCGCCATGAGCGACGTAGGCAAATAATATGTCGAATCGTTCTGCGACACGCCTTCATCATATGCCTTAAGTTTGAAGCGTCCACGATGAAGCATGTGGGTGTGAGAGCCATTCGTATGCTGCTGGCGAGGCCCAAAACAGTCGCCAAACTTTGAGGTCCGCTGAAGGCCAAGCCGTTTGACCTGCAGATGTGGGGAGCACAAGATAAGCTCAGCTAGGTCTGGACATGTTGTGGACCCAATTTGAAGTCTATCGGGCGAATCCCCTCGGAGGAGTTCGTTTTGAGTAAACCGACTTCGAGGCTAAATAGCCGACTTCCTGTTCGTTTTAGAGCATGTCATTTTAGCAAATTTTTTGAAGGTCTCGGGTTGATAGACAAGTATACCAAGTTTCGTGCAAATCCGTGACGCAGACCCTCATTTCCAATGCGCGGTCTAGGGGGCGCTGTGGTGCCATTTGGCCACGCCCACATGTGAGACCACCACAGAATCGCAATTTCACGCCTTCCCCCCCTGTGTGTAGAAGGTCCTCCGTTTCTCGTCTTGGGAAAGGGGTCAAAATCGCGTTCAAACATTCAGAAGGAGAAGAATAATAATAAACATTTGCATTTCGGGGAATTTTGCGCCAGGTGTCATGAGTAATCGATTACCTACTTGGTTACTTGGTTACTTGATACTTGTGGCCTACTTACATGTCGACTCTTTTTGACACTCGAATTACAATAGGGTCCTCGGACCGTGACGTTGTCACTGGCTCGGGCCCTAATTAAAGCCGCAAGCGGCTATGGCGGGCCCTCGCTCCACGCGACTCGGCGACCCACGCCACTCGGCGGCCCAGGCCCCTCCGTGGGACCGGTAGCCGGACGTGGTCCGTCGCGTTCAGGGCGGTCCCCGGATCACGCGTGTGAAGTTTGGAGCATATTGGACATAGGCAATGCAAAACGTGTCATTTCCTGCGCCCACAAGGGGGCGACTTGAGCGAGGCTGCGGCCGATCAAATGGAGGCGTACAGGGCGGTCCTCTGACCACGTATGGAAAATGCGAAGCGGGGCAAGTCCGGATTGTGAACCAATTTTCCGACGTTTCCTGTTACCACCGGGGGGCGCTATGAGCCACCAACAAAAGTAATATATCGGATAGTAGAGGATGGGGCCCTTATCATGTCCAGCAAGTTTGGAGCTGCTGCGATCCAAACTGTAGGCGTGTTCGCATTTCTAAGTTATTAGCTGAATTCGCTAAACTTGGCCGTGCCACGGCGGCCACGCCCTTTGACCTGTCGACCTATGACGCGCACCTTTTCATCAGCAGGGTCTGAAGGTGTAATGTACCTAATTGGAAGCAAATCGGGTGAAATCCCAAGGAGCAGTGCGTTTTGCGTCCAAGAAATGCTAGCCAATATGTCCGACTTCCTGTCGTGTTTAGCGCGTGGGTCCAATGCAACTTTTCATATGTGTGGTTGAGATGCATGTGTGTGTGAAGTTTCGTAAGTGTAAGACAAAGTAAGTGAAAATTGTCTATGGGGAATTTCACAAAATTTTCAAGGGGGCGCTATAGAGGCATTTTGCCACACCCATCCGAAATAACACTATCAACTGAAAGAGCTCGTCATTCTTATCCTGTGTATGAAATGTCGTGACGTCACGACTTCGTTAAAGCCACGAAAAAGGCAAACGTAATTGGACAGCGAAAAGTCGGCAGTCGCCGCTGCGCCACACAGACGGCGTTAGACATAGGTTCGCGGCGTTCATAATGTAGCTTCAGCAACTGGTTCTGCATGTATTAGAAGTGGAATGAAGTTGATGGGGTCAATTATGGATTTTTAATTAATTTTAACGTACTTCCTGTTACCACCGGGGGGCGCTATGAGCAAGGCAGGAAGTCGGTACATCAAAACGTTCGGGGAAGAGCCATCGTCATGTCCCTTGAGTTTCAAGTGGCTACGATGAAGTATGTGCGCGTGAAGCGCAAACGTATTTTAGATTGGGAAGATACACCTTCGCGCCGCCGCCACATGGACGCCGTTGCTCGTAGGGTCACAGCGTTCATCATGTAGCTTCAGCATCCGGGTCTGCATGTAGTAGAAGTGAAATGATGTCGATTTGGTCGAGTTCGTATTTTTAACGAATTTTTGTACGTTTTGGGGTACCACCGGGGGGCGCTATGAGCAACGTAGGCAAACGATATGTCAAATCGTTCTGTGACACGCCTTCATCATATGCCCAAAGTTTGAAGTGGCTAGGATCAAGCATGTGGGCGTGCGAGCCATTCGTATGTTGCTGGCGAGGCCCGAAGTAGTCGCCAAACTTTGAGGCCCGCTGAAGGCCAAGCCGTTTGACCTACAGTTATGGGGAGCACAAGATACGCTCAGCTAGGTCTGGACATGTTCTGGACCCAATTTGAAGCAGATGGGGCAAATCCCCGCGGAGGAGTTCGTTTTGCCGAAACCGACTTCGAGGCAAAATAGCCGACTTCCTGTTCGTTTTAGAGCATGTCATTTTATGAAATTTTTTGAAGGTCTCGGGTTGATAGACAAGTATACCAAGTTTCGTGCAAATCCGTGACGCAGACCCTCATTTCCAATGCGCGGTCTAGGGGGCGCTGTGGAGCCATTTGGGCACGCTAACATGCGAGACCACCACTGAACGCCGATTTCACGCCTTCCCCCCCTGCGTGTAGAAAGTCCTCCGTTTCTCATCTTGGGAAAGGGGTCGAAATCGCGTTCAAACGCGGGGAAGCATAATAATAATAATAATAATAATAAACATTTGCATTTCGGGGAATTTTGCGCCAGGTATGATGAGTAATCTATTACCTACTTGGTGACTTGGTTCCTTGGTACTTGTGGCCTACTTACATGTCGACTCTTTTGACACTCGAATTACAATAGGGTCCTCGGACCGTGACGTTGTCACTGGCTCGGGCCCTAATTAAAGCCGCAAGCGGCTATGGCGGGCCCGAGCCTCACGCGACTCGGCGACCCACGCCATTCGGCGACTCAGGCCACTCGGCGACCCAGGCCCCTGGCGCTGCGTACGACACGGGGTCGGTAGTTGGACGTGGGCCGTCGTGTTCAGGGTTGGTTCTTGATCATACGTGTGAAGTTTTGAGCATATCGGACAAAGTCCATGCGAAACAAGTCATTTCCTGCGTTATAACAGGCCTATGCACTTTACACTGTTTTATGCAGAAATTAAGGCTATTAAAACCTCCAGTCAAATCTTTGATCACAATGTAATCGTTGTGAATCTCCATTGAAGTAATCCTCTTGCAATTGTAATTTCATGCGACTCAAAGAATTTTGGAAGATCTTTGCAGCTGCGCAGGTAGTCATTGTATGCCTTATGTCTTAGGCCAGGGAATTAATTTTAACAGTTAGGGATGTTGCTGATGCTCATGTGTGTAATTACTAAACAGGATTTTATGTGTGTTAGGATGTGTGATGTGTGGTGTTATGTACTACAAGTTTAAAGTAAATAGTAAGCAGCTGAATTAGCAGTATAAAGCTTTTTATTGGCACAATTTTTAAGGAAAGGTGAAAAACACACCTTTTTTGTCAGGCTTTTAACTAGATGTTACATTCTTTTTAAGTTTTATGTGGTTCTACCTTATTTGATATTTCTGCTTCTATCCTGCTTTAAAGTTGCTTGTAATCCTATTTTAATGTTATCTATCATTGGTAGCATTTTATTAATTATCTTACATATGCTTATCGTTTTAGGCTGTTTACTTTTTTCTTTAAGGTTTTTATCCTATTTATACAGTAGTTTTTAGCTTTAACCCCAGTGTTTCCTCAGGGGTCCTCCACACTGGGAGCTGTGCCTGTGCTGCTGCTGGGTTTTTTTTTTTTGTTCTTGTCTTTTGTGTGTAAAGCACTTAGTCTTACATTGTTTGTGTATGAAAAGTGCTATATAAAAAAAGTTTGATTAGTTTTTGATAAAACTGTCTACCTTTATAATGTATCAAGACGGCAATTAGTCTTCCATTGTCACACATATCAGAGAGCCATCAAGCAGGCGGCTATGAGGGGGACGTCTCCTTTTACCACTTCATCAGCAGCCACAGTGTTGGGCAAAATACTTTGGAGAAGTTATTCTTACCCTAGAAGACCCAATATTGCAAAATTAATAATTCAAATAATTTTTGGTCCTGCAACAATAATTTTATGTAGTCATCTATTCTATTAATCAATATGTCAGATTGGAGTATTTAAAATACCCTCTAGATTTTTACTACATTCTCTAGAACATGTATATTACTGTGCAACAAATTTCCTAGATTTTTTTAGATAGCTTGGTTTAGCATTGTTGGAATATTACAATGTTGCATAAGAGTAGTAGTCTTACAGCCCTGGTCCAGTATCTAGCTTCCTTCAGTTCTGTAAGAAGTTTGCTCTTATCACAGGAGGCAGAACCTTCAAGAAACTCCTGCTCATGTTCTTAGCATTTCACAGTCAAACCAGTGGTGGGGAAGGAGGGGATCCTTGGTGATGCTAATTTGTGAGAAGGTGTGAATGTCCATGAGAGCATGGAGTGTTGCTGAGTTGGGCTGCATGAAGTTGATGAACATGAGAATCAGGTTAACCAGACAGTATTGAAATGTGTGAATGTGTAGACCCTGTTTAGACAATTTTGCTACTGCCTTTATCTTGCCACCAGCTGTGGCTTTACTTTAGCCTTACTTTAATTAACCATTGGAATTTTATGTATCTTCATCTTTTAAATGTTGCCTTTTTTTCATGTTGTAGACAGCGATTTGCTGGACTGGGACCATACAGTGGTCTGTTATAAGACAAGACCATGCAGGTTTTCATGTGGGACAGTGCATGTAGAAGTTATTGAAGACACAGTACACTTTGGCTCCTCTTTGTGAAAACACACACACACACAAACACACACACACACACACACACACACTGCTACTGTAAGTATCTCATATTCTCTCTGTACACAGACATGAAAAACCTTTGAAATAGTTGATTCTTGGTCACATCAAAATATGATGTTGTCAAAATGTTGTCAATATTTCATAGGTCTTATATCTAAACAACTATACAGTATTACATCAATGTCATGGAAATGTAGAATTACATGAATCCAGTCCAGCAAATCAATGTTTTTTCATTAAAAAAAGGTGAGGTTATACTTCATATACCAAGCTTGTATTCAGTTCTTCATACCAAACAATATAATCCAATGATAATTGATTGATATTTCTGTTCATCAAATGTTACCAAGTAGTGTGAATCACAATGTTTTATTTCTGTAAGTATTAAGCAAGCAGTGAAAATCTGAGAATAAGCAGGGGGGCGGAGTTTGATGGGGGCGGGGTTATTTTGCATACCGTTCCTCCCACTGAGATGTGATTGGTTGCAAAATGTTCACGCCCATTGCTATTTAATACTCTCCACAAACGGGAAGCAGCCAGTTTGACTCTAACTCTGAATTGAATAGCGCGTGCTACTGAGATTCAGAAAGTGAGACAAACAGTCTTCGAGGCCCTTTGCTGATAGATCTCCTCTTGAGGCGTTTGGCTGAGAATCCCTTCTCTTTTCACCGCAGAATTTCAACTCTTTACGGTAAGTACTTTATTTGCAGTTTTCCTATACAAATGTGAGAATGTTTGATGTCTTTTTCACTAAAGTTGTGGTTTGAATGTGTGGAATATGTTTCCTTTCCTGCCAAAGCACACATGGATTCTTTGTGCACTTTGTTGTCTTTGATAGGGTGAGGGTATATATTTAGCTCTAGTGTAAAGTTGTGTTTGCTAAATTGTGATTTTAGGTGTGTTGTTTAAACATTGTGGTGGAGTCAGGATACGTTGTTCCATGGTGTTCTAGGTTCCATTGTTGTTGTTTGTTATGTTGCCACAGCACCCATGGCTTCAGTGTTCTGTGGGCTCCCCTAGTCTTTTCTTGAGGTTATTTTTCTTTAGAAGTTTTGTAGTTATAGTGTGATACTGGGATAGGAGAAATTCTTTATTTCTAAAGGAATTGGTATATTTAGTAAGTTCATAAGTGTATATTTTTTGGAAATTTGAGAAGTTTTGAGGTCACAAAATGCGTCTGTTTGTTTGTTGAAACAACCAGTACTTGGACTTTGTGGTAAACAACAGTTATTCATAGTTTATTGAATGGGTACAAGATATTTCATACATATAGTTTAGTAAGATTAGTTGTATCATTTTATATTGTTAACTTCGTGTGTTTGAGTGGATGTTGTGTGAGTTTATATTGGTTTCATTCAAAGAATTGATGTGGAAATGCCAAAGTTAGAGTAG
The DNA here is from genome assembly GCA_030347415.2 of Decapterus maruadsi. Classification (NCBI taxonomy): domain Eukaryota; kingdom Metazoa; phylum Chordata; class Actinopteri; order Carangiformes; family Carangidae; genus Decapterus; species Decapterus maruadsi. The sequence continues at coordinate 29,679,446 of CM064893.1, read as the reverse complement.
TTTTTGTTTGGGCTCAGTGGGCCTTTGTTTGAAAGACTCCATTTTGTTTTCAAGGCATAGATATGGTAGTAAAACATGCCAGCCAAACAGGGGAGTGGTTGTGGCCCTGGAGTTTTTAGTATTTGCAGGAAAGTTGTACTTGTGTAATGGCTGTGATATACTATACAGGGTCAACTTTTCGAAATTATCATTAAATCACTTTTAGCCTCAACAATTTCATGGTTACATGGTATCAGGTCACACCCTTTTCTCTATGGTGGCCTTTATTGTGTGAATAGGGTGGGGACCGAGTAGGTGGTAATTGTGGTTAATCAACAGGTATTTTATATGCAAGTGTTGTTGTTCATGGTCTTTTGGGAGTGTAATTGAAAGTTGAAGCCATTGTTTTGACCCATTATCTGTTGCTTTTGTTATCATAGAAGTATATGAAGGGTGGTTTTTATGTTCATCCCTTTTTTTTTGGCCAGTCCTCTGTGCTCTGTTGTTTGAAGTACTTCATTGAGTTGTTGTTCTTTTCAAAGGTGTGAGGTGGTTGGTGGGCAAACAGGGAGTTGTGATAATGTGGGGCTGAAGTATTCATCATGTGTAGGAATCGCTTTTTTGTAGTGGCTGGCATATATACTATACACTGCTAATAAATGAGAATGTAATGACTTTTGTATTATAACCATGTACCTATTCTTATCCTCATGAATGTAATTGCTGTTACTTAGTAGCAGACCACATTCTGTGCTGAGGGAGGTTGAGTAAGTATGTTTTTTTTGTGAAATCAGCAGGTATTTATACTTATGTTAGTTATAACTGGTGTAATTACTACTGTGTTATTATTGTGCTTGTTTTGAATAGTGTTTGGTTTTTGCGGGCAAGACATGTTAGTACACTTGTGTGTGTTACTGGAAATGGCAAGTCATTTCTGTATTATTGTCTTAATCTAGACATGTAATTTGTTCTTTCTATTTGTAGATGCCCCGCGGCAAGTCCTACCGGCGTGCTGAGGCTGCTAGGTTCCGAGAGCAGTCTCGCAGGCAGGATGTGACGTTCCTGCCCGCTCGCCCCGCCTTCAGGCCAAGTAAGTATTCTTCCATATATTTTCCCAAACCATTCTCTGTATATGTTTCTGTATGCACGAGCTGAAATTTTGTACGTATTTTCATCAACAGTCCCTGGCACTGGCTGGCGTCGGAAGTCCCTGGAGTGGCCCCTTTCTCCACGCACCGGGAAGCAGTTCAAGGTGGCCATTCCGGATAAAGTCCCCGATAAGAAGGTATGTACTATTCACTATGAAGAATGCGGTTAATAAGTTGCATTGTGTGTGTACATCCTATAAGACATGTTTTTTCCTTCTCTCCCAGCTTGTTCTTCTTGTTGGGGCATCCCATCTGCGCCCCATTGTGGATGGATTCGTGCCAATGGCAGCGGACGGCTACACCTTCGGTTTCCTGTCTGTGCCGGGGGCGTGTGCGGACCTGCTCAGGATCGAGGTAAATCACGTTGTGCGCACTTGTCCTCAGATCCCTGATGCTGTCTGTGTCATTTCCCCTAGCAACAACCTGGACCAGACCCCGGACCGAGCAGCCGCAGCGTTTGACCGGTACCTGCGCACTGTCGTGGAAGCCTGGCGGACTGCAGAGGTTAGTCATTTACATATGGTTTTGAAGTTGAAATGGTACATATGTGACTATCAATTTGTAACTGACCATTATTACATGTTGTGTAGGTTTTCGTCGTGGACCATGTCCCTCGTCTGTCTGTGGAGGGGTTTGTCCAGGAGTGCCACAGACAGAACTTCCAGCACATCGCAGATCGCCACGGTATGTTTGAAAATATCAATGGGTTAGGCACTTTTGATGATGTATCTATTTCAGCTATAATTGATGCAATGCGCCTTTTATTGTGTGTTATGAAAGTTGACGATGGACTGTGCGTTGAGTTTTCCAGTAATCCGTGCGTTCTTCTTGTCTTGAAGGTGTTCGGTTCTACTGCCACGTGGAGCGCTTCCCACCGCGCCAACGGCAGCTCTGGGCTGTTGATGGTGTAAGTAAAAATTGTACCTTAAATCTCTGCAATGTGAATATATACAACACAGTATGATTAACAGTAAATGTCATCTAGTTCAACATTATTGAATTGTAATAATCTTTTCATCATTTCCTGTGTCTTCATAGGTGCACCTCAGTGACGACGCGGGGATGCCTATCCTCGTGGAGTCGCTGGTGGCTGCCACCAAGCAGCACCTGGAGCGACCACCACCTCCGCCTCCTCCGCCGCCCGTCGTCTTTCCGGTGTCCCCCAGGCCCAACCCCATTCCCATGTGGACTGGTCGGAAGGTCGCGCCGGAGGAGGTCGCAGCTCCACGGACTCCTCCTCCTGGCGACGACTGGACGACTGTGCCAGGCAGGAAGGTAAGAAGATGAAGTTTGTCTACATGTGGTCATGCACTGAGAAATGAATGTTTTTCTGTATCCTAATGTCTTTTCTGCGTTTTGTCGTTGCAGCGCCGTCGCTCTGGTGACCAGCAGCGTGGCTCTGCGTCACCTCAGAAGAGGAGGGTTCCTCGAGTGGTATGTTCTCATCTTTTTGAAATGTAATATTGACAGTGACATTCCATTCCCTAACAAAAGTGTTACAAAAAATCAATATGTCTGTCATACAGAGGCTTCTTCCCCTGAATCCTTTCTGGCTCCCGCCTGGGATGTTGGCTGACACGGACGACGTTTGTCCATCGGCTGACGGCGATCAGGTATTTATAGAAGAATAAGACACTTTCAATACTTCAGATATTATATGTACAGTTCTGATCAGAGTCGAAATCAAACCAAAGTTTTGGTGCATGGCGGCATGTTTTCCACTGTTTTGACACTTGTTTCTGTCACTTTAGTCTCCCCTGTGGGACGTCGTATTCTTCCTGTCACCAAGAAGCGCAGGCGTGCCAAGGAGCAGGTATGTGATGTTTAAATCCCGGAGGACACGTTTAGTATTGAAGCAGCAATGAAAATGATGTGTTATTGTGATGGAGAGAGAGTAATTTCTTTTATTGTATCTGGACATTGAGTAATTTATTCTCACTTGTTTGCAGGTGGCAGCAACACCAGTTGCTTCGTTGGCTGCAAGTTTTGGCAGCGAGGCATCAAGGATGATGGTAGGTCCACTTTTGTTAATAATGTATAACGGAAGATTCTGAAGCAGTATATTATCCTCACTTGGAATTGCAGAATGAATTAATCAATAAATGACATCTTTCTCTTTCTAGGCTGTGACCTCAACTCCTACGTTGACTGTCCGGCCTGAAGCCCAGGTTGTGGACCAGAAGGCAAGTAGAGTTATTGTAGGGTTTTTGTAGCTGTGTTTGTTGTTGTGGCTAAGCGAACACCATCTTTATTATAGCCAGCATGACTCTCTCTCCCATAGGTATTAATGTTTTCATGTTCTGTCTTTTGCAGGTGGAGGCGACACCCGACCCTGTGTCGACCTGTGATGTGCCAGGGACCGCTCCTACTCCCAGTCTCGCCACTCTTCCTGTTGCCGACGCTCCCAGCCCTGTGCCTGTCCAGCCTGTTCCTGTGGATGCGACAGCGGGTCGGGAAACCCAGCGATCAACTGAAGGGGACACACCAGGGTCTACTAAAGGTCAGAGTATTCCCACTGTGCCTTGTAGTTGTTCATTGATGAAGGGAGTGTCTCCAGCATCAGGGACAGAGTCCCTTCTTCTAAAACATGAATATGATGTCCATGCTTACGTGTCATGCTGTGTTGTTGCGGCAGTTAAACATACCATTGCTCCGGTTTGTACGTGGCGCGACGCTGATCTTGATGCTGTTCGCAAAGAGGCGTTAGCTTTGGGGACTTGGCTGGGGGGTGGGAGGAGGCAGTTTGAAGTGTGTGGTCAGCAGTGGAATGTGGATTTGGGGGAGCCAGAGTGTAGGAGCATCAGGGATGTGATTGAGTTGAAGGAGAAGTTGAGGCAGGAGTTGTCAAGGGATGGCATGTGTGTGTTGGGGGTCAACACAGCAGCAGTGTTGGTCATGCAGCACAAGGACTTCTTTGTAGTTGTGGATTGTGGGGCACGTTGTAAAGAGGGAAAGAGGTGCTATCCAGGCAAATCCAGGGTCATTTTCAACACCACGTTTGATGACTTGGTGCGACACATCATTGGTCTGGGCGAGTGTTTGTTTTCAGACTTTTTTCTGTCAGTAGCCTCTCCGTGGAGAAGTGTGTTGATGAGGGAGAGAGCAGCAATGTATCTGTTGTTATTGATCCAGTTGTGCCAAGTCAGTCAGAGGGAGAGAGCAGCAGTGTTTCAGTTCCAGTTGTTACAAGTCAGTCCCAGGGTCGCCCTTCTGTTAGAGGAAGTTTCCATCAAGGCGAGCAGGCACGGTTTAAGTATGCTGGTGTTCAGTGTATGGCCATTAGTTTGGTAGCTTTAGTGAGACACACCACATACAGTGTCTTTGAGTGGCAGTGTGACGCACTGGATGAGGTTGTGCTGGTAGGTGATATTCTGTACACATCCATGCGGGATGGCAATAAGATAGCAGATAAAAAACATGGTCTCCCTGTAGTTACAGAGTTGCCCAAACAGTATGGTGGTGTTGATTTGGAGTATGATGTGAAAGCTGCATATGGATGTGGTAACTATACTCCGGAGGAGTATACTTCGTCTGAGCACACATCTCTGTATGATGGTCTCCATCAGAGGTGCACACCAGACACGTCTTCCTTGGTGATAATTGATACGGCAGCATGTGCTGTCATTTGTAGTAAAGATGGTGAGTATGCTGTGGTTGATTCCCATGCTCGCGATGCTGCTGGGATGGTTCATTGGGATGGTAGGAGTGTTGTAGTCTACTTTAGTTCTCTACAGCATCTGTTTGAGTACTTTAGCATATTTGCCGGCGATCAGACATCTCCCAAACAGTTTGAGATCTGGGGGGTTAAAGTGAAAGCCTCATCTGTGTCCGTGAGTGCTGGTGCTGCTGCTGAGCGTGTAGAGGAACAGGTTACCACTCCTGCTCCTGTCACACCAGTGGTGAGTGTTGGTGCATCTGTTGTGTGTGTAGAGGAACAGAGTGCTGTTACACCAGTGGTCCGTGCAGCCACTAACAAACGCGAGAAACGTAAATGCACACAGACGTATGGAACGTCAAAAAAAGCAAAGGGTGTTGATAAAGACGTCAAATCAGATGTTGTGTTTGTTGGGGATGTAGCATCAAAAAACTTGCAATTTAACCCCCTTTCTAAAGATGTAGCTCTTGCATTGTGTCAGCAAGCTAACATTGAGTCAGAGAGAGTAGATGCCACATCGTCTGCTGTTGGTCCCTTAGGCATCCCTTGTAGCACAGAGGAAATTGTTGGTGATGGTAACTGTTTCTTTAGGGCCATTAGTCAGGCCATTAGTGGTACACAAAAGTACCATAAGAAGATGAGAAATGCAGCAGTAAAGCAATTACAAAACAATCCCGGTGCATATCAAAGTCTTCTTAGAAGTGAGTATCCTTCCATGTCAGAGTACATCAAGGTATCTAGAATGAGCTATGTTGGTAGTTGGGCCACGGAGTTGGAAATTCAAGCTACAGCTGATTATTTGGGTGTTAGTGTTTTCACATATTATAATGATCGTTGGCTTGAATATAGCTGTCAGAGTAGGAAGTTGTCAGATGAAGCTGTATATTTGCATAATGTTAACGCTAATCATTATGAGACTGTTGTCTGTGTTCAGAACCCTCAAACACATAGTTGCTACGCTTACTGTAATGTTGACACATCTGTTTCTGTTGGCTACAACTTGAGATGCCATAGTGAAGTTGAAAGTGTCATTCCTGATGATGGTTCCTTTAATCAATCAACCTCTACTTCAACACGTTATTTCAAGAAGAAAAGTAGCAGTCAGCAGAAAAAAAAGTATCAACAAAACATTTTGTATAAGGATAGCAAGAAGCAGTTGAATCAGACATACAAACAGAGAACTTTCCAAAAGATGAGGTTGAAGTCTGTTAGTGTGAAGAAATATACAGAAGATATCAATTACAGAGAAAAAAAGAAGTTGCTAATTGTGCATAAGTACAAAGACATCATGCATAAATTAAAATTAAAGGCATCCAGTATTGCAAAGTATAAAGACAACCCTGTTCATAAATTAAAGGTGAAGGCATCTAGTATTGCAAAGTATAAAGACAACATTGTGCATAAATTAAAGGTAAAGGCATCTAGTATTGCAAAGTATAAAGACAACCCTGTGCATAAATTAAAGGTCAAGGAATCTAGTACTGCTAAGTATAAAGACAACATAGTGCATAAATTAAAGGTAAAGGCATCGGGTATTGCTAAGTATCATCAAAATCCTGAACACAAAAAGCGTGTTAATGAACAGGCTAGATTGAAAAAACAGGTTAAGAAAGAGAAGACAGGACAGTTTGATTTTGTAATGCAGCAGTTTTTAGAGGAAGTGCGGGAAGGGCCAGAGTTTATATGCGCAGTGTGTTTTCGGTTGTTGTTCAGGCACCAGGTTCTAAATTGTAAAAAGGGTGACTACAGTAAAAATGAGACGGTATCTGCAGTGGCAGCAAAGTGCATAAGTGAGGATTATTTGCATAAGTGTAATGAGTTTTGTCAGATTCCCTGTCAGGTGTGTGACACTGCACAAGGTAAACTGTGGATTTGTTACACTTGTCACTATAAGATTAACAGAGGTGAGACGCCAGCGGAGTGTTGGTTGAACAATCTAACAGTCCAGACTGTCCCTCCTGAGTTGGCCTGCTTAAATAGTTTGGAGCAACATTTGGTTGCTCTACATATCCCATTTATGAAAATGCTAGCTTTGCCTAAAGGGGGTCAAAACGGAGTACATGGTCCAGTGACCTGTGTTCCAGCCAACATTGTACAGACCAGTAACTTCTTGCCTCGTTCCAATATGGAGGGCTCCTTGTTGGCAGTTAAGTTAAAGCGGAAATTGACCTATAAAGGTCACTATGAGTATAAGTTTGTTGATACTCTCCGCATTAGACGGGCTTTGCAGTATTTAAAGCAGACCAATAGCCTTTATAAGGACATTGTGTTTAATGAGGCGTGGCTAAATGAGTTTTCTAAGGACCAAAATGTTGACAGTGTTGATGCTAATGTTCCCTCAACATCTCAGACTATAGTCAGTGCTGATGCTGATGTTGTTGCAGTGTCAGAGACTGTAGACACACCTGATGCTAATGATGATGTTGCTGCAGCTGAGGAGGAGGAGCTTCTGCATGATAGACAATCACATGGCATGTTTCAGGACACCTGTCTCATGCCTGTTGATATTGGTCAGGAGGTTCTTGACCAATATTTTGATGACATTGTGAATGTAGCACCAGCAGAAGGTAATAATCCTGTGAAGATGCTCTCTGACATTACAAATGAAGCAAAGTGTTTCCCAGTGTTGTTTCCCAGGGCAAGAAACACTTACCATGAGCATCGCCAGTATCGTTTAACGCTGTCGCGATACTTTAATAACCGTGTCTTACATGCAGATGGGCGATTTGCAAATAATATAGAGTACATATTTTTTGCGCAGTACATGTCAGAGGTTGAACAGGTGGTGTCGAAGGTTTCAATTGCGTTACGTAAGAGTAAAGGGGGGCAAAGCTCGTACAAGGCATCAGATATTTTGAATGATGAGGAGTCTTTCAAGAAGATGCTGGAGTGTGATGATGGTTATCGTTTTCTTCAACCTATCAGAGGCACTCCAGCTTTTTGGCAGGGAGCCCAGCGTGATCTTCTGGCGTGTGTGCGGCAGTTGGGCATTCCTACCTGGTTTTGTTCATTTAGTTCAGCAGATATGCGTTGGGGCAATCTGCTGTCTACTATTCTAAAACAGGAAGGACGAACAGCTACTGTAGAAGAATTAGAGTGGGCAGATAAGTGCGATTTGTTGAGACGCAATCCTGTCACAGCTGCGCGCATGTTTGATTATAGGTGGCATTACTTCCTGAGGAATGTGCTCATGTCACCAGCTCAACCCATTGGCAAGATTATAGACTACTTTTACAGGGTTGAGTTTCAGCAGAGAGGTTCTCCTCATGTCCATTGTCTGTTCTGGATAGAGGATGCTCCGCTGATAGACAAAAACACTGATGAGGAGGTAGTTCAGTTCATTGATAAATATGTAACCTGTGAACTACCCTCATCAGATAAGGAGTTGCTAGACATTGTTACTACTGTTCAGCAACATTCGAAACGACATGCCAAGACATGTAAAAAGAAGAACACTGTGTGTCGTTTCAATTTCCCAAGACCCGTGTCATGTAGGACATTTATTAGCAGGCGACCTGATGAAACAGTGCCACCATGCACTTGTCCTGTAGACCCAGCTCGTCCTGCTAGAGTGTGTACATGTATTGATAAATATCAGGAGGAACAGAAAAAGAAGAAAGAATGGGCAAAAATGGTTTTGACAGCCATTAAGATGGCTTTGTCAGATGAAAATAGACATTTCGATAGCGTGCAGCAGCTGTTTCAGACATTGGGTATCACTCAGGAAGCATTTGAGGAATGTGTACGAGTACTTGAACGGCGGACTCAGGTGGTTTTGAAAAGGCAGGTTGATGAAACATGGATTAACCATTACAACAAGTCTTTGTTAAAATGCTGGAATGCAAACATAGATATCCAGTATGTGGTTGATGCATATGCTTGTGTAGTTTACATTATTTCCTACATTTCGAAGGCAGAGCGGGAAATGGGATTAATGTTAGGCAATGCACATAGGGAGGCCTCTAAGGAAGGTAATCTTAGTGCAAAAGAGGCTCTCAAGAATCTGGGAAGTGTTTACCTGCATCATAGAGATGTGTCTGCCCAGGAGGCTGTTTACAGGCTGACAAATATGCATTTGAAAGAATGCTCCAGGAAGGTCATGTTCATTCCCACAGGGGAAAGTACCATTAGGATGAGTTTGCCTTTAAGTGTGTTAAAACAGAAGGCATCCTCTGCGTCATCGCCAGATCTCAGCGCCGAAGACTTGTGGATGACTAGCATTGTTGACCGGTACAAGAACAGACCGAATGATCACGTGTTTGGGGATATGTGTTTGGCTGCGTTTGTATCTGAGTATCGTGTTCTCACTAAAAATGAGAAATGCAAAGGCGCGATTAAGTTACATGGGAATTTTGGCTCTGTAGCCAAGAGAACTCGGACAAAGCCAGCCGTTGTTCGGTATGCACGCTTCTCTGAGACCAAGAGTCCAGAGTTGTTTTACCAGAGCATCTTACAGTTGTTCCTGCCGCATCGTTCAGAATCCCAGCTTAAACCTCCTAACTCTGTAACATTTGAAGAGTTTTACAAGAAAGGTGATGTGAGGTTTAGTGATGGGACCAGGCATTCTGTGAGGTCAGTTGTTGATGTAAATAGACAGCGATTTGAAATGGACGCAGAGACAATAGAGGATGCTCAGCAACAGGTAGATGATCAGGGTGTGTTTGAGGATGCCTGGGCTGAGCTGTGTCCAGAGGCGGAGCTGGAACGGTTGGAGTGTGTGCAGGAACTGCAGGACAATCCACAGTTAGGGGATGAACCGCCAGAGAACATTCCAGATTTAGCTGTGACCAGGCAACAGGTTTCTCATTTAGAGAAGAGGAATGTCATGAGCAGGAGCGAGGGCTTAACATTAATTCGATCACTAAATGAGACCCAGTTGACTGTTTTTTATCAAGTCCGTCAGTGGTGTTTAGATAGGATTAGTGGGAAAAAGCCAGAGCCTCTTCATGTTTTTATTACAGGTGGTGCCGGGACTGGGAAGAGCCATTTAATTAGAGCTATTCAGTATGAGGCGGGCAGACTTTTGTCTACTGTTAGCCGTCATCCTGATAGCATTTGTGTTTTATTATGTGCTCCAACAGGCATTGCTGCGTACAATTTGAATGCAGCAACAATACACACCACATTTAGCATAGGGAAGGATGTGCGCTTGCCGTACAGTCCTTTGGGGGAAGAGAAGCTCAATTCATTGCGAGCTAAGTTAGGCGATCTGCAGGTTTTGATTATTGATGAGATCTCCATGGTGGATCACAACCTCCTTGCTTACATCCATGGACGGTTGAGGCAGATCAAACAAACCGGTGACTTTTCACCGTTTGGGAATGTGTGTGTGTTGGCTGTTGGAGACTTTTATCAACTGCCTCCTGTTAAAGGGAAATCGTTGTACAATGATGATGTGACTGTGAATCTTTGGTCCAGTTTCAAGGTTGTGGAGTTGACAACGGTTGTAAGGCAGAAGGAAGAGGAATTTGCAAATATGTTGAACAGGCTTAGAATTCATCCTAAAGGAACACCATTGCAAACCAAGGATGTCAATATGTTGAAAGAACGGGTAACGGATGAAGAGAGCTCAGCTTTGCATATTTTTGCCACTAATAGCCAAGTAAATTTCTTCAATTTTTGCAAAGTGCAAACTGCATGCACTGAGAGGGAAGAGATCCACGCCCAGGACTTTGTCAACAGCAAAAAATCAGGGAAGTTGGAAAAGATTAGCGGCCATCACACTCGAGCACCCAACACATGTTTGGAAGAGGTGTTACTGCTAGGTCAAGGTGCTCGGGTAATGTTAATTAAGAATGTGGATGTCACTGATGGTCTTGTGAATGGGGTGTGTGGCACAGTCACAGACATTGTGTATCCACCTAACAGCACATTTCCTGAGGTGGTCTTTGTAAAGTTTGATGATGATAATGTTGGTGCCCAGAGGAGGAAAAACAGTGCACATGCCCCACCAGTGGTAGCTGGTTCGACAGGCATCAAACCAGAAGAGGAAAGAGCAACTGGGAAAGGAGGGATGCGGCGGCAATTTCCATTGAAACTTGCCTGGGCGTGTACTGCACACAAAACACAGGGACTCACTGTTGACGCAGCAGTAGTCTCTCTAGAGAAGATATTTGCTCCAGGACAGGCGTATGTGGCTTTGAGTCGTGTTAGAAGTCTCTCTGGTTTGGTAATTACAGATTTTGAGGAGAAAAAGATTTTCTGTAATGGCAAAATAAAGGATGCACTTCAACGCATGCCAAAGTTTTTAAGTAACAACAAAGCCCAGCCTAACATGGAGTCAAATGCTTTCTCTGTGTTTTTGATGAATGTGCAGGGGTTGTCTGGACATGCTGCAGATTTGGTGCAATGTACTCAGCATTTGCAGCTTAACTGCATTGCTGTGACAGAAACATGGCTATCTGCAGATTCTTCAGTAGAATCAGTCCAGATGGATGGTTTTCATTTCCACAGTCAGCCACGAAGTGTGTCGTACACTAGCAGTAATCCTGTGTTAGTGGAATTCCAGGGGCAGCAGCATGGTGGTGTTGGTCTGTACTGTCGGAATAGTTTAGTTTGTGAACGTGTTCAGGTACAAGATGTGGACCTGGAATGTTTGGTTTGTGCCTTTGAAGGTGTACAGTTAGTCGTAGCTGTGATTTATCGTCCGCCATTGTATCCAATGTCCTTATTTAAAGAAAATCTCAACAAGTTGCTGAAGAAGTTAGATTCCTTGAGTAAAACAATTGCGATTATGGGGGACTTTAATGATCATCTTTCAGTCAGTGAAGATGGTTCACCATCTTCATCTGTTTGTCGTTTTATGGCAGAGAATGGCTTTGTCCAACATGTGTCACAGCCAACAACAGAGAGAGGCACACTCATTGACCATGTGTACATCAAATCATCAATGTATGATGCGCAGGCAATAGTGTTGCCAATTTACTTTAGTGACCATGAAGGAATTCTGTGTTCTTTCAGCAAGACCTAGTTGAGTAATTTCGTATGAAATGTGCCATGTCCTTATAGTAATCTATTATTTATGAATTTGTAGTTTCAAATGTGTAATGTATATAGTAATATAATAGAGTGATGCTACATTAACAAACATATATTGACGTATGAAATATATTACAATGAATTAAATGTCAAACATGTCATTCTGTGTTGTTCAGTGTATGTATTTGTGTTTCCTGGCTGGCCCTCTTTGTGTTCTGTGTTTCAGGTAGTTCCAGCCATTTACAAAAAGCAGTTCCTACATGGACAGCAGGGGTCAAGCCATCTTTTTGTATTGTGTTTTTATTGTAGGTGTGCAAATATAGTATATATGGATATGTTTTTGTTGAATTATGTTGTTAGAATGATATAGTTGATGAATTATGTAGTTGTTATATATACATGTAATCTCTGTTAATACACAATGAATGATTTCGATGTATAGTATTGTAATTCTTCAATTCAATGTAAGTATGTGACGTCTGTAACACACTGTGAATGATTTTAATGTGTAGTATTTCAGGTATGTAATTCTGTGTAATAGAGTGTATGAATTCATGAAAATGTAGTTATTCCCCCCTACTCCCCAACCCCCACTCTCTCCAGTGTCTCTGTTCTTCTATCTTTCATATCTTCTCCTCTCCTCTCCCTCCCCTCCCCACCCTTTCATTCTATTAACACAATAAATGGTTGATATTGGAAATGAAGTTAGCAACATTCCAGTATGTGTTATATGTATTAGTGGTTTGTTCGCATAATAAATTACAGATTTATCTGCTGAACTACATTTCAATGAGTCTGTGATTATTCAACAATTGGTATGTGTGAGTTGAGGTTGTTTAGTATTTGAACAATAAAAGCAATGTTCTTTCCATATAAATGTGAACATCCCTCAGATGTAGAATACTCTTTCTGCCAAGTCAGGCAGTGTTTCTATTACTATGCATTGTCCATGATCTGTAACCCACACAAGACTGAATAAGGGAGCTACGTTGTGATAAAAAAGAATACACAGGCATATATGAGAGGAAACACATTTCTATTCAAAAGCATTTCAACAAACTATGAAGAATTGGAGAACGAAACAAAAGCAGATGAAGAGAACAAGGATGAATAGATGCTTAATTTGACATTGTGGTTCCAGTTGAAGGTTAATATGTTAACACACTGTAATGGTTCCTTGGAAAGGACTGAAAAGAATCATGAAGCAGACACTACTTTCATGCGAAATGGTTAAACAAGTGGTCTATACAATTGATTAAATATAAATCTTCATTGAATTCATAGTGACAACAGTACAATGACATGAAAATACTTTCCCCAGTGTGTTACAAACCACAAATCATTGAATATGTATAAAATCAAGAGCAGACCTTTGTGTGATGTGGGTTATAACAACTGCTTTAGTATTCACGAGGGGCAGTAGTCAGATGTGGGCAGATGTATGCAAAATCACTCATGACACTAGAAGTTGAACCTATTAAAATGGCTGAAATGACGTATAACAACTTTATGCGTCATCCAGCAATGGTCGGTAATGGAATATGTGCAGGTGCATTGAGGGTTTACCTCTCATGACAAACGAGGAGTCCCAAGCAAATCAGACAATGTATGATGTAATGATGAAAATGTAACATTTTCATCCATCAGGGGGCAATAGAGTGATTGTGGAAATAGTGTTCGAGTCCCTGCATCACACATGTGAAGTTGTGAGCAAATTGGACAAAGTTGATGGAGAACATGTCATTTCCTGCGCCCACATGGGGGCAATGTGAGCAAGTTTGCATACGATCAAATGGGGTGCCAGCCTCTGATCACGCAACAAAATGTGGAAGTGACTACAATCAAGTATGTGGGTGTGGAAGGCAAACGTAAGTGCATGGCGACTGAACAGGCAGGTGGTCAACTTTGTCGCCCCCTATTGGCCACGGAATTTGATGTATAGGAAAGATTTTCAGCAGGTTTGCCCAGCTCGGTGTCCTAATGATCTGTAGCGAATATGAAGTCAATCAAACAAAATCCCCAGGAAGACATTGTTCACGATCAATTCCGATCTGTGTTGCCGCCACAAGGGGGCAGTTAGATGTAGATTCGTAGGGTTCATCAAAACAGGTGACCACCTTGGTCAGCATGTTGTAGAAGTGCAAAGAAGTAGATGGGGTCACTAATATATTGTTTTATTAAAATTGTAATCCACTTCATGTTACCACCTGGGGCAGCTTTGAGCGGCGTATGAAATTAATATGTCTAACTGTTTAGGATCATGCCTTCATCATGTCCAGCAAGTTTGAAGCAGCTGCGATCAAATCTGTTGTTGTGTTAGCATTTCAAACTTTGTAGCAGGATCATGGAACTTGGATGTGCCATGACAGCTATGCCCTTTGACCTATAGACCTACGGAGCACAACTTTTCATCACCTTGGTCTAGAGATGTTCTGTACCCAATTTGAAGCAAATCGGGCAAAATGGCTAGGGCGAGTTGGGTCTGCATCCAAGAAATGCAAACCAAAATGGGTGACTTCCTGTTGGGTTTAGGGCGTGTATCCAATCCAACTTTTTGTATGTTTGGGTGTGATACATACATGTGTCAACTTTCGTACGTGTATGACAAAGTAAGTGAAATATGTCTATGGGGAATTTCAGGAAAACCTTCTAGGGGGCGCTATAGAGTCATTTTGTCACGCCCATGGGAAACACCACTATCACCTGAAAGAGCTCGCCATTCTTGTCTTGTGGAAGAAATTTGGTGACGTCACGACGTTGTGAAAGCCACGAAAAAGGCAAACGTAATTGGACGGCGAAAAGTGACCAGTAGCCGTGGCGCCAAACGGACGCCGTTAGACGTAGCTTTGCAGCGTTTATAATGTAGTCTCAGCAACCGGTTCTGCATGTATTAGAAGTGGAACGAAGTTGATGGGGTCAAGTATGGATTTTAAAGTAATAGTAACGTACTTCCTGTTCCCACCGGGGGGCGCTATGAGCAAGGCAGGAACTGAATACATTAAAACGTTCAGGGAAGAGCCATCGTCATGTTCCTTGAGTTTCAAGTGGTTACGAGGAAGTATGTGGGCGTGGAAGGCAAACGTAATAGGATGGTGACCAAATGAGCAGGTGGCCAACTTTCTGGCCCTCTAGCGACCACGCCGTTTGACGTAGAGGGAAGATCTTTACAACGTTTGACCAGCTCGGTTTCCTGATGATATGTAGCAAATATGAAGCGAATCGGGTAAAATCCCTAGGAGGACGGTGTTCACGCTGTATCGCCATTAGTGTCGCCGCCACAAGGGGGCCGTTAGTCGTATCTTCGTAGTGTTCATGAAATAGCTTCAGCGACATCTTCAGAATGTTTTCCAGGTGAAATTAGGTGAATTTGGTGAAGTACGTATTTTTAACAAATTTTCCCACATTTCCTGTAACCACCGGGGGGCGCTATTAGCCACAAACAAAAGTAAGATAACGGATCGTTGAGGATGAGGTCCTCATCATGTCCATCAAGTTTGGAGCTGCTGCGATCAAATCTGTAGGCGTGGCACCATTTCAAACGTCTTAGCTGAATCGCTAAATTTGGCCATGCCACAGCGGCCACACCCTTTGACGTGAACACGTGCAGAGCACAAGATAAGCTCAGCAAGGTCAGGAGATGTCCTGTACCAAATTTGAAGCCAATCGGGTGAAGTCCCTCGGAGGAGGTCGTTTTGCGTCCAAGAAATGCTAACCAAAATGGCGGACTTCCTGTTGGGTTAAGGGCGTGGCTCCAATGCAACGTTTTGTATGGGTGGGTGTGATACATGTATACGTCGAGTTTCGTATGTGTACGACAAAGTAAGCGGAATTTGTCTATGGGGAATTTCAGAGAATTTTCAAGGGGGCGCTATAGAGGCATTTTGCCACGTATATCGGAAACAACACTATCAACTGAAAGAGCTCGCCATGCTTGTCCTGTGGATGTAATTTCGTCACGTCACGACTTCGTTAAAGCCACGAAAAAGGCAAACGTAATTGGACGGCGAAAAGTCGCCAGTCGCCGCTGCGCCACACAGACGCCGTTAGACATAGCTTCGCGGCGTTCATAATGTAGCTTCAGCAACTGGTTCTGCATGTATTAGAAGTGGAATGAAGTTGATGGGGTCAATTCTGGATTTTTAAGGAATTTTAACGTACTTCCTGTTACCACCGGGGGGCGCTATGAGCAAGGCAGGAAGTCGATACATCAAATCGTTCGGGGAAGAGCCATCGTCATGTCCCTTGAGTTTCAAGTGGCTACGAAGAAGTATGTGCGCGTGAAACGCAAACGTATTTTAAATTGGGAATATACACCTTCGTGGCGCCGCCACATGGACGCCGTTGCTCGTAGGGTCACAGCGTTCATCATGTAACTTCACCATCGGGGTCTGCATGTAGTAGAAGTGAAATGAAGTCGATTTGGTCAAGTTCGTATTTTTAACGATTTTTTGTACGTTTTCCGTGACCACCGGGGGGCGCTATGAGCGACGTAGGCAAACAATATGTCGAATCGTTCTGTGACACGCCTTCAGCATATGCCCCAAGTTTGAAGCGTCTAGGATCAAGCATGTGGGCGTGAGAGGCATTCGTATGTTGCTGGCGAGGCCCGAAACAGTCGCCAAACTTTGAGGCCCGCTGAAGGCCAAGCCGCTGGACCTACAAACCTGCAGAGCACAAGATAAGCTCAGCTAGGTCTGGACATGTCCTGGACCCAATTTGAAGCCGATCGGGCGAATCCCCTCGGAGGAGTTCGTTTTGAGTAAACCAACTTCGAGGCTAAATAGCCGACTTCCTGTTCGTTTTAGAGCATGTCATTTTATGAAATTTTTTGAAGGTCTCGG
Source organism: Decapterus maruadsi (assembly GCA_030347415.2). Classification (NCBI taxonomy): domain Eukaryota; kingdom Metazoa; phylum Chordata; class Actinopteri; order Carangiformes; family Carangidae; genus Decapterus; species Decapterus maruadsi. The sequence goes on along the minus strand of CM064893.1, from coordinate 29,662,845 downwards.
GTTGATAGACAAGTATACCAAGTTTCGTGCAAATCCGTGACGCAGACCCTCATTTCCAATGCGCGGTCTAGGGGGCGCTGTGGAGCCATTTGGCCACGCTAACATGCGAGACCACCACTGAACGCCGATTTCACGCCTTCCCCCCCTGCGTGTAGAATGTCCTCCGTTTCTCGTCTTGGGAAAGGGGTCAAAATCGCGTTCAAACCGTGAGATCCGGAATAATAATAATTAAAGCCGCAAGCGGCTATGGCGGGCCCTCGCCTCACGCGACTCGGCGACCCACGCGACTCGGCGACCCACGCCCCCCCAATCATGTATATAAATTTTGAAGTGAGTATGATCAAGTATGTGGGCGTAAAAGGCAGCCGTAATTGCGTGGGGAGTAATGAGCAGTGTTACCATTTTTGTCGCCCCCTAGCGGGCACGCCGTTTGGCGTAGAGGAAAGATTGTAAGCACATTTGACCAGCTTGGTTTCCTGATGATCTGTAGCGATTATGAAGTCAGTCCGGCAAAATCTCTAGGAGGAGGTCGTTCCAATGTTTCGCCATTCTTTTCGCCGCCACAAGGGGGCCGTTAGCCGTAGCTTCGTTGCGTTCAGGATATAGCTCCACATACTTGTCCAGCATGTTTTTTAAGTAAAATGACGTCAATTTGGTCAAGTTTGTATTTTTAACGAATTTTTGTACGTTTGCGATTACCACCAGGGGGCGCTATGAGCGACATAGGCAAATAATATGTCAGACTGTTCAGGATCACGCCCTCATTATCTCCAGCAAGTTTGAAGCTGCTGTGATCAAATCTGTGGGCGTGATAGCATTTCAAAGTTGCATGGCGAGGCATCAAAGATGGCGGCGGCCACAGCGGCCACGGCCTTTGACCTACAGACCTGTAGAGCACAAGCCGTCCTCAGGGCAGTCTGTGGATGATCTGTAGCGAATATGAAGGTGATGGTGCGAAATCTTTCGGAGGAGTTCGTTTCGTGTACAAAAAAATCAAACCAAAATGGCCGACTTCCTGTTGGTTTTAGGGCGTTGCTCCAATACATTTTTTTAAATGTTTGGGTGTGATGCACGTGTGTGTCGAGTTTCGTAAGTGTACGACAAAGTAAGTGAAAATTGTCTATGGGGAATTTCAGAAAATTTTCAAGGGGGCGCTATAGAGGCATTTTGCCACACCCATGGGAAACAACACTATCAACTGGAAGAGCTCATCATTCTTGTCCTGTGGAAGAAATTTCGTGACGTCACGACCTCGTTAAAGCCACAAAAAAGGCAAACGTAATTGGACGGCGAAAAGTCGCCAGTCGCCGCGGCGCCGCACGGATACCGTTAGACGTAGCTTCACGGCGTTCATAGTGTAGTTTCAGCAACTGGTTCTGCATGTATTAGAAGTGGAATGAAGTTGATAGGGTCAAGTATGAATTTTTAATGAATTTAAAGCTACTTCCTGTTACCACCGGGGGGCGCTATGAGCAAGGCAGGAAGTCGATACATCAAAACGTTCGGGGAGGAACCATTGTCATGTCCCTAGAGTTTCAAGTGGCTACGATGAAATATGTGCACGTGAAAGGCAAACGTAATTGAAATTGGGAAGATACACTTTCGCCGCGCCGCCACACGGACGCCGTTGCTCATAGGGTCACAGTGTTCATCATGTAGCTTCAGCATCCAGGTCTGCATATAGTAGAAGTGAAATGAAGTCAATTTGGTCAAGGTCGTATTTTTTACGAATTTTTGTACGTTTTCGCTTACCACCGGGGGGCGCTATAAGCGACGTATGCAAATGATATGTCGAATCGTTCTGCAACACGCCTTCGTCATATGCCTTAAGTTTGAAACGTCTACGATCAAGCATGTGGGCGTGAGAGCCATTCGTATGTTGCTGGCGAGGCCCGAAGTAGTCGCCAAATTTTGAGGTCCGCTGGAGGCCAAGCCGTTTGACCGACAAACCTGCGGAGCACAAGATAAGCTCAGCTAGGTCTGGACATGTCCTGGAGCCAATTTGAAGCCGATCGGGCGAGTCCCCTCGGAGGAGTTCGTTTCGCGTGAACAGACTTTGAGGCTAAATAGCCGACTTCCTGTTCGTTTTAGAGTATGTCATTGTAGCAAATTTTTTTAAGATCTCGGTTTGATAAACAAGTATACCAAGTTTCGTGCAAATCCGTGACGCAGACCCTCATTTCCTATGCGCGGTCTAGGGGGCGCTGTGGAGCCATTTGGCCACGCTAACATGCGAGACCACCACTGAACGCCGATTTCACGCCTTCCCCCCCTGTGCGTAGAGTTTCATCCGTTTCTCGGCGTGGGAAAGGGGTCAAAATTGCGTCCAAACGCGGAGATCCGGAATAATAATAATAAACACTTGAATTTCAATAGGGTCCTCGGACCGTGACGTTGTCACTGGCTCGGGCCCTAATAATAAAAAACCCAACGATTTCCAGGATTTTGCCGCCAGGTTGGTTGAGTACTCGATTACTTGATGACTCCCATGGTTACTTGAGACTTGGCGACTACTTACTTGTCGACTTTTTTGGACACTCGAATAACAATAGGGTCCTCGGACCGTGACGTTGTCACTGGCTCGGGCCCTAATAAACATTTGCATTTCGGGGAATTTTGCGCCAGGTATGATGAGTAATCTATTACCTACTTGGTTACTTGGTTCCTTGGTACTTGTGGCCTACTTACATGTCGACTCTTTTTGACACTCGAATTGCAATAGGGTCCTCGGACCGTGACGTTGTCACTGGCTCGGGCCCTAATTATTGTCTGGTCTGAACCAAATACTAAGTAAACAACATGAATATGATTTATTCTGTCTTTTGCAAGAAGATCCAAACATTAATTTCTGGAAAACTGACTGATATGATACGACACGTCACAATACGACACAGCGCGATACGATACGATACGACACGTCACAATACGACACGACAAGATACGATACGATATGATACGACACGATACGATACGATACGATGCGATACGATCTGATCGATCGATCTGATCGATATGATACGATCTGACACGATCTGATCGATCGACCACGATCTGATGCGATCACGATCTGATCGATCACGATCGATGATACGATCGATACGATCGATATGATCTGATCGACACGATCTGATGCGATCTGACACGATCTGATCGATACGATACGACACGATGCGACACAATACCACACAATACGATACGCTACGATATGATCGATCTGGTGCGATCGATCTGATACCACCACGATCTGATCACGACCACGACCACGATCGACCACGACCACGATCTGACCACGACCACGATCTGATCGATGCGACACAATACCACACAATACGATACGCTACGATATGATGCGATACGGTGCGATACGATACGATACGATACCACACGATACGATACGACACGACACGACACGATACGATACGATACAGTATGATATGGTATGATACGTTACAATGCGATATGATACAGTACAGTACGATACGTTACGAATTTCCTTTTGGGGATTAATAATGTAATTTGTATCGTATTTTATCATTACACCAAAATTCAATGGATTGATGCTGTGAAACATAATTTAACTCCAATTTAAAGAACTCACTGCGACTTTTTCGTCCCGATGTTCTGCGTAGTCAGATTCGTTGAGCTCCTCCCAGTCATTGTCATGGTTACAGCAGAAACACTTTGCGGCATCGTAGCCGTTGTTGAGCAGCAGCCTCATCATCACCTCGTCCCTCAGGCAGTACTGCAGCGCCGTGGGAAACACCGTGTCGTTCACCACCGTGAAGTAACAGTTCACGTCCGCTTTGGCCGCCAGCAGCAGCTTGACGATCTCGTAGCGCCCGGACCGCACCGCCACCAGGAGGCAGCAGAGAGGGTCCAGGTCGGGTTTGGCTCCCGCCTTCAGCAGCATGTCGGTGCAGGTGGCGTCGCCGTTGGAGACGGCGAAGTACAGCGGGGATCTCCTCATGTCCCCGTAGTTGTCGGAGATGTGAGCGGCCAACAGCGCGTTGACGTCGAAGCCTTTCTGCAGCAGCAGCTCCAGGCAGTGGGCGTGGCCTCCGTTGGCGGCGGAGTGGACGGGGCTGTGGCCGGACAGACGCAGCGCCCGGCGGGTGGTGATGGGGATCAAGATCCTCAGAGCTCTGGTGAAGGAAAGGTGGAAAACATCTGAAAACGTGAACGAAACTGGACGGTCTGAGTGCAACGTTTTGAATGCGAATGCTTTTTTAAATATTTTTTTCTAAAACTGACCTAAAGTAGCAGTAGTAGCAGTTTATTCGATCTTTTACACAAAATTGTTAACAGTTGAGCATCAATCACGGTCAGTCAACCATCATACCATCATTTGTTCAACTAGTTCTTAAATAGATCAAAAAAAGGTGTAGGTTGAAGCTGCATAGCTTATAAATGCCTTTAATTCAATATTCCATTAAATCCATTACAGCTCTTCATGGTTTCAGAGTCATAGAAACAAACAAGTATCCAATAATTAACAAATGAAGCCAAAAAACTAAATAAACTAGAAAATTTCCTCTTGGGAAATTTTGAAAGGGCACCGGGAGCTACTGCCGTTCTAACCATCTCTGTCAACATGGGAATCAAACCCACGATCTTAAGGTCAAGACAGAGCTGATCAGACACATGATCATCTTTCTATAAGCACTGATATGGAGGAGCTGTAATCACATGAAGTTACCTGTGTTAGAGTGAGAGAGATGAGTGCGCGCATTTGAAAGTTACGTGTGTGTAACTGTCATCACATTACACTTGTGTGTGTTAGAGTGAGAGAGAAGTGCGCGCTTACGCGCGCATTTGAAAATTACCTGTGTGTTTTTAATGTGTGTGTGTGTGTGTGTGTGTGTGTGTGTGTGTCTAGAACTGTAATGACATGAAGCTGGTTCTAGAGTCTGTGTGTGTGACTGAGGCCCCGTTTACACGAAGACGCTTGCGAGTAAAGACGATAAAATATTTTATCGGAAGTGCCTTTCGTTTATACGGTGACGGCGTTTTTGGGGCTTGAAGACGCAAAAATCTCAAACCACCCCTGAAAGTGGAAAAGTTGAATACGCTCCAGCGCAGCGTCTCCGTCTAAACAGGCCAAGACGCAAAACTGGCTCAGATCTGCTGTTCTGCTCACGTCAAGTAGGCGTGTTGACCCCCCCCCCCCCCCCACATGTGCACACCTAAACCGGGCTCTACAAACACTGGTGCGCATATCATGCCCCGCAATGGGACTTATCGCTCAATATTCATAAATAATATGAGAAACTGAGGGGCAGTGTGAGGAAGACAGCTGTGTGTGTCTGTGTGTAGGTGAGTGAGGGAGGAGCAGAGGAGGGAGAGAGAGCTGTCATAAGTTAGTATTATGTTGATGTAGTTACGTCGGGTTGGACGCTACAATATCAATTAGGCTAACACGTGAGTTTAACATAGACGTCAGACGCGAAATAGCCGCAGAGCGAAGCCACATACGGGCTACACATGATACACACATACCCACAGACACACAGCTGAGGGGCCGAGGCGCGGCACGGAGAAATGCGCATCTGGTGGCGTGCCCCCCGTGGGTGCTCAACCTGCTCTGTGGGTGCTCGTGCCCCGGAGCACCCACGGAATCGGCGCCTATGGCCGCAATAACTAATGTACAAGAATGTTTCTTTCAAATGTACAGAATATGTAGGCTACACATACATTGGCGAGCAGAGGAGGATCTGCATGCATTACCAATGGATTTGTACACACTTTTGCGTCACCGTATGCACACAGATTTCCTCCCGAGAACGCTCGTGTAGACGCGAAATAAAAAGTGAAGACGCGACGCCACTTTTGCGTCTTCTGTTCACACCGTCTTCGTGTAAACGTAGCCTGAGCTGCATCCTGTATCAGTCTGATTTAGCTGTGTGTCTGTGTTTACAAACATCTTAACGAGCTCCAGGTGGATTGTTTATGGAGTTAACGACCCTGGCCTGAGGATCAGAGGTTACCATGACAACTTGAGCTGGTTGTCAATGACGATAGGGGCTCCCAGGCTGAGGCAGACAGAAACGTCGAGAAAAAGACTGATTTTCTGCCTCTGCACTGGTCTCACATTTAGGCTTATTCTGACAAAACGGTAGCTGCTATCAGAACAAAACATGGATCTACGGTGCCCTAAGGCCTTCCTGAAAATTCTGGTACGATTTGGTGTTTCTACAGTAAATATTTTGGCGACACGGGCAGTTTTAAAACATCGGTCCGTTCTGCTCCTCTGAGAAAGTTTTTGTATTGGAGTCAATGAGGCGAAGAGACAGACATGGCCACACCCAGAGGCTGCTAATTCAAATTCTGTAAGTCTCTCTGATATTTTGAACACATTGTGAGAGACAGAACAAGTTTGTCTACAAAACTGTGAAAAATTATGTGTGTACAGTGTAAATTGTGTCCAAGAGGAGTGTGGAAAGAGAAAGAATCAGGAGTTTTTCTGGGCTCTCCCCCACTCTAGCTGATGACATCACGCACTCTAGCACGAACATTCCGTGCAATACACACCCATTATAATCTCATAATTTCTCCAAAAATGATCATGGTCATTGATCAGGGATTGATCAAAAACTATACAACCTATCAAAACGTGGAGTAATACACCAATACACAAGACTTGTGTCTACTATTTAAAGTTTAAACGGAGTCTCTAGGTGAAAGTATGCCTGAGCAGTAGACGACAGTTGGCAGTATGAAAAATCCGATGATTTGTTCATTTTTTGACCTTCTCCCATGCATTCTCTATGGGAAATTTTTCGCAGTTTTTCGCGACTTACGTCGCGAAAAATTCGTACACTGATGAAAAAAGTAATAGCAGCTCGATCCCGATCAGGACGCACGTTTTGATATATAATATGTCCTGCAACTCTTCGAGTTGCAGGACTAGTAGCGAACCGAAAATCGTCCGGAAGATGGAGAATAATAACTAGGAAAAAATCCACAGAATAACAATAGTGCCCGGCTTCGCCGGGCACTCGTCCCTACCAAGGGGGCAGTTGTCGGTCTGAGAAGTGAAGCTCACTTCCGCGTTCAAAAAACTGCAATCCCCGCCGATTCCTGTGGGGGCTGGTACCGGAAGTGAGCAACTCTCCATAGACCACCATGTTAAAATCGCCGACTTTACAGCTTTCAAAAACATATTTACAGCCTGGTACCAAAACGTTTTTTGGTCTCAATCGATAGTTTCTACCCCCGTACACACTCTGAGGGGGGTGAATTTTTTTTTAACACTACCGTTTTGCTGTTATTCGGATAAGATTCTAGCCAATCAGGGCGCGGAAACGTTCAGCTACAGGTCCGTAGCGGCACAGAGACAGGCTGCTTCGAGGCCAGTGGGCGGGTTCTCGGCCGGCCAATCCAACATGGCGCTGTTCAAACCGCCATATTTGAGGCACAAAAACGACTGCACAAAACCAATGGGTGACGTCACGGATGCTACGTCCATTCTTTTTACAGTCTATGGTCCCTACAGCTATTTCATAGCTGTTGGGTCGAGTGCCCTGGCGATGGCCGGTGCCCTAATAATAAGTTGAGCGACAACATCAAGTCATGATGGACTGACCTCTAAGACTCTGAAGAATTAAAACCATCGATTTCCTGATGGACATTTGGTTTAAGAAAATAAAACTGTAAGTAGATGCTAAAATCTGAAGAATCAGGGCAAAACTCAATGTTAGAGTCTGAAACCTCTGAACACCAGAGTCTCTGAGTGTCGGATCATTACCTTCGCTGCAGGGAGGAACAGTATCGCAGGTGATTCATTCCAGCTGCCATCAGACTGTACAACACCAGTCTAACCCATAATAACCTGCACTCTGGACTCTATGTATTCTTTACATTATTGCACGACTGATCTGCCAACTTTTGCACAAGCCACTTTCTCCATTAGAGTCCATTACCTCACCCAGTTGTACTTATAAAGTTTGTTTCTTTTCTGCATCATTTATTTTGTGTATTTTTAGCTTGTTCACTTATAGAAGCCATACCTTTACTTGTTTTTCATGACCACCCACACTGTGCAATATCTTGACCAAACAACATATAGTTTTCTACTTCAATATTTTTTGTACATAATTGTTTTTTTATATATTTATATTCTCGTAAATAGTAAGTCCTTTATATTTTATTCCTTATTTCCTTACGTATCCTGTACTCTTTGCTACTGAGAGAATTTCCCATATGTGGGATCGATGAAGAGTCTTATTTCTTATTATTCTACATTCCAGCAGCTAAAGCTTTGTTTGCCATGGAGCGACTCACAGGTAGTGGCCTTCGTAGGCGGCGTGGTGGATGGGCAGCTGGGAGCTCAGGTTGAGGATGTTGGGATTGGCTCCGTGCTGCAGCAGGATGTCGATGCAGTCTGGATTCCCAGAGCCCGCGGCGTCGTACAGGACGCTGTCGCCGTTTGGCGCCTGAGCGTTTACATCAGCACCTGGAACGTCAAAGCAGAACGGTTGATCAGAGTTTGAGCTTTCAAGGAAGGAAGGTAGGACGAAAGAAAGGAAGTTAGGAAGGAAGGAAGGAAGGACGAAAGAAAGGAAGTTAGGAAGGAAGGAAGGAAGGTAGGACGAAAGAAAGGAAGGAAGGAAGGACAAAAGGGAAACAAGGAAGGATAAAGGGATAGAAAGGAAGGAAGGACAAAAAGGAAAGAAGGAAGGATAAAAGGACAGAAGGAAGGAAGTTAGGAAGGAAGGACAAAAGGGAAAGAAGGAAGGAAGGACGAAGGGAAAGAAAGAAAGAAGGAAGGAAGGATGAAGGGAGGGAAAGAAGGAAGGAACGCAGGAAGGATGAAGGGAAAGAAGGAACTAAGGATAAAGAAGGAAGGAAGGAAGAATGAAAGAAAGGAAATTAGGAAGGAAGGACAAAAGGGAAAGAAGGAAGGATAAAAGGACAGAAGGAAGGAAGGAAGTTAGGAAGGAAGGACAAAAGGGAAAGAAGGAAGGAAGGACGAAGGGAAAGAAAGAAAGAAGGAAGGAAGGATGAAGGGAGGGAAAGAAGGAAGGAAGGATGAAGGGAAGGAAGGAAGGACAAAAGGGAAAGAAAGAAAGAAGGCTGGAAGGATGAAGGGAAGGAAGGAAGGGAATGATGGGAGGAAAGAAGGAAGGAAAGATAAAAGAGAAAGAAAGAAGAGTTAAGGACGATGGGGAGGAAGGAAGGAAAGAAGCAAGGGAAATAGGATTGTGGAAAGAAGGAAGGATGGAGGAAGTGAACAGATGGAGGGACAACGAGGCAACAATCGACATAGGAGGAGTTGTGTTGTGTTGTGTTGTGGAAAGAAGTGAAGGATGTCGAGGAAGTGTCAGATGGTGTTGTGAGGAGTTGTGTTGTGTTGTGTTGTGTTGTGTCGTGTCGTGTCGTGTCGTGTCGTGTCGTGTCGTGTCGTGTCGTGTCGCGCCGTGTCGTGCTGGTGGTTCACCGTGTGTGATGAGCAGCTCCAGGACCTCGGGGTGACTGTATTCTGCAGCGATGCCCAGAGGAGTCACTCCGTACTGGTCGGCCTCCGAGACGCGGCCTCCGTTCTGCAGCAGCAGCTCCATGACGGCGACGCAGCCGCACCGGGACGCCTCGTGCATGGCCGTCCACTTCTTCAGACACACCTGCTCCACACGAGCTCCTCCGGCTATCAGGCAGGAAACCATCCGCCGAGATCCGGCTCTGACCGCTGCAGGGAGGACGGACAGGTGAGGACGGACAGGTGAGGACGGACCTGGACAGACAGGTGAGCGTTGCTGACAGATGTATTCTGACCTAGAAGCAGCGGAGACTCGTTCTTGGTGTTGGTGGTGTGAGGAGAAGCTCCGTGGTCCAGCAGCATCTTCACGTTCTCCTCCAAACCGGCGTTTACGGCCAGAGTCAGGAAGGTTTCGCCCTCGGGAGTCGTTTCCTCCAGAGTCAGACTGAACGAGGCTGAAACACACAAAACAAAACAACCTTCACTTCATTTCAGTTCAGCTCAAAACTGAACTATTATGAACTTAAACTGTTCAAGATTTGTCTTAAAGTTAGAAAGATCCTCTCATTTGGAGCATATTGTTGATCTCAGAGCAACAAAATATCAAAAATATTGAAAATAAAAACACAATTATCTTATCAAATGGAAAAAAGTCCAGATTTAATGCTTGAAATATTAATCTTGTATATATTTCATTGTATATGTGATGATAACCAGTTGAAACCCAGAGGTAAACTGATTGTCCTGGTTTCTATCTGGTTGTGCTGCCCTCTAGTGTTTGGTCCTATGAGATGAAGTTTGGACCTCTTACCCACCGTACAGCACCGCCTCCAGGACCGGGACCCGAGGCTGCACCGCCGCCCGGTGCAGAGGAAACCAGCCGCGCTCGTCCACCGCACTGAAGGATGCTGGGAAGTCTGAGAGCTCCTGCAGAGCCGACATGTCGCCTGCAGACATTCATCATCATAAAACAGTAGGTTACATCTGAATATATTAATAACATTATATGTGACAACATTTGTACCTCGTTCGATGGCGTCTACGACCCTCTGAGCTTCAGTCCTGAACAAACAAACATGAAGATCAAGGTCAGATTTGAGAAGAAAAGTAAACGCATCACGTGACGAGAGGAGGATGAAGCTGCTTCCTGTCAGTACCTCGCTGCTCCCGTCAGCTGACACGACTCCTCTATCATCATCTGGACGTCTCGGTCCAGGAGGTCGTCTTCATCCATCTCATCTGCTGCTTCCATCACTCTGATGATAGATGGATAGATAATGTTACTTTTTTTGTACATTCAAATTAGGGCCAATGGCGTGAATTTTTGGAAATATTATAAATATTATAGAGACATTTCTGGAAAAAAGTTCTCAATTTTTAAAAAAAATATTTGTAAGAAGTGGTTTAAAAAATTCTCAAAAAAGTAAAAAAAAAAAAGAAAAAGAAAATTTTTTACAAAAAATAAATTTTCTACAAAAAAGTGAAAAAAATTCTCAAAAAAAATTAATTCTTAAAAAAAAAATTCTCAAAAAAAGAAAAATTGAAATTCTCAAAAAAAACATGAATTCTCAAAAAAAAGAAAAATTAGAAATTCTCAAAAAGATATAGTTTTTAATTAACAAAAAAAAAGTGGTAGAATTTCAAGAAAAAGTTGGGGACCCCCCCAAGGACCCCTGGGGGTCCCCGGACCCTACGTTGAGAACCACTGGTATATAGGACTGAAACTGATATTCTGATCATTTCCTTGAATATTTAATAATCATTTGATATTTAATTGTCAAAAAAAATGAAACATTGAGGTCATCAGCCCAGAAACCTTAGTTATTTCCAGCCTAGAGTCCACATTTCAAAACCATCTTAAAAACAAAATGAAAAACCAAATAAATTCTCACGTTAAAGAAACTGGAGCCATAAAATATTTGATATTTCTCAAATGATTTCCTGGATTCACAAATTAAAACTATGAGCGATTCATTTTCTTTATAATTCAATCCATAACTAACACAATAAAAGAGTCTGTGATTGTCCAGGTCGTTGGTTTAAACTCAAACAGAGGTCATTGGTGTCGACATGAGTTTGACTAGAACCATCTGACTGACCTCACTAGTCAAACAGCTGGAAACGGCGTTGATCCAGCTGTTCTGAAGGAAGTGAAATATTTAACCTGTAATGTTGTGAATGGACTGAAAGTAGAAAAACTAGATCACAGTACAAAGAACCTCAGTAAACACACGGTCGTCTCCACCGGTGACTCCATGACACGTTAGCATTTAGCACCGAGCTCAGACGAAGCTGAGCGACCTCCTTCTTCCTCACTGAGCTCAAATAGTTTCACTATCAGCTGTTTCCATGACACATTGACCTCTGACCTCTACACTCAGATACGACAAACAACGCCGACGCCTCGGCAGCTTCACAAACATCTGAGCTTCACCTCGTCGTCCTGTCGAGTTGAGGAGGAGAATCTGAAAATTCACCTGGAATCTGAATTTAAATCCAACTCACCGGAGAATAAAGTCAGAGCTGGAGTCACAGGACGAAGCAGCAGCAGCAGCAGCAGCAGAAGATCAGTGTGTGTCGTAGCTCTGCTGCAGCCCTGCACACACACACACACACACACACACACACACACACACACACACACACACACACACACACTGCACACAGGGCTATTTATAGGCGTCACCTGTTGCAGTGTATTTAACATGCAGGCCTCTGCTCCTAATGCAGAGTAATGTGGCTCTGCTCACACTCTCCACAGCTTTAATGACAAACAGTAACGAGCCGGACGCTCCCATGAATATTTATCACGTCGTTGTGATTCATCAGAACAAAAAAAACACAAGAGAAAGAGACAGACCGGTCGCCGCGGTGACAGGCGACAAAAACTGATGATTAAATAAGCGGGAGGCCTGAGACGGAGGACGACTGGTGACACATTCACGGCTCCGAGCTTCGACCGCCATGTTTTCATCTGAGACGTTTCTCCACATGAAACAGACGAAGCTCCAGCTTTAATATTCAGATTTAATGCACGAATCAAACGATCAATAAAACAACCAGCACCGACAGACGTCAATCATGAAACATTCACACACACTGAGAAAAACAACATTCATCAAAAAGGCAAAAATAATAAGACAATAAACATTTTATAATAGCTACACATTTTACAGCATTAATTAAACATTAAATACTTAATTCATCATTTATAACTGTAATGTAGGAAGAATACTTTACACATGATAAATTACATAATTAACAATGTTTAACTATTGATTAATAGTGTGTAATTATCATTAAGTTTTATTAAAGGCCAAAACTAACAACAAAGGGTTCTTTTGATTTCTCCAGTTTTTTCTCACCCATTGGTTCCTTTTAATGAAATTCACATTTTATATTTAAAATTCTTTTAAACTTACTCTCTTAAAACTTATTTAATTTTACAACAGTTAGCGGCTGTAGTTGTTACTCAGACATGAGAAAACAGGACGACTTGATCCACATGTTTCAGCAGGACTGAGGGTGTGAAGTAAAGTCAGATTAAATCACAGTTTTTTGAAAAACACTGGAGCTCAGAGGAATACTTTATATCAGGCTTTAATACACTGCAGATGTTTAATGTTTAAGGTTTGGAATCAATGTTTACAGTATGGATTGAAATGTTTAAAAAAAAAAAAAGCACCTTTATGTATTCAATATTTACATCTTCTGTAAAAACACAGAATAGACTGATATATTAAAGAAAAAATAGATATTACAGCCATTTTAAAAGATAAGTACATCCTATAAAAACAAGCGGGACTCTCTTCACATGATGCGTTCAGGGTCCTGGCCGTAGAGGTCGAGCTCCCGGTACAGGATGAAGTTCTTCAGTCTGGGAGGGAACAGGCGCGAGTTCATGATTTCGGGGTTGTTGAGTCTCTTCAGGGTCAGGCGCCTGCGGATCTGCAGCCTGCAGAGGTGCCGGAGGGAGCGAGGACTGCCTGGAGATCAGGGTTCAGAAAATCGTTACAGCTTTTATTAATTCATACACATGAGCGAGGGGATGAAAGAGAATAACAGAATAACACTCCAACAACATCACGACTTGGTGCCAACGCCTCCTACCGGGCGCCGCGTGTTCGTTAGAGCTGCAGAACAACATGTAAAGTTTCTACAGAGCAACCTGATGACGTTGTTAGAAATCTGTGATGTAAAGGCTGTTTTGATTGTGATAAATAATAAAGATTCAAACTCACTGAGGATCTCACAGATTTCCGGCCACTCGCTCTGTTTCTCCAGGGTGACTCTGAGTTTGGAGCAGATGCGGACGTGGTCGACGTAGTCCAGCAGAGTCCGGACCACGGCCCCGGACAGATGCATGAGGCAGCAGAGACTCATGAACTCACAGAACTGAGACAAGACAGAGGAGTCGACATTTAGTATGTTTTCTATGCATATGAAAGGAACAACTGGAAAAGTTAAAGTAAGTAATTTCTTCTTCCCTTTGGCCTGAAATGTATATCCACTTTAATCCATGATAAAAACACATTTTCCTCCCTGCAGCTGCTACATGAGGTGAGTAATACAATAATGACTGAATCTGAGATAATTTAATGTTTGCTTTTTCCATCTGTCAACTGATGTTTCACTGATGGAGTCAGTAATTCAGTTGCTTTCTCTGCTAACGTTCATCAAGAAAAAGGCAGTTTTAGACAATTGGGAAAAAAATCTTTAAAAAGTAAATCATCTTGGACACTGTCGTTGTCGGTAGGTCAAACTGTAAATTAACAGCATTTCCAGACCAGAACGTTGGTATCCTTGTTGTAAACTAGGCTAACTAGCTAGTACGTTTTGCTATTGCTACATAGCTAATGTTAGCATCAGTTGCTGTTTATTTACTAGTCTTGGCAGGAGATTCAGTCATTGTTGTTTTTACTGGATGAAGAGATTATGTTGTGTTGGACTTGATGCTACAGTGACTCAGTATTGGAAAAAATAAACATGACAGGACAGTCCGACCACGCTATGGCTAGCTTGTTAGCATGCTAATTCTCCAAGTGGGAGCAGCTCATTTTCCAGAGTTGCTGGTGAGGAAAGTGAGTAAAGTCTGATTCTGAATGTTAACATTTCTTCAACATTTCTTTCTTGCTATGTTGCAAAACTAACAGTGATATTAATCTTTCCATTTCCTAAAATGTCAAACTCCTGATTTAGCAAAAACAAAACAAGAAAAACTCTCACTGGGATTTTTCCGTCCACGTTGTCGGAAGCGTCTAACGGTCTGTCGTGGTGACAGTGGAAGCAACTCTCCACCTCGTAGCCGTTGTTGAGCAGCAGCCTCATCATCACCTCGTCCTTCAGGCAGTACTGCAGCGCCGTGGGAAACACCGTGTCGCTCACCACCGTGAAGTAACAGTTCACGTCTGCTTTGGCCGCCAGCAGCAGCTTCACAATGTCATAATATCCGGACCGGACCGCCACCAGGAGGCAGCACAGCGGGTCCAGGTCCGTCTTCGCTCCGGCCGCCAACAGGATTTTGGTGCAGTCCACGTCCCCGTTGGAGACGGCGAAGTACAAGGCGCTCTTCCTCATGTCCCGGTAGTTTTCGGAGTTTCTGGTTTTCATGCGGGAGTTGACGTCAAAGCCGTAGGCCAGTAACAGCTGCAGGCAGCGGCACTGACCTCCCTCGGCTGCAGAGTGCACCGGGCTCTGGCCCACCTCCTTGATGGCCTTCCTATCGGTCAGGGAGATCAGCATCTCCACTACACTGTGGCAAAAGAAAACAATCGTTGAATCAATAACAGCTTAGGTTTGGTGAACTTTGTGTCTGACCAGTCATAGAAAGATTTATGACTGCTAGCACTAACGCTATCTTGTTACCACGTTAGCCTTAACTGGAGGAACTCACTCATAGTGTCCGGCATACGCTGCCTTGTGAATGGGCAGGTGTCCGGAGTTGCTGGGGAGGTTGGGGTTGGCTCCGTTGTTCAGCAGCAGCTGGATACACTCAATGTTACCTGAACCGGCTGCATCCAGCAACACACTTTCCCCGTTCAAGGCCTGAGAGTTGACTTTGCTTCCTGAGCAGGAAAACAACGGATACAGGTCAGCAGCAGCGTCCCAACAAGTCCCGACTCAACACAAAGTGGGTTAGGGTTGCTGTTGGTTAGTGAGTCAAAACCGCCGTTGGACTGACCACAGTTCACCAAGACCTCAGCGATGTTGCAGTGTCCGTTCTCTGCAGCCACAGCGAGCGGCGTCACCCCCGTCACGTCCTTCTGGTTCACCTGGCCGCCGTTCCTCAGCAGCAGCATCACCATGTCCATGTTGCCGACTTTGGCGGCCTCGTGCATTGCCGTCCAACTCTTCCGGCAAACCTGGTCCACCCAGGCGCCGTAAGCCACCAGAACACGTGTCATCTCCAAAGAGTTGGCCCTCACCGCTGTAAGGAAAGGAGAGAGTTTGGTTCAAACTAGGGGTGTACCCGAAAACGAATACGTACTCGGAAGTACACAAATAATGCTTTGATTCCGAATAGTTTTGCTGTCCAAATTTTCTCCTCATTGTTTGGGACCTTTTAATGCTCACCAATACTTCCAGGGTCACCGTTCGGCAACAACTTAGCATTTTTCTCATAGACAAATAATTGGAAAAGAAGCGGCTCTAAAACGGTGGATACATTTTTTGGGGTGTCACAACCCACGTGAAATGACTCGTTTCAGTACCAGAATTTGATCCATTCAGTCCCATTACATTTAGAAAGTCTAGAAGAGCCGCAGTTCTAGTTAGACGAGAGCTAAAGCGGAAGTTAGCCAGCTAGCTCGGCGTAGCACCAACTCAGCTGAAGTCAGTGCATTCACTTCTGGTTTCTTCCCGAATCCAATGTTTTTTTAAAAGCCAGAATGCGAATACAAATAGTGCACTGGCTGTACACCCCTAGTTCAAACAGGTTAAAGTTTGGTTCAAATAGCAGTGACTTCAAAGAGGTTGTGATTAATATCGTCATTGACCACATTAACATCGTTATTGATTACGACAAATCTTTGAAGAACGGTCCCTAATTCTTTAGAAGTTTGGGACTTTTGGAAAGTTTGACAGCTGGTGAACTTTAGTCCTAATGAATCCGCTGAGGACAACCATGTCTCTGTTTCATCCATCCATCTGTTTGCGAACTCCCTGCTCTACAGAATTACCCAGCAGCAGCGGCGACTCGTCCTTGCTGTTGGTGTTGTTGGGCGTCGCTCCGTGCTCCAGCAGGCTCTTCACGTTCTCCACCAGTCCGGCTTTAACGGCCAGGGTCAGCGGCGTCTCTCCGCCCACGGTCGTCCTCTCCTCCAGACTGAGGCCTTGAGCCACCACTAACACCAACAGACAGAGGGCGTCGACATTTAGGCTCACATTTCTGGAGTTGATAGAGGGTTGACAACTATGCTAACCTGGCGGGTGGAGACTGGACACCTCGCTGCTGGATGACCTCCATGAGAAACAACCAAACAACAACATCACAGGTTATTATAGATGAAGAGGCGCTGACAGCAGCTGTCAGACAGGCAGCAAGTACTCTGTGGATTAATGTTATGTCAGGCAGCCAATGTTTTGATGATGCCACAGCCCTGACACGACCTGTGATTCATCTTTACTTGTCATCTTTACTTATTTATTGGTGTCACCTCGGCTGGGTAAAGGTAGGACGACGGTGGATTTTCAAACATTGTCCGTTTGTTACTGTGCCACTTAACACCTGACTGACAAAGCCCTGGTTTAAGGTCAGGACTGAGACTCCGTCTACATGTTGTCCGATCACGTCAACAATCGGCTGCAGCTCTGCAGGTGGAGCCGCTGTCCGTCCGCTAATTATGAGGTTAGCGGTTCAGTCCAGCACTCCACGTATTCACATGTTGAAGGATCCTTGACTCCGACACTGAACCCTCAGCGTGGAGCCTTTTGCAGCCGTCAGTGACGCGTATAAAAGCTGAGTACATAAGTACAGTGCCTGCCATTTACCATCAGAAGTAATGGAGTGGAGGGTGACGTGACAACTTTTTATAAAGTCTCTCCAGGGAGACATTCACTGAGTTGCATTCACATTGAAAAGTGACTGAAATGATTGTGCCCAGAATGAGAGAGAAGTTAATGTCCTGACCGCTGTGCAGTTCACGCCGTGATTGAAAAACGCACCAATCAGAGAGTGAAGTGGGTGTGAATGAACATTTGAGAAAGTTCCTGGAATTGGTGACACATCCCTCCCCACAGGGAGGAACAGTGGCCTCTTGTATTGATTGGACTTGATTGCTGCGGCTGAAAGAGAACAGGCTCGACTCGACTGCACATTTAACGGTGACTTTTTATATTTAAACGCGGCACAAAGCTGCTTTTGAATCAGATATTTGATTGTAATAATTAAGGTCTGTGTGGTAGAGGCTCAGCTGCTGCTGGCGCTTCAAGCTGCAGGTTTTATTGGACATTTACTGTCTGGTTTATGTGTCAGTGTCTCCAGCAGCTGATTCCTGCAAACACACTACTCACTCTGCTGCCCCCTGCTGTTTGACCTGATGGTTGTCACAGTTAAAATAGAAAAATAACCATAGCATAGGATATTCTTGCTTGCATCCATAAGATTATTAAGCACTAACAATATTCTGTTAACGTTCCATGTTACCAGGTTTGGGGTTTTATTCAAATGTGTAACACCTGTTATCAAAGTTGACCTGGTTTCAACACTGACACACTTCTGTACTTGACTTCAAAACAGTATCCTGACAAAACTGTGACTAAAAAATGTAATTGGGTTATATTGACCATAAAATACAGTATAAAAGTTGACTGAAAAGATGTAATATGTTCATTTTATACTTCATGCTTTAACAGATCACATCAGTTTTGACCAGGGAAGACCAACGGGAACAGGAAGACAATGCAAAGGTTCAATATTATATTTTATTTTACATTGATTTTATTGTTTGACAGATATGCTGGTGTCATCGTCATCAGCTGACAGGTGGAGGTGTTTGTTAAGACATGAATAAAACCTCTACGTCGTGTACTCACATCTCAGGACGGTCTCCAGGACCTCCAGGACCGGCTGGGATGCGGCTCGGTGGAGGGGAAGCCAGCCGCGGCCGTCCAGCTCCCTGAAGGCGAAGGTGTGACTCAGCATCTCCTTAAGCAGCGGCACCTCACCTGGTTACCATGGAAACAAGACAACGGTCCAGTGAGAAAGACAAGAAAGACAGGAGGACAACATCAGGGGTCAGAGACTTGTTGCTTTTCCCTCTGTCTCCCGCCAGCCTGCAGCTCTCCCTTCCCTTCCTCCCTTCCCTCCCCCGGCTCAGTGTTTATTTATCTCCTGGGCCGGTCACCGTGCCGTGCCACGCCGCGCCGCGCCGGCCTCCGGATGCTTGGCAGTCCTCGCCTACAGCTGCTGACCGTGTGACTTTGGCCGCCGGCCTCGGAGACGAGCCAACAGACCGAAAAGCTAGAGACGGTCTCTGGTGAAGGGATGGTGAAGGTATTTTTCTGTCAGTACACCCACCTTGCTCGATGGCGGCCAGGACTCTCAGGTTTTCATCCGTCACAGCTGCTAAACTGAAAGACCATGCAGGAACAGAGGAAACACAGGAGGAGGAGAGGGTCAACTCTTTTTTTTCCTTTCTATTTTTCCTTGCGTGAGGATGATGTTGAGTTTGGATGAGACTCAAATACCTGGCTGCAGATTTTAGAAAGGCATCCTGGCAGGAGTCGTGGATGCTCAGCTGGATGATGTAGTCATTCAGCTCCTCTTCGCCATATTCATCATAAGTGTTCATCACTCTGCAGCAACGAGGCACGAGTCCAGTTAGTTGGAAACACAATTATAAAACTTATTTTTTAATTTTAAAATCCATGCATTTTTTTTAAAACACATTTATCATCAACACCGAAAGTTACATTAGCTTCATTCCTCTTTTTTGGCCACTTGGGGGCAGCAGAGATCGTAACATTTACATAACTAACAAACATGTTGGCAAACAGCTGCAGAAACTCGAGCCCGCTTCGATCCCAATCGCTCTGGAAAATCATCTCAGTCTTCTGTAAAATTTTCCATTATCTTTTTATGGTGTTTTCTAAAATTATACATGAGGACAAGTAAACAAGCAAACTGCACCATACTGTCTCTCTGCATATCACATTAACACCACACATTCATTTGTATATTGATATAGATTAGTTACTAGTCAGAGAATTCACTAGATCTAAAGAAAAAACAGTCAAAGATAGCACCAACAGAAACAAATCACTAAAGGTCTCTACAGTACCAGCACAATGAATCAGCTGAGCATCCAAATGATGTGAAATTTAACATTTCTCCTCGTATGCAGTCACTAATAAATAAGAAATAAAGCTTCTCTTGCTGGAAACTTTGCAGCAAACTAAATTATTCCACAGGTTGGTAATAAATTGAACATTTGATTCACTAAAACATGCTGTAAATCACACGCCAGTGCAAAACTAGAACATGCAAACAGTATGGAGGATGCTGGGTGAGAAGCATTGGACTGCAGACTCTGTCTGTTGTTGTGTTCATGTTATTGTGTCCACCCACCTTCCAGACAAAAAAAATGCACAAATCCTCAACAAACAAATTCACATCAGCAGCCACAAAAATCCAGTTTCTGCCTCCAGCTCCCGTCCAGATCTTCGTCTAATAA
This sequence comes from Decapterus maruadsi, assembly GCA_030347415.2. Classification (NCBI taxonomy): domain Eukaryota; kingdom Metazoa; phylum Chordata; class Actinopteri; order Carangiformes; family Carangidae; genus Decapterus; species Decapterus maruadsi. The sequence goes on along the minus strand of CM064893.1, from coordinate 29,642,700 downwards.
ATCAAATACCTGGTTGTCTTTGCAGATAAAAGCCAGAACTTCTCACCTGTGAGGTATGTGAGCGGTCCTCGCTGATGGGTTCAACCTTTGCTAACAGCTCTGGGAGTTTTTATATTTAGGTGGTGCCCTACTTTGGGATGCCTGGCGGTCCAGCCTGCCGAGGGGGGCGTGGAGGGCGACACCTGGCCCGCTGCTCTTAAATATAGCTGGGTTACGTGTGCTATTGTGTGAGCTAAGCCAGGTCTTTGGCGTGTTTGGCGGGAATCTCGCATTCCAGATCCCATAAGTATGTGTGGCTTTGGCCGTGGACTCATGCAGCCAGCGAGGTCACGCCGACCATTGTTTCGTGGAGAGCAAAAATCAATGGGGTCTATTTTTTCCTCCACCGCTGATGCTTTGTCCAAGAAATACGAGCTGATGGTCTCATAAAACGTTGGCTGCAGGAAAACTGAGCAGCCAGGTGACGGCACCGGTCTGTGCCAGGCTTTAAATCTTCTTTTACGAGGAAACGGTTTTGTAATTGTTTCCTGTTGTGATGCTTTTTAATGCTGTGGTCACATTTTCTGCCGTTAGGCGTAGTGACTTTTAATGACTTTCACCTCCATCTGGTTCAAAGAGTCTTAAAATGGTTTTATTATCTCAGTTTTGATGAAAAGTTTTTTTCAATGCTCAATAATATTTTAATGAACTTTTTTATAATATGTGCACAATACCTCTAATATCTGGAGTGAACAGACCAGTGTTGGCACCTTAAAAAGCAGCTAAAGACAAAAGTGTTGGACATTTTAAAAGGAACAGATAAAAGCATGAGGTATCCTATTCTCACACTGGTGGAATTACTTTCTGCACAATCACTTTCCTGTTCGAACCAAAGCTCAGAGAAATTCTCCAGAGATTGAAAAGAGTCTGAATGTGAGACTTTGTCTGACGCTTTAAAGAATCGTTTTTGAAGTCTGATATTCTGATGTAAAAAAAAATCCAAGAAATAATAGAGACACGTCTTCAAATGAATGAGTTGATGCAGCCACACTCAGTTTTAATTATAGGCTATGTTTAACAAAAACGACAGAAAGGGAGGAAGATTGTCTGTTTCACAGTAAAACATCTTCATCTGTCTGTCCCATGTGCTGGATTATCTAGAAACAGACTTATTAACATAGCATTAGTGTGATTGGTTGGTTGGTTTGCTAGATGTACAATTGGTTGATTGATTGAATTATTGGTTGGTTGGTCGGTTGTTCACTTTGATGATCAGTTGGTTAGCTGATTGATGGGTAGATTGGTTAGTTGGTGGTGGGTAGTTTGGTTTGTTTGTTTGTTTGTTGGTTATTTGGTTATGTAGCTGAATGGTTGGTTGGTTGGTTGGCTAGATCATCAGTTGGTTGATTGATTGGTGTAGGTTTTTTTGAATGGATAAGTTGTAGAGGCTAGAAAATGAATGATTGAATGGAAAAGGTAGTTTGGTTTGTTTGTTGGTTGTTTAGTTTTTAGCTGAATGATTAGTTGCTTTGTTGCTCTGTTTGTTGGATGCTCTGTCGGTTGGTTGGTAAAGTTGCGAGATTGGATGATCAGTTTGGTTTATTTCTAAATTGATGGGTGGATTGCAGTCAGTTGGATTTAAACTGTAGAATTGTTTGATTGGTTGGTTATTTGGTTATGTAGCTGAATGGTTGGTTGGTTAGTTGGCAGCTAGATCATCAGTTGGTTGATTGATATGTAAACAGAGTTTTTGGGGGAATGGATAAATGGCAAGGCTATAGGAAAGAAAAAATGAATGATTGAATGGAAAAGGTAGTTTGGTTTGTCTGTTGGTTGTTTAGTTATTTAGCTGAATGATTAGTTGCTTTGTTGCTCTGTTTGTTGGATGATCTGTCGGTTGGTTACTGCTTGGCAGATGCAGCAGTATCTGTTCATGATTACTATTTCTTTGGGAACTTTTTTCCTCAGGTAGCGAGCAAGCATCAGATCCTCCAAAGATTTGAACTGTTCACTGTTTGATCGACAGCTTCTTTCATATGGTATTTATTCTGACTCAAACTTGCAGAACTCTTAGTCCACGTTGGAAACTCAATCTAACTCAGAATAAGACTGTAAACCCTGGATGACCTCGCTCACAGCACATTAAAAAGCTAATTAGCTGGTTTTTATTCATTTGCTGTTTTGTTTGCTCCTGTTCTGACTCAGTCCTCAGCAGCTGAATGTCTGATCATCAACAAACTAATAAACCTTTTACCATTTCCCATTTAACTGCTCTACTTCCACTGATGGGCACATTAAACCACGTGGGCCGTTCCCCCAGGTAAAACCAGGCCTGAAGAGCATGGATGTGTTAACCAGTCAGCTCCCACTGTGGACGTAAGTGTCTGACTGTGATCCTGAAAAAGCGCTAACATGACAGGAAGGCCTCCGCTAAATGAAAACCTGTGTATGACAGGTTCTACCCGGGGGGCCCGGTCCTTTCTGCTCCTGCTGCCGGTGCTGTGATCCCCGAGGATCCAGCAGATGTCCAGCAGCAGATTAGTGGAGCTTTACGGGGGCCGCCGCCGCCGTGTCGGCTCCCCGGGCTCCCAGACTGAAATAGTCGGCGTACAGCTCAATGTAAAGCTCCTGTAGGGTCAATGTCCACACAGGGAGGGTGTCACACTACTAAAATAAGACCGGTTCTCACCCATGACACAACTGTCATTAAAGTTTTCATGTTATAACTTATGGAAAGAACATCTTCATCCATATTTTTTAGAAAAAAAAAAGTGCCTAAAAAATGACGTGTAACCTCAAACACTGTTCTTGAAGATGTTCAGACAGTATTGATCATTCAGACTTTGTCTAGCGACCATGAAGCCTACAGTACTGCACATTCCTCCTGCAAGGTACTTAGAAAATTGAAAAACTGCACTTCCGTGTCATTTTTACACTGCTAGTTGAGAAAACACAATCTTTTTCATTAAAGCTGAATACACATCAGAGTGAGTGTGTGTTTCCAGTTTCTTATCCTTGTTTTTGACTTTCACGTCTGTTTTCTTTGTCAATCACTTTGAAAATCGTGTTAAAGGAGCTTTAATTAATATTTCATGTAGAATGAACCTTTACCGTAAAACAACCAAACAGCATTTCAAAACTCTAGTGATTTGTATTTGAGACCTATACACCTGTATAACTTCAGTGGTGTCAGTTCTACTGGGGTTGATGGAGCTGAATCCACGGATATGCCTTGAATTAGCGAGGGAGGGAAAAGAAGGAATATCCGTTCATATTTAACATCATTTGCACAAAAACATTAGTTTCAGACAGTTCTCCTTGTGTCTAAACCAATAACCATTCAGCTTCAAAGGACCATTTGTGTATTTGTCGCTTACTTCCGGTATTTTTCTGCCGCCAGAACGTCACTGTGACGTCGACGCCGAAGGTAGACGTTTGTGGTTGCCTCAGCGACGTGTAAACTCTGCCGTTGCCATGGTCGTTGCCGGGAAACCGAGGTAACATACGGAGCTCAGTGTTAGCTGCCTCTCAGCTAACGTTAGCTCTACTTCTAGTCAATAAATAAGTTTAATAAACACACGGACGGGACGAAAGGAGAAGTTTAAACGACTGACCGTGGATCAGTTCTTCACCGCGTCACCGCCGTTCACCGCGACCTCGCGCTCCGGTCGGTTTAAAGAGCGTCCTGGTGGGTCGAAGCTAACAAGTTAGCATTAGCCACCGGTCAGTTCAGGAACTGTCATGGCGGAGCAGAGAGAGGAGGAGGAGGAGCAGGGGGTGATGGAGGAAGAGGAAGAGGAGAGAGACGAGGAAGAGCAGGGGGTGATGGAGGAGGAAGAGGAGGAGGAGGAGGAAGGAGAAGCAGGTGGAGGTTCAGGTGCCGAGGACGAGGGAGAGGAGGGTCCGGTTCACAGGTCGACCCCTGGTGAGTCACCTTTGACCTCTATCTATCTATCTATCTATCTATCTATCTATCTATCTATCTATCTATCTATCTATCTATCTATCTATCTATCTATCTATCTATCTATCTATCTATCTATCTATCTATCTATCTATCTATCTATCTATCTATCTATACGTCCATCTATCTATCTATCCTGAATTCATTTCTTTTTTTAACTTTGGATTTAAAAAAAAACTTATTTTACATTTTTTTATTTAGACTCTTATTTTATATATATTTACTGTCCTGTCCAGATGTGCTGACGACAGCGGAGGAAGCTGAAACTCAGGCTGATCTGCCCGATGACACTAAAATCTATCTATCTATCTATCTATCCTGAATTCATTTCTTTTTTTAACTTTGGATTTAAAAAATAAAATTTTTAGATTTTTTATTTAGACTTATTTTATATATACTGTATTTACATTATTATACAGACAGTGGATTAAAAATGAGGTTTGAGCTTTATTCAGCTGATTAAGTATTATCGGTGTCATTTACTGTATTTGTCCCATGTGTTCCTCCTGATGTGTTCCTGTAATAAACGAAAAAGCTGAAAAAAGCTGATCTAGAACACAGAACTGACAATTTGGAAATAAAGTCATATTAATGTACTGTAGGTGCTCCTGTAATAAAAACAAAATAAAAAAAATATATAGAACTTAAACTCCTTTGGATAAAGCCTATTGAGTTCATCACCAAAATAGACGAAACACAGAAACTCATGTTTGGTTTAATCTGTACATGTGAACAGTTGAACACATGCCATAATGCATTTGTAACATCTTACTGATTTCATATGGGCTTCATAAATAGCTGCTGCTGTCAAGGTAACAAGTATCATGAAGCCTAATAACAGAAATATTATAGTATGTGAGGAAAAGAAGGAAGAGAAGAAGAACAAAGGACGATGTTCCTGATACAGCAGCAGGTTTCTGTCTCTGTTGTTGTTATAAACACTCGTCATCACATCAGACAAACATCCAGTCGTCTTCCATTTAAAAGTTTATTGATTTCTATATTATTAACATTATATCCATTCATTACAGATACATAAATATAAAGGCATTCCAGGTAAATGTGAAGTGTTCTTTAAGTTAAAACGTCACCTAAACAAGCTGTAGCTGAACGTTCAGATCATTCACTCCAACAGAAACCATGTTACTCATTCTTCATATGTTTGACTTTGATGTTCCCACGCCCAGTGAAGGCATCTCAACTATTTCTTCCTCCTCCTCTTCCTCCTCTTCCTCCTCAACCTTTTCCCTTTGTCATTTTACATGTAGTGATCTGGACCTGGTGGATAATTAATTTATTTGCAGAAGCGTAGGCAGCCAAGTGGCTCACATGTGTTTGTGCTGTTTCTAGGTAACCTCACACAGACTCATTCACCATGACGATCGATATCTCACTGTAGCTCTGACAGGTGGATGAACGGCGTGCAGATCTGTGTGAAGGAACTCTCTCATTGTCTTATTATTGTTTATTATCTGAGTTGATATGTTAAAAAAAAACGGACTGAATTGAAATGATTTCTATCATAAAATCATCTTTAAATGAATAAAAAGTCATGTATATACTGTATTTAAATATCTAACACGGACTGTGACTGTGTCTGCAGTGAAGGTGGTGCTGGCGCCGGGCGCTCACGTGATGACGGTGGCGTTCGCCATCGGTCTGAGCATCCAGGATCTGAAGCGTCACCTCGCCGCCGAGCTGAGAGTTCCTGCTGAGGTGCTGCAGATCTCCCTGGACGGTGCGTCTGCTCCGCCGCCACACACACACACACACACACACACACACACACACACACACACACACACACACTCACACAGACGACGTGTCAGTGTTTCAACTGCTGAGAGGGCGACGAGTAAACTGTGGTCAACGGGGAGTCGCAGCATGAGCAGGAAACAACTGACGGAACTGATGAATGAACCAGATTTTACACTAATTCACTGGTCGTTCATCCCTGTGTTTAAAACAGTAGTCACTTATTATCTTTAGCTTGATGTTAATAATCCTGCAGCTCATTAAAACTCAGTATTTAATCACCAGTGGGACGTCTCTAATCGACTGGTTCAAGATCACTTAATTGGCATTGCATAATAAATTCACAATGAAATTCAAAACAAAGCCGGTCGAGAGCAAATCAAAGGGATTTATAGTTCGATAGATAAAAACAACAACAATAACAACACAGGAGGTAAAACCGAGAGGAGCTGGAGACTGATTCACATGAAGGATCGAGAATGAAAATAGAAATAATCAGATGACAATTAAAGGAATAAAAACAAACACAGGAGTAATAAATGAAAGAGACAAGATCAGGAATATTTTATTATATTTTATTTATTTATTTGCACCATAAAAAGGACAATTATAAAAACACAAATGAAACAAGAACATTAAGTACAGGAGAGGTTAAAAACCCCAAATATGCAAAGATTCAAGATTCAATAGAAGAGAAGAACAATAAAATACAACCAACACAGATAATAATGAGAAGTTAATGACGAACCATAGGATTTTTCACTCAATAAAAACTAAAAAGAATGGGACAACCACAGGAAATGTAAAATTAGCACTTGTTGAATGTGTGAATAAATACATTGCAAATAAATAATAACTTAAATTGCATGGTGTGTGTGTGTTGTGTGTGTGTTGTGTGCAGGCCGGGTGGTGGAGGAGAGGCGGAGCCTGATGGAGCTCGGCGTGCGGCCTCACGGCTCCACCCGGCTGGAGATGAGCTCCACGGAACCCAGCGTCCACCCGCTGTGCCCGCTGCCGCCCTCGGAGCAGGACGTCATGCCGGACGTGATCACTGTCCGAGTCCAGAAAGGTGAGCAGGACTTTTATTATAAAACACTGGGCCACAGGTCGGACTCGAACCTGGGCCCCTGCTGCAAATTAATCAACTCTGTCTGTCTGTCTGTCCTCCAGAGGACGGGGGCTTCCAGGAGGTGGTGGTGGAGGTGGAGCGTCCCCGGCAGCAGAAGGCCTTCCTGGGCGGGTTCAGACACCGGCTGACGGGCGTGGAGTTCCACCACGCCGCCGTCCAGACGCTGCCCAAGAGGAGGCCGGACAGAGGGGTGGAGGTGTTCAGCCGGGACGCACAGGTACACGACCCACAACCAAGGTCACTGGTGTTTTCAAATACAAAACTGTCCCTGAAGGCAACGTGCATCAGAGGTTTTACATGTATTTCCCTCCCTAAAACAACTCTGTGTGGTAACGTTGTGTTATTATCTCATAGCGTGGTGAATGTGCAGGTCACAACTTGTCCACCAGAGCGTTGTGGAGTTGTTGGATTGTGTATTTGATGAGTTTGATGAGGGAAACCAAGAAATCCCATAATGAGCCTCCGTAGTGTAGCTCTGAGCAGCTCACGGCTCTGCTCCGCCGTTCTAAAAACAGCTTGCACCGACAATTAAAGGTAACGAACCTACTGCTATGACTATAGGGGTTATGGTGATGGGACAGTTAGACAAAATGTTGAACTATCCCTTAAACAGAACCAGGAGGATTTTTAAAATCTTTATTTCTCCAGAGTTTGATCAGCTTCATCCCAAAATGATCACAATGACTCATCGCAATTAAGATTTTATTTCACTAGAAGAAGAAAGGAGGGGTTGTGGGTCTCAGTCAAACAGCTGTTTTTTGTCTTTTAAACTTTTCTGAATGAACCACTAATTTCTCTAAAAATCTGAAAAACACAATTTCCTTCTCAGTCGAGGTGGAAACGACTCTTTGATCAGGAAACAGCGGTCGGTCTAATCAGACTCTGAACTTCACTAAGTGCTGTTGAGTTTCAGCTCAACAACAACAACAACAGCAACAACAACAACAACAACAACAACAACAACAACAACACGCTGCAGGTCAGATTAAAACCACAGAGTTTAAAGTGTTTTATAAAGTCACAGGTTTGTTTTTCTATTGTTCTTCCATTGAAGGAGACACTGGTGACTCTGTTCACTCAGACAGACGTGGTTTGTTTATTTATTTATTTATTTAATTAATTTCAGCTGGATTTCATAATAAGGGAGAACAGTTGTTGTTGTTGTTGTTGTTGTTGTTGTTGTTGTTATTTTTAGCTCAGAGTTACCAGATCATTAAGGTGTGTGTGTGTGTGTGTGTAGATCTCAGTGACAGTAAGTTTGTCGATCAGTTCATCCTCTGTCATTTACACACAAACACACACACACACACACAAAAACTCTGCTGCCGTCGGCTGAGATCAGATCAAAGAGTACAGGTCAAATACACACACACACACACACACACACACACACACACACACACACACACACGATGATCAGGTGCTTGTTGCAGCTCAGAGACACAAAGTTCTGACAATGAAGATTTCATAATCATATAGTATGTAAACAGTATAGACAGACTGTATGTACTGTATAACAATGGATGTGCTGAAAATCACACAGGAGGTGTGTGTGTTCGTGTGTGTTTGTTTCCTCTGTTTGATGTGTGACGGAGGAAACATATGACTCACACACCTTCTACCTCCTCACACACACACACACACACACACACACACACACACACACTGTAATGAGGTGGTGGTTCAGCTCATTACTGCTGTACATACATGAACACACACACACAGCTGCAGTAATGAGGTGGTGGTTCAGCTCATTACTGCTGTACATACATGAACACACACACACACACAGCTGCAGTAATGAGACCTGTGTGTGTGTGTGTGTGTGTGTTGACCTGTCACCTCAGTAAAGACTGTTTACACATCACCTTCATCATCCTCTTCCTTTCTTTCTTTCTTTCTTTCTTTCTTTCTTTCTTTCTTTCTTTCTTTCTTTCTTTCTTTCTTTCTTTCTTTCTTTCTTTCTTTCTTTCTTTCATGGGTCGCCATGGTGATGTTTTTCTACTTGTTGGAGAATCAGGTCACATTTACATGTTTCTGATCAGGAAGCTGTGACATCAGTTGTTGTTCATCCGTCGTTCACAGCACGGTGACCTTTGACCTCTGAACAGGAGCCGCTGCCTTTAAAGTGTTTTTTACTTTGTATGTGAGTTTCAGTGTTTCTCAGTCTGAGCTGCAGCGGTTCTTCATCCGTTCTCTCTTTGTGTGTGTTTTAATTTGGTGAACTATTCCTTTAATGATCCTGTAAGATGCCTGAAGCCTGTGACCTGAGGACGTTCACACTCGTCCTGTTTTCCTCCATCAGACCTCTTTAAGATGGATGGATGGATGGATGATAGATGGATGGATGGATGGATGGATGATAGATGGATGGATGGATGAATGATAGATGGATTGTCTCTCCTCAGGACCAATCAGATTCCATGATAGATGGATCCGGATTGGATGGATGGATGAATCATGGATGATGGATGGATGGATGGATGAATGATGGATGATGGATGATGGATGGATGGATGGATGATAGATGGATGGATGGATGGATGGATGGATGAATGATAGATGGATGGATGAATAGATGGATGGATGGATAGATGGATGGATGAATGATAGATGGATGGATGGATGGATGATGGATGGATGGATGATGGATGGATGGATGGATGGATGGATGATAGATGGATGGATGGATGGATGGATGATGGATGGATGGATGGATGGATGGATGGATGGATGGATGGATGGATGGATGGATGGATGGATGATGGATGGATGGATGGATGGATGGATGGATGGATGGATGGATGGATGGATGATGGATGGATGGATGGATGAATCATGGATGATGGATGGATGGATGGATGGATAGATGGATGGATGAATGATAGATGGATGGATGGATAGATGGATGGATGGATAGATGGATGGATGAATGATAGATGGATGGATGAATGATAGATGGATGGATGGATGATAGATGGATGGATGGATGGATGATAGATGGATGGATGGATGGATGATAGATGGATGGATGGATGGATAGATGGATGGATGAATGATAGATGGATGGATGGATGGATGATGGATGGATGGATGGATGAATGGATGGATGAATGATAGATGGATGGATGAATCATGGATGATGGATGGATGGATCATGGATGGATGGATGGATGATAGATGGATGGATGAATGATAGATGGATGATGGATGGATGGATGGATAGATGGATGGATGAATGATAGATGGATGGATGGATGGATGGATAGATGGATGGATGAATGATAGATGGATGGTGGATGGATGGATGGATGGATGGATGGATAGATGGATGGATGAATGATAGATGGATGGATGGATAGATGGATGGATGAATGATAGATGGATGGATGGATAGATGGATGGATGCATAGATGGATGGATGAATGATAGATGGATGGATGGATGATGGATGGATGGATGGATGGATGGATGGATGGATGGATGATAGATGGATGGATGGATGGATGGATGGATGGATGGATGGATGGATGGATAGATGGATGGATGGATAGATGGATGGATGAATGATAGATGGATGGATGGATGATGGATGGATGGATGGATGGATGAATGATAGATAGATGGATGAATGATGGATGGATGGATGATAGATGGATGAATGATGGATGGATGGATGGATGGATGGATGATAGATGGATGAATGATGGATGGATGGATGAATAGATGGTTGGATGGATGGATGGATGGATGGATGGATGAATGATAGATGGATGGATGAATAGATGGATGGATGGATAGATGGATGGATGAATGATAGATGGATGGATGAATAGATGGATGGATGGATGGATGGATGGATGGATGGATGATGGATGGATGGATGAATGGATGGATGGATGGATGATAGATGGATGGATTGATGAATGATAGATGGATGGATGATAGATGGATGGATGGATGATGAATGGATGAAAGATGAAATGGACTACGTAACCAGTGTTCCTCATGTGTTCATCATGTTTCTTACTTCCTGTCTCTCTCTCTGTGTCAGACGGTGCAGCTGAAGTCTCAGGTCCAACAGTGTCCCGTCCACGTCTCCACCCAGATGACCGGCATCGGCTGCTACGTCTCCTGCGCCGACGACAAGCTGGTCGCCCCCGGCAACTACGTCACCGCCGAGGAGTACCACGACAGGAGGCTGAAAGCTGTGGGTGAACGGAACAACGTCTTAGTACGATCACATATAACGGTCAAAAGTAACGTAAAGTTGTTGTTGTTGATGATGATGCAGCAGCTTCACAATCACACTTAACAAACAAACTGGGTAACCCTTTGATTCACAGGCCGCTAATGATGTCATAATGTCTAGAAATAGCCAGGAAATAACAGTCAATTTCATAATAATATCAAGGAATATAGCCAGTAAATAAAATAAAATAAAAGATTAATTGTATTTAACAATTGCAAAGGACTTGGTGGAGAAAAATTCCCTTTTGTCTCTTGTCTTAATGAAAAACATGACATTACTATGAAACAGACCATTATTCCTAGGCTATATCTTGGCATTACTACACAATTAATTGTTGTTTCTCTGCTATTTCTAGACATTTAGTTGTTTTTTCTTGGCTATTTTTGACATTATCACATAATTAACAGTCCATAAATTAATGACTATTAATATAATATAAGCTCAATTTACACATGTTTTCATTTTCAATTGATGATTCTTGCATGAATTTTGATTATTTGTTGTCTAAATACTCTCAACCATCAGACTTCACAGCTTCTCATGGAATAATATGTGAATGAACGCAGAGTCTCCACAGTCTGAAACTTTATATAAAACTATTTGTTTCTGTTTTTTTGTCAAACCTGATTCACAACCGTCATTAACTAATAATTTGAGGTGAAGTTACTTGTTAGAGTCGTACAACACAAACAGATTGTAGCTGTAAGAATAAAAAAAGAGAGTATGATGAGTGTATTGACAGTGTTTCCCGCCCCAGGTGATCTGCCTGCAGGCGTGCGCGCGGCGCTGGCTCGCCCAGCAGGAGGTGCAGCTGATGAAGAGGGAGCGCGGCCGGCGTCTGGCCTGGATGGAGCTGCAGGAGAGGAGGAGGAGGGAGGAGAGGGAGGAGCAGCTGAGAGACCGGCGCCAGCGCTGGCTGAGCCCGCAGAGGAGGGAGGACTTCAACCTGCTGTTCCACGCCCTGGAGAGTAGGAGCAGGGGGGGGCGGGGCTTAGCTCACCTGTCAGCTGTAGGTGATGGACATGTTCTAACCGTGTGTGTGTGTGTGTGTGTGTGTGTCAGAGTGGCGCTGTGAGGAGGAGCAGCAGATCAACGTCTCCCTGCGCGGCGCCGAGAGGAGGGTCGCCCTCTGCTCGCTGCTGAAGCAGGAGACGCAGCTCATCGCCGCCATCGGGCGCCACCGCATCGCCGTCCACAACAACAACTACGACAAGACCATCAGGAACTTCCTGGACAAGGTCAGAGGTCACTGCCCCCCCCCCCCCCCCCCCCCCCTCCCCTAATTCTCCTCCAAAACCAAAAACACTTCTTTTCTTTCTTTCGATACAAGCTATTTTTAGAACGGCGGAGCAGAGCCGTGAGCTGCTCAGAGCTACGCTACGGAGGCTCATTATGGGATTTCTCCTCATCAAACTCATCAAATACACAATCCAACAACTCCACAACGCTCTGGTGGACAAGTTGTGACCTGCACATTCACCACGCTTTGAGATAATAACACAACGTTACCACACAGAGTTGTTTTAGAGAGAAATTCATGTAAAACCTCTGATGCACGTTGCCTTCAGGGACAGTTTTTCATCAACAGTCTCTGTATTTGAAAACAACAGTGACCTTGGTTGTGGGTCGTGTACCTGTGCGTCCCGGCTGAACACCTCCACCCCTCTGTCCGGCCTCCTCTTGGGCAGCGTCTGGACGGCGGCGAGACTGTTGATGAAAAACTGTTGTGGAGTTGTTGGATTGTGTATTTGATGGTCCTGGTCCTGGTCCTGGTCCCGGTTCTGGTCTAAGTTCTGGTCCCGGTTCTGGTCCCGATTCTCGGGCCGGACCCGGTTCTGGTTCTGGTACTGGTCCCGGTTCTGGTCCCGGTTCCCGGTCGGGACCCAGTTCGTACGGTTCGTCCGGTTCTGGTACCGATTCCGGTTCTGGTTCTGGTTCAGAACCGGAATCGGTACCAGAACCGGAACCAGTACCAGAACCGGGTCCGGACTGGGAACCGGTCGAACCGGTACTAGAACCGAGACCAGTACAAGAACCGGAACCGGTACCAGAACCGGGACCGGTACCAGAACCAGAACCAGAACCAGAACCAGAACCAGAACCAGAACCAGAACCGGTACCAGGACCGGAACCGGTACCAGAACCGGGACTGGTACCTGAACCGGGACCGGTACCAGAACCAGAACCGGAACCGGTACCAGAACCGGTACCACAACCAGAACCGGTACCAGAACCGGGACCAGAACCAGAACCGGAACTGGTACCAGAATCAGAGGGAAATACAGAGACTGCTGATGAACAACTGTCCCTGAAGGCAACGTGCATCAGAGGTTTTGCATGAATTTCCCTCTAAAACAACTCTGTGTGGTAACGTTGTGTTATTATCTCATAGCGTGGTGAATGTGCAGGTCACAACTTGTCCACCAGAGCGTTGTGGAGTTGTTGGATTGTGTATTTGATGAGTTTGATGAAGGGAAACCAAGAAATCCCATGAGCCTCCGTAGCGTAGCTCTGAGCAGCTCACGGCTCTGCTCCGCCGTTCTAAAAATAGCTTGCACCAACAATTAAAGGTAACAAACCTACTGCTATGACTATAGGGGTTATGGTGATGGGACAGTTTGACTAAATGTTGAACTATCCCTTTAAACAAAGCTGCACATTAACCCTGTGTGGGTCCAGTCTGCAGCTCCTCACCGCTGGCGAGCGGCGGACGGCCGACCGCTCCAGATGGACACTGAACACACCATCAGAGCCCAGGAGCTCCGAGACCTGTACAACAACGTCAGCCAGTCCGACGTCAGCCAGGAGCGACGGCTGCACGTCCTGATGACACTCAAACACACCGTCATGGTAACACACACACATAACACAGCGCCCTTCAAAATAAAAGTCTAAGAGTGGTTCATGCTGCTCTGCTTGTAGGTGATGTTGATCTTAACTTCCTGTGTGTCCTTGGTGCAGGAGCACCAGTGTCCTCTGACCCTGGACATCGTGGCTCTGATCGACAGGGAGGCGGACCTGCTGACCCGCGGGCTGGACGCCCCCAGTCTGCAGGGGCTGAGGCGGCGGATCTGCACGCTGCTGCTGCAGTACATCAAGACGCCGGCCTTCAACCCCGAGGTGGCCAAGCTGCTCAAGGTGACCACGGAGTTCCTACGCCGCCGCCAGCTGGTCTGAGATCAGCCTCCCGTCCCGTCTCCTAACATCTGGACGTTCTCCTCCAGGTCCCTCAGAACCCGTCCAAGCTGAAGAACGTCATGTTCCTGTGTCGCAGCTGTCGCCGCAACGTGCGCTCCGCCGCCGGCGGGCAGTGTCAGGACTGCGTCAGCCTCAACAACATCGCCCGTTCCCGTGACGACTTCTCCCGCTACAAGAACATCCTGAAGCGGCTGCGGGCCGACGAGCAGCGGCTCAACCCGGACGCCAAGATCCCCTTCCTGCTGCAGGTCGGCCGCCACGCCACCACTTCCCTTAGTGTTATTATCAGTTAACATCTCATTGTTGTGTATCCTGATGCTGTTGTTGTTTTGTTATTATACAGATCATTGATTATTATTTATACAGATATTAGGAGTATTATTAGGAGCATTAGGGCCAGACGGCCGGCTCAGTGACAGCAGCTGGAGTGTGTTTGTCTGTAATGTGAAGGTGATTTTCTGAAGTGGTGCAACTGTAAATCAACTTGATCAATTGCCTTATTGTATCTTGTGATACAACAAATAGGCCTGTATCTCCCTTGTCTGGATTGTGTAGCTGCAACCCATTGATATCCCTGCATCTGTCCAGGTCCAGATATTTCATTTTGTACGAATGCGGCCGCCTCCTCCTAGTGTGTGTGGTTTATCCCCCTAAACAAACCAAGTTTCTGACACAGTCTCTTCAACGTCCTGATACTTATGCACTGCAAAAACTCCAAATCTTTCCAAGAATATTTGTCTTATTTCTTGTCAAAATGTCTCATTTCTAGTCAAAACTAATCCCTTTCCACATAGAATAAGACCCGTCACCTAAAAATGAACTTGTTTTCAGATTCAAACAAATTTTCACTTGAAATAAGTAGAAAAATCTGCCAATGGAGCAAGTTTTTCTTTCTTATTACAAGCACAAGCACAAGCACTGGCAGACTTTGTAGGAATCAATAGTTTTTACTCCTTCCAACTCCTTTTCAAAGATGTTTAACTTTTTATTTTATTTATTATTATGAGTTACTTAGTAGTTAAATTGCTTTTTATATACAGTATATATTCTTTTTATTTTTTCTGATTATGTTTAGTTAGTTTGGTTTTGTTTTGATTTCACTGTTCACACATGAAGGTTTCAGTCAGTCAGTCAGTGGTTCTCCTGTCGTCAGGTGGAGGACGTCAAGTACCTGGTGGAGGAGGTGTGGGCGTCGCGCTCCGCCCTCAACGCCAGCTCCGACCTCTACAGCCTGCTGTTTGTGCGCTGGGAGCCCAGGAAGGACTGGAGCCCCTGGAACTGCATCCTGCTGTCCAAACAGACTTGAAGAGCTCACCTGCTTGAGGAGGAGGAGGTCAGGGCTGTGCTCCTGTCTGTCAACCTGCCACGTTCTTGCCCATTTTACATATTCTACAATGTTTGGATTTTTTTGTTTTGTTATATTTCCATCTCTGTCTGTTTGTCTGTTTGTCTGGCTCAGCACCTGTGGATCAGCTGCTGCAGTTTGCGGCAACTCCACTGTATGTGTGTGTTGACACTGTGCTGTGCCATCGTGATGATGCGTTATTCATTCATTCATTTATTTTTTTGCGTGTGCTCAAACGGTCTGTCACTGGCTTGAACTGTTAGGGCATCCTTAACATGATCGAACACAAAAAATGTTGTTGTTGAATATGTTTTGTTAATTTGAGAATAATTTATTGAATTTATTAGGCAGCACTTTACAACAGTAAATTTTTTTTTCATATTTTGTATAATATTTAAGTAGCCTAAGTTTATATAAGTTAAGTTTAATAAGTTTATAAGTTTATTTGTATCAGGTACCTTCAACATGACATTAGTACAAAAAAAAAAAAGAATTACATTTGACTAAAACATGTACATTTGGTTTAAAAAAAATCCTAATAAACAATGAGCAAAATCATGTTTTTACTTTTGAAATGAACCAGTTCTCCGGGAGACCTCAAAACCGCACCTTATCGTAAAAAAATTCTAACAAAAGGTTTCTCAGTTGTTTTTTACAGTATTAGATCCTTAATAACCCTATTAGTTTGGTTTTGTTTTGATTTCACTGCTCACACATGAAGGTTTCAGTCAGTCAGTCAGTCGTTCTCCTGTCAATGTAATGGGTGGAGGCCCAGAGAGACCTGGTGGAGGAGGTGTAAATGAGACAATAACTAATTAAATCCGCCCTCAACGCCAGCTCCGACCTCTACAGCCTGCTGTTTGTGCGCTGGGAGCCCAGGAAGGACTGGAGCCCCTGGAACTGCATCCTGCTGTCCAACGAGGAGACCGAGGCTCACCTGGAGGTGCAGGATTGTTGATCTATCATTCACGGCAACTCATTGTTTACATTTTATTCTGAAAACAATGTTTGGAAATTTTGTTTAGTTTAGGGTTTCCATCTCTGTCTGTTTGTCTTCAAACTGATAAAAAGCTGCAGATTTCCAAAACTCCGACTGTGTGTTGTTACTGTGTGTACAGTAAATTTTTGGGATCTGGAAAAGTGTGTGTGTGTGCATATTTGCGCGTGTGCTCATTTCATACGAGAACCATCCATTTGACAGGATTGTAACACAAAAACATTTGTCTTAATGTACTTCAGTCAGATCCCCACCATGTGAAGTTTCATGGACTCCCAGCATGCCCCTGCTGCAACCCTCGGCAACCAGCTCGTCTCCAAGCCCGTCGCCATGACAGCCAGACACGCCCCCGACACCACACGGGCCTGACCCCGTGAGCTCATGACATGACACAAAAAAACACCTGTTTCCTTATAAAAAACTGTTCCTGACACTTCAAAATAAAAGTCTCTCTCTTTGAACTCATACATTCATCTGGGTGCTTTTATTTTGAAATGTCATATTGTTTACATTTCCCATGGCTTTTCCTCGTTTCAGTTGGAATAATAATTGTTTGGGAGGTATTAGCGGTGGATCAAAGGTCACGTGTGGAGTTGGCAACTGTTTAACGGGTTCTTTAAGATAAGGAGGTAAAACTCGGCAGAGGCTGAAGCCGGAGATTCATGTGTTCACCGCTTCAAGAGGAAGAGACGAATCCCTCCGACCTCCGTTTGGTTGTTTGTTTGTTTGTTGTTTATGTTTGTGTCTCTGTTGCCGTGACGTCCCGCAGCGTTTAACAACAGTGATGAACGCAGATGCTTCCTCATCCTGAGACGACAGAGAGGTGAGATCCATCACCGTCCGCTCATCTTCACATCAGGCTTTTAGTTCATTTATTCTGATTGAAACACACAGGCTTTTATTTTGTGTTTTTTAGCTGCTGCTGATTTAGTTTCCTCAGGTGTAATTTACCTGATGCACTCGGCTGAACTCAGTGAACTCCTCAGAGAAGCTGTGACGTCTGGTTTCTTTCTCTTTCTCGCTGCACGTGACGCTTTAAATTACTGACATCTTCCATCTTCAGAGGAAACGTCACAATAATAATAATAATAAACTGACTCTGTTTTAAACCCTTAGTGTCTTCAGACAACATTTATCTCTTTGTCTGAAACACAAAATTCACAACTAAATATATGAGATTGAAGTTTTACAATGTTTAGTGCAAACATTACATTTTACTATGAACTGACGATGACTTATTATTATTAATTGTTAGAGACAGACTTCTGCTTATTGGAAGTAGCAGATACGTTTCTTCACTTTATCTTCATTTTCAGACCATTTATACTGTTGTTCCCTCTGTTATTTGAATGAATTTCCCTTTGGGGATTAATAAAATAATTTATATAGTGCCGTATTTATTAGACCAAAGAAATAAAAATAATTTATAGGCTAAAAATGATTCATAAAAACACTAGCATAAGCCCTTAACCTTTAAAGTGATAATAATCCTGACGACTAGTTTAGGACAAAAACAGAGCAAAGAAATATAGGATAGTCTGGAAAGTTCCCGTGAAAATGTAAAAATCTTTCACATTTAACCTAAAACATAATGAACACACTGATAGTGAAGTGTGAACCCAGATTAAAGTGTGAAATAACTCACTGATGCTGCCCTTTTGAAGTGCCATAAATTAAAGGCTGTGCCACTTTATTATCTCACGTTGGTGTCGGGGCAGAGATAACCAGCATCAGTCTTAGATATTAGTTCTTAGAAATTAATAGATAGAAAAGAAAAGATAAAAATATATAATATAAAATAAATAAACAATAATAATATTAATAAAATATAAGAGTAAAAATAAAATTACATACATAACCTACAAAAATACATACAATCATCATTTTTCGAGAATAAAGTGTCAAGTTTATGAGGAAAAAGTTGTAAATTTACGGGAAAAAGCGGTAATTGTTCCAGTAAATGGATATGACAGCTGTTCTAGTTCTTTTTGAGGAATAGATACATTTTATTTTATGCCTATTCTTTTCAAATTATTAAAGTATCTCCTTGTTTGTGAAACCGATTCTGAAGAACAACTTAATGAAACGCTCCAATCTGAATTAAAGTGTGAAATACTCTCACTGATGACGCCGCCCTTTTGAAGTGCCATAAATTAAACGCTGTGTCACTTTGTTATCTCACGTTTGTGTCGGGGCAGATAACCAGCGATTAGTCTGGTGTCTAACTCCAGAACCCACGGCACATGACCTCTGACCTCCTGTGTTTCAGTCTGTCATCTATTTTTTCAAGGTCAATTCTCAGGAGACTTTCCAAACTCTCCTCGTGTCTTTCATTGTTTATAGCAGAGACTGGACATGACAGGCGGAGCAGAGAAGCTGCAGAGGCTGAGTGAAGGACTGTGGAGCTACCACAGCGTCGTCCTGGTCGTCCTCACGCCGCTGCTGCTGCTGCCTCTTCCCCTGGTCGTCGGGACCAAGGTGAGTCTCAGAATGAAACGGTGGAGAAAGAGACTGTGACTGTGCTGCTGCGGTGTCTGTGTGGGATGTTAAAGCTGTGAGAATAAAACATGTTTTACTATCACTGACATGAGAGTGTCTGGAACTCTTTCAGCTCTTTATTTACTTTATGGGTTTGTCAAGCAACAGCAAACAAATGAGGTGAATCCACTCAGCACCACTCAGCTTTAGTTTCTGCAGGAAAAAATGCAGTTTGTAACATTTAGATTTCACAACTAGAGAACATTTTGTACCACTCACTTAAATTTTTCTGCCCAAATAAAAAATAATTAATTGCAACAAAACAGGAAGCCCTCTGAAAAAGAAAAACAAAACATTGGCAAGAAGCCCTCTGAAAATTGCAAAAAACTTTAAATTTAGATTAAGAAAAGTGATAGCACACACATGCTGTTACATGCTTAAACTTTAACAAGCAGAGAAATGAAGAAATGAAAAAAATAAGACTAAGTAGTGCTTATCCCCCCCTTGTGTTTTTGTATTTCTGTACATGTTTTATTAGAAAATAAAGTTTAAAAAAAAATCGACATGGAAAACCGAATATTGATACCGTATCGCGAAAAAAAATATCGCAATATTTAAGTGTATCGATTTTTTTCTTACACCCCTAATATGTAACAGAGAGAAATGTGTGGTTTTCCCTGCCGATCTCCTCACAGCGACACCTGGTGGACATTGAAGGAACTGCATCTACAGACATGACTGATTTTCATTCATAGCTGTGGAGCTACTGATTGGCTAGATGTCGAGTCATGTGAAGATGCGTTACGATGCATTAGGTTGTTACGTTACGTTACGTTATGTTACGCAGTTTTATGTTATGTTACATTTTGTTATGTCATGTTACGTTACATTTTGCTATTTCGTAACGTTGTCGTGTTATGTTACGTTACGTCACATTACGTTATGTTTTGCTGTGCTTTGTTACGTTACATTTACGTTGTTATTTTATGTTTAATAACATTAAAATGTATGTTATGTTACGCAGGAGGCAGAATGTGCGTTTGTGCTGCTGCTGATGGCGACCTACTGGGTGACGGAGGTCATCCCTCTCTCCATGACCGCCATGATCCCCGCCGTCCTCTTCCCCATGTTCGGCATCATGAAGTCCTCGGCCGTGAGTCTGTTTAGCCTTCATCAGGATCAAGCAGCTATAATCAGTATCTTTCAATAAGACAACAGGTGCTCACAAATCTGTCTCCTTATCCAAGCTAACTGAGGAATAGTATATCAGGTTCATAAAAAAGTTAACTGTTATAAAAAGAAGTTACTGTGCTGCAGTTGTGGTGTCATTACACCGTCTGTCCTCCAGGTGGCGAAGGAGTACTTTAAGGACTTCCACATCCTGTTGGTGGGCGTCATCTGCCTGGCTACCTCCATCGAGAAGTGGGGTCTCCACCGCAGGATCGCCCTGAGGCTCGTCACCATGGTGGGGGTCAACCCTGCATGGTGAGACCACCACCCCACCACCCCCACTTTAGGATTTAAAGGCCCAGTGTGTAATAACTGGCGAGGTTTATCGGCCAAGTCTGAATATACTGCGCTGCAATCTAGAATCTGAACGCTGGATGTCATGGTTTTCCCCCATGTTACACGCTGGAGTTTTAATACAGGCTACCATATGTGATTAAATACTGGAAATCCTTTATCAATCACTCATTACATATTACACATTGAAAAAGTTATCGTTCTCTGTGGCCGTTCTTTCCTGCTCTGAACCTCCGTGCCGTCTTTGTCGTCGTCTCCAGGTTGATGTTGGGCTTCATGTCCGGCTGTGCCTTCCTCTCCATGTGGGTCCAGAACACCTCGGCTGTTATGATGGTGATGCCCATCGTGGAGGCCGTTCTCCAGCAGATCCTGAAGGCTGGGGAGGAGGATGAGGAGAAGATGGGAGGATGTATCGGTGAAGACAACCCAAACCTGCAGCTGGACGGTACCTGGGTTTACAGACCATTTATTGACCCAGTAGGATCAGGCAGTTCCCTTTGTTAAACTACAGTCTCTTATTTCTGCAGAACTGGACGGCCACATTGAAAACATGAAAGAGAAAGAAATTGTGAGGTATGAAACAGATGTTGTTCTTCTCTGTTGCCTTCACTGTCCCTCTGGGTTTTGGGGTTTTCTGTGTCTTTCTGTCTGTGAT
The DNA here is from genome assembly GCA_030347415.2 of Decapterus maruadsi. Taxonomy (NCBI): domain Eukaryota; kingdom Metazoa; phylum Chordata; class Actinopteri; order Carangiformes; family Carangidae; genus Decapterus; species Decapterus maruadsi. Next base: position 29,621,424 of record CM064893.1, on the reverse strand, counting down.
TACACAGCAACAAACAAACTAACAAACAGGACACAGTAACACCACATTTTTCTGTTTCTCAGTGACAAGAAACATCTAGAAGTTCCTGAAGAAATCTTCACCACCTGTGTTAAGGTGCAGCCGCTGCCTGGGCCTCCTGCAGCTCAGGTACAAATTAAATAGATATACACAATTTGTTACTGATACTACAGACTTTACTACTGGTACTACTACTGTTGATACTACTAAGGTGGACTCTGCAACTTCTGTAATTACAGCGCAACTACTTCTAACAATACCAGAGACAGTTTAGAAACAAAGCTCTCCACTTTTTCTGTCTCTGTGTCCCATGACTCCGCCCCCTTTAGGAGACCAGCAGACCATGACTCCGCCCCCTTTAGGAGACCAGCAGACCATGACTCCGCCCCCGTTAGGAGACCAGCAGACCATGTCTCTGTCTGTGATTAGGAGACCACCAGACTAACAAACAGGACTCAGCATTTGTCTGTTTTAGGAGACCAACAGACCATGACTCCGCCCCCTTGAGGAGACCAACAGACCATGACTCCGCCCCCTTTAGGAGACCAACAGACCATGACTCAGCCCCCCTTAGGAGACCAGTAGACCGTGACTCCGCCCACTTTAGGAGACGAGCAGACAGTGATTCCGCCCTCTTTAGGAGACCAACAGTCCGTGACTCCGCCCTCTTTAGGAGACCTGCAGACCGTGACTCCGCCCCCTTTAGGAGACCTGCAGACCGTGACTCCACCCCCTTTAGGAGACCTGCAGACAGTGACTCCGCCCTCTTTAGGAGACCTGCAGACCGTGACTCCGCCCTCTTTAGGAGACCAACAGTCCGTGACTCCGCCCTCTTTAGGAGACCTGCAGACCGTGACTCCGCCCCCTTTAGGAGACCTGCAGACCGTGACTCCACCCCCTTTAGGAGACCTGCAGACAGTGACTCCGCCCTCTTTAGGAGACTTGCAGACCGTGACTCCACCCTCTTTAGGAGACCTGCAGACAGTGACTCTGCCCTCTTTAGGAGACCAACAGACCATGACTCCTCCCCCTTTAGGAGACCTGCAGAGCGTGACTCCGCCCCCTTTAGGAGACCAACAGTCCGTGACTCCGCCCCCTTTAGGAGACCAACAGACCATGACTCCTCCCCCTTTAGGAGACCTGCAGAGCGTGACTCCGCCACCTTTAGGAGACCAACAGACCATGACTCAGCCCCCTTTATTTCTCCCTCTGTGTTGTCTTGCAGGCTCCCATCAGCAGTAACCGTGACGTCATGCTGTGTAAAGCCATGTGCATCGCCATAGCCTACTCCTCCAACATCGGCGGCATCACCACGCTTCCGGGAACCTCGCCCAACCTCATCTTCTCCGAGTACCTCAACCAGTGAGTGACAGAATGTTGTTGTGATACCAGAGATCGGTCTTGAAGTTGAAGTTTTATGATTTTTAATTTAATTTTAAGACAATAAAGACAATGTAATACAAAAATAAAAAGGGGTTGTAAAGTGAGACACAAAACAGACTCTAACACACTGTGTCCACATCCAGGGTTTACCCAGAATGCAACTGCATTAACTTTGGGAACTGGCTCCTGCTGTGTCTGCCCATCAGCGTGGTCATGCTGCTGCTGACGTGGATTTGGCTCTACTGGCTCTTCATCGGCTCAGAGTGAGTGGTCGACCACTGTTTTAATGGGAAGTCTTTATTAATAATATAGAGTTTTAAATAAACTATAACATAAACTATTAAAATCCAGCAAAAAAAAAGATGTAAAATAACAAACACTGTGAATATGAGTCGCCCTGTGAGCGTGTGAATCCACCCGAGGTGCAGGAGACATGAGTGTAACACTAATGTTAGTATTAGTGCTGTGACGGTGTCAGACAGGTTAATGATGAGCTTCACCGCCGCCGCCGCCGCCGCCGCCGCACATGCTCAGTTAATCTCCTCGTTAGCTGCTCAGCGTGCTTTTAACCAATCAGAGTCAATCGTTTAGTTTCACTGGGAGCTTTTTCCCTGTCGCCTATCAATAATTAATATAATCTGTCAAACACACACACAGTTTCAGGTTCCTATGGCGACGTGGAGGAGAGCGATCAGAGAGAGAGAGGGCGGCGAGAAAAGTGATAGAAGACGAGTACAAGTCACTGGGACCAATGAGGTGATCACTCACTCATCCATTCATTCATTCATTCATTCATTAATGTCCATCTTCCTCTGAATTCATTTATTGTTCCAGACTGATATTAATCCATGACTATTGATAACTCACATTCATTCATTCAGTCTGTCATTATGTATTCATGCATTCATTCATTCATATATCATCCATTCACCATGATTAGTTACACTGTTTGCCCCTCCATTCATGTCATGTACTCATTCATTCATGCCTTTATAATCATGCAGTTATATAGGCAGCATCCATTTCCATTCATACATTAATCCATCATATTGTGTTCATTCATTCATTCATGTTTACATTCATTTGTGTTCATTTATTGATATATTCATTCAGTCATATGTTCATTCATTCTTTAGATTCCTGATCATTTCATTGTTGCAGTGAGGCAGTTACACTCACCCATTCATCACGTCATCCATCTATTTATTCACTGATTCATAATTAGTTCATATGTTCATTCATTAATTTATAGTTATGTGTTTATTCATTCAGTTATTGCATCTCTACATTAATTGAATTGATACATTCATTCATGTATTCACTAATTTCTGGCAGTCAGACAGTTCATTCATTCATTCATTCATTCATTCATCCTCCAGCTCTCAGGAGATCTTCACCGCGGTGGTTTTCGTGGTCATGGTCTTGTTGTGGTTGACCAGATCTCCAGGGTTCATGCCGGGCTGGGAATCTCTCTTCCCTCAGTCAGTCACATTCATTCACTCACTCATTCATTCTTTCTTTCTTTCATTTATTCATTCATTCATCTCACTGTAGTTTTGCCTTCTCTGGTCTCCAACAGTCAGTCCTTCATCACTGACGCCTCCGTCGCTCTGCTGCTCGGTCTCCTCTTCTTCATCGTCCCGGCTCACGGACCGTCCAAGAAATACGGTAACAACATGAAAGTTAGTTTTCATCTAGATCCACATTCACTCTTTCATGCTGTGAGAGGATGATTTTTTCTCCTCTCCTTTCCTTTCCTCCAGAGTCCATGATCTCCTGGACAGAGTTTCAGGCCTCGATGCCGTGGACTGTGGCTCTGCTGGTCGGAGGAGGCTTCGCCCTCGCCGAAGGAACACAGGTGCTAACTTAGCTTAGCTTAGCTTAGCTTAGCTTAGCTTAGCTTAGCTCACTGTAGAGGTAAATGCAGAGACTGTTGATGAAAAACTGTCCCTGAAGGCAACGTGCATCAGAGGTTTTACATGAATTTCCCTCTAAAACAACTCTGTGTGGTAACGTTGTGTTATTATCTCATAGCGTGGTGAATATGCAGGTCACAACTTGTCCACCAGAGCGTTGTGGAGTTGTTGGATTGTGTATTTGATGAGTTTGATGAGGGAAACCAAGAAATCCCATAATGAGCCTCTGTAGTGTAGCTCTGAGCAGCTCACGGCTCTGCTCCGCCGTTCTAAAAATAGCTTGCACCAACACACTACTGCTATGACTATAGGGGTTATGGCAATGGGCCAATTTGCCAAAATGTTGAACTATTCCTTTAATAAACTTCAGAAAAACCAGGACGACATAAACAGAAAAGAAAAGAAAAGACATTTGATATTGACAGGAAGTCTTTTCAGACCAATCTGTTGATGTCCTCTGATCTGTGGTCAGAATAAACTCTCCTGTGACGATGATAATTATCAATGACTCGTTATTGATCCTAATCCGAGGATCTTTAATGCCACAGTGTTCAGTCTCGCAGCAGAAATCAAAGATAAGACGACGTCAGATCAAAGAAAATCCAGAGATCAAAACCTGTTTCATCACTTATTATGAAGTGTTTGTGTGTGTGTGTGTGTGTGTGTGTGTGTGTGTGTGTGTGTGTGTGTGTGTGTGTGTGTGTGTGTGTGTGTGTGTGCGTGCAGCGGTCGGGTCTGTCCCTGTGGGTGGCCGAGCTGCTCACACCTCTGGGCGATCTGCCCGTCTTGGCCACGGTCGCCGTCGCCTGCATCATCGTCACCACGGTAACAGAGGTGGCCAGCAACGTCGCCACGATCACCGTCTTCCTCCCCATCCTCTCTCCTCTGGTGGGTCGCACACACACACACACACACACACACACACACACACACACACGGTACACACACTCACATACAGATGTTTTATGGTGTGTGTGTGTGTGTGTGTGTGTGTCCAGGCCGAGGCCGTCCACGTCAACCCGCTGTACGTGCTCATCCCCGCCACCCTGTGCACGTCCTTCTCCTTCCTGCTGCCGGTGTCCAACCCGCCCAACGCCATCGTCTTCTCCTACGGACACATCAGCGTCGTGGACATGGTGAGAATTTTAAACACTCGGGGTTCAGATGTTTAAAGGAGATATTCTGCTCCCTTTCCCAGGTGTCTTAAAGGGATAGTTCAACATTTTGGCAAATTGTCCCATCACCATAATCCATATAGTCATAGCAGTAGGTTTGTTACCTTTAATTGTCGGTGCAAGCTGTTTTTAGAACGGCGGAGCAGAGCCGTGAGCTGCTCAGAGCTATGCTACGGAGGCTCATTATGGGATTTCTTGGTTTCCCTCATCAAACTCATCAAATACACAATCCAACAACTCCACAACGCTCTGGTGGACAAGTTGTGACCTGCACATTCACCACGCTATGAGATAATAACACAACGTTACCACACAGAGTTGTTTTAGAGGGAAATACAGAGACTGTTGATGAACAACTGTCCCTGAAGGCAACGTGCATCAGAGGTTTTGCATGAATTTCCCTCTAAAACAACTCTGTGTGGTAACGTTGTGTTATTATCTCATAGCGTGGTGAATGTGCAGGTCACAACTTGTCCACCAGAGCGTTGTGGAGTTGTTGGATTGTGTGTTTGATGAGTTTGATGAGGGACAGCGGACCTGTACTGTTCACTTGTGTTCACTGAGCAGCTCACGTCTCTGCCCCGCCCATCTCAAAACAACATGCAACGATAATTAAAGGTAATGAACCTACTGCTGGGATTATGGTGAGAGGAGGATCTGACTAAATGTTGAACTGTCCCTTTAAGTTAACAAGAGCTTTAAATCCATGTGTGATGATGATGCTGCTGCAGGTGAAGGCGGGGCTTGGCGTCAACGTGATTGGCGTCCTCAGCGTCCTATTGGCCGTGGCCACGTGGGGAGTTCCTCTTTTCTCTCTGGACACGTATCCTGACTGGGCGCCGGTCCTCCCGGGTTTTAACTCCACAACACCCTGATGTTGGTGCCTGAACTGAAAACTCTTGTGTTTATATATTTATTATAGAACATGATTGATTAACATCTTTTCTGATAAAATGCTAACCTGAGTTAAGATCTTACTGTTTGAAACCCGTTTGCTTTTGTTGTTTTTGTTTGCATTTATTTAGAGACTTGTTCCTTGTTGTGTCTTGTCTTGTATTTGATGCTATTTAAAACACTGACCTCTAGTGGCCACACACACACACGCATGCACGCACGCACAGGACTAAATGTATTGATGAACGCTCTAAACATATTTGTATTTTCTATATGAATGAATGAATTTGGACTCTTTTTCTTTAATTTTCTTTAAAATAATATATTTATTGATTAAACTGCTTTCATATTTTGTTTGATTGTTGTTGTTTTTTAGGTTTTTTTTTTAACACGACCTTTAAATTCTGTGTTTTAATTGCTGCCCTCTCATCACATAGGCTATTAAACCTTGCAATCAATTCCTGCCAGAATTTTGATATAAAAATAATTTGATGTACATATTGTGAGGCTGCTTGTGAAAAAAATGCGAAATAAGGGGCCATATTAATGGAACTATGATTAAATATAAATAAAAATAATTAAAACTGATCAGGCTAATATTTTTTTCTTTTTTTTGGGCTAGCTTTGTTTTGTTTCTTTTGGCCGACCCTAATACTCCTTCGTAGTGCGTGCATATCAACCGGGAAACAAACAAACAATATGTTTATTAGTTAAACTGTTGAGAAGCATCGCAGTTTTGTTTCGTGCTCTGAAACACAGACGGAGTGAGAGCTCGTTTCCGGAGTCCTTCTCCCCCTATCTCTGGTTGGTTGGTTACAGCAGCTACAGGTTGCTCACCTGTGCAGCCGGCGGCGGGAGCGCGCAGGGCAGGCTCCCTACAGCAGCAGGCGTCGGGAGCGCGCTGCCATTCCGACACAGCGCTGCTGCTGCTTCTCCCCAGAGAGACGGAGCGGAGGAGTCAGACCTCCACTCCGCTAAAAGCTGTCCCTCTAACCCCGCCTCCCCTCCCGGAACACCCCCAGCGGAGCGGACCGACCTCTGGTCCTGTCTCCAACACACCTCCGTCCGCACCGCAGCAGCAGCAGCAGCGTCGGTCGGTTGGTTTTTGAAAGTGCAGCCGTTGGTTTTTGAAAGTGCAGCCGTTAACGCCACGTCGACTAAAACAAACAAAACTCCAGCTCCAACTGTTTGTGTTTCTTCTCCTCTCTTCGCTGTTGGAACAAACAAACCACCACCACCACCATGCTGGACCCGTCCTCCAGCGAGGACACCGGCGGGGAGTCCGACCCAGAAGTTGTCCAGGAGGCTCCGAGGAAACAACCGGTCGGTGCCTCCAACAACAAACGCGTGAGCGGCAGCGGCAGCAGCGGCGGTAGCGGCAGCAGCGGCGGCCGGGCGGGCGGCGGCGGCGGACCGCGGCAGCGACAGTCAACCGCCGCCGCCTCTGCCGCTCATGGAGGCGGCGGCGGCGGCAAAGGTGCGAAAGACAGCGGCGGTGCTACAGGTGAAGAGGAGGAGGAGAGGAGGGAGCGGGAGCGGCTCCAGAAGGAGGAAGAGGAGAGGAAGATTAAACTACAGATTTACGTGTTCGTGCTGCGGTGCATCGCCTACCCGTTCAACGCCAAGCAGCCCACCGACATGGCGCGGCGGCAGCAGAAGGTGAGTCGCGCTGCACACACCTGTTGTCCGCTCCGGAGGAACCTCCGTTCACTAGTGTAGCCCGCCGAAATCTGTTTAATATGCACCAAATATCAATCAAACATTAAAACTTTCACACTTATTTGAAGCAAAAGAAACTATTGGTCAATTCGGCTTTTATTAAATCCAACACTGTTCACTTATTTTAACAAAACAAACTGTATTTCGCTGTTGCATCCACGTTGTTGAGCCCCAGCAGCAGCAGCAGTCTGGGTGGGATGCATGTGCACTATCATGATATTTCTTTTGCAAGGTTTGTTAAACGCAATGCAGATTTCATGACACACCTGTGTTGTGTGTTGTTGTCTCCTGTGGTTGTTGGTGCTGCTGTGTTTTTGTGTGTTTCTGCAGAGGTGAAGCTTAGATTGTGGTGAATCCAGAGGGAGTCTGGTTCCTGCAGACTGACTGCTTTGTTTGTTGTTGTTTTTGGAATTGTGCTTTCTGCATTTTCTATTTTATTTCATTTTTGTTCAGTTCACCTGCAACACAACCAATGCTGAGAATATAATTTAAAACCAGTGGATCCATCCATGCAGCTTTGAACCAATCAGAAACTGGACTCAAACATCAATACCATTAGAAATTCAAGCTCAATATAATTTTCTTATTGGTATTTATATCAATATTTAACACATTCAAACTGACTCTTGCCTCCAATAGACAAATACTGGTTGAGAATCACTGCATTGCACATGTTTGTTGGAATAAGGATGAAGCTGCACTGCTTTTAGTTTGGTCTTATCATTATTATTATGTGTGTGTGTGAGACAGTGTGTGTTACAGTGTGTGTGTGTGTGTGATGAACTGAAGTGTCGTCCTTGGCTGCGACACATTCAACATCCATTCAGCTGATTTGGTGAATAGGCTGCTGCCTGCGTTTCTGTGCACATGAATGCATCGGAGCTGGAGCTGGAGCTGGAGCTGGAGGGCAGCCTGGACCCAGCACACACACACACACACACACACACACACACACACACACACACACACACACTGTAACATCCCATCAGCACCCCCCCCTCCTCCTCCACCTCCCATGTTCTCCGTCCCTGCTGTGAAGCTGCTTAATGAGTCGCTGCCTCCTCGTGCTGTTTAATTTCAATATGCGGAGAGGAGGCGTCGTCGTTCAGCACGCGTGTGTGTGTGTGTCTGAGTCTGTGTGTGTCTGAGTGTGTGTGTGTGTGTGTTTGAGTGATGAACCTGCTCTTGACAGAAGGCGGACGTGGGAGTTTTATTTGTGCACAAGTGTAAGTTCAGAATATTAAATCAGTGTCACGTTAATGAGATTCAAAGTTTTCGGAGGAAGCAGAGACGCCGTTCTGCAACGCGTCAATGTTTTAAACCGTCTGGAGGATGTAGGGTTGCAAAATTCCGGGAATTTGGAAACTTTCCATGGGAATTAATGGGAATAAATGGGAATAAATACGAAATTTACAAAATTGAAGGTTGCCAGTTGGAGGAAAACAACCAGATTTAATCCAAGTGCACTTGAATATCTTTATTCCTCAGTCACATGCAGACAGTCGACTGCTGGTTGAGTAATATTTTACTCAACATTCATGTTTTTGTTGTTCAGTAAAAGAATGGATTGAAAACTTGAAGTTCAGCTCTGTTGAAATGTCATGTTTAATTGTATTATTTTGCGTGGATGTCACGATGCTTGTGACAAAACAAAGTATTTACATTTATGTTTGGATGATGATACCGTTTGTTTAATTCACCCCCAATTTCCAGTTAATTCCCATAAATTCCCAGTGCTGCAGCAGGGTGTAGGTGTTCGATTCCCGTGGCTCCGGGTCACTGCAGACGGCGCAGAGGAATCGATGAAACACACACACACACACACACACAGATCCAGGAAGGATCTGGATTAATCTGCAGCAGAATAAGTGAAGCTGCTGCTGCTGCTGCTAAAACCCCCCGGAGCGAAAACTGATCAAGTGTGAATGTTAATGTGAAACAGACCTGAGACCAGTGGCTGGTTCACCGCGGTGGCCTCTAGTAGCTCTGGTGTGGAGTAGACGTGACCCGACCTCATGGTGTTTCTTTCCTGCTGCATTTATGGATGAGAATCAATGAGTATTAGTCACTGTTTACGCCTGGTTCTGGTTCTGGTTCTGGTTCTGGTTTTGGTTCTGGTTCTGGTTCTTATTGGACCTCCAGCTCAATAAGATCAGATGGAAACATAAAGCTTTATTAATCCTTTTATTAGGCTAATTCCTCATGCCAGGTTTCTCCAAATGACAGAAACACCAGATAAAAGACGAACCTGACTCTGGTCACTACCACTCATAAATATAAAATAAATATATTTTCTTTAGAAAACCTCAGACCACCGGTGAACTCATGACCATCTAAGTGTAGTTTCAACGTAAGCCGATCATAACTACATTTCTGACGTTCATAACAAACCAAACTCTTTAAAAATGGGTCAGAAACTGAGCAGGTTGTGGTGATTTTAGAGCCTTAAGGGAACAGGTGGATGAGCCAAGATGGCCGCCATGTGGCAACGCTGTGTCATTGAGCAGCAGCGTTGGGTGATCCAGTCATCTAGTCTTCATGTCTGTGGCAGCACAATCATGATTTAAACAGGACAAACCAAGGACATGGTCACTAAACAGTCTCAGTCTGTTTCAATGGGAGTCGTTCGCCAACAAATGGACTTTTTCTTGTTTGGTTTATCGACTTCTTCCTGGTCGTTATGAAATCGGCCTTTAAAAATCCACTATGGGTCCACCTCCAGTCAGATCAGTCTATAGCTGTGTTTACTCCCAGCTGATCTGTATCTAGATGAAGTAGTTAAACTGAAACCACAACAAACTGTTGGTTTCTGTCGTTATTAAACTGCATCTTCTCCAAATTCTTCCTAAAAGTCTGGAGAAGTGAATGAAACGGTGGTTGTTCAGGCGTCCGTGAGGTGCAGCAGGTCGGACAGGAATCAGGAGATCGGTGGTTTGATCCCAGACCGGCGCTGTCTGGATGTGACTGGTGCCGTAAAGATCTCTGTAGAAACACTTCTACCTTCTCAGATCTTAGTTCTGTGTGAAAACTGTCAGAATGTCAAAGTGACGGGACGTCTCTGTTAAAACATGGAGCTCCGTCCTCAGACCTGAAGACTTCACTTCCACCGTCACCTTCATCAATTATGAATGGCTGAGCTTCATGTCCGTCTGAGGAAGAATCTCACCTTTAATAGAGGTTTTATAGAAGCTCTGATGGTTTGACTCGACCCCGTTGTCATGGAGAGTTGTTCTATCGTTGTCTTGTCGTCTTTATTAACCCCGATGGAGAGCAGAAGGCTGTTCTTGCTCTGTGTAGCTCATGCGTTTTGTTCAGTTGAAGTTGTTTTCTGAATCTTTGCATGAGTTTTGTTCAGTTGACCTCTCTGGGCCACCGTAGATCACCGTCCTAGTCCTTGTCATTGTCCTGGTAAACGTTGCTGTGGAAAGATGTTTGAACCGATCTGTCAGACTTGACTTTGCAGGGTTCAAAGGTCGATATAGTTAATTTTTGCTGCTCTAAACAAGGTTTACCGTCAATATAACGTCCATCAGAGAAGTCAGTTTGGTGCAGTAACAGCATCGTAGATCAGGTCAGAAACAGACTCAGTGACGATGTTGAGAAACTTTGTTCGCTGCTTTACAACGTTGGGCAACCACCAGTCGGACATCCCACCACTACGACATCCCACCAGTCTGAAATCCCATCAGTCTGCTGCAGAATCACACACAACCATGTGGGTATTCCTCTATCAGCATGTCTTAAAGAAGGGAGGAGCCTGTTGAGAAACACATATTTCCTTATATGGAAAGCCTTGTCGGAATGGTGGGATGTTCACGTGTCGGAATAGCGGTATGTGGTATGACTAAATGGTGGGATGTCGGAATGACAACAGCCTTTACAACCTGCAGCTTGCACTTGATCATTGGTAGGGTTGAACCTTTGGTGATGCGTTCAGGGTCAGAGACATCCTTTCTCTGATTGGTAGATAGATAGACAGATGGATGGATAGATAGACAGACTGAGGGTAACTCCTGAGAGGAACTTGAACCCGTCAGTTTCCTGCTGGTGTCTCTGTAGTGGAGGTAATGATGCGATCCCATGATGCTTAGCGTCGGCCCATGATGCTTAGCGTCGGCCCACGCTCGCTGGCTGCCCTCGGCGTGTTGGCTGTGGTTGTCGTGGCGTTCAGACCTCGGGGTCTCACCTCCCGGGAACAAACACATTAACGGAGACGTTGGAGGTTTTTCTGTGTTTGCTGGAAAACATGGAAACAACAGATCGATGGTTTGTATTAATTATAATCCTGTTGTTTTCTTTCCTGCTGATGAAAAACAACCAGGAAATCCATTTTTCTTCAGAGTCTGATTAATGTCTGATCAGGAACTTGTGGGTAAACATGGACCTGAAGGCTCCACCACAGCTTCTGAATGGACCTGAAGTCTCCAGCTGTTTCCAGCTGTTTCCTCTGAGGTCAGGACTGAACTTTAAAACTCAATTTAAACTTGTTTGAAGGAATTTAGCTCATTTCCCGACTGGAGCAGCTGATTGAACCTCCGTAATGAACCCTGAGGTGATTAGGGGAAGTGGTTGAAGACAAAGAGTGACTGACAGCTCCTGGACCATGTTGGGGTCGGACTGATCACAGTCTGCTTACGTCGATGCTGGAGGCAAAATACAACTGTGTGCTGATGACTTTCTTTGATATTCAGGGAAATCTCACTGTTTGAATGAGGTTTGACAGGAACGTTAGACTGGAAACATCTGGTCTGGCATCGTCCAGGTAACAGAACCTGTCAATCATCAGTTCAGCTAACTTTATTTGTCTCGTAGGTAGAGTTGGTTTGCAGTTTGGAAACCAGATGTCTTCAGACACTCAGGATAAAACATGGCAATAAGACAAGAAATAAAAGGATCAAAGTTTCTCCAGTCCTAATCAAAAATGCTAAATGTGCATTAAAAACCAATAAATACCCATTAAAACCTGCACTACACAACGACCGGCTGAAACTCGATGCAGCTTGTCTTAAAGTAGATCCATCGTTGTAGTTGTTGTTTTTACATAGAGACTTCTAGACCAAGGAAATGATCAAACTGACTCAATAAAGTAAGTTCTCCATGGATTTAGGAAGTTTCGGAAGTTTGTGGTTCTTTTTTAATTAAAAGTTGAGTTTTCAGACGGTAATGGATCAGCCTGCGGTGTTTCTAGGATGGAGGAGGTGTGTCTTGTTTCCTAAACTCAACCATCAGATCTGTGGTTTCCTCCTCCTCTTCCTCCTCCTCCTCCTCCTCACACCACTTCACAAAATCCTCAACGATCAACAAATCATCAACGTCTCAACGTGTTGGGTGACTGATCATGTAACGTTGAAGTAGCCAATCAGACGGAGCCTGTCTGGCAGAGATAAGATGATGTGATAAAGCTTGAAAATGGTACTAGTGATAAAATAACTGTCCTCAGATCAGTCCGGTCACGGCGTCTCCTCGGCTGCAGCTCCATGTTTCCATCCCATCATGTTTTTGAAGTTGAGACGTGAGCAGGTTCTTGTGACGGGATCAGTCAGAGTGTGTGTGTGTGTGTGTGAAGAGTTGAGGAGAATGTGAAGCAGAGAAACCAGCTGTGCAACATCCTCCTCCTTCCTTGTTTACATAGTTTGATCGGCCCGAGCAGCAGCCGCTCACTTCCTGTCGGCTCCTTGTTTCAACACCTTGTCTCTCGTCTTTTTGTCTTCCTGAGCTCAGCATCAGGTTTTAACGCTCAGCTCAGCTCCAGATACGAGATCAGGAACAGAACAATAAAAGCCGTAGAACAACAGAATATTCAGATTTTCTCGCTCATGTTTTTGTCAAATCAGAAAAAGGCGACTGACTTGAACGGCGTCGATGAAATCTTCCAGGAGCCGATTAAACCTGAGGAGAAAGAGGCGGGAGGGAGGGAGGGAGGGAGGGAGGGGGGGAGGAAGGAAGCGGGCCAGGTTTCACCCGAGGCCCAGCAGATGAAAATAAAGGATGTTTATTTCCCAAAGAGCTCAGTGTGGCTTGTTTCTTAATTCTCATGAATAATTTACTCTCAGGTTGTGAAGAGGAAACGTCGATATGATTTCATTTGGTTTTAATTTTTCGCCTGTAAGAGGCGACGGCGAAATCCATCCAGTTCTGCTTCCTGCCCCTCGTGTGGAGGCGGCACTGTTTCTGCAGTGTGAAGGTTTTTTTTCAATCCTGCAGCAGGGTTTTTGGCTGATGTGCGGCGGCACAGCTGGACGGCAGCCCTGCAGCTTCAAAGGGTTGAGCAGCAGCAGCAGCAGCAGCTCTAACTTGACTCAGACTTCAGAGCTCCGTCTGAGTCTGGACGCTTGGACACTTGTCTCCGACGCTGCAGCAGCCGTCGACCTCACCGACCTGCAGCGCCTCTGAAGACCTGAACCTCCTCAGAGCTGCAGCCTCCGGGCTCGACTCATTCATGTTTACACTGTGAAATCTACAAAGTGAAAGTTTCCACTGATGGAAATGTGAATTTATTGATTTTTTAAAAGATTTTATTCGTCAGTTCTTCTATTTGCTCCCACCTGTTGGCGTCTCCCGGCTGAGGAAGCCTCCAGTCTTCCCCATCGATTCTGTTTCTGTCCTGTTTCCAAGCGCCTGACAAAGCGAGCAGGGAAACCACAGCCCCCCCCCCACGCATCCCTCCCTGCACACAGTGCTAATACCCTGGCAGCTGTTTATTACACAAACAAGATAAACAGCATCTCCTACTGCTGCTGCACCATCGAGGCCACTTGTGCTGATTTTATTCCATTTTTCTCGGCGGGTTGTGGGCGCGATTTTTTGGCCACAGAGATGCTGGAGGCGACTTCCGTCCTCCTTTGTCATCTCTGCTTCCCCTGTCAGATTCCCAGAGACGCAGCTCTTCTCTCAGGGTTACGTAACCTCTCCTCCTCTTCCTCCTCCTCCTCCTCCTCTTCCTCTTCCTCTTCTTCTGCCTCTCAGAGATGTGAAAGGATGTCTCAGCTGGACTCTCACAGATCATGGAGCTCAGTAAAGAGCATTAGACAGCCAGTCGGCCGGCCGGGCCCCGGGGCCAAGGAAGGCCCTCCAGTCGGTTCACACGCTACTGTGCAGCCAGCATCACAGTACAGTAACGCACAATCATGTACTGCACACTGAGTTCAAGTGTCGCTGCATTCAGACGGAAACCTGAGAAAATGACATCGAGGTGCTGGAGCCTGAAAAACCAGCAGAGAAAAAGTGTTAACTGTGGAAAAGTATTTACAAAAGAGGATGGTAATAATAACTGATAATCAATAATAATAATCATGTTGTGTTGATATTGATGTTTGCTGTGTCAATGCAGAAAAATGCTGCAGGAATTTTCCATTCAGGTGAAAGAATCATGAAAGAGATTTAATTAAATTAATCAACAGCTGTGGTGATCGATCGATCAATCATCAAAGTCATTGATCCACAGACTGGGAGTCTGCTGCAGCTAGGTGAAACATAGCACACCCTTGTTAAGCTAACTAGCTTGTTAGCCAGTTAGATTTGCTGATTAGCAGGACCGTCGTGCCTAGTTGAGCCAAAAGTGAATCTTGTAACTTTGTTTTTGTTTTTCAAACTAAGTTTTTTGAACAGAGTTACTGCCGCAGAAGATTATTTTCTCATGCAGCTTATTGCCAACAGTAGCCTAATGTGGAGTAGTGGGTGGATGACAGATGCCGCTACAGATGGTAAAAAGTTCGACTCATTGCCGTTTACCATCGCTGTCTTTGCTAGCCTAGCCTGAGTTTACCGCCCTGCTCTCGTTCAGTAAAACGACATCCCGCCGTGGAGGCTAGGTGCTGAGCTGGAGCTAGCTGCTTAGCATGCTAACTTGTAATAGGAAAAGAGACGAATTACAAATAAAGAACTAAAGTTTGACGCTGAGTCCACAGTGTTTCTTCTCATCTTACTGGTAATTTTTCTAGCTGCTAATGCTAAAGTTAGCCATTTAGCAACAGCAAAACTTGCACACAGCTACAGTTTAACAGAAATGTTTCTTGTTCCGCACGTTCAGCTACAGTTAAAAACAATGCCCGTCAGAGTTGACTGTGTGTGTGTTATCACACTCGGTGTGTGTGTGTTTCCATGGTGAGAAGAGAAAGTGCAGAGTTCAGGACCAGGAAACGTCTGGCAGGAAGGGAACGGAGAAGGAGTTGTTTTGTTTTTCAGGTTTTTAAACATTCAGCCTGTTTCCTTTGAGGAGACGGTCCTGACGGAGTTCATTTGAGGTTTTAAATGGTTTCACTTTGTTAACGAGGGGACGTGTTAAACCACGGCTGCTGTGACGGATCAGGATGAAAAAGAACAAACACTTTAGGTTTTTTTTAATCCACAGAAACTCAGAGTTGATTTTAGCAGCTGCACAGAAACTCATTAAACCTTTTTATTCTCTGAGTTTGTGACAACAGTGAAGTCTCTTCAGTTTGTTTTCTGCTGCAGCTTTTTAAACAAACAGTTCAGACACCTTCATGCTGCTGATGTTGATTTATCTGGGTGCACAAAGTGCTGATCAATCACTGAGATTTTAATTGGCCACCATGATATCAACAGTTTTTGTCTCGGTCCAAGACGAGTAAATGCCTGGTGCATGCTGGAACAGTGTGAATGATGCTAGAATTTCACTTGTTTTAAAACGGTTGTAAAGGCAAAGATCCTCTACAATGACAAGATGGCTCACTACAAGATGTGCCAATGACATTTCCTTTGTCCTAAAGTGTGCGTGGTGACCCACCGCCCCACCTTGTGTTGCGAGTGTGTGTGGATTCATAAAAGTTGTCTGAAAGGAAGCTATTTATATTTTCTTATGATAACATGAAATATTAACACAGCTAACAGTCATCATGAAAATTTGTTAGTGCTGGAGTTCGCGAACATTGGTTGACATTACCTAGAAGATCTGTGACGACACAGTTGTACTGTTGAAACAGGTCTGGAACAAAATGAATTTTGCCCTGACTTAGTACATTTTAGTGTCAAAATGTTCAGAAGAGACGTGGCTTGTGATAAAAAATTTGTCCAATATTTACTTAAGTGACTCTGGAGCGAAAGAAGCGATGTGCACTTTACTCAATAGACTCAAGACCTGTTGCTGCTGCTGGTCTCCTAAAGGGGGCGGAGTCATGGTCTGCTGGTCTCCTAAAGGGGGAAGAGTCATGGTCTGCAGGTCTCCTAAAGAGGTCGGAGTCATGGTCTGCTGGTCTCCTAAAGGGGGCGGAGTCATGGTCTGCTGGTCTCCTAAAGGGGGCGGAGTCATGGTCCCCAGGTCTCCTAAAGGGGGAGGAGTCATGGTCTGCTGGTCTCCTGAAGGGGGAAGAGTCATCGTCTGCAGGTCTCCTAAAGGGGGAGGAGTCATGGTCTGCTGGTCTCCTAAAGGGGGCGGAGTCATGGTCTGCTAGTCTCCTAAAGGGGGAAGAGTCATGGTCTGCAGGTCTCCTAAAGGGGGAGGAGTCATGGTCTGCAGGTCTCCTAAAGGGGGCGGAGTCATGGTCTGCTGGTCTCCTAAAGGGGGCGGAGTCATGGTCTGCTGGTCTCCTAAAAGGGGCGGAGTCATGGAGAAACCCACATGACACAGATACAGGTCGTAGTGGAGTGTATCGGTTTCTAAACTGTGTCTAGTCAAAGATCAAGACATTTTAATTGATCACATGACTCTGCACAACTTCTGCTCTATATATCTGTGTGTTTGTATTTAGCTAACTTTAAGATCTTTGATCACGTTTGAAACGTTATTGTGGCTGGAGTAGGGAATTGGCAGCAGATAGACGTAGATAGATTAGATTAGTCTTGTTAACATCCTGTTCCAGTGGATCAGATGATAAATCAATAACCTAAACAGAGACAGATTAACTTCCTGTTGATGCCGTTTTGTAGCTGCTCTGGTTATTTGAAGCTGTGTTTGGATGAACAGTCCAGTCGGTCACACGCCCACAGTGAAGGTCCAGAAGATGTAAAAAGCTGTTTTTGAATGAACACACACACACAGTCATCATCATCATCCTGAACAGGATCATCACCTCTCTCTCTCTCTGCTCTTAACGCTGCTCTCTCGCCCTCCTCACCTACACAATCCTCTCAGCTGAATAAAATAAATCACAGCGACAACACGAACCAGTGTTTGGAGGATCTGAGGGGGAGTTCACTCACAAAAACAACTTGTACAGATCCAGCTCAGACTGAAATCCTCAACACCTCCACGTGGGTCACAGCAGGTCGTCTGTCCGGGGGCGGCACGGTGCCACAGTGGTAAAGTCATGGGTTAGAATCCCCCCGTTTGGAGTCTCCGGGTTCTCCAGCTTCCTCTCAGAGTCCAAAGTTGATTGATTGTGTTGATTGACGACCCCCCCCGCCCCCAACCTTCATGGATAACGTGATATTTCAGCAACGCTTTGAGGGAATTCGTTCAAACTTGGCACAATTGCTCATTTAGACTTAAAGATCACTATTCACTATTAATAAGGATTTAAAAATCACAGCATGTTTGTCATGTTCAGTCGTTTTTTACAACTGTTTTTCATAGAAACGTTTTCAAATCTATTGTTTTTGCTGGTTTCACAACATTAGCTTTGTCGCAATAGCAAAACGTGTGTATCGGGCGCATGCAGCGACCGGCAGCAGTGAGGAGCTGTTTGTTTGTTTGTTTGTTTGTTGTCCCTGTTTTTTTATGTCCACAACTCTGTTTTGGTGCATGTAACCATGGACTCTCCTGGATTTTGAAAGTTGAACACGCCCCATCACTCTTGCATCCTTTTCTTTTTCTTCAGATTTCTAGTTAGCTGTGTCTAACGTTAGCTAATAGCTGCAGGAACTGTGGCCGGGGCCATTGGTGCGGACCATCTGCAGGAACTTTTATGGGGACTAAACGAGTCCCTGTCATGGCGTAGATACTCAGATTGGCCCTGAAAAACTCCCGGGTGAGGCTTGAGTTTCACTCTGGGCTGAAAACCCAACGTTATTTTAAAAAGCGTCTTCACAACTGGAGAAAAGAGGATAAGTCAGTAAAAGACACATGATAATTGGACACCATTGCAATGGAAACCACATTTTTACAATCCAGTATTATTAGAAAGCATCTAAGGCGTGATGAGGTCATGACCTTTCCACCTGAGGCTTCACTGCTGCAGCTGCTGTTTCTAATAAACTGCCTTCACTTCAGAGCAGGTTAACTCGGGGTTAACTCCTCAGGTCCGTTCCTCCGGAGTCCGATGATGTTTACGAGTCACATGAATAAAACAACAGGTATTGACAGGTTGATGCGTCGCCGTGGCAGCAGCAGCGGCGGCGGTTCCGCTCGGTGCTTCTGGTGACTAATGAAGTCCCCGAGGCGTCTTCACTGCTGCTCGTTCATCAACACGCCGCTCGCCGTTCTCTGTCTTCCTCCTCGTGCAAAGCCTCCTGGGAGATGTTTGTGCAGTAATGTGCAAACCTCAGATCTTTTTTGGTTGTAATGCGCCGCTCGCAGGTGTCGAGTTCGTCTTTGTCGTCGTGTGTGTTTGTCCTTTAGATTAGATGTGTGTCTTTGTTTTGATGCTTCCTCTGAGACGCCGTGACGTGACGCCGTCCTGGTCCGGAGTCAATTGAGCTCTTGCGTTTAAAAAAGGAAAAGTAAACCCACGTCTTCGTTATGTTGTTTTCCCGCCTACACAACGACTCTGTTTTGGCAGCAGCTGTTTAAAAAGCCGTCGGCTGCTTCTCTGAGGACAAAACACCGACTCCTCCTGAACCACTTCCAGTGGTTTCATCTGCTCTGTAACACAACTAGAAACACACAAGTGTCCAGAGTTTCACCAGCTGAGTCAGAGAAACGACCTCGGGGTCGTCACTCAGGACGATTCCTGTGTTTTAATTCTCAGCTTTTGATGCTTAACTGTAGAAATTAATCCTGAAAATAAAAATGCACAACACAGAAAATTAAACTTCAAACAGCAGCTTCTCGTTGGCTTTAAATGTTACGGAGTTCAACAACTTCAAGTGAAGAGAAAGATTCATGTGATTAAAAATAACATTCTCATTAACGAGCTGCAGCTGCAACAATACATGAGGACAATATTAATCACAGTCTCTACATGTGAATGTGAACATAACAAACTTCATGTTTTATGACTTCATGAAGTCATTTTTAAGTTGAATTAAAAAAGTTCAGTCTGTTTTGGAAACAAAGATCGGACTGTGGGATTTTCGGGGCCGGTTATAGACGAGTAAAAAATTCTGATCGCTAGTTCCATAAACACATATTTTAAATATGGACCAAACACTTCCAGGTTCAACATTTGACTGTTTTACTGGCATTTTATGTGTTTTCATGAGATAAAAGTTCCTGGTACTGTTACCTGGTACTGTTTTGGTACCGACGGTCTTCTGAGGATGGGCCGGCCGACCTCCGTCGTCAGACCAGGGGAGAGCAATCAGATGAAGTTACCTGCAGCTCTCTGGCTGGTTGAAGTCCTTATGGAAGATAAATGTTGGTCTCACAGATGAAATCCTGTCACCGCTGCCAACAAAAATACTATGGAGATGTAAAGGTCACCTCAAATACGCTGTAGTTGTTCACATTGAGGTCGATATACAGGGATTATAGCAATGGCAAAATGTTGAACTATGAAAAGGAAGGTTTTTTATACGCACATCATGCAGTGTTGAGGTGCAGGGCAATAAAAAATCATAGAAAAAAGAAGAAGGTTGCCTGCACACTCTTTGGACGTCACTGATTTTATTTCTCTCGCACAAATGTTTTCGACCTTGTGGTCGTCTTCAGGTGCCAGGTGGCGCTGGCGTCCAAAGAGTGTGCAGGCAACCTTCTTCTTTTTTTAAAATGTTGAACTATTCCATTAAAGCAGTCGATGGGTGCACGGCGTAGAAAGGTCTGCACTCTCAAAATGTCCTTCAGGTGTCAATCTGATGTGAAACAGTCCGATCTGAGCCAGATTTGAGTGTTGAAACTAAGTCACTTGTCGTCACCCCAAAAATCTGACCTGGAACACGTTTGCCTGCAGCCTGAACATAGCCTATATGTACAGATGTCACCAAGTTTCCATCAATAAATGAAATGCAACGAGCAGACTATATTAAGTTTAATTTTATTTAATGAAGTGGCGTCGCTCTAATGACCAGCTCCTCTGAAGGTGGCGCTGTCCTGTAATGGAAACCTGGTTCCAGAGAACCTGGTTCCAGAGCGGAGTGGAGTCTGGTCCCTCGGAGTGGAGACACGTCATCAGTGCAGCTCAGCAGTCTCCACCAACTTTACACAGTATTCATGTATTTATACTTCAATAACAGACTCAATGTTCTGCTGCTTTACGTCTTACTGCACATATGGACTCAGATAAACGGATGTGTTGATGTTGTGGTTGTGACTTGGCGCCTCATGCGGATGTGGAGCTCAGACTCATTAAGAGCGCATGGCGGCGACCGAGCAGCGAAGCGAGAGCCACATGTTGGAGCATCAGCTCAGTGTGAATCAGTGCTTTTTCTTTCTTTCTTTCTCCTAATGTTGCAGGAGGCGTGCAGCGGAGAAGTGGAGCTCACGCAGAGACGCAGCCCTTGTTTTAATCGATTTTTCACTTTAATGTTGAGTTGAGAGTGAACTCCTCCGTCATGTCTGCTTGTTGAGCAGTTGTAGGTTTAATGTTGGAACAGAGTGGATCAGGATTGGAATCAGTGGCTCCTCTGTGATGGTTTGTGGCGTTGCAAAGCGCCGGCCCCCGCGCTGACGGCTCTACTCTATGTGTCTATTGTTCCTTTGTGTTGTCATCATGAACTGTGCAGATCCGTCTGTGTGAAATTGAAAATGATGCCTTTTTGTGGAAGCAATCAATTTTCTTTTCATAGCCGAACCCTTCAGACCAAAGTCACTTCTGATTGGATTCCTCCCCCCGGAGCCGCGCGCTCATCACGCCTGAAACCTTTTAATTACCTCCCTGAGTGTGTCAGTCAGTGCACCCCCCCCCGGAGTTATTACCCCCGGAGTTGTTACTACACAAACCCCAAAAAGCTCTGGTTGATGTTAATCACAGCCAACATCAGCGTCTCAGGTGGAAACTGTCTGATCCTGAAAAAGAAAAATATAATAAAAAACTGCTCCGTCGTGGTGCGTTCAAGGACACGCTGACATGACGGAGATTTGAGAACGGTGAATTAAAACCCTGCTGTCGTCCTCCTGGGTCAGACTGACCCAATCTGTTCCCTCCATCCTTCCTTCTTTCCTACCTTTCTCTCTTCCTTCCTTCCTTCCTTCCTTCCTTCCTTCCTTCCTTCCTATATACTTACTTCCTCTTTTGATCCAATTGACCATCTGTTCCCTCTCTCCATCTTTCCCTTCCTTCTCTCCACAATCCTTTTTCCCTTCCTTTTTTTCTCTTCATCCTTACTTCTTCCTTCCTTTTTGACCCAATTGACCCAATCTGTTCCCTCCCTCCTTCTACAGATGTTACTGGTTCAAAATTGCGGACTTCTCGCGTGATTCACGCGAGACGGCACAAGCGCCAGGCATTTTTTTCCTTGGCGAGACAAAGAGGTTTTAATGAAAAGCCGCATGGTGCCAAAACAACCACCAGGTGGCATCTGTGAGAACGGAGGACGACAGGCGGATGAATTAGTTTGATCTGTGCAGTAATCCACTGCTTAAACTCTAGGCTATTTAACTAGAACTAACTGTATACCCTGCCTAAATCACAGAAACTATTGTAATATGATAAAGCCTGGCTTGCTTTATGACTTCATGATTATGTATCACAAATTATGAAGGTCTTCTGCACAGGGCAAAGATGATATAAAACGAAGTAACACACGCGGCTGTTTGGGACAGGCTTTTATTTAATTCAGAACAAACCGCTCAGCAAAAATGGAAAATATAGTCTAATATAATAAAATGGATCTGTTGTTTGGCCACTGTTTGAAAATAATCAAAATTAGGCTATGAGGACAGAATCTAATCCAGGGCAGCATTCATAATCAGACTAAACGTCAACATTCAATAACTTGGTCAGGTCGGACCACGGGCTTCGCTGCGCTGCGCTCACGGACACGTCGGTGCTCTGTTTGTGATTTATCTACTGCATTAAATCTGTCCTTTATAGCCTACATGCGCGTTCAGATTCACAATAAGATGAGTTACTGAGCAGCGTCGTGGTACCGCTGATGACTCTCATGAGGTGGTTTTTGAGACGTATCGATACAAATGTGTTTCGCAAAAGTGTAATGGAAACACTTTTTTCGCTTTTCACGTCACCGCGGCGTCACCGGAGTTGTGTGTGTCCACATTGTGTTGTTTTATGTGACTTAGGGGGACGAATGAACCACATGTTTTTGTCATGCATTGCTGACCTGGGCATTGTTTCTCAATAAATTCGCGTTTCCTATCATTCCCCTTTTCCGTGCATGGTTGAAGGAGATGCTCGCATCCCTCCCACTCCCTCCTGCGCTATAATGTCATAAAACCAGTATGAGTGTGTGGACACAACCACCTATAGCCTATACTGTCGGCACCTCATCACCGTTGTTGTTAAAAAGGCTTGGAAAAAGGATTGGTTGAAAGCTGATAATTAGCCATGTGCTTACAAGCTGATTGGCCGAAACCAAGAACAAAGCCGCGTGAATGGCCAATCGCCATGTGTTAACAGTCGACATGTAAATCAGATGTTGCGATGGGCGATGGAGCGCGGAGATGAATAGAGGTGTTAATGTCTCAGCTCATCGATACTTTGCATCTAGGCTACTGTCTGTAACTGGTAGAAAAACAGCCAGCTGGAAGAAAAGTCCTGCCCCCTCCCCCCACAGTACTTCACAGCTGTTTGCTTTGAACAGAAAAAAAGCGGTTCTTAACAGTAGCTCACAATTCAGTTCGTGGGCTAAGTAAAGAAATTTTGTTGTGTTTCATGTAATAAATTTCCCATGTAGGCTAAGGGGAGCTGAACATAAAGCCTCGATTCAAAACTCCAAGACACACGTGCCAGACGCACAGAGCCATGTAAAAAAAATCAATCAATCCATTTTCTTTGAAACAATGAGATTGCAGAGCAGCTAAAAACCAGATCAGCAGCACCACGACGCTGGTTATTAACTCGGTGGCTTGTTGTCTGTATTTTAGTTGCTTCTGGCTGTTGTGGTGTTTGTTGTGGTCAAATTTGTCTTCACAGAGTTGTAGGATTGTCTCAATACTAAAATTTCAAACTCAATGTCAATACCCTGAAAAATGACATCATATTCAATACAGCAGCAGTGCCTCCCCATTATTTTTATTTTATTTTAATCAAATAGACTTATAACAGATGTTTGCTTGTTTGTTTTTTCATTAAATGAAACGCTAACTAAGAGTTGTGCAATTCCAGCGTGTTGCTATTGTTTCATTACAGTCATTACAATGCATCTCCTCTCGTCTGACGGGCGGGGTTCCCTCCTCTCTCACATCACACACATGTGCACGCAGGCAGACAGCGGAGAATAAGTTTTGCCGTCAATATCAACATGTTCAATTCAAACGTGCGTCTAGTTCTGTGTAACTACTCAGGTCCAAACGCTGTGGACGCTGCCTGCTCTCCTCTGCTCTGCCTGCGCACGGCGCGCGTCGGGCGCTATGGATGCGCCGCGCGCTGTTCATATCGATACTTTTAGAAACCAGTAATGAATCTAGATGCAACACTTTTGCAACAATACAAAGCTGTGCTACAGGTTGTTGTTTTCTGGGGGAACTAGTTGTGGCGCACGTAGCATTTCAGTAATGGGCTTATGAAGTTTATGAACCACTGATCGAACGGATTTAATCTGGAAAATATATATAGACTCGTGTTTTCATAATGTAGTCATGAAGTGGATGCAGTACAATCACCACAACTCTCTCCGGCTCATTTAAAAAAAAAACTTGGAGCTGACGAGACAGAGATTATAGGCTACTGTATTATTTACTGACTGCAGCTCGTTCTCCTTTCATCCTACTGTATTCTATCTGTAGCTATCATGAACAGCGCCACTCCTCGTCGCGGCTACATAGTGTGACGTGTCAGCATGGTCCCCAAAACGTCTGAGCAGTATTTAGTACGGTGCTGCCACCTAGAGGAAAACAGTGGTGGTGAAAATTCTCGCGTTCGCGAGATCCTGCAGTGCGAGACAAACCCCGCAATTTTGAACCAGTAACATCTGTATCTTTCCTTCCTTTCTCCCTTCCTTCTCTCCTCACATCTTCCCCTTCGTCCTTCCTTCCACAATCTTTTTCTCCTTCCTTCTTTCCTTCCTTCCTTCTTACTTCTTCCTTCCTTTTTGACCCAATTGACCCAATCTGTTCCCTCCCTCCTTCTATCTTTCCTTCCTTTCTCTCTTCCTTCTCTCCTCACATCTTCCCCTTCGTCCTTTCTTCTTTCCTTCCTTCCTTCCTTCCTTCTCTCCTCACATCTTCCCTTTCCACAGTCTTTTTCTCCTTCCTTCCTTCCTTCTTCCTCCCTTTTTGACCCAATCTGTTCCCCCCCTCCCTCTTTCTATCTTTCCTTCCTTTCTCCCTTCCTTCCTTCCTTCCTTCCTTCGTTCCTTCCTTCCTTCCTTCCTTCCTTTCTCCCTTCCTTCTCTCCTCACATCCTTCCTTCCTTCCTTCCTTCCTTCCTTCCTTCCTTCCTTCCTTCCTTCCTTCCTTCCTTCCTTCCACCAGGAGGGTTAAAGAAAAACATTTGTATTAAATCAAGAGGACGTTGTTCCTCCTCTTCTCTTTAGTGACGTTTAGTTCCTTGAAGAAAACGCTTGGTGTGTTTTTTTTCTGCCTCCTGCTGTGTTTAATATTCTGGGATTAAAACTGTTTCAGATTTCATGTTGCATTTGATAAATACGTGTTTTTATTAATTTCTCCTGAGCTGCTGAAGGTTTTTTTTCTCCACGTTAGTCGAATCAAACAACCTCGTGTTTCTTCTTTTTTCTTTTTTTTACTCCCTTTGATCCCTTCGCCCTGTAAATATAATGATCACCCGCGGAAACAGTGATTATTTAAATGCTCTCTCCGTGCGGCGCGTGGCGTCGAAGCGGCTCCATACTAATGAAGGAGGGGAGCGAGAGCCGGCCCTTAATCTGACCAGGACCAGGTTCAGGTTCAGGTTCAGGTTCAGGTTCAGGTTCAGGTTCAGGTTCACAGCCTCCTTCTAGTTTTATCTTCTTCTTCACGGCTGCTGCAGGTTTTTATTCAACTCAACTGGAAACATGTTTAGTTCTTCTGCTCCTCAGCTGAAAACCGTTCATGCAAATACAAACAGAGAGACGTCTGAAGAAGCTGCAGGTCGCGGTTTATTTAGTAAAGTCTGTTGGTCAGATTCCTCTGACTCGTCACGTTCCTGTGTTATGATGCTTTTACTGTTCAGAGAGATTCCTAATCTCCATTTCCTGCAGCCGTGAGCCTCATGTGACAGTAATCAATACATTCAGCCCTCCTAGTCTTCCTGATGCTTGTCTTTTGTCTGCAAAGTGAAAAGGGACCAGTCTGCCTCTGACCTAAAGGTGACTCCTTATTTTCACACCTTTTAGCTTCTGTGACATGTTTCGAGGCCCAGATGATGTAAACACACCTGGCACCTGTTCAGTCAAGGTGCTGCAGAGCCACAAACACCTCGGCTGAGCGAGCTGCAGCCTCACAATGAGCTTTTCTCTCTTAAGGCTGCAACACAAGAGGAAGCTGATGGTTAGTTTTACCACTTAGCAGAACCGCTAACAGCTCAGTGTGTGTGTGTGTGTGTGTGTGTGTGTGGCTGCAGTTGTGTGTGTGTGTGTGTGGCTGCAGTTGTGTGTGTGTGTGTGTGTGTGTGTGTGTGTGTGTGTGTGTGTGTGCAGTATAAAAAGAGTCAATTGCCAGGACTTTGGGTATTTTATTCTGAAAGACACAGCATGTGCGATCCTGCCTCTGAGGATCAGACGGAGAATTTGTCCTTGTTTTAAAGGCCCAGTCTGTAACTTATTTGGCTTTTTAGGATCAAAAATCAAACCTGTCTTTCATGAATCTGTATTTCATTGAAGGCGAATCACACCTGAAAGCTTTCTGGTTCCTTAGAATGAGTCGTTACAAAAATACAAGTGGACGACGAACCGAACTGAGTTCACGTGAATGCAATGTTCAGATATGCGACCGCATCGCTAGACGGGGGGATTCCTACACATTAGACTTTTAAAGTGCAGACATAAAACAAAAACTCCCAAAATACTATTCACAGGAAAATAAATATGAACATAAGCTGGAAAACAAGGCTCTAAAATCACAGGCTGTGGTTTTTATTTTTTATTTCTGTTTGCTCCATCCACAGCATCTTGCTTAGTTTTCCTTTAGCATCTGTTTACAGGCTCTGAGCTAAGCTAAGCTAAGCTAAGCTAAGCTAAGATAAGCTAATGACATCTTGACTCTGTAATAGAGATGCACGATATATCGGCATTAATATCGATATCGGCTGATGTTGGTCATTATTTAACATTAGGGGTGTAAGAAAAAATCGATACACTTAAATATCGCGATATTTTTTCGCGATACTGTATCGATATTCGGTTTTCCATATCGATTTTTTTACTTTATTTTTTAATAAAACATGTACAGAAATACAAAAACACAAGGGGGGATAAGCACTACTTAGTCTTATTTTTTCATTTCTTCATGCAAAATTCCTGCCAATGCTTGTATTTCTTCAGCAAGCCGATGTTAAGCATGTAGCAGCGTGTGTGTGCTATGTGCTACAATTTTCTTACAAATAAATTCTTTCAAAGAAACTCAATATATCATTGTTCCTACAGTATCGCAATATATCGCAATATATCATATCGCTGCCCCTGTATCGTGATACGTATCGTATCGCCAGATTCTTGCCAATACACACCCCTATTTAACATATCGGTATCGGTCCGATGAGTAAATATATATATTCGTTAGGGCTGCACAATTAATCGAATTTTAATCACGATCACGATTTTGGCTGCCACGATTAAATTAAGATGATCGTCGGCGATTTTAACATTTAAAAAGAGGGCTCTGTTGCATATCAAATCAAGCATTTTCTCAACCCAATAGTCAGCCGACCACCAGGGGGCGACCGAAAGGTTAGGGCTTCATTAAGCTACCTAAACTGCAAGCGAGCAAACCCTGCAGCAGCGGCAGTCTCAAATGATATAAAGAGGTGCTCACACCAAACGCGATGGACGCGATTTATTCGCGCGTCAAATGAAATCGCATCGCGCCAGACGCTCCAGTTTTGATGCTGGTCCAATATGTAAAAAACGCCTCGTCCCGGCAGCGCGTAGCGCGATGATCCCGCCCAAACAACAACATTTCTCCCACTATTTCATTCTCTCGTCGACCATGGCTGGAATAACCACCGTTGCTTCACTGTTCATGACCCTGGAGATGGGACAGGAACAGCGGTGCAGGTCTTTGGCTGCAGCGGAGGAGACAGCTCCGTGACACTGCTGTGTGACTGCCCGCTTGTGAGGGCTTGGCTGCGGGGATGCCGACTCACAGCGCCATCACGGAGCTGTCTCCTCCGCTGCAGCCGACCTGCACCGCTGTTCCTGTCCCATCTACAGGGACAGGAACAGTGAAGCTACGGTGGTTTTCAGCCATGGTCGACGAGAGAATGAAATAGTGGGAGAAATGTTGTTGTGTGGGCGGGCTAACCGGTGCAGGTCTTTGGCTCCATGACACTGCTGTGTGACTGACCGCTTGTGAGTGCTTGGGGACGGCGTGGCCGGCTCACAGCGCCCGCTGGTTGAAAACAGCAGTGATAATGTGCCTTCACGTCCGAACATTTAAACCAGAAACGTTTGTAACAGCACCGGAAAAACAACACTGAAGAACTGTGGCTTTGCTGCAGCTAATGGAGATCTGAATAAAAACTAAACCAGATAACTTTTGTCAATAGACTCGCTCTGACTAAACTGCCAGGGAAACACAAGCACTTCCGTACGGAGCCTGTCGGTGAGGATCTCAACGCTGCTGTCGTGACGCGAATTCGCCTCAAAAGTTCAATTATTTCAACTCGTCATTTTTTTTCATTTGTTTGCACTTTATGATTGCACTTTGCAATGGCATATTTAACTTTTGCCCTTTATCTTGGGTAAATTTTATTGTATTATTTATGATTATTTTAAGTTTCAATGTGAAGATTTGTCCACATAATGTTTCTTAAAAAAGAAAGTGCAATAAAAAGACATGTTTTACCGAACATAATGAATAATCGTGATTAATAATCGTGATTACAATATTGATCAAAATAATCGTGATTATCATTTTGGCCATAATTGTGCAGCCCTAATATTCGTATGCAAAACCTGCAAAGTTGAGGTAATGCGAGGAGGATGGGAGCCTGTAACCTTGTTATTTGGAAGTAAAATACATTCTGAAAATAAAGGAAGACATTAAAAAATTCAGTTTGCATGATTTTCAGTCTGTACAAAAAAACCCCAACAAATATCAATATCGGTAAATATTGATTATCGGCCATAACAGTAAAATTCATATTGGATATCGGTATCGGCCAAAATGTTCATATCTGTGCTTCATGACAGAGTCTGTAATGAAGCACTGATACGACAGTGAAACAGAATAAAAGCTGATGCTGAAGCGACTCCGTCTTTACACGGGTTTGTTTCTATGACGGCGAGAGAGATGATGCTGCTGCTGAAGGAAACTGTCTCCCAGGTTTGTCACGGCTGATTCTCCCCCTCAGCGTCTCTGCTCTCAGCTGATAACGACACACACACACACACACACACACACACACACACACACACACACTCTGACTCTCTGCCCACGTCGGGGCCTCGTCGACATCAAACGCGGTGATTCCTCTGGTTGTTGTTCCTCCAGTCCTTCGTGCTGCTCGGCCTCATCAATGATTCAACAGCAGGTGGACCAGCGAGCTGATCCAGAACCAGTTTAGAGGTTCTGTTTGAGATGCATGAGCGCTTTGATTTTATTTTGAAAGGTATGGTGGCTGGGAAGTCCCAATCCTGAGAGAGAACATGATAAAGCTGCTGCTGCTGCGTCGGTGTTGTGGATTCCAGAGGAAACTCTGACTGTTATCAGCTCCAAACACAGCGGCTGATAACACACTGCGTTCGGTCACACACCTTCAGATTTGTATTAAATCTAAAGTTCCCTCACACGCCGGGGAGTCGACGCACTTTTCCTGCTGTTAACGCACACCTCAATATTTTATTTTCATACTCAAACAGACTGTCTGAGCTTCTCAACACATCAACCACTGCAACAACTCTATGTTTTCCAAGAATATTTGTCTCATTTCTAGTCAAAACTAAACTTTTTCCACTTAAAATCAGACTCATCACCTAAAAATTAATCTGTTTTCAAACAAAATTTCACTTGAAATAAGTAGAAAAATCTGCCAGTGGGGCAAGTTTTTCTTTCTTATTACAAGCACAAAAAGATTTTTCTACTTATTTCAAGTGAAAATTTGTTTGAAAACAGATTAATTTTTAGGTGATGAGTCTGATTTTAAGTGGAAAGAGTTAAGTTTTGACTAGAAATGAGACTTGTCCATGTCCAGAGACTCAGTGGTGATGGTTGATGTTGGAGTTCTGCCTGTCGTTGTCCTCCATGTTGACCACGTACGTCCACGTGGTCCCCGTGGACTCGGTATCGCTGCAGCTTCTCCAGATTTGGCTCAAACGTTGTCGAGGACTCGATGATCACGACTTCTCTCCTCCGTGCTGTCGCTCCGTGTGGATTCAGTTCGTGTGGGCGTTTAAAGTCAATACGTCTTTATTAGCTTTAGAGAAATGGAGCATGGTTTTAGTTTTGCTGCAGGTTTGATCAGTGCACGACGTGAGCCTCCCGCTGCCGCGCTGAGCTCCAGGTAATTACTGCACTAACGGCCCGAGATGTATATTTAGCTTGTGTTTGTCAGATCTCACAGTTTCCTGTCAGAGCAAACGTTGTGTGACCTGCTCGTCAAACTCTCCGTCTGCAGCGGCGAGAGCAGCGGCGAGAACGTCTTCACTGAATAACAAGAATATGACCAACAAGGAAACAGGAATAAAAGTTCTGGCAGCTTGTCCTCGATGCATCATCTGAGCAGAACCTTCTTCTTGTACAGTGTCCGACAACTATTGTGTGGAAATTAGAAGTGGGCGTGGCTAATGCAGGAGAGCGCTGGATGTGCTGCAGCGCCGTGTGACGACTTCACAGGAGTTCTGTGCTTGAGTTCCTCGTCAAGTGTGAAATGTCCAGAACCAACTTTGAACAGGCCTGAAGAACAAGAAGAACAAAACCTAGTACAGCAAGAACAACAGTAGCAAGAAGAACAAGAACTAGAACTAGAACAAGACCATAAGCACCAAGAAGAAGAAGAAAAACAAAAAGTAGAACAAGAAGATCTGGAACAACAAGAATAGGACAATCATAAGCAAGAACTAGAACAAATAGACCATAACCAATAAGAACAACTACAGTACAACAACAGCAAAAAAATGAACGAAAACAAAAAGTAGAACAAGAAGATCTGGAACAAGAAGAACACCATCCACCACCAGCGCCGGCAGCTGAGAACAAACAGAAGATCTTCATTCTGAGAAGCTGCAGGTTTCACATTAGTTCTGCTTCCACCAGAACGTTGGGGAGAAGATGTCATTGTTGTTAAAACAGTGTGTGTTTGTCTGCACGGTGGGAGGCAGAGATGGGGGGATGACATGCAGTATATGGCCGTCCGACATGGGATTCGAACCGGGGCCTCCTGCAGCGAGGACTATAGCCTCGGGTGGCTTTACACGTAACCACAGTTATCGGCTCCTGAAACCGGAGCCTGGGGGTTTCAGCAGCGTGTGGACAGGAAACCACAACGTCTTGTCGACATTGTTGGACGTCACACTGTGCGTAAACAGGAGAGTTGCTGTGACTGGTGCTGTTCACCATTTAGCATTTAGCATTTAGCATCGCCATTGTTGTTTTTCTGGTATGAATATTTCCAGCCTTGTGATTGGCTGAAATGGCCATCCTGTTGGTGCTATCGCCACCTACTGCTTCGCCATGTGCATCACATTGTTGAGGCGGATTTTGCGGTTTCATGTGGACGGAGGTTGTTTTTTTTTTTTCATCACACCGGCGGGGTGGATGGGAAAAGTTTGGCCTCGATTGAACTTCCTGTTGCTCGGCCGAGGAGACAAACAGGTGGATGTGGAAATGGTAAAAAGTGAGTGTTGGAAACGGCCGAGAACAAACGATACACAGATCAGCTTCTTCTTCTTCTTCTTCTTCTTCTTCTTCTTCTTCTTCTTCTTCTTCTTCTTCTTCTTCTTCTTCTTCTTCTTCTTCTTCTTCTTCTTCTTCTTCTTCTTCGTAACAAAGTGCCACTGGATTGAGCCAATGAGATGGAAAAGCTCCAGGGTCGCCGCGGGAAACGGGAGGAGGAGGAGGAGGAGGCAGAGGGGAGACACTGCTGTGACTTCACCAGCTCAGAGATAAAAATAGAAGCCGAGCTGCTTCGGCTCGTTTGGATCCATCGACCGCGGCCGCGAACAGGAAGTTAGAGTGGTTTTATTATTAGAGCGAAGAGGAGGAGGAGGAGGAGGAAGAGGAGAAGGGGGAGGGGGGAGTGGGGGGGGGTCACCTGTCCACGCCACCATGACGATGACGGCGTGACATTTTTATGAAAGCGTGCTCGCCGTGGGGATGGTTTCATAAAGACGCTGTGCAGCTGCAGGCGCTCGCTGCTGCCACGGTTACCGCAGCTGCTGTCACATCCTCAGCATCAGCACCAGAGGAGACGATGCTCCAGCAACACATCCACTCTGTGTGTGTGTGTGTGTGTGTGTGTGTGTGTGTGTGTGTGTGTGTGTGTGTGTGTGTGATGACAACATGAGACGATGTGTTTGCACCGAGGAAGTCAGAGTTAATGTGACGACACGTTAATGCAAATTCATTTTAACACCAGTGGATTTCTTTAGGACGTGTGAGTCACAAGTCCTGTCGTTTCTCACTGATGGAGCCGCCATGTTTTTATTGGACAGTTATTTGTCTTTGTTTGTTTGTGTTTGATAAAGTTACATTTGGATTCAGTAGCATATTCTTCCATTATTTAATACATTTGCGTAAAGTATAGATGTTCAAGAATGACATCAAAAATGTTTTTCTGACCCAGGAATTCACTGCTGATTCAATTTCCTTCTTCTTCTTCTTTTGTTTTGATCTAATTTATAAAGAGTCGCCTCAATAACTCTGCTCTTTCAGGAGTTTTTTCTTTTCTTTTTCCAATGAACCAAACACATAAATACATAAATAACCTAAACTTAAATAAAAATATCTGCAATTAATTCAGGATTATTTATATTTTAGTCATTTTCCGGCCCTGGTTGTTAAAGAAACTGAGTTTAGATGTAGTTTCTGTGATAAAGGCTAAATTGAAATATTCTCATCTCGCGGTCACGACTTCCTGATTTACAGCGTTGAATAATAATAATAATATTTGACATTTGCGTTAAATTGTGTTACAGTTATTGACTGAACTTTCCTACAACAGACTCTTATCGACGGGTTGTTAATACTTTTATAAACGCAGTGTGAACGCGACGTCGTTACTGACGAGCGCTGAAATCCTCCTGGACATGAAACACTGTGTTGTTATTGGTCAGACCCGTCACCAAGGTAACGAAGCTGATACTGATCACATGGATGTTTGATCACCAACGTCTCGGTCGGTCGGTTCAGGCTAAAAACCAGTTTAGTCTCCGTCTGTGAAGTTAATTGTGGATAATGGTCTGGACCAACGGCTACAAGTGTTTTCTGTGAGGTTTGATCTGACGTCGGAGCCGGAGGGAAAAACCAGCTGCTGTGGCGTCGGATTTCATCCTGATAGAAGAGTTGACTGGGTTTAAAATAAAATGTGCGTGAGACGAAGCGTCCGTCGTCTGAGGAGGAAGAAGAAGAAAAGGAGCGGACGGTGAAGAGATCAGAGAGACCACCAGGGTTTTACTGACAATGGTGACGCGTTGAGAGTATTTATAGTTCAGCTGAAGGTCAGACACAAGAAGACGACGTCTGCTGCTCACCACGGAAGACCAGACCAGTCAGAGGGAGGAGGAGGAGGAGGAGGAAGAGGAGGAGGAGCTTCCGTTCACATGGAGACCAGGGTCTTCATCGGCTCCTAAACATCAAAGATCATCCGCCAACACAACATCTGGACCAGTTCTCCAGAGAGTCACTGTCCAGATGTTTCAAGATGGACCTGGTTTTAGTCGGTGTGACCTCAACACAGGACACAATAACACACAAATATGCATCATTATGACTCTGACTCTGATTTATTTAACTTCTCTCACTGATCCTGGATCTGTTACAATGTCTCTAAAACCTGTGTCTGTCAGAGTTAATGCTACGTTTGCATTTAAAACACAAATAGAAGTTGAAAAATGTCCCTTCAAGGTTCATGTAGAGCAAAATCAAGAATGTGTGAGAAGTTTGTGATTAAATATTTCTAATTGATTGACAACCCGAAGAAAAACCATTGGTCTGCTTTGACTAAACGTAATCGAGGGCTGTGATTGGCTGAGGAGGGGGCGTCGTCCTTCCTGCCTGAGTGATGTCATCCTGAGTTTCCATAACAATGTGAGGAAACAGCTGAGAAAGCAGCTGCCACGGTAACGCCAAGGTAACGCCGAGGGACACGCTCCTGGATCTGGACCAGAAATCACAACCTGAGAATCCACACGGGGGTTTGAACACGATACCGTTGCCGCTGCCGCCGCCGCCGCCGCTGCTGATGTTGGTCTCCACGGTAACTGGAAAACTGCCATTGTTTCATTCTGGAAAACAGAAACTGAGCTGGTTTGATTGAACAAGTTTTATAGACGGAAGAATGAAAGTCAACAAGAGGTGACGCCGCTCAGGTTTACACAGTAAACACAGAGGGACGCTGCCTGTCGGCCATCTTGGCGGCACCCGGGGTCACCGACCTCCAGACAAAGACCAGGGGGGGCGTGGCCTAAACGTTTTTGGTGAATGCCTGAGCTTGTGTTACGTGTACGCTCTCCCACCTGTCACTCAAAGAGGCCACGCCCCCTCAATGACCCTGTTTCTGTACCAGGACGTTTTAACATGGGAGTCAATGGAGGCCGCCCCCTCCCCTCTAGTGGCCGGGAGAGGAACTGCAGCGGCTGACGCTCCGTGTTTGAGCCGATGTTGGAGATCGACGCTCGGTGTAAATAACTTTAGTTTCACTGCTGCAGGTAAAACAGCTGTTTATCTGCTTAATGACGCCGTTACTGTTATTATTGATCCGTTCTAGGAGGGAAACAGTTGATCAGAGACTAAACTACAGATTAAAACGAGCTGAAAGTTCAAACTGCATCAGGAGAGACAGGAAGTTTGTAAAGCTGTATCCTCTCTATAGAGTTACATCTTTCTAATCGATCAGCTGTAACATCTGGTGGAAACTTTATTGATCAGTTGAGCGATGGCTCCTGCTGACCTCAGTGGTTTTACCTGTTGCTCCAACATGATTGATTATTGATCAGTCGATAGACGCCGTCCGACCTCAGCGACCTTCCCTCCTACGCCACCAAACACTTTGGCCAGTGTTACAGACATTTTCACCCCCATGTAGTATTGATTGTCCAAACCCTGGATGTCCTGTGTAGCTCGTTATTATGGGATGTTAACGGTGAACCTGAGGAGACTT
The DNA here is from genome assembly GCA_030347415.2 of Decapterus maruadsi. Lineage (NCBI taxonomy): Eukaryota > Metazoa > Chordata > Actinopteri > Carangiformes > Carangidae > Decapterus > Decapterus maruadsi. The sequence goes on along the minus strand of CM064893.1, from coordinate 29,586,675 downwards.
AACAGGAACAAAAGTTTGATGACAGTTTCCAGTTTTTTCTCCTGCGTTGATCAGTTTGCTTGCGACTACGTGAGCGTGGCGGTTCGATTCCCAGCTGCGACAGTTTGCATGTTTAACGTCCACGGACCCTCGAACCCGATGATGTTCGATCACTGTTCGTCAATAACCGAGTTGTGCAGGTTGATTGATCGTCCATTAGATCAGTGGTTGTAGGAACGTTGAGACAAAGAAAAGAAAAGTCCCAAACCAGTTAGAAAGAGGCGTTTTAATCGCATGAATCAACGGTTCCGATGGCAAAAATGCAATTTTAATGCTTGAGTTTGTAGTAACGATGTAATGCAGTAAATGTTTAAAGGGATAGTTCAACATTTAGTCAAACTGTCCCATCACCATAATCCCTATAGTCATAGCAGTAGGTTCGTTACCTTTAATTGTAGGTGCAAGCTATTTTTAGAACGGCGGAGCAGAGCCGTGAGCTGCTCAGAGCTACGCTACGGAGGCTCATGGGATTTCTTGGTTTCCCTCATCAAACTCGTCAAATACACAATCCAGCAACTCAAAAGCGCTGTCGTGGACACGTTGTGACCTGCACATTCACCACGCTATGAGATAATAACGGAACGTTACGAAACGGAGCCGTTTTCGAGGTAAATCCATGCAAAACCGCTGCTGCACGTTGCCTTCAGGGACAGTTTTTCAGCAAGCAGTCTCCGTATTTACCCTGTATTTACCTCGAAAATGGCTCCGTTTCGTATCGTTCCGTTATTATCTCATAGCGTGGTGGTTCTGCAGCTCACAACGTTTTGGGATTGTGTATTTGATGAGTTTGATGAGGGAAACCAAGAAATCCCATGAGCCTCCGTAGCGTAGCTCTGAGCAGCTCACGGCTCTGCTCCACTGTTCTAAAAATAGCTTGCACCGACAATTAAAGGTAACGAACCTACTGCTATGACTATAGGGATTATGGTGATGGGACAATTTGCCAAAATGTTGAACTATCCCTTTAAGACAAACTTTGGATCAAAACCATCAGAATGTGACCAGTTTCCCATTGAAACACATGGTGATTTGTGGAAAATGCAGTTTAGGCAGAAACGATATCAACCTAGTGAAGTTTCTGCAGATCGTCGTCACTTGGTCTCGTTAACGTGGACTCATCGGCTCCTTCCAGCCTCGTCTCCGTCTCGTCTCCTGGACACAGACATCAGAGTGACAGCGATCCCTCCCCGAAGACAAACACCACCTCCCCTCCCTGGATCAACACCAGCAGCTGATCACACACACACACAGCTCTTCACCACCAGGTCCGTTCAGGTCAGAGAAGCTCAGTTTGGGATTTCGATGCTTCGTCTCCTCAGACCTCAGATCTGCTTCTTTACCTTCGTCTCTCTGTAGCATTAAACGCTGCAGACGCTCGGCGGCGGCTGCAGGACGAGACCAGACGGCTTCATCAGACTCTGGAACGTTAGGATTCAGATTTTCATAAGGTTTGCTTCAGGACAGGAACTCGTCCTGTCGTCTGATTGGTGCACACAGACCAACGACACAGAGACTTTTCTACCTTTTTGCAGATTAATTTTCCATCTGTCGGTCCATTCAGTCGTCTAGGACACCGTGTCCTGGCAACAGCACGAAGGAACTTCTTCATATTTGACACAAATGTCCAATAAACTGATTCGATTCCAACGATCAAAAGGTCAAACGCAGCATTAACCCCTGAAGAGTCCGTCTCAGTGATCTGATCAGTGATTGGCTCTCTGACAGTGAAACATCACATATTATTATGAATCAGCAATAAAAACCAACATGTTGTTTGTGTTGAGTTAAAGTCACAACAACCTGATGATGATGTCATCGTTCCAAACCACAGGTAACGATGTCGTCATGAAGCTGCGGCTGTCGCTTCACTTCCTGTTTCACCAGACAGACGGGACGGGAGGGCCAGTGTCTCGTAGTGAAGGAGCCAGTGAAGTGTGTGTGTGTGTGTGTGTGTGTGTGTGTGTGTGTGTGTGTGTGTGTGTGTGTGTGTGTGTGTGTGTGTGTGTGTGTGTGTGTGTGTGTGTGTGTGTGTGTGTGTGTGTGTGTGTGTGTGGATCATACATTTCTCCTCCTGTCACTTCTGTTGTGCACAAACGATTTCAGTCTGAAGCTGAAACGTCTCTGAGAGGAAGAGACAATCAGTCAATTTGTGGCTTAGTGGGCCGTGTGTGTGTGTCAGAGTGTGTGTGTGTGTCTGTGTCTGTGTGTGCGTGTGTCAGAGTGTGTGTGTGTGTGTTGCCTGGAGGTTGTCAGGCGCTGCAGTCACACTGGTGTGTTCATTGCCACAGAGTCTGGTGATGTCGTCCGATTCCGAGTCTGATGTTAAAGTGACTGTTGGGAACACCTTGCAGCTTCCAGCTCGCTGTCATAGAGTCATTATTAAAGGGATAGTTCAACATTTTGGCAAACTGGCCCATTGCCATAATCCCTGACGGTCTGGTTGCTTTCAGATGTTGTGATCCATGTTGTTGATGGAGGACGTTGCAGGAGGATTTCTTCTTCTTTAAGACTCAGAGTGGAGCTGAACTGAGTTGTATCTGCTGATGCTGATGTGTTGTCATGTGTCTGAGGAAGACGAGCCTCCTCCTCCTCCTCTTCGTCTCCTCTTCGTCGAGGAAGTCGACCTTCAGACCAAACGGCTGAAATAAAAGAACCAGACGCCACCGAACACTTTGTTTGTTCAGCTGCAGAAACAGAAACAGAAGCTTCGTGTCCTGCAGAGATCAAAGACTTTAATCACCACGGCGACCAGATCTGATGATGATGAAGATGAAGCTGTCCTGTTGTTGCCCAGATGTTTACAACAAGAGAAACTTCATGTCGGCGTCTGACAGGTGACGACATCCAGGCAGGTGTGAGCTGTCGTATGATCACCTGCAGCACTGTGTGTGTGTGTGTGTGTGTGTGTGTGTGTGTGTGTGTGTGTGTGTGTGTGTGTGTGTGTTTACAGACTCTCTCTGCCTCTGTCCATTAGTCTGAGACGTCTGACACAAATGTCTCGCCCCCTGTTTTCTCTCTGACAGCTCAGAGTGCTGCTGGGAACACACACACACACACACACACACACACACACACACACACACACACACACACACACACACACACACACACACACACACACACACACACACACACACACACACACACTGGGTGGGTCTTCCTCCTCCTCTTCCTCTCTGCTAACTGTCCTGGATGAACCATCACCTGCTTCCAGGAGGAGCTCAGATTAAAGCCTTGCAGCATCAACAAACACACACACACCTGGTGAAGCTGCAGGTCGGATGCTTCACTGTCACAGCTGGAGGTGAAGAAGCTGTTAAACTCCTGGGGTCTCCACGGCGACAACAACAACAACAGCAGCTGATTCCTGTTTCTGTTTCTTTAAAGCACAAAAGGCACAAAACTCCAGACTGAACCTTTAATGTCATAGATGGATCTCATCAACATAAACACGTCACGTCTTCGTAGATGTTGTGAGCAGAGCTCGGTGTTGATTGGGTCCTGACTCTCAGTCTGCAGCAGCTCGGTCGTTACCGTCCTGACGACGGGACCTGCAGCTGACATGTGATCAGCTCTGTGGATCTGACAGGGACCAGGACTGATGGACTGATGGACTGATGGACTGATGGACAGGGTGATGGACAGGGTGATGGACAGGGTGACAGCTCTGTGGCTGAGCTGTCTGATGAGATCACGTCACAGCAGAGACGGAGGAGGAACCTTCACTCTGTTGTGATGCATTAGAGCTCAGGACACACATCAGTGGAGAGTTGGACTGTCTGTCTGGTGATGACACACCAATCCTAAAGGGTGGTGTGGTTAGGTTAGGTTAGTTTAGGTTAGTTTAGGTTAGGTTATGGTGAGGTTAGTTTGGTTTGGTCAGGGTTTGGTTCATTCGGTTTGGTCAGGGTTTGCTTATGGTGGTTTAGTTTGGTTGGTTTGGTTTTGTTTGGTTCAGTCAGGGTTTGTTTACTTTGGTTTAGTTTAGTTGGTTAGTGTGGTTAGGTTTGGTTCGTGTAGTGTGGTTACTTTGGTTTGGTGTGGTTTGAGATGGTTAGGTTGCTTGGACTTGGTGGGTTGGTCTGGTTAGATTTGGTTAGTGTGGTTAGGTTTGGTTCAGTCAGGGTTTGGTTTGTTCTGGTTTGGGAAGGTTAGGTGGTTCAGGCTTGGTGTGTTGGTCTGGTGAGGTTATGTTTGATCATTGATCTTCATACACGGCCGTTAGCCCGTTAGCCCGTTAGCTTGTTCTATGAAGAGACTGTGAAGCTTTAAGTGGATGAACTGAGTCAAACTTGACTCAGACATGAAATGTAGATTTGTAAGATCTAATAAAGTCAAACCGCCGGCAGGGATTTGATCTTTAAATCCTCTTGGAGTTCAATGACCTTGGTAAAAATATTGGCGACGCATTTCAGACGTTATCAGTGTGGAAATATTCAACACACACACACACACACACACACACACACACACACACACACACACACACACACACACACACACACACACACAGACAGGAGTAGATTATGTTCCTTCTTCCTGTGAATAGTAAAATTCCTGGAAGTGATTTTCTTCTGAGCTCTGCAGCCTCTCTCCCTCTTTCATCACCTCCCTCCTTTCAGGTGAGGCAGCAGTAATGGCCTAACACCCCCCCCCCCCCCCCTTCACCCCCCCTCGCCCTCCCTCCGTCCGTGTCCGTGAAATGAGAAGCCTGGACGTGCGCGGTTAAAAGCCTCCTGTCAGGTTTTGGGTGAATTCCTGTTTGTACCTCTTCTTCTTCCTCCTCCTCTCGCCGCTTTGTCCAGGAAATGAATTTATCCCGGGGGGGGAGGGGGGTGGAGGTGGTGGTGGTGGGGTTTAAAAGGAGGCGAGAGGAGCCCTTTGGTTACGCATCAGTGACAGGAAACATCCAGGTGGCCGTTTGATTTCCCTCTCAGGTCGCTGGTTCTGCTCGTTCTGCGACGACGTCCCAGCGAGCCGAGGTCAGGAGGTCAACGCTCGGCTCGGAGCAGAGACAGGACACGATTATCTGCTGCTCCTTCTCATCTGTCTGGAACACAGAGCTGCAGGAAACTAAACTTCTCTCCTGTCACAGCAGCAAACTTTCTCCCGTCAGCTCCGTCTCCAGACGCTTTGTAAAGTGAAATAGTTTAACGTCGTCACGTCAGGGAGCCTTTTATTTTGAAGAGCTGATCCAGGAGAAGATTTAAAATAAAAAAAAACCCCCATCTCAGTGTAGTTTTCTATCTCCTCTCTCAGCTTCTCTCTGGAGCTCTAGTAACAACAGGTCGGTGTCAGCCAATCAGAAGAGAGGAGGAGGCTCTGAGTCTCTCTTCTGATTGGCTGACTGTTTTCTGGGTAATCCAATTAAAAAAGATTTCGAAATAAAACACTCAGAGAAACCAAATCCTGCAAGTTGTTCTTGGATGGTGGGTCCAGGTGGTGAGGGGGCGGGGCTTTGTTGTGACATCACAAAGTGACAGGAAGTCCTGACGGCTGGTTTTAAGGCTCAGTTTCTGAATCCAGGCTGTGTGCATTTCTCTGTGGACTGAGGCTTTGATACTTTCACAGTATTAATATAGAACCTAGAGCTGCTTTATAATCACACTACACATGGACATCTACCTTTATACTGTATGGAGCTTTAACGCAAACATCTACCTTTATACTGTATGGAGCTTTAACACAAACATCTACCTTTATACTGTATGGAGCTTTAACACAAACATCTACCTTTATACCGTATGGAGCTTTAACACAAACATCTACCTTTATACCGTATGGAGCTTTAATACAAACATCTACCTTTATACCGTATGGAGCTTTAACACAAACATCTACCTTTATACCGTATGGAGCTTTAACACAAACATCTACCTTTATACCGTATGGAGCTTTAACACAAACATCTACCTTTATACCGTATGGAGCTTTAACACAAACATCTACCTTTATACCGTATGGAGCTTTAATACAAACATCTACCTTTATACTGTATGGAGCTTTAACACAAACATCTACCTTTATACCGTATGGAGCTTTAACACAAACATCTACCTTTATTTTGAAGGAGCTTTAACACAAACATCTACCTTTATTTTGAAGGAGCTTTAACACAAACATCTACCTTTATTTTGAAGGAGCTTTAACACAAACATCTACCTTTATTTTGAAGGAGCTTTAACACAAACATCTACCTTTATACCGTATGGAGCTTTAACGCAAACATCTACCTTTATACCGTATGGAGCTTTAACGCAAACATCTACCTTTATACCGTATGGAGCTTTAACGCAAACATCTACCTTTATACCGTATGGAGCTTTGGTACCTTTATCCAGGCTTTGCAAACATCTACCTTTTGATGGAGGCAAACATCTACCTTTATACCGTATGGAGGCAAACATCTACCTTTTGTTGCTTTGACCTTTATCACAGAGCTTTGCAAACATCTACCAGGAAGTCCATGACCGTATGGAGCTGAGCTTTAACACAAACATCTTTTAAGGAGCTTTAATACAAACATCTACCAGTTTCTGAATCCTAACATTATATTGTATGGAGCTTTAACACAAACATCTAACACCTTTTTATTTTGAAGGAGCTTTAACACTAACATCTACCTTTATACTGTATGGAGCTTTAACACAAACATCTACCTTTATACCGTATGGAGCTTTAACCCAGAGCTTCATGATGATCTACTTTACTAAATCCTGTCTCACCTCTCGTCCTCCGTCTCCTGACACAAGAGGACAGACGAGTGTCTTCATCGTCTCCGTCCTCCGGCTGCAGCGCCGAGTCGACCTTCAGCAGGAGTTTTCTCTTTATCTCTAATGAACTGTGCTCCAACCTGTTAGACTGAGGTTGACTCATTTTAAATGTGAACATCCAACAACAACCTGCTGCTTTCCTTAACCACCCCCCCCCCCCCTTCATCCTCCTCCTCCTCCTCCTCCTCCTGAAACCGCTGCGTTTCCATTTGGACACAGAGAACGTGACGAGGCCCACACAGAAAGCTGGCAGCGTGAGATAAGTCGCTGCCCACTTTGTGTCACAGGAAATTGGCACTTTGACTTCCACAATGTGTTTGTGTTTCCAGCAGCAGCGGCGGCGGCGGCGGCGGCGGTGGCGGCGCAACAAGCCCGAGAATAATGGTTTAATTTTCCCCCCATGACGCCAGCGTCCTCCTCAACGCCTCATACATACATATACACATATTCAGCTCATGAGCCGCTGATTCTGTCGCTCATGAAAAGTTAAAACCTCTCACACTGCAGCACAATCTGTCAGCCGAGGGTCGCTGGGCACGGCGCCGCTGGGCACGGCGCCGCGTGGCCGCCGCCGACGTTCAGTGGAGAGATTTTATTTTCTGTGGCTTCGACTCGACTGAGGAAAAAAATGTTTATTTCTTTATCAAACCAGACGCTTGACAGTGTTTGATGGTGGGTGGATGAGGAGGTGGAGGTGAGCGCTGGGGGGAGTCATTATCTGCTTAATCAGGTGATAATTGGCTTTAAAAAAACAAACAAAACACAAACAAACAAACAAACAAACATCCACATGAGGTGTTGTTCTTCCACTGGAGGTCACGGCCGTGAACGTCCACTAACACTGAGATCCTGCTGATGAAGCTGTTGTTTAAGCAGCTTGTTGATTTCTACACAAACACACATTTCCATTATCACGTCGCTCCTGTTGCACCCGAGTGTTGTGTTCAAGGACACGCTGACGACAACAGACTCTGTAAATGTGTTGTTTGTCTCACAAAGCAGGACGTGGTTTTCTGTTGAGCTGCTCAGTGTCTTTGTTTGTGTATTTATGATGTTAAATCGTATAGAAGCTGCAGACGGAGCTGAACAACACAGAGACATAATGTGTACATTCAACCCAATAGACTTCACCTTGGTTTCTTATCGACCAACACTGGACTCAGATCAGCTGATTAATGGGTCGGGCCCTGATTAAAAGAAAACAAGACAAGGTTGAAGTATTTCACTTAAAGAGATAGTTCAACATTTTGGCAAATTGGCCCGTTGCCATTAGGGATGCACGATATATCGGCATTAATATCGGTATCGGCTGATGTTCGTCATTTTTTAACATATCGGTATCAGTATCGGATGAGTAAAATTGGGCCGATATGCACAACCGATGATATCCGTCTAGTTGCTGTTTCGGGAGAAGGAGGGGGAGGGGGATTTGGCCATGTGTAACCTGTAACCTTATTTGGAAGTAAAATACGTTCTGAAAATAAAGGAAGACATGCAAAAATTCAGTTTCTATGATTTTCAGTCTGTACAAAAATATATCATCTCAGAAACTTAAAAAAAAAAGCAACACATATCGATATCGGTAAATATCGATTATCAGCCATAACAGAAAAATTCATATCGGATATCGGTATCGGCCAAAATTTTCATATCAGTGCATCCCTAGTTGTCATAATCCCTACTATAGTTTTAGGAGTATCTTAATTGTCGGTGCAAGCTATTTTTAGAACAGCGGAGCAGAGCCGTGAGCTGCTCAGAGCTACACTACAGAGGCTCATGGGATTTCTTGGTTTCCCTCATCAAACTCATCAAATACACAATCCAACAACTCCAAACAACAATGATGATGAATAAGTTAACAAACTTGAAGTAAAAACAAGGTTTGATGTTAAAGGAAATGATCTGAAGCCGGAAACTGATCTGACGACTCGTCAGTGAAGTCAAACGAAAAAAGTTTAACTGTTAACGAGTTCAAATCTTTTTCGTCGTCTCCATCCGTCTTCAAACACGTCTGAACTTTTCCCCAGACAGATTCATCTTCTTCTTTTTCTCGTGTTGTTTCTGCCGACGACCTCGACTTCCTAATGAAAGACATTTGTTTGATAATGAGACTCCTCTTCTCTGTAATGACGCTGTCGCTCTTTAACAATGAGTCTAATCTTGTTCTCTTTGTTCTGTCTCTCATCCGTCCTGCTCTTCGTCTCCATCTGTCTCTGATTGATGACGCCCTCCTCTGCCTCAACATCTCTCTCTCTCTCTCTCTCTCTGTGGTTTTTCTTCTCCATCATCATCGTCACCATCGTTGTCGTCTCTTCCGTCTCCAGGTGAACAAGCAGCAGCTGCAGGCGGTGAAGGAGAGGTTTCTGGCCTTCCTCAACGGAGAGACTCAGATCGTGGCCGATGAAGCTTTCTGCAACGCAGTGAGGAGCTACTACGAGGTGAGATGTTTGGTTTTGATATCTCTGCTGTGGAAACTGACACCTGCTGAGGTGAATCCAGGTGAATCCAGGTGAATCCAGGTGAATCCAGGTGAATCCAGTTGTCCTCAGGAGGCGGAGTCAAAGCAGGACTCGTGTTTGTTTGGTTTAGAAGTTCAGAACATTTGACGGGCGATGAGCTGGACTGTGGTGTTTTGTTTTTCGATCCAGCTGTGGAGTCTCTGTCTCTGGTACGAAGGTGAAGTGGTGACGTCATGTTGGCAGATGTTGATCTTTTTAATTGAAATGGTTCATCCATAAAATCTTTAAAAAAAAACCCATCCCAGTGTAGTTTTCCATCTCCTCTCTGGAGCTCTGGTAACAACAGGTCGGTGTCAGCCAATCAGAAGAGAGGAGGAGGCTCTGAGCCTCGCTTCTGATTGGCTGACTGTTTTCTAAAGATATCCAGTTTAAAAACAGAGCAGATTTCAGAATAAAACACTCAAAGAAACCAAATCCTGCAAGTTGTTTTTGGATGGTGTTGTCCAGGTGGTGAGGGGGCGGGGCTTTGTTGTGACATCACAAAGTGACAGGAAGTCCTGACGGCTGGTTTTAAGACTCAGTTTCTGAATCCAGGCTGTTCACAGTATTAATATAGAACCTAGAGCTGCTTTATAATAATCATGGACATCTACCTTTATACATGCTTTAACACTAACATCTACCTTTATACCGTATGGAGCTTTAACACAAACATCTACCTTTATACCGTATGGAGCTTTAACGCAAACATCTACCATCTACCTTTATACCGTATGGAGCTTTAACACAAACATCTACCTTTATACCGTATGGAGCTTTAACACAAACGTCTACCTTTATACCGTATGGAGCTTTAACACAAACATCTACCTTTATACCGTATGGAGCTTTAACACAAACATCTACCTTTATACCGTATGGAGCTTTAACACAAACATCTACCTTTATACCGTATGGAGCTTTAACGCAAACATCTACCTTTATACCGTATGGAGCTTTAACGCAAACATCTACCTTTATACCGTATGGAGCTTTAACACAAACATCTACCTTTATACCGTATGGAGCTTTATTAATATAACTGATCAGTTTATCTCAGATCTTTCCTAAATTCACCTCCTAACATTATTACGTTGCCCCCCCCCACCCCCCCACCCCGGCAGTGGTTTCAGCCTCTGATGACTGAGTGGTTGCTGAACTCTCACGGCACGAAGTAATGAAATTTTTCAGCGGCGTCAGACTGAAACAGATTAGAAACATCGACCCAGCAGCTGTTTTGCTCGTTATGAGGAACTCGTTCTCTTCTTTTCAAAATTAAGCTTTTTAATTTCCCTCACCTTTTGCTCCCTCTGATCGACCCCCTGCCCCCCCCTCTACAACCACAGCGTCACACAGCATTCGTCACTGCTGTGTTAATGTCAGTGATTCTTCACAGACTTTTTTACTTTCCATTGACATTTTCTTCTGCTTCCTCTTTCTGGGTTTTCCGCCCATGATTTCCTCAGTGTTTGGATGGAAATGTGTCTTCTGCCTCCCCCGGAGAAACCGTGACAAACCCTCCTCCCCTGTCGGCTTGAGTTTCCATCCCCACTCTGTTGGAGGGTGGAGAGGGGGGGGGGCTGAGAGATTGCAGTGAATTTCCTCACTCTTGTTATTCCAGTTTTACACCCTGTCTCTGTTATCTGTCGGTCTTCTCCCTCTCCCCCCGTCTATCTCCCCCCCTCATCTTTGTGCCCCTCCCCCCACCTCCATCCTCCTCTTGCTGGAGCGCAGGCCTGTAATCTGGTGCTTGAGATCCTTATCCGGGCCTTGCCACTCGTCGCCTTAATTGCCAGCAAGTATGAGACGAGAGGATCTCAATGAAAGTTTGAGTGGTTGGTGAAGACGAGGTGACGGAGACCGTGTGATCAAAGGCCCGAGTCGTCTTCCTCAGTGGACATCATCATCATCATCTTCATTGTCGTTGTCGTCCTCCTGAGATCAAAAGTTCCGTCCTCCAGAGTCGTCCTCCTTGTCTTTGTTCGCTCCTCGCGTCGTCACCAGAGAATTACCACCCTGCAGACACACGCAGTGACAACGACAGGGACTCGTGGTGTTTTTCATTCATCATGTTAAAGTCGTCGGTTCCACATGAGTGACGACGGTTGTCACTGCAGAGAAACAGAAGACGATGTATTATCAGCTCCAGCTCTGCATCATGTTAAAACACACAGAGCACAGACTGTAGGGGGCAAAGGATAGAGGGTAGACTGTAGGGGGCAAAGGATAATGGGTAGACTGTAGGGGGCAAAGGATAGAGGGTAGACTGTAGGGGGCAAAGGATAATGGGTAGACTGTAGGGGGTAAAGGATAGAGGGTAGACTGTAGGGGGTAAAGGATAGAGGGTAGACTGTAGGGGGTAAAGGATAGAGCATGGAGGGTAGAAGGTAAAGGGCAGAGGGTAGAGTGTAGAGAGTAGGGGGAAAAGGTTAAGGGGTGAGGATTGGAGGTAGAGGGTAGAGCGTAGAGAATAGGGGTACGGGGGTAAAGGGTAGAGGATGGGATAAAGGGCAAAGGGTATAGGATTGAATAGAGGGTAAAGAGTAGAGGTTAGGGGTAAAGGATAGAGGATAGACAGTAGACGGCAGAGGGTAAAGGCTTAAGGGTAGAGAGTAGAGCACACAGGATATGGAATGAAGGCTTGAGGGTAAAGGGAAGAGGGCAGAAGCTAGAGGGTAGAAGACGGGGGTACGAAGAAAGGGAAGAGGTTAGGGGGGATAGGATAGAGAGTAGACAGTAGAGGGCAGAAGTTAGAGGATAAAGGGTAGAGGGCAATAGGGAAAGTCTAGAGGGTAAAGGGTAGAGCATAAAGGCTACAGTGCAGAGGGTAAAGAGTGGAGGTTAGGGGGTAAAAGGTCGTCAGTAGAGGACAGAGAATATGAGTAAAGGTTAGAGCTTAAAGGGTAGAGTGAGAGGGTAAAGGCCAGAGGGTAGAGGCTGCAGTGTACAGGGTAAAGGCTATAACATAGAAGGAAAGGGTAGAGGATGGAGGGGAGACAGTAGAGGGCAAAGGATAGGGAGTAAAGGTTAGAGGGTAGAGGCTACAGTGTAGAGGGTAAAGAGTAGATGATAGGGGGTAAAGGATAGAGGGGAGACAGTAGAGGGCAGAAGGTAAACGGTAGAGGGTAATAGGTTAATGACTAAAGGGTATCAGATAGAGGGTAGACAGTAGAGGGCAGAAGGTAAAGGGTAGAGGGTAGAAGGTAGAGGATAGAGAGTAAAGGCTAGAGCGTTGAGGGTAAAGGGTAGAGTGAAGAGGGTTAAGGCCAATGGGTAGAGGCTACAGCATAGAGAGAAAGGGTCGAGGGTAAAGAGTAGAGGTTAGGGGGTAGACAGTAGGGGGCTGAAGGTAAAGACTAAAGGGTTAATGACTAAAGGGTATCAGATAGAGGGTAGACAGTAGAGGGCAAAGGATAGGGAGTAAAGATTAGAGTGCAGAGGGTAAAGAGTAGAGGTTAGGGGGTAAAGGAAGAGAGACAGTAGAGGGCAGGGGGTAAAGGCTAAAGGGTAGAAGGTAGAGCATAGAGGATAGAGAGTGAAGGCTAGAGCGTAGAAGGTAGAGGCCAGAGGCCACAACAGTTTTAACAGAATATGCAAAAACATGGAAATGGTTAACAAGAGCTGATGGAGGCAGCTTCTGGTGGGAGGGAGGCAGGGAGGGCAGGCCAGCTTAACGGGAGGACTGGATGGCAGACTGGTTCGGATGTATCAGACTCTCTCCTGGAGACTCGGTCACCCAAAAAAACAAACATCAGCGATGTGACGGGGGGCGAGAAAATAAGTGAAACACTGATTTGAGGAAGGCCAGATTTGGACTGTGTTTCCGTAACACTGACTTGCACTCAGCTGTTTGTCTCCTCACCTGTTGACAGAAACTGTTCTGGATGTTTATTCATCATCCGGCTGTGAATTATTATTCTGTGATTGGTGGGAGTCCTCCGTCCTCCTCCCGTCCTCCTGTCGTCCTCCTGTCGTGTCCGTCTCATGCCGCAGCACATGTCCTCCCCTCTGTCCATCACTCCCATTAATTATCGCCCATGAGCTGTTGTGTTGGATCCCGTCACTGCTCTGCTGCTATTTTCCTCTCATTAGCATCTTGTCCACACTGAGGCTCGTTGGCTCCATGAGACACTGAGTCTGTTGGAAACTGAAATGTTGATTATTTTTCATGGTGTGTGTCAGCAGCCTGTGACCAGAGAGTCGGCTGCAGAGCTGGTCTCTGTTTCGGTGACTCACCACCACTCTGCTGCTCTGGACGTGATGGATGGTATTTTATTAGGAGAAGGACATTTACAAAGGACGGGAGACGGTGAAGAAGACACCTGACGACGAAGCTCGGTGATGAACCATCACATCACACCTACAGTACAGCTGTTAACAGAATGATGACTGGGCTCAGACTAATACCTGATTCAGTGCTGGAGGTCCCGATTCCAGTCCTAGAGGGTATGTTTTCAGTCCTGAGTCAGTCTTACAGGTCATTTAAAACACCTGGATTTCAGGCATTAGTCTCAGAACTGAGCTTCTTGGATGAGGGGTGAAACATCTTCAAGCAAGAAAAGAAGTCCAGTTGCTTTTTACTACAACTCCACAAGAATAAGACGACCTGGATGACTGAGAACCTTCACGGACGTCTTGGAGGTCATGTTTAAGGTCGGACGATACTTATTTCAAGTCCTGAGTAATGAGTAAGATTTCAGTCCTGATTCGAGTCTTGAAGCAGCTGCTTAAATGCTGGACGTCCTAATTCCAGTCCAGAGGTCTTGGTTCAGTCCTGAAAGTCGTGATTGAGCTTTGGAGGTCTGTTTTTTATTTCAGTCCTGACTCCAGTCCTTGGGGTCCTGTTTCCATCCTTGAAGTTGTGATCCCAACCTTGAATCTCCTAATTCCAGTTCCTGAAGGTCTTGGTTCAGTCCGGGACATTCAGATTGAGTTTTTGAGGTCTGTTTTTGAGTTCAGTCCTAATTCCAGTCCTTGAAGTCCTATTTTGGTTCTAAGTTTTTTTTTATTCCACCCCTGGTTCTGATTCAGTCTTTGAGGTCATTACTCAGCCATTGAAGTTGTGAATCCAGTCCTGAATCTCCTGATTGCTGACCTGAGTGTTCCAATTTCAGCCCTAAAGGTCTTGATTTAAACCCCTCAAGGCTTAAACAGCGATATAAAGTTGACCTGTTCTGTTCACACCACCACTTTCTGTTTGTTGTTTCAGTCCCAGAGAGAAAATCTAATTCAAGCTGTAACTCCCTTAACTTCCTGGAACAAACCGAACAGACTTTTACAATAAACTATAAAACTGTTATAATTACAGTTTCTGCTCTGGATTCTTTTTCTTTTTTCTTCTCAGTCACGTAGAGGGAGTTGTTCAGTCACAGCTGTGAACCCAAACAGAGACAGATGTCTGATCAGTCGGTCGGTCGTCTCTGCTCTGATTCTTCTCAACCTGTTAGTTCGGCAGCTGCTTCATTTTCCTCCAGATGATTTGACCCTGAACGCATCACTGCAGAGAAACACCCTCCTGACAGTTTGGTGATAAAATGACGGTTTCATTGTCTGATCCCTGGAGACGGGATCGTTATTGATCTCCTCCGACCACTTCAGGAGCTCTTTAGGTATTCATTTCTCCGCGACTAACAGGTGTGTGTGTGTGTGTGTGTACGAGGCTCAGGGGAGAACCAGGAAATGAAATCCTCATCCATCAGCGGGCCCTCTGAGAGGTGAAGTGGTCTAATTGCCTCCGTCTTGCACTTTGCACGTAATGTTCCTGATCACAGATGCAGAGGAGGTGATTTGGAGGAAACTTTAAACAGTTGTTGTCTCCTCATGTAAATTTACTGCCGTCAAGTCGCCGTGACACTAACAAGCCTCATACGTGCTAACGCTAATGACGGCGGGGATCTCTCTGCGCTTTTTTATCCCTGATATCATTCGTCCAATCAAGGAGCATGTGCTGATTTTGAACGTGTGAATGAATCATCTCGACGAGGCTGGAAACCTGAGGCAGAAACAATACAATACAAAAAAGGAAAAATATTGGGCAACATTAGTTTTGACAGAGTCATTTCTGTCAAACCAGATCTGCAGTCTGTCTCCGAGGCTTCACACATACATGAGTCTCTTTTGTCTCAGAACGTTAATTAGGAAAAGAAAAATCAATTTTAACAGGAGAAGGAGAAAAGTGCGAGGGAGGTAAAAGAGGAGCAATCCCTCTTTAATCAAAACATGTGGTGCATTCGTGTCTGTCGGGAAAAGACGATGTGCTGTCGCGTTTGCTTCAAAGCCGTTTATTAGAAGAGAGAAAGACACGTTTTTTTCTCTTAAAGAGAAAGTTTTCCACTCATAGACTTAATGTTTATTATTTATTCAAATAAGCCTTTATTGTTTTTAAATGTAATTTTAATGTTGTCTCGAATTTACTCTCCTGATATGTTTTAAAATTTGGAAAATCTTCTGCTATGATTAATTTAGTTCAACACAGTTTCCTCCTTATTGATTGATGAGCGACTGTAGATGATAGCAGCTATGGAGCAGTTTTAGCTGTGTCCTAACTCAGAGGCCGGATTTTTTTTTAGGTAAAACCTCTTTTAGGCCGTGAAAACAGGCCGTTTCTTTGGGTCCATTCACAACAATGTATGTTGTAAATCTCTGTGCAGGGCTATTATGGGCTGGCGTTGCTAACGGGAGGAGTGCAGAGAGTCTTCTACTGCAATTAAAGTACTTAGGGGCTATTTGTAGATCATACAACCACACTTAAAAAAAAATGCTACTATCCCTTTAAGTGACAGTGGAGAACATTACTAAAATGTGACCGGTGCTTTTGGTTGCTTAGTAACGGCAGAAGCGACCATGGACGTGACCTCCCAATGCGTGGAAACCGCCACAGCAGGCGTGGTTCAAGGTAGAAACAGTAATTTCACTAAAACATCACATGAACTCATTAACGAGGTGAAACACTTGATGGCCTTGTTGTGACAGTTTAATTTTCTGTTTCTAATCAGTAAACAGACGAGAGCAGAGCCATGTCTTGTATTAACAACAATATTCCAGATAAATACAGTTTTATAAAAGTGTTTCTGAACCTTTTAGCTGCAGCGTCATTGTGCAGAAAAAGACCTGAACTGACTGCAGGTGTCAAACCGTCAGTGATGCTCATGTCACACAGAGGCAGCTCATCTGTATGAAGGAGCTGCTGCTGCTGTTGCTGCTGCTGCTGCTGCTGCTGCTGCTGCTGCAGGTGTGTGACCTGTAATTGAGTGTTTTAAAGCCGCTGGAGGCCGGAGCTGCAGGTGCGTGACATTTCTGCAGCTCAGCAGGAAGCCGCCGCTCAGTCGCTAAGTGGCTGCAGCTCAGACTTTTTATTTAATATTTTATTTTATCTATCATTTGACATCGTCTTCTCCCGGTATGAAACTGCCCTCTGCTCTCCACTCAAGTCCAAACTAATCTCAGCTTCTAATCTGTGTGAGACGGAGGAAGACAATCAGAGGACGGATCAGGACCGAGTCAGAGGTCGACATCATAACCAGGTTCAGCAGTCTGCTGCAGAACGAGCCCGATCGATGCCCGAGTCCTGTGAAGGATCAATACCTGCCCCCGACTCACTGATCTGGGATCGATGATTCTCAGCCTCACTGATGAAATATAAATAGTGATTATAACAGATCTGTATTAATGATGCAGGATTTCATCAGCGTGTTCACAGTCCTTGTAGACAAAGTTCGCAGTGAGGACTCACTGTCGGCTCAAAGAGGCCGTGCCCCCAGTTCTCCTTAAAGGGATAGTTCAACATTTAGTCAAACTGTCCCAACATTTTGGCAAATTGGTCCATTGCCATAATCGCTATAGTCATAGCAGTAGGTTCGTTACCTTTAATTGTCAGTGCAAGCTATTTTTAGAACGGCGGAGCAGAGCCGTGAGCTGCTCAGAGCTACGCTACGGAGGTTCATGGGATTTCTTGGTTTCCCTCATCAAACTCATCAAATACACAATCCAACAACTCCACAACGCTCTGGTGGACAAGTTGTGACCTGCACGTTCTGAAGGTGTGGCGGCTTTTATTTTTATTTATTTTTTGAAGAAGTGATGCATCATGGGAATCCTGCAGCTCGTCTCAGGTTCAGGATCCTGATCCTTGAAGAACCGTGTTAACACATTTAACATCTGTTTGTGTAACGTGTTGCTCCTGATCCAACGCGTCCAACGGTCTGATCCCAGGTCAGAGCTGCAGCTCGGAGTCGTGACGATGAAGAACCTGAGTGAAGGAGCGACAGGTTGTTTGATGAGGTGTGAACCCTCCTCCTCTTCATCAGTGGGAGGTGGCGATGACTCAGCCTCGTCTCTTCTCTGCCGTGAAGCCCAGCGACTCCCAACCATTCATGGGAAACACTGGATTCACAACAACACGTATACGTAATATACGTGCAATAACGTGGTCGTCATCAATCGGGCAATTTTAGATTCATGTAGCATTTCACATCCAAAACTCTGACCAAAGATGAAAAGAAGAAAAATAAATTGGTGACAGTAATAAAAACATTCATTACTCAAATGGTCACAGCTCGTCTAGGTGTTAAAATCCTTCTTCATCTCTGATTTAAAACGTGCTCGGTCATTAATTGAAAGTAAATCAGGTCGACCAGATCTCCACGCAGCTCTGTTATGTTGATGTTCATGGTTTCAAAAACAAACTTTTCCAAGTTATTGATGAAAATATAAATGATATTTTATCAGTTTGTTACCGTTTGTTATTTAGGATTCACACCTGAGCACTTTTCTCATTTTTCACACCTTGACGACGACCATCACATCACAGCGATTCTCCTCTGCTCATTTTCTCACCTGAAATATTGACGATCTATTACAATATTTCAACAATGTTGTCTAGTTGTTTTTTTTTTTTTAGCTCTCAGCTGCTTGTTTTTCTACTTAAATAATTATAATTGTACTGATCTCAGGCTGAAGTTGGACTGTTGTGTGAAAACATGTTTTGCAGTCGTGGTGGAAACTGATAAACTCTGCAGAATGAGCAGCTCCACATTCATGGTTCAACTTTGAATCTTTATAATTCTTCACTATAGGCAGAATATGGACAATGACTCTTGAATACAACAAATAGTTAAATTTAGAATCTTAATTTATTTCCAGCTGCGTTGGTTCGAAGCTAGAAATACTTTTAGACCAATCTTCTTTCCTTCGCTATAGCAACAGATGAAAAGCTCTTTTTCTCTCCTTCTCTTACATGATCAGGTCTTTATATTCCCAATATGATTATTATCACCACAGGTGCATGTTCACTGCTGTTTACACTGCTCATTCTATCAATTGGTACAAATTGGTCTTTTTTTGTTTCTCCAGCCACCATGGGAAACGAAAAACCTTATACCTTCTTCTAAAGAAAGAAAGAAAGAAAGAAAGAAAGAAAGAAAGAAAGAGCTGCTGCTGCTGCTCATGTTTTTATTCTATTTAATTAAAGGAGGAAACAAAAGCTGAACTCTGAGAACGTCTAGACTGGTTTGTCCTTTTTATACAAAGGAGAAATTAGGTCAGTTTTTAAGGATTAAAAGTGTAGACGAGATGTTTCAAGAACATGAAGGTAAGAAAAAGGTAGATGTTAGTGTTAAAGCTCCATACGGTATAAAGGTAGATGTTTATGTTAAAGGTGTACAGAAAAGAAAACTGAATTTGAGCCCACTCTGGGTCATAAAATTAGTGTAAAAACTCATCTAACAGACGTTATAGAGAATGTGAAGCTGACGTCACGCCGCTTTGCCGTTGTGGGACGTCGGCGCCATCTTTGGAGGAACGCAAACGTAAACAGAGTGGGAAAAACGGAGGAAAACGAGCAAAAAGTAAAAGAAAAAGAAAAAGAGATGAGGAAGACAGACAAAAAAAGAAAACAAAAAAGAAACGGAGAAGAGGAAGGGAAAGGAAGGAGGAACGTATCATGATAAATTCAAATTTAATGAGAAACAAAGGTAAACAGAAACACTACTACTTATTAAGACCCAGATTTACTCCCTCCACTGACTTATCCAGACATTGTGAGCTATCTCGTTTTTCGTATTAGTGCATATACTGCTGTGGCATTTTTTATGCAGCAGTACTGTCCCACCATCATTACTTTTAAGCGACTTTGGGAACTTTTTTCAGGGGGGGCGAGCAAGTGTTTACATCCGCGATCCTCCAAAGATGGCGGCCAACGTCCAACGGCGTGACGTAACTTCACATTCTCTATAGGCCAAACTTTGTGCAAAATTCTATTTTTGAGTAAATCCGGGATGAAAGTGTTGTATTTTTTTTTCGTATTGGACAATGCAGGCGCACGGATTCTACGTCAGCCTGCTCACGATTCAAAAGCCACTGATATTGGATCTGTCGTCTGTCATTCAAACGTCTGAAACACGCACACACACACGGAGCTCGGACTCGCCCCAAGCTTTGAATATCCCGCCCGCTCGGTAACGACCAATCAAATCCGCGTTCCTCACTCGGGTAAAGTCGTGTTGCAGCTCGGCACAACTCGGCGCGACAGACGGGACAAACGGCCATTTCTGTACAGCTTTAAAGCTCCATACAGTATAAAGGTAGATGTTAGTGTTAAAGCTCCATACGGTATAAAGGTAGATGTTAGTGTTAAAGCTCCATACAGTATAAAGGTAGATGTTTGTGTTAAAGCTCCATACAGTATAAAGGTAGATGTTAGTGTTAAAGCTCCATACAGTATAAAGGTAGATGTTTGTGTTAAAGCTCCATACAGTATAAAGGTAGATGTTAGTGTTAAAGCTCCATACGGTATAAAGGTAGATGTTAGTGTTAAAGCTCCATACAGTATAAAGGTAGATGTTTGTGTTAAAGCTCCATACGGTATAAAGGTAGATGTTTGCGTTAAAGCTCCATACGGTATAAAGGTAGATGTTAGTGTTAAAGCTCCATACGGTATAAAGGTAGATGTTTGCGTTAAAGCTCCATACGGTATAAAGGTAGATGTTTGCGTTAAAGCTCCATACGGTATAAAGGTAGATGTTTGCGTTAAAGCTCCATACGGTATAAAGGTAGATGTTTGCGTTAAAGCTCCATACGGTATAAAGGCCTGTATTCAGAAACTGAGCCTTAAAACCAGCCGTCAGGACTTCCTGTCACTTTGTGATGTCACAACAAAGCCCCGCCCCCTCACCACCTGTACTCACCATCCAACAACTTGCAGGATTGTTTTATTGTGTTTTATTTCGAAATCTTATTTAATCACTTTAGAAAACAGTCAGCCAATCAGAGAGTGGCTCAGAGCCTCCTTCTCTCTCCTGATTGGCTGACACCGACCTGCTAGAACTCCAGAGAAAAGCTGTGAGAGAAGATACGGTAGGCTATATTTAATTTTCTTCAGTCTATATAATTATTTAACAAGAAAGAAGTTTTACATAAATGTTCAACTTTATGTTTCATTAACGGTTGACGTATCCATGACAACGTCTCATGACTCAGCTGATGAGTTTAACTTCAACACTAATGAAGAGGAACAGGACTTAATCCACTCACAGGGAAGTTAAAGGACTCAGCCTTCTATTTTTAAAAGAAATTTGTGAACTAATTTAGGATTTAAAAAAATAAAAGTCTCAGCGCTGAGACTGAAACCTCCAATCTGTTCAGGAACCAGAACCAGAACTGATCCAGATCCTGTTCAGTCTATTGCAGCTACAGTTAATCTGTTTTCATGTCTTCCTCCTCCTCCTCCTCCTCCTCCTCCTCCTGTGTAGATGAAGGACAACATCCAAAAAAGCAGCTCCATTTTATCCCCTCAGTCTTTTCCACGTGTTGTGGCTCCAGTAGAAACACTAATGATATAAAAACACTAATGGATTCTGGATCAAACAGAAGCTGGAAATCATTCCTGGCGTCGTCTTCTTTGTGTTTATTGCCTCTGCTGTCGACTCGTTTGTTTCCCTCATGGTTAATGGAAGAGCTTTTGTCTCTGGAAAGGTTTTTTGTTTTTTAATTCTCTCCGTGTTGGTCCTCCATGGCTGAAATGTGTCGGTACCTGTTTTATATCGGAGGGGAAAGTATCTGAATCCATTTTGATGAACCTTCTAAAGATACCAGAGCATCTTCTCTCCGTGTTCAACAGCTGATTCACAGTTAAGGTTTAGGTTGTTTGTCACTAAAACCAGGACAGGAACCAGGGTCTAAATTTAGTTTTGGGTTGATCTACCCTCCAGAAGTTGACTGGTCTGAGGTCAGTCCTCTCCAAAGATTCAGGAACGTCAAGACCACTGGTTTGTTTTCTTTCGGTTCCAGGTGGAGTCCTGGTGGAAACGAACGGCCTTCAGACATTTTTCAGCTTTTATGCAGAAGATCCAATCTGAACTGGGATCAGTGACCATCCTATATGGCGTTATCTTTCTTCTTACTGCCCCCTACTGGACTGGCGTTGCAGTGCATACAGCAATGGTTGTTCGAACACCGTCTGACGTTAAGACGTTACGACTCTGATGGAAACACAGACAACAGGTTTTACCTGAAGACGGTCTGTTGACCCAAACGTTGCAATGCAGGATTCCTCTTCTCCTCATGCATCAGTCGGGATCTACTGATCCCAGTCCGACACATCTGTAACAAACAGATGTTTGAAGTCGTCCTTTCACTAGGAAACACAGACAACAACAGAGGGTCAGAGGAACTTTTTGGTTGAAATGCATCTTTAAAACGACAGAATGTGTCGTCCAGTTGATGCTCAGCTCACTGTTCCTCTAGTTACAGCCTCATGATTATTTACAAGAGCTTTGAGTCTGTGATTGATTGATTGGTTGATTGATTGATTGGTTGATTGGTCAGGAGTCTCTGGTTCCATCTGTCTCGTATCAAACATGGGTTGATTTCCTCCTCCTCCTTCGTCTCCCTCTGTTGTGTCTTGACGTCTCCTCTCCGCCCGTGTTCTTGTCGGCTCAGTGAAGCTTCTCAGCGTGAGGTTAAAGCAGCGTTTCACCGCCACGCTCCCGTTTCCCCGCCTCACCGGTCCGATCAGACACGACGCAGGAGGATCAATCAGAAACGTATCTCATCAGAACGGATCCGACTCTGAGCCGTCGACACCAAACGGAGCCAAACGACGCTCTCCTCCTCCTCCTCCTCCTCCTCCTCCTCCTCCTCCTCCTCCTCCTCCTCCTCCTCCTCCTCCTCCTCCTCCTCCTCCTCCTCCTCCTCCTCCTCCTCCTCCTCCTCCTCCTCCTCCTCCTCCTCCTCCTCCTCCTCCTCCTCCTCTTAGTTTCCCTCTCAGACTGATGACTTTCATCACGGCGCCGCTTCACGCTGCAGCTGTGACATCTGCGATTTGAGACGAGAAATGAAGCCGGTGTTAAAAAAGATTCTGCAGCTTCGCTCGAGGCCTCGACTCGTTCCTTCAATCTGCACGTCATCACTTCTTTATTGAAGGCGCTGTAATTGGTTTTTAGAAGAAACTCAGATCAGTTCAGGAGGGAGAGGATCCGTCAGATTCATCAGCCTTAAACTTAAAGGGATAGTTCAACATTTTTGGCAAAATGGCCCATTGCCATAACCCCTATAGTCATAGCAGTAGGTTCGTTACCTTTAATTGTCGGTGCAAGCTATTTTTAGAACGGCGGAGCAGAGCCGTTCTTCATGAAACCACTAAGGAACCAGGCTCATCCAATCAAATCCACTTTATTTATAGAGCACATTTTAAAATACAACAAGGTTACCAAATTGCAGCACAACAGATACAAAACAGTAAAGTAAAGAAAGTTCAAATTAAATGATAGTAAATCAAAGGAATATAAAAGTTCTAAAGGAAAAACATAAGGTCAGATAAAACAGGGTGAAGAAAACCAAAACCAGAAAGAAACTCTGTTCTCTGCATAAGGAACATGGCAAGAAATGTAATTCTCACCTCCACCACCGACTCAGTGACTCAGGGTCACGTGATCAAAAAGAGGAATGTGTGCAATCAGACACTTGAAACGGCTCCATGAGCAATAATAACTCTAAAACCATAAACCCTGACTCATCATATAGAAATAAAGTTTTCCGTGCCGAGGTGAAGAGACGGTTCCAGCTTTTCCTCCTGTGATCAAACTTCCTCCTCGACGGCTCAACACAAACGTCTTTATGCTGATGTGTGAAGCTCTGAGCTCCGAACGGACCCCGAACGCAGCGCGGCCGGCGGCCCACATGTTTTATGCATGAAGGAACATACGATCCACGGCAGCGACGAGGCCGAGACCGAGCACTTCATCATCCACGACACGTGGGATTAAACGTATACATCAAAGCTGCTGATCTGATCTGAGGTCTGCTGATGAACCATCTGCTGCTGCTGCTGCTGCTGCTGCTGAGAGGAGGAATCACAGTTTCACTCTTTCCTCTCTTCAGGAAACATTTCAAAACGTTTTTTTTATTAGAAAGCAGTCAGAATAATCTGAGTTTATCTTGAGTTTACGACTTAAATGTTTCACAGCAGAACAAACCAGGACGACGCTGACTGAAGATTCATCGACGTCCTTGTCTCTGCACAGTGGAGACGAAAATCTGCTCCTCCTTCAGCCTCAACACTGAACATGAATACATTTATAACAAAACAACAGGAGCTTTGTAAATTTATATAAGGTTTTAGGTTTTAACTCCTTAACTTTTCACTCTCTGCTTCAGCAAAACTGTGTCAGAGTCAGTGTTGTAGCGCAACCCAACCTCAACTAACTGGTATTTTCATGGTATTTTACTGGTATCATATATTTAATATTGATCATTCTTTTGTGGCGACACCATTTGACATTTTCAGGGACGTTCACTCTGACTTTCGTAAAAAAAAAAGGTTCAAATGTCATTTAAAATGCCATAAAACCAACATGAATACCGTTGATCCTTAAACTGAATGTTTTCTCCTCCTAGTTTGATTTTTATTTCCAAATCTACACAATAATCTTGAACCTGTTGCTGCTCTTCCTCTTCCTCTTCCTCTTCCTCTCCTGGAGGCTGCAGACTCTCTTTAATCTCCTGACTCCCGACCCGGCGCTCCACTGGTGTGTAAATAATTTAGTGGAATTTTAAAGCCCCAATTAATTGGAGCAGCGGGGGAGGGAGGACGGCCCCCCGCTGATCGATTCATTAGTAATAATGGCTGACATTTATGTCGCCAGACAGAGACGGAGGAGGAGCCTATAGGATCGCCTCGTTACCGAGCGACACGGGTCAAATGAGGAATAATCAGGGTTCAATTTAATATTTAAGAACTAATAGAATCACATGAGGGTTTTATAAGGGCTTTTATTTTGAGGGTTTTATAAGGGCTTTTATTTTGAAATGTTCAGAGGCTGAAAACTGTGACGATGCTCTAACGTCCCTGTGGACTGTGAGTGTCTTTTATAATCACATTACACCTTAATTAGGTAATTACAGCCATGATTTTTAATAAATATGAATCACCTCCACCCCCCTGATTATTATTATTATGGTCTGTTCTGTTTATAGCTCCGGCCTACACACTGAGGCTGCAGCTTCACTGATTTCATCAGCTGCATTAAACTCATTAGGTTTATTATTATTTATTATGTCCAACTAATCAACACCTTGATCTCGGAATTGAATCAATAGTCAGAGTCTGTAGAGCGGTCCAGTCAAAATAATAGATACTCGATACTAATCGCTACTTGAGCTCGATGCTCATTTGCATCCGAATCGATGTTAACATCCGTCTTTCCTCCGTCTCACTTCACAAAACAACAACTCTGCTGGGAATCAGCGCTGCAGGAATCCTATATATTTGTATTGTTTAATGAACATATCAATACAAACGTCAATGACAGCGTAGTGGGAAAACTAACTCATCTGTGGTATTGCAAAATGAAATTCCTTAAAAATGAAAACCAACCAGCAATGACATCTGAAATCTTTGATTTTTGACTTTTTTTGACTTTTTCACCGATAGTATTGAAAATGGTATCGAGTATCGATTATTTTCCTGTTTGAAATTCTGGTGACATCTCGACGTGGAGTAGGAGCTGCTCAGTCTCTGATTGGTCGACAGGCTGGTGGTGAGGCGTCACGCGCCCCCTGCTGGGCCACAGGGTGAACTGCAGCAAACTGACTGTTCTGCTTCATCGATACCTGATGATTGATCTGATCGCTGCTCCATCAGCTCTGGAAGTGGTCGGCCATCTTGGACAGCTCGCTACGGCAACCGCCACAAGGACAAACAACATCAGCAGCCTTTAACTTGTAAACTGGACCCGTTCAAGACCAGAACCAGTTCCTGTGTGGAGACTTAACTGGGAGTCCACAGTGGGAGGAGGGGGATGAGTCATCGATCCAGGCTCAGTGGGCGTCTGGGGGGGGGGGGGGGGTCAAACCCTCCCACAGGCCGACAGGAGCTGCCGTGGAGGGAATGACCTTTACACACACACACACACACACACACACACACACACACACACACTGTGTCTCTTTTCAGTGTGTGTGTGTGTCCAAATCCTGATCTCATTCCTCTTGAGCTTGTCCAAAAACTTTATTCTTGTCAATCCTAAAACAAAGAGATTAATCCGCCGCTAAAAATAGTCCCAACAAAAAGCACAGTTCCCTCTGGTGACACACAGTGGGAGGGGGGCGTGGCCTAATTTCAGACCCGTCGCAAACAAAACGATTATTTGTCCAAATGATCCTCGTGTGTTTTCTGTTAATAAGTTTATTCAGCTGCAGTTTCTCCTTTAATCAAACACATTGGATTTGAGTTGAGTTGCTACTTTTAGACCAACATGGCCGCCAACCGAGCCACATGGAGAATAGAAGAAGAATAAGAAGAGCAGCTGGTGTAACTATGGTAACAATGAGTGTGTTCTGTCATCTGTCTCATGGAAGACAACACATCAGTAGAAGGTGTGGGCAGAGGTCGTGGGAATAACGCCGCCGAATCGCCATTTATGGTCGGAACAACGACGGTATCTGATCGTCTTCGAACCGACACCTTTCACTCTTAATGAATGAAGACATGAGTCTGTCGGTCAAAAAATGTTACGGTGCGCACGGAGGCTCATAAAAACACTTTGCTTTTCCAAAACCCCTTGTTGTCCCTTTAAAGATTTCTAAATGGAACTCACTTTTATTGGCCCAAACCTGATTGGAGCCCAAAGCCACTGATGGCGCCGTCATGATAGTCAGGTTTTGATTTTGTTTTTAAAGGATCGGTTGATGCAAAACAAGCCGAATAAACAGGCAATTAAAAAAACTATCGGCATCTGAACGTCATACAACAACAACAATAATAACATTGTTCATTCTACCAACATGTACTACCACCCCCACATCCGAAAATGAGCCGATCCGTGACTCTGAAACCGTGATCCAGTCCGATCCGTGAGGTTATTGATCCGTTGAAACTCTAGTATGTGACAAATTAATTTTTTCAAGTAACGACTGAGTCGACCACTGATTAATTTAGCCTCAAAGCAGCTCTTGACTTTCCTACGGTATAAAACACTTAAATCAGATCAGTGAAAAGGAGTTTTTGACAAACGGAGGCTGGAAAGACGAAGCTGCTCTACGATCCAAACACATAACAACAACCTTCCTCTGTGCATCCAAACTCCAGGCTTCACACAGAACAACGTTGTTCTGTCTCCACCTGGTTGTCTTTGTTTTACTATTAACAACCTCTCTTACTTACTTTTTCACTGATGGATGTCTGGAAGATCAATAGGTGATAGCAGCCTGATATCCTCTCACACATCAACACGGATATAACCCTGATCTAACACTGATCTAACAGTGATCTAACAGTGATAGAAGTGCAGACCTCATGCTGCTGCCTCAACACGTTGAGTCTCCACAGGATCGTTTTCCTCCTGTGATGAAGCGTCAGACGTGGCGCCGTCTGCGGCCACTGCAGCTCAGACAGAGAAACAATCAGAGTAACTGAAAACAGTAATTATGCTGCCATGGGAGAATAATCTGCGCCGGTTAATGAAGCACCGGCTCCTCCATTAGTCCGTCTTCATGCCACTCACCATTATTAAATAATGACCGTTTACCATCCGCTGATGGACGACCACGACCACGTCCTCATGTTGTGAAGGTTCGTACAGACGTGTTCTCCTCTGTGGTCAGTTTGATTAGGCTCCGTTCTGGTCAAATTAACATTTAATGTTGAACTTCTGATTCTAGACAATGTAGAAAAACTAATATTAATGTGTAATATTATGAGTCAAGTGAAAACCAGCAGGAGTCAGTAGAAGAGGAAATACAGCTGAAAAACATGGCGATCAGATTTCATCTCCAAATAAAAAGTTGTACAAGTTTTGACAGTCGTCTTTATTCTGTTGATTTGAAAATGCAGTTTCAATTTGTTATATGATCAATCGGGTAAATGGGAGGAGCCTAATTATAAGGTTTTAAAGGACTTGCCCACAACTGTAGGTGTCAGTCTCAGGCGCGTTATAGAGGAGGTGATTTATTAAGACTTCATCGTAGAGACGGTGCAGCTGATGTGAACCCATGTCCTCAAAATATGTAATGATGTTCAGCAGTTAGGGTTGGGACTTGAATTGTTTTGATATTTTATCATCATTAATCAACAAAAAAATTAATTTGCTATTGGAAATTTTACACTTTCTCAGTTGTTTAGCAAACACAGGCAAAGAACCTGTGTTTGCCTCTACGCTGATGACACCATGGTGTATTTAGCAGAAACAACAATTGTGATTTAAATATTAATCTTTGTTAATATAAGTTCCAGGTTCATTTTAACAAAAACTTTTAGCTACTCTTCTTCAGGAGCTATAAAAGTTTCCTATGGCCGGTCGTTGTTGTGTTTCCACCATTTTCTGGACAGATTCTACAAATCAGGTGATGATTTTCTTCGCTGGTTGCAGATTGTAATTCCTGCTTCATAAAAGCTGATTGACACCTGCAGTTTGTTCTTGGTACATCCGTTGTACGCTTTCTTCTGGGACTCCTTCTACAGTCGCCTTTAAACATATCGGTTAAATTAAAATGCAGCAAGTGTTCAACCAATCAAAAATGTCACACCTCCCTGCATAATTAAGTGCAAACCCCCAAAACCAGGGACTTTTTGGGAGAAGATCATCTTCTCCTGAACTTTCGGTTGAAATGCACTTAAAAGTTCCTGGTCAGGAACTTAGACTCGGGACGTTACAAGAGACAAACAACCTCACATTTAAATTGGAGTCAAGCCAGTTAAAGTCATGTGGATGTGTTTGGACTTTAGGTGGAAGCTGGAGAACTCGGTGAGAAACCGCAACAAACTCATGTTAGCCCCCAGAACCTTCTAGAAACCCGACCAGACGATGAAACAGCTGAGTCATTTAGAGCTGGACTCGACCAGGACTCGACCAGGACTCGACCAGGACTCGACCAGGACGTTCACCAGGACGTTCACCAGGTGTTCACTGGTTGAGCTCTGGGACTCGTCGTCTTCTCGTCCCACCTTGATGGCTAAATAAACCTGAACCCAGACCAGTCCCTGAGTCTCTGCAGCATCTGTCTCCTCGTTTCTAACACTCAGCCCTCTAGTTTTATGTCCTTCCTGCCCCCCCCCCCCGGCCGTCAGCGGGGGCTGGTTAATGTCTCATTGTTCTTTGCAGTTCCCAATGTTCTGTGTGGAGTGATGCAGGGAGGCAAATTAGCTGCTGTTAGCATCGTCCTCTGGTGGCAGCTGCATCTGTCACCTCCCACTTCATCCACTTAACGTTTGCCCATTTCCATTCATCACCATAAAGAGGACTTTGTCTTCGTCCCCCCCCTCCGTCCCCTCGCTGCTGCCTTTAAATCTCGCTGCTGTTTTCTCTGACACCGACACATCTGTTTTGTCTGCTGCTCTTTTATTTATTTATCTGCTCACATTGGAGTGGTTTCTGCTCCGTGTCATTACTCTTGGTTCTCCACCGCGGTTCCTCTCTCCCATCTGCTGCTGGTTCACGCTCCACAGGTCCGTCGCTCTCTGGAGGCGTCGTCACTAAACCTCAGCAGACCGGCGCCGCTCACGTAGCTCAGTAAGGACGCGCTGTCATGTCACAGACCTTCGGGTTACGGAAGTCAGCTCCTTCAGCTGCTTCGTCTTGAGTTAGCATTAGCATTAGCACAACCGTTAACTCTGCCTGTCTCCTACAGTCAGTAGGTTACTGGTCAAATCTAGTGTAACACAGAGGTTAAACTCAAATGTAATTTGTCATTAATGATGAAAATCTAGTTTATCATCATTCTAAACATTTCACAGACACGTATGTAGAAACATTTTCCTCTGATTTCCATGTTTTAACATCAGCTGAAGCTGCAACTCAAACAGGAAACTGTCCATCATGTGTTTTTATTTATTTTTCTCTAATAATAAACTGCTGTGAGATTTATCAGCCGTTAGCTTTTAATAATAAAAACAGCAGGTCTTATCTGGTACAGATAAGGTGAATATGAGACTGATTAGCTCAGCTACAGACTCTCTACAGACTCTCAGGTAAAGCTGCTGATTAGACTCTGTGTTCATTCTGCTGCTGATAAAGAGAAATATTGTTTAATCAGACGTGAACGAATGAACTGTGAGAATAGAAAACACACAACACACACCAACAAACACATCCACATATGAACAAATAGCTACAAACAAACACAAATGAACACTAATGAGTTATTGTCTGGACTGAGAGCTTGACTTCCTGTCATGTCTCCACACAATGAGCACTTCATTAGGGACACATTTAACACCAACACAAACTTGACGTGGGAGCAGAACGATGCAGAACTGGAAATGTGTGCACATCATGTCCATCGTCGTCAAACTTTATTGATCTGCAGGGAGAAGTTAGAGGAAGTGAAGAGTCATGAAGATGGAAATGGAGATTCACATGTAACAAAAAGACAGTGCACAAGATCTCTATTGAAAATAGATAGATTATGTAAAGAAGTACAAATACTATTGGTGCACATATCATGTTTTGTGTGCGTTTTGTGTGTTTGCATGTGTTTTGTGAAGCTGCAGAGCTTTGAGCCCTCAAGGCCACCGTACGAGAGACAGTCGGACCAGCACTGGTTTCACCAAGATGGATTTTGATTTTGCTTTGAGTTTAGTTCTTGAACTGGCTTAAACCTGATTGTGGTGCAGTGAATTCTGGGTAAATTAAGACTCAAGACTTTCAGCTTCGTTGTTGTGCTAAAGCCTCTGTTGGTCAGAACGTTGGCCTTAAGCTACAGTTAACCTGTCGGTCAGATTATTGGTGATCGTTTTCAGGTTAAATGATCCATCTATAATCAATAATCTAAGTGCCGATCGTCTTGTCGTCTTTCCTCCTCAGGGTTTCCTGAAGAGCGAGCGCGTCTCGCGGATGGTCCAGAGCGGCGGCTGCTCGGCCAACGACTTCCGCGAGGTCTTCAAGAAGAACATCGAGCGGCGGATCCGCAGCCTCCCGGAGATCGACGGCCTGAGCAAAGAGACGGTGCTGAGCTCCTGGATCGCCAAGTACGACGCCATCTACAGGGGCGACGAGGACATGCGCAGGCAGCCGCAGAGGGCGCACCTGAGCGCCGTGTCGGAGCTCATCCTCAGCAAGGAGCAGCTCTACGAGATGTTCCAGCAGATCCTCGGCATCCGCAAGTTCGAGCACCAGCTGCTGTACAACGCCTGCCAGGTGAGCGCACACACACACACACACACACACAAAAGCTGGGGCTGTTTGTTCAGGTGCAGTTCCTCTAACGGCCACTAGATGCTGCTGCAGAGGAACTTTTCTGAAAGTTGTAACACTGTTGCATTTATCACTTGTTGTGGTTACGAGTTCTGAAGCAAACCGAACTTTCTGAATAACGTCACACAGTTGAAAGGTTTGGCATCGAGGCTGAAAGTATTTCATCAGAGGAAAATACGATCTAAGGACGAGCAACGATTTCTGAATATTCAAAAAGTCATTCAATTTAAATAAAACAATATTGTGCAAAATGTAAACGTTCCCTTTTTACTGTAGCAAAAGAAGGAGAAACCTGGAAAGTCTCCTACAGCCATCAGAAAGTTCAGTGTCAAACTCAAACAAGTGAAACTGAGACGCTGTGTAAACTAGATGAGCAGCCGTACCGGAGAATATTCACCTGGTTTCATCCTGGTTTAGATCTGCTCTCATTCCGTGATGAGAACAAAGTTTAACGGTACCACTGTGATGAGAAGCGGTGCCTTACAATATACTCCGGTACCGATTCTTATAACAATCCGTGATTTCATTTTTAAATGATGGATGGCAAACTGGTGGAACCGCTGTTTCAGTATTTTTTTGAATATTCAAAGAATGGCCAATTACTTCTTGGTGATAATCGAATGGTGCTTTTTGCTTGAAATGCCCATAATACCCATAATGCCCCAATACGATCAATAATTGACTATGAGGTGTTGGTGTTGCCAACGTTACACAAATGCACAGTGTGACACTTAATCATTCGTTCACGCTGCACAGATGAAGCAGACGATTGAATGTTTTCCTACTTTACATTTTAGTTTCTGTTGCTCAGTTTGAGACGTAATTGCGTCTCAGTTTGAAGCTTTAATGCGATCTGTCTGCTTGATGCGTCTCTGGCAGGAAGCAGCGTGTGTTTTCGCCCTAATCGCCGCTCAATTAGCACTTTGGCGTCAGAGGGAACAGGATCTCTGGTCAAAACATGGACATTTCTGACACAAACAAACATTAAAAGCTTTGTGTGAAACCGCTAATTAAACTAGAGAATGCATTTGCTAACGCAAATACGGGTGAATGCTTCAAGCTGTAAGCTGAATGAGCTGAATGAATTGTTGAAACAATACTGAAGTAGGTGAAGAAACTGAAGAAGCAATCTTGAAGAGATGAAAAAATATGAAGAGTTTGAAATGGTTGGAAATTACTTGAATTGTTGAAGATTAGTATGAAGAAATTGAAAGTCTGAAGTCTACTTGAATATATTTAAAACTTGCAGCTTGAAAACATTTTTGAAACATTACTAATAGAGATGGAACAATATCTGAAGAGTAAAAGTAGAAGATGAAAGATGGAGGATGTATGAAATGGGTACTTGAATTGTGAAGAATAGTATGAATGAATTGAAATGCTTATGTCTACTCAAATAAGTTACTGATGGCTTGAAAACTTTGTTGAACCATTACTAATATAGATGAAACAATATGTGAAGAGTAAAAGTATGATATTATAGAAGGTGTCACAAAACTTTAAAGGGAGAATAACTACATCATATCTGAAGGCTAAAAGTAGAGCATGTAACAGTAGAAGGGTTGAAGTCTGAAATACGTGAGAAAAGATTAAAAAGTAGAACTTGTCAGAAGGATGCTGAATTTGTATGAAATGTTTGGAAGATTTCTTGAATTTTTGAAGATTGGTGTAAGCTTGAAAGCTGTACTGGTTGAAAAATGGCTTGAATCGTTGGAATTAATGAGAAAAAGTTCAAGTCCTTCAAAGTAAAATGTTAATGGTTGAAGGGGATGGAAAGTCAGGACATGAAGAAGCTCCAAATCCTGAAATCTCCATGAAGAGAACAAAATAAAATGTTTGTGAGAAGAATAAATCATTAGAGATGTTTTAAAAATCCCCTCAAAGATATGAAATTAATGAGAGGCTGATTAATTAGCTGTAAAACAGAGTTTCTCTGTGTTTGTGTTTGTGTGTGTCTGTCTGCATGTCTCTGTGTGTGTGTGTCATTTAGAACACTGTCTTGTTGCCATGACAAGTCTCACTGCTTGGATGAGAAACAGGTCTGTGACACCCTCAAACACATCCAATTTAAGGTTAATTTAAACTTGGTAAGAGCAAAAAGGTTTACATTTTCCGAATCCTAAGACCTTGCCGAACAAGGACATGTTCTTTTGGTGTTTCTAGAGTAGAAATTGTTGTTTCTAGAGCAGGTTAGAAACAGACGCATTTCTGATTTTCTCAGAAACTCAGCTCTGACTTTTTGAATGAGAGTGAATGAGAGGAGGGGAGGGAACTGGCTGCACTTAGAGGCTCCTAGTTTAAATTCTGTCAGCATCTCTGCGTTTTTGAGCACACTGTGAGAAACAGGACAAGTTTGTCTACAAACCTGGAGAAAATTATTTGTCTAGAGTGAAATTTGTGGCCGTAGCAGCAGGTTAGAGAGCAAAGTGTCAGAGGATTTTCAGACAGTCTCTCACTCTACCAACTGACGTCCCCACTCTAGCTCTGAACATTCCGTCCCATTGACTGCCATGTTAAATCTGAATTTTGTCAAAATTGATCATGATCAGTTGAAGGGTACTGATCAATAACCGTAAAAGATATGAAAAAGTTGAATGGACCCTGAATACTTGAAGGTTTTATGAACGTTTTAAAAGTGGAATGAAGTCTGTAGGTGAAAGTATGTTGAAGGAGTAGCAGTTCAAAGAAGGAGAAGATTTGAAGCTCTCAACATTCTGTCCCATTGACTGCCATGTTAAATCTGAATTTTGTCAAAATTGATCATGAACAGTTGAAAGGTACTGATCAATAATGGTAGAAGATATGAAAAAGTTGAATGGACCCTGAACACTTGAAGGTTTTATGAACGTTTTAAAAGTGGAATGAAGTCTGTAGGTGAAAGTATGTTGAAGGAGTAGAAGTTCAAAGAAGGAGAAGATTTGAAGAGTTTGAAGACAGTTTCAATGTATTCCTATGGGAAATTTTTTTCAATAAAGTTTGAATAGTTTGAAAAGTATGGATGATATGAAAAAGTTGAATGGATCCAATCTTGTCCTGAAGAAGCCGCATGTTTTGATGTATGAATTGTTTGAATGGTATGAAGTATGAAGAAGTAGTTAAGGGCCGAAAAAGGGAAGAAGTAAGAATAATAATAATATTAATAAAGATTTGAAGAACAATAAGTGTGAATGCTTTTGCATTCACCCTTAATCACCAAACCACAAATTTCAACATCCATTTCTGTCCGCCCTGAAACGGCCTCATCAGGACGAGAGTCGTCTGAGCGTCCTGCTGGTTCCACTGGGATGACTGGACGCACAGCACTGCACCAATAAATGTGCAGGATTTGTCATTGGAGTGCATCTGGTTACTGTCCTCTGAAGGTATATATGTGTATTGCTGCCTCAGGCCTCACCTCTGGGACCCACAATGCACTGCTGCCTCCTTCTCACACCTTTCACAGCTCCGGAGGAAAATAAATTCACCTTTAAATTTCATCTGTGAGCAAAACAAACCTCGTTAACGGTCGCAGAGGATCAGCGACGCAGTGATTAGATGGTCGCAGAGAGTGAAGAAGAAGAAGAAGACGGCGTTGTGAGGAGAAGAGTGGCATTGTGGGATTGAACAGAAGCTGCAGTCTCTGAGTTGCCACACTCCTCTGCATTATGACACACACACACACACTCAGGTGTTCAGGTCGTTTGGTAAAGACAGAAAGTTTCATTCATGTTTTTTGGTTGAAAACGATTGCATTAAAGCTTCAAACTGAGACGCAATTACATTGAAAATGAAAAAGCAGATAAATAGTTCCAGTGAAGAAGAATCAACACGTCAACAGTTTAGTTTTCCTTCGTGGCCGTTTTCCATCGTTCAACATGATTCAGTTCCAGGTTTTTTATTTGTTCTGGACAAACCTGGAGGGAGGTTTTTCAGGGGTTAAATAATGGACAAATATGCTGCGTTATTCAAATGTAAGAAATCAGCTTCAATAAAAACAAAAACTGTTTAGACTGAAGTGCAACACAAACCACATTCAGTTCCTGCGACTGAGGTCAAAGGTCAGTATGTTGTGTTTTTATGCTAACTTATTATTAGGTTAAAGGTTGAATATGTAGAATTTTTATTAAAAGCTATATTTTAAAAAAAATAATACATCCACTGAGCGTTTTGAGGTGTACAGAATGAAAGTATTGCTTCTCCACAAAAAAATTTTTTTTAGTCTGAATTAATAT
The DNA here is from genome assembly GCA_030347415.2 of Decapterus maruadsi. Lineage (NCBI taxonomy): Eukaryota > Metazoa > Chordata > Actinopteri > Carangiformes > Carangidae > Decapterus > Decapterus maruadsi. Next base: position 29,551,468 of record CM064893.1, on the reverse strand, counting down.
TTTTAACAAAATGCTCTCAATGACTTTTTGTCAACGTTGTGTTTACATTCGTACCTCGTGGATCACTAATCAGCTGTTTTCCTGCCTCCTCCCGGTCATACGCGTCTGTTTTCAACGAAGCCTTTTCAATAATCAATCGGTGGATCAATGGATTATCATTTACATGTTAGGATGAGTATTTGTGTAGTCTTATCAGTTTACTGTCGCCGACTCCCGGTGCCTCTGAGCTTTTTTTTTTTTTTTCAACTTGACGAGAGCAGCAACAGCGGAGGCTCTGAGCGCAGGTTTGGTTTCCAGCAGCGGTGTGGAAGGCAGAGACCCTCCACTCTCTCTGTAACAAGCTACAACTCATTTATTATGCTGTTAATGACGGTAAAAAAAAATAAAAATAAGGTAAATCCTGCATCGTTCTCCTCCTCTGTGTCCTGTGATCAGAATGGAGTCCCTAGCAACGGCCCGTTTTACCTAGCAACGGTCTAACGTTCTGTTATTGTTCTGGAAAGCCTACATAGTCAACCTTTAACTTTGACAGAGCTGTTACTGATTCCTGCAGCTCAGTCAGTCTGTTCATAGTTTAGTGCAGCATGTAATAGAATATTTATTTCTCTTTAACATGAACAGCAAATTCTTTCTTTTCAGTTTCTAATGAGATAATTCAACTATATCAGAGTCTTTCTGCACAGTTAGAACTCGTCTAGAGGGAAACTTGAAACCTGTGAATCAGATGAGACGAAACTTTAATGATCATCATAATAATAATAATAATAAGGTACAGTCAGATTTGTACATAGTTTATTATTCACCATGAGAGATGAAGATTAAATTAATGAAAAACAATTAACCTCTGTGATGGTGGAATATGGAAGTAATTAAATTACATCAACACGTTACAGTGAAATTCCTCCATGTTGGTCTCTGGAGGAATGTAAAGTCCGCGTCCTGTTGCTAGGTAACCGGCTGCAGGTTCGAGTAGTAAATGTTTGATTTAAATCAAATAAAGGCAGTCGAGGAGCCGTGTTCACAGGTTGTGTCTTTATCAAACCAGAGCTGCTCCACTGTTGACCTTTGACCTCTGACACTCAGGATTATTAGTAATCCCACTCCGTGTGTGTGTGTGTGTGTGTGTGTGTGTGTGTGTGTTCAGGTCTGTGTGAAGCTCATCGATTTCATTCTGCTGAAACTAAAAGTTCAGACTTAAAGGTCACGGACTCCGGGAAAAAATTAATCATCCTTGTTCTTCAGTTCGTTAATTAAAACACAGATTCTTCCGCCCATTTGTTCATTTTACAGGTGTTCACAGATTTTATTCTTCTTCAGGGAATAATGTGTGAGTAATTCTGTCTGATTTGTCTTTAATATTTTGACCATTTAGCCTCTATTATTGAAAGTTCATACTCAAACTGATTAATTTCCTGAAGAAAATTGTGTTTTAAGGTGAATGTGAAGCACAAAGGTCACTGTGATGGCAGCAGGTTGGTACACAGGATATATACATTCAATAAAAATGAACAAAAGTATAAGATTTAAAGGACACTGAAGCCGAGGAAACAGGTTATTATGACCATGTCCATACAGGTTGGATTGTTTTCCTGTTTTACCTCCATCTTCAGGTCTTGCTTTGGTTCTCAGAGACCTAAGTTTCCTGAAGTCGTCTGCAATGTCGGTGTGGAGTCTCTTTCTTCATAGGATCTTAATGGTTTTATCTGAGGTAGGTTTCAGCTCTTCTTCAGCAAGTCTGGACTGGAGGCAATGGGGAATTTGTGAAATTGATGTGGAAGAGAAGAGGCTCATCCCTTGTCTTGATAAATCCAGCTGATCAAACCAAAGGGAAGAGGAGGATTTAATCAGATGTCTCAAACCCGTCCAGAAACCTGAGGAGTCTCTGATCGCCGCCCCGCGGAGGAAACGGCATCGTAATCCTCAGCGACTCCTTTCCTGCCTCCCTGAACATAAATAGCCTCCATTTACAGATTACTTCACAGCCCATTGAGACATCATCCTCGCCTGTATAACAACCACAATGTGTCTGTTGCCAGGACTGATTCTATTATTGTCCTGCTTCATTAGAGCCGGGAATAGAAAAGAGAGGAGAGGCGGGAGGAGGAGAAGAAGGTGGAGGAGAAGAGGGGAAAGGGGAGGAAAGAAAAGAAACAAGAGCTAATTCCTTTTAAACCTTCACCTGCGTTTCAAAAGGTTTCATTAAAATCTTCCTGCCTCGTTCCGCTCACACAAACTCCACGGTCTTACAACCTGTAATCATGTTTACACTCACAGCTGCACTGATTAGTGCTGTTTAGCATCCATCCAATCATTCCCCTCTGCAGTGGAAGCAAAGGAGACCAGACAACGAAGTTCTGCAACCTTGATATGAATGATGAGTCTACCCAGATCCTTTTCTACTGGACCTACCTTGAAGATCTCCAACTGAAGCGTCAACTGGCTCCTTTTTAAAGTGGTCGCTCCACTCTGAGCCCCATTAGATGTTGGAGCTCCTGTCCTCAAGAGGAAACTCATTCAAGCCTCTTGTATCCATGATCTCACTCCTTTGTTGTTACACAAGCAAAGTAGTCTGAACATTCCTGAGATTGGATTGGAAGTCAGATAAAATATATGATCTCCCAATCCCCATCATGTTCTACATCGATCTGGAGACCTCGTATAAGTTGGACCTGGAAAACCTGGAAAACCTTCAATGCATAAAGCAATTCAAGTGGCTCTTTTCAAAGCAAAGAAACTCTCACTCTAACCAGACATTCTTCTTCCAAACAAAGTTCTGCAGCCTTGACGAGTCTACCCAGATCCTCTTCTACTGGACCTACCTTGAATACTTGATTGAAGCGTCAACTGGCTCCTTTGAAAGCGGGAGCTCCACTCTGAGCCCCATTAGATGTTCGAGCTCCTGTCCTCAAGAGGAAACTCATTCAAGCCTCTTGTATCCATGATCTCACTCCTTGGTTGTTACACAAGTAGTCCGAACATTCCTGAGATCTTCCTGATTGGAAGTCAGATAAAATATATGATCTCCCAATCCCCATCATGTTCTACATCGACCTGGAGGCCTTGTATAAGTTCGACATGCCTGGAAAACCTGGAAAACCTTCAATGCATTAAGCAATTCAAGTGGCTCTTTTCAAAGCAAAGAAACTCTCACTCTAACCAGACATTCTTCTTCCAAATGAAGTTCTGCAGCCTTGACGAGTCTACCCAGATCCTCTTCTACTGGACCTACCTTGAAGACCTCTGATTGATTGAAGCGTCAACTGGCTCCTTTGAAAGCGGGAGCGCCACTCTGAACCCCCATTAGACGTTTGAGCTCTTATCCTCAAGAGGAAACTCATTCCAGCTTCTCGTGTCCATGATGATCTCAGTCTTTGGTGGCTATACCCAAACTTCATGACCACTGATGATCATTTCAATAAAGACCACCAGGTAGAGGGAAAGATCAAGTAAAGTAGTCCTGCTGTGGTTTTCTGAGGTGTTCTCAAGTCAGATAAAATATATGATCTCAACCAGCATGTTTTATATCTACCTGTTGGACAAACCAGTAGATCTCCAATGGAGAGAGCTCAGGAGGCATCCCAACAAGTGCTCCCGTCAAAGAAAACAAACTCCTGTTCTGAACAAGAACTTTGCCCCGTGGTTCCTCCGGATGTTTGAGCTCCTCACCCGATCTCTAAAATGAGTCTAGACGCCCTCAAGAGGAAACCAATTTTCAGCCACTCATGTCCACAATCTTGGTTTTGGTGACCTGGAAGTAGTGTTGTGGTACGCAAGACCTTAGTCTCCACAAAATGTAGTCGATTCAGAAAAAAGACCAAGACCTTGACCTTGGTCTTGTCTCGGCATCGACTACATTTTTACTTGGTCTTGGTCTCAACCCAGTCAAAGTCTTGGTCTTGTCTTGGTCTTGGTATCCTGTGGTTGTGGTTTCCACTACCTGGAAGAACTCTAATCAAGGATCCCCAAACCACTTCCATCCACCTGTCAAGATCAAGGTCCCTCTTGGTGTCATCTCCATGCCCTGTCCCTAATTCCACTGACTGTATTGGGGATCTCCATCCCACAGTCACCACCGATAGCTCATGACCGCAGGTGATGATTGAAACCAAGAATTTAGAGCTCTACCACGACCGTCTGGTACAACGCCAGCTTCACTGATGACCCTGCACTGAGCCACCCGTCAATCTCCTGCCTCATCCCTCACTCATTCATAAACAAGATGCCAAGATGCTTTGACTGACAACATGTTTCTCTGCTGGAAAACAGTGGAGTGTTATCAATGTTAAAATGAAATTAAATGAGAGAGAAAATGTGTCTCTGCAGCCGTGATACAACAACAAATTGACGCCAAGGTTTTTTTTTTTGTTCCATTCGAGCTGATAAAAGCTGAATATTTCTCTCTGCCGCCACATCACATTAAAACTGGAGCAGTGGGAGGCTTTTATTGTGAAGCCACTGTCACTGTGCAGAAAAACACAACAACAACATATGGTTGTTTTCTGCACTGTTTGGTCAGTGGATGAGTTTCCGTCTCTCACTGAGCTTTTGTCAGAAGAAGCTCGCCTCCAGCTCGAAGGGTCGTGTTCGGTCACGGCTCCGCTCAGTACCACGCTGAAGATGAAGAAAGAGGAAAATCTGCCAGTTGAATGTTTTTTTTGTTCTGTCTTTTCTTTTCTCAAGAGCAAAACTTTAAAAGTTTTAAGGTTTAAAGGAGATCACCACATCAATGCAGCCACGGTTCAGCACTGAACGAGGACGACGTCGCTAAGTGGTGCATTAACTCTGAGTGATTCCTCCAGGCTGTCGAGCTCAGAGTCGTCAGGGTTGAAGCTTCTCTGACGTCTCCCCGGGTCGATGTGTTTCTTACTGTTTTGTCAGACTTTCAGGACTTCTGCTTTTTACCTCTTAGAAAGGTCAACAGGTCAACCTTTTTACAGATAAACCTTGTTAGATTAGCAGCAACAATCGGCATTTGGCTCCTTTCCCATTGACCAAAATGAGGAGTTAGTAACATGAATAAAAAATCTGTTTTTGGGATGAGGGTTGCAACCAACAGCTCTTGTGTTAAAAAATGAACCAATAAATACTTTGATATACCCATAAAGACAAACATGAAGTGTTGTCTGTATTCAGACGTGTTTACATGGCTGATGAATTGTTGTAGCGAACAGAGTTGTAAAAGCTTGACGCCTCAGAGACGACACTAACACAAATATATTTTTATTCACTGTAGTGTCAACAGTCTTCATTAACACCACCACTCTTTTCCTTTGGTTGTGTTTCCACACTTTCTCCTGTTGTTAGACCGACTGCTGTTTTCACGACCTCGAGTTGCAAATCTATCCTCAGGGAAAAGCAGAGTGCTGTACGCCTCCAGATGTTAATGTGTAGTTGTAATGTAATGCATTTCCTTTGTACCATAAATCAAGCCTTTAAAGGGATAGTCCAACATTTTCGCAAATTGGCCTATTGCCATAACCCCTATAGTCATAGCAGTAGGTTCGTTACCTTTAATTGTCGGTGCAAGCTATTTTTAGAACGACGGAGCAGAGCCGTGAGCTGCTCAGAGCTACGCTACGGAGGCTCATGGGATTTCTTGGTTTCCCTCATCAATGTCATCACAATCCAACAACTCCACAACGCTCTGGTGGACAAGTTGTGACCTGCACATTCACCACGCTATGAGAAACTTGTGAAAGCTATGAGGTTGTGTAAATTGAAATAGTGAACCACAGCAGGGTTTCTGTATTGAACTCAGGCTCTTGGAGGTCGAGTGTGAAGTTGTGTTCAGATCAACTGGTTCATTCATGACTTTTATTCCCCTCTCAGGTTATTAATCCACAAAAAAAAGAAAAAAAAACCCACAGGAGAGTTAACCCGTCATGACACTGAAACTCACTGTGCTTTTAAAAGAAAGGACTTAAAGACAACGTCCAGTTTGGTCGCTTAGCAACAGTGGCCTCTCATCAAAAAGCAGATAAAGTGAGCGTGTCTCGACCCCAGGTGATGAAAAATACACTTCACTCTGTTTCCATTTATAGTTAATGTGAAAAGAGCGAACGTCCGACTCCTCTCTCACCTTGGATCTCACACTCTGGGAGTTGGAGGTTCTGTCGCTGGTCGTGTGGGAGGAGCTTTATTAGTCCAGCAGGTCTGGGATCAGCTCTGTTAGTCTCTTTTACTACTTTTCTCCACAGTTTACAACCACTGAGTCGTCCTAATGTCTCATTATCGAGCCTGAAGGAACTCCTAATTGACCAACAGTCGTCTCGCCGAGCTCGTTAAAAACCAAACCATAATGAATATTTATCACGACGTGACAACGACGACTCGGCTTCACTGCTCTCGATTAAAAAGGCTCATAAAACCAGACTGTGATGAAATGTCTTCATTTTAATGTTATCAGAGGCTGAAGAGGAAAAGTACATCGATTCTAAAAAGACGCAAATTACAGATGAGATTATGGAGGAGAAGAAGAGATTAGACGATCGTCTGATAATAGGATGTGTTTCTGTTGATCAATGAAGTCAAATCAATAAAAAGGGAGGGGGGGGGGGTCTGTGTGTGTGACAGAGGAAAAAAGACGGAGGCAGGTAAAAAAAAAAAGCGAGGAGGAGGGGGGAGGGGCCGTCCAGGTGTTGGTGTCAGCTGGAGGAACAGCTGGAGGAACAGCTGTGACTGATCCGTTACTCTGAAGGTATTTATTACATCACAGACCTCGGTGCCGTGATGATGGAGTTAATGTTGGACTGGAGCAGAATCACCTGGATGTTCAGTTTGTTATTTTTATTAATACACCTACTTCTTTCTTCTCCATTGTTAAGTCGTTTGTATGTGTGTTTGTTTGGCTTTTTTAAATGGACCTTGAGTCTATTAACATAAGTCTATCCATCTATTGTCACCTTTATAACATTTGACTTGGTGTATTTGTGCAAGAACAAGAAGGAAAAGTTGTTAAAAAAGTGAAAATATATTGAAAACATTAAATATGAATAAAGAGAAAAGAAAGAACGTAGAGACTACACTATAAATATACCTGTACATGTACAGGTATGTTCAAGTGGACGTGGATTCCACTTCATGACAAACAACCCTGTTTTCCGCTGTGGCCCTGAACACAACACCAACAGGTTGATTGTGAACGTCACCCTTTTTTTCCCAGTTGAATCTGGGGGTGTTTTTCACCTGGAGCAGCAGCTGCTCAGCGGGAACGCCGTTCATCGATTCCAGTCGTGAGTGTCGAGTCTCATCAGCTCCAGACGAACAGAGATGAAGCTTTAATGAAGCAGCAGCGGGAACACGCTCTTTCTTCTTCTTCTTCTTCTGTGGTGTTTTAGTTTCCTCTGTGTGTGTGTGTGTGTTCCTCTCGCTGGGAACGAACGTTAATCAGCAGCGTTAATGAATTTCAGATCGTTTCATTGCTGAGTCTGTAAACAGAGACTCTACAACCCGAACCCTAGAGCTGCTTTATGAAATGTTTTTAGAAGCGGCGCTGTGATGCTGCCACGCCGAGCCAAGTACTCCAGTATTCTGGTAACGGCTACAGATGTAGCGAAGTACACAGTGTCGCCACATGCTAGTTTAGCCGCGACCAAAACAACTGGCCAGTCAACAATTGTTCATACTGTATGGAGCTTTAACACAAACATCATTTCCTCTCAGACGTGTGTAGCGTTAAATTCTCTCGTTTTTACTGAAGCTCAGAATGAGATTTTTGTTTTTCCTTCGTCATGTTTTTGTATTCAGGACGTTTTGTTTCTGTTTTTGTTGTGTTGTAATCTGTTGTGTAAACGTCTTTGTGCATTGATGAGCGGTGGACAGACGGTGACGTGCGTTATCTCGACACAGTTAATTAGATTGAGTGTAATTAAGCAGAGACACATCCAGGAATGCAGACCAACGCTGTTGCAGCAGTTGTTGTTTTTTTATCACCACAGAAAAATGTAATCACTGTGCTCACTGATGCTGCACAAACACACGCTTCGTCCTCATCAGGTGTCGAGAGACTCGGTTCATTCAGACTCAGTGGTTTTTAAAACATGTTTGAAACATCAGAAACAGAAACATGAAGCTGATGGACCAAGATTTACACAAGTGGTTTTAACTTCATTGATGAAGCTTCAGTGAACGACTGCAGTGACTAACTACATTTATTTAACAAATTCAAAATACTTTATGTTATGTATATTTTATTTACAGGTACGCAAGTCCTATTATTTATTATGTTTAATGTAAAACATAAATAAGATTTTTCTTAAATACATCTTTCTTTTAAAACCTTTTATTATTAATGTAAATATCCTCATTGAGATGATTTAAGTCAGTGTATAGACCCTGGCTCCCTCACACATCTTAAAACACCATATTAATGAATATAAACATCCCAAATAACCAGTAAAACAGAATGTAATAATAAAAGAATCGTCTTTAAACAATCCATGAAAACATATAAATAAATGATCCTTCTCTTATATATCTTATATAACAGAGAATTTATTCAGCTCTAACCACCTTTATTTTACTTTTATTTTATTTATTTTTTATGTTTTTGCAAGTCCTCAAAACAAAACACATGAATTTGATCAAATAAATCTGAAAACAAAAAGAAAAGTTACACAAATTTAAATCAAAATCAACACTTCAGACTGATTGAAAACATTTGAAATTAGACTTTTATTATAATTATTGTAGTTGTTGTTTATCAGTATTATAAAAACAAGATCTGACCTTCTTCTCCTTTCAAAGTGAAACATTAAAGGTCTGGTTGGAGATCGCTGTCGCACAGCATCACTAACTTTCCTCCAGCTTTTTCTCGTGGTTTATTCACATGAAAGAAAAGAAAACATCTGACATCATAATAAACCACCCAGCAGAAGAAGATTTCAAACAATTTAATAAAACATGCTCCAGAGAAGGATCTCCAACCGTACCTTTAAAATCAACCGTTGGTTCGATCTCCGTCAGTTTGACGATGCGTTCATGGTTCCCTCACAGCGTCGGTTAATAACGACTCTGATCAAACGGAACTCATCAGGATGAACAAACACGTCCGTCAGACGCCCGTTGATCTGCTCACGGATCCACACGACCACGTTTCTGATGAACTCTGAAAAAAACAGTCGACTCATCCGTGAACAAATATCCATCTCTGAGTAATTAGTGCAGCCGAGCGTCTGACAGGAAGTGGTGACATGTGGTGACAGCGGTCCGTTCATCCGTCTCAGGCGCTGAATTGAACCGCCAACGACTGTTTGTGTTTCATAAGTAAATCCGACTCTGATAAGAATCAGATGATTCTGTCAAAACGTCTGGTTTTATTTAAAGAAACAAGAGTCTGGTCGACGGCGGCGGTGACATGTTGAACCAGCAGGTTTTTAAAAAATTTTTTTTATAGTAATTATTGTGCAGTGATCTGTATTTACATGAATCTTTTAATCTGTGCCTTAAAGCAGGGAACCAGTGATTGATCTGATCAGCTGTCAGATTCCTTGTTTGTATCAGAGACACGTTTTAAGCTGAACTTTAAAAAACAACAGGGATGTTTGTTTTCTCCTTCCTTACATCCTAAACGCAGCTTCACACGGCTCCGAAGATCCAGATCGGCGACGACAGAAACTACAAACAGAAAAACAAAGGAGGTTTGAGTGGATCCGTCAGTTTCCAGTCTGGGTGAAGGACCAGACGAGGTCAGCTCTTCTCTCAACGGCTCCTTCAGCCGAGTGATAGTGACGCTCTGACAGATCTGATCTCGAGTCAGGGATGAGTATCTGAGAGGTTCAGGGATGAATCGGCAGAAAGCTCCTTCTTCAAAGTTCAGCTCGGAGCGTTTCAGCCGCGTTGAAGTGTTTTTGTTTTTACAGATTCAACAAAGGACTTTGTTTTTAAACCCATGGGAGTGTTTCAGCTGGAACATCAACGGAAACTCAGTCCTTCCAGAGCTCTGCTTCCAAGAAACTCTTAATGAAGGTCGGAAGTTCTACGATGACTGCATTTTAACATGAGGATAAGATCAATGAAACGCTGGATGTCAAACTTTTATTAGTTCAAACTAAACTTGTCTGACGAGCCAGTTATCAAACATGGTGACTTGTGGCGTCGTGCCGTAATCGAGACCAGAGGAAGCCTTCACAGGTGTTGAAGAAGCTCAGGTCTGACTGACACGTCCGTCTAGATGTGATTGGACGGGGCGACCGCTCGCTGCGACCGAAGGAAGTTTGGATCAGCGTGAAGGAGACGCTGATGGCTGATGATGTTTGACTCATTCTCCCGGATTCGTTTTTTTTAAAAACGGGCGCAAATTAAACGGCTTATCTTCTCTCCTCCTTATCACCTCTGAATTTTCCACTTGTCTCTTTGACTGCAGGCCAGTTTCCATGGGAGCCGTTTAATCTCCCATTTGTGAAATGAGGTGCCGTTTTCTGCCCAGTAAGCAAACCTCAATCAATTTTCCTCCCTGCTTTCATCTCTTCTTTGAGTCTCGCTGACAATGAGTTTAACGGGCGACTCGTTGGATGAGTCTCCTGCTCGGTGTGAAGCTCTGGAACTACAGCGAGACTCAGGAACGCCTCGCTTTCGTTAATTTCTATACTGATCATCCACCGGCTCACAAACCAAGTGGAGGACGCGTCAGTTACAAAGCTCATGCACCAACTAGATATACGTAACTCTGTGACTCAAGACTTCTGTCCTTTGTCAACCAGAAAGATCGTACACTTCAGGTTGAATGCGTCTTAAATGCACATTTTTTGAGGAATACTATGTAACATTCACCTTGATTTAGCCCTATTGGTGCACCCAATTTTGCTCTTGTGAGAAAAATACGCGATCTTGGTCCATAAAATGTAATGCAGACTGATGTGTTCATTGTAAAACATGTATTTATGGATGTTAATGTGGTGATTTCTGTATTCAGAGCCCCAGGCAGCGCCCCATCTCTGTCCAATACACACATGAAGCTTCACTCTTCATTCAAACAAACTAATGCTACTGCCACAACTGTTAGATTTCATCAATGAGACCAACATTTATCTGTGGTAAACCTCTAAAAACCTGCGGGCAAGTTAATTAGCGATCGTTTTGTCCCCCGGGGTGACGACGGAGGTCGGCCGGCCGAGCAGCGCTGCAGACTGGCTGCTGTCTCTGTGATGTCGCAGTCGTTGCTCCCATAGACTGTAAAAAATATGGACGTAACATCCGTTACGTCACCCATTGGTTTTGGGGAGTCATTTTTGTGACTCAAATATGGCGGCCTGAACAGCGCCATGTTGGATTTACCGGCCCAGAACCCGCCCACTGGCCTCGAAGCAGCTGTCCACGGACCGCTCCGGACCTGTCAATCAACGCCCTAATTGGCGAGAATTTTAAACCTAATGATAGTAAAACGGTAGAGTTTTTTTTTTTTTAAATTCACCCCCCTCAGAGTGTGTACGGGGGTAGAAACTATCGGTTGAGACCCAAAAACAGTTGTCCAGCTTCCTCCCACAGTTTAAAGACATGACATCAGGTGAGCTGGTCACATGGCTGTGAATGTGAGCGTGTGATGTTGTGTTTTATCTCTGTCTGAGGGGTTGCAGAACTCTTGGTATAAATAATAGACAAATGGACGGGTCTTGTCTCGTGTGGATGGAATAGAAGCAGCTCTTCTCTGTGTGGATGTGCATGTCTAGACAGAAACTCTGTTAAAGCCGACTTTGTTTAAAGTCTTTAGAAATCTCCAGCATTTTTTCAGCCGGGAGCCATTGAAGTTAATGAAGCAGCAGCTCTGCACTTTAAAGGGATCATCATCATTATTATTATTGACCGTCCAGCAGCAGCAGCTCAGTGTCAGTGATTACACACAAAAAAATGGCCCCACAATGAAACACTGAAGAAACCGACCTTCAAATGTGAAACGAACGGCGGATTAAACTATAATGTATTCAGTTGATTTCAAGTTGTGATGAAAGACTGAAATGAAAACTCTCCTGCACAACACTTGGACTCATACAGATATTAAATATTTGTGCAAAGTTTGAGACCTTGCAGTGACAACAACTCACTCAACACTGAACCAGGCTGATCAACAGGTTAATAATCCAATCAGATGTTTAACTCCACATGCATCACATTGGTTCCTTTGATATGAATGAAGCTGCTGAATACCAGGTCGTGTCCCAGACTGATGGAGGTCAGAGGTCACCAGCATCATTTAAGCTTTCATAAAAATCTCTCTGGTTTTGTAAAACCTTGAAAAATCTTCTTTTTTTTTTTAATTAGACAGGTTTAAAATGACACAGGAGTGTTGTTGTATCAGCAGCAGCATCTAGTGGACGGTAGAGGAACTGCAGCTAAACGAACCGGACTGAACTTGTTTTCTTTACTGTTGATTGGTTTATTGATTCTGAATGTTTCTGATTGGCTGAGGATTGATTTTTTTTCTCTTTTTCATCACCTCAGCTGGACAACGTGGACGAGCAGGCGGCTCAGATCCGCAGAGAGCTGGACGGCAGGTTGCAACTGGCCGAGAAGATCGCCAGGGTGAGACAAACACACACATACTTGTATCTATTGTATGGAGGCCTCCATTTATTTCTTGGTTCATCAGTTATTGAGGCTATGAAAACCAATCAGCAGCCAGTAAACGGCACCATGGAGAGTTCAGATGAACACTGCAGCTCTTTTTAGCCTATTTTACCTCATTGTTTTGGTTTTAAAGCCCATTCATTGTCTCTGGTTCCATCAAAACAAGCTATGAAACACCACAAAGTCCTCGGCAGTAAACATCTGTCAGACTCAGTCGGAGATCAGCTGATGAGAGAAGAACATCTGGCTTCTCAGCGGTGGTTTTCACAGACAGGTTGTAAATCGACAGTAACCAGACCTGACTGCAGATACTTGAAGATGTTTCACCTCTAAACTCCTGCCACTAGTACATTCTCATTATGTTGAAATCTGTGCTTTTTCAGACGTGTTTTTCCAGCTCTTCGAACAGAATGTGAACATTTTCTCTTTCACACTCGGCTTCTTGAAAAAATGTCTCTAAATTAAAACCACATCCCGTTAAATCACAGCACAGACATCATTAGTTCCTCTGCTTGTGGGGAAAAACGTGACATCATGTCAGTGATGAGATTTGGTGAATTTGTCAGAACTGGAAGTAGATGTTGTTTTAGTCAAACCTCCGCCAAAGAAAAACCCAGTTTAATCCAAGAGAGAAGACAGAACTTCATCTACAGTGCAAACAGAAAGTTTTTCACCATTTGTTATGTTGCAGCTTTCTGTTAAAATCAGTAAAATGCATTTTTCTCTCATCAATCTGCACTCACAAAAAGAAAGAAACAACCTCGTGAGGTTGAGAGGAACCAGACAGAGCAGCCTCTGAAATCAGTTCATCTCCTAATGAGCCGTTAAACCGCTGCTGTTTCAATGATGAAACCTGGTTTTAATGAGGAGTGTGTTGACGATGTGTGTCTGGTGTGTGTGCGTGTGTGTCTGTGTGTGCGTTTGGAGCAGGAGAGGAGATACCCAAAGTTCATCTCCGGCGACATGGAGGCGCTGTACGTGGAGGAGCTGAGGTCGTCCGTCAACCTGCTGATGGCCAATCTGGAGTCACTTCCTGTTTCCAAAGGAGGACCCGACGTCTTCAAGCAGAAGCTCAAACGCTCGTCTCTCAACAACTCCTTCCTGGACATGGGGGACGAGGGGGACATCCTGTCCAAGTCCGACGTCGTGCTGTCCTTCACGCTGGAGGTTGGTGTGTGTGTGTGTGTGTGTTCTTGTATAGATATCTTTGTGGGGACGGTGTGAGTTTGGAGTGAGGACGTTTATGGACATTGAGGACGTTTTGTCTCGACCTCAGTTTGGGAAAGTTTTTTCGGTAACACTTTCTATGAAGACTACATCTGTAGTGCATTATGAGCGCATTCATAGTGAATTATAATGCTCATTATAATCAATCATAATGCATTATGACTGCATTCATAAACACACATAAAGCTTCATGATGCACTATATCAACAGTTATAAATATAGCTTATAATGACTTATAAATCCAAGTGTCTTATGAGTGCTCTTGACTGGTTATAAACTACAGGCTGACTGATGAGGCTTATAATACATTACAACTACTCCTACCCCTCTATACACACACCTCAACAATCAATCAAGGACTCATAGGATGCCATAAGTATATATAGATGATCAATGTATGCTTTAAGTAAAGTGAGGTTCATATAGATGCATCTATAATGCAGTATAGCTAATCATGATGTTTCATTGTTGGCGTTAAGTAAAGTGTAACTCATTTTCATGCATTAGTTTATGAACCTCACTTTACTTAAAGCATACATTGATCATCTATATATACTTATGGCATCCTATGAGTCCTTATAACAATTGATTGTTGAGGTGTGTGTATAGAGGGGTATGAGTAGTTGTAATGTATTATAATCATCAGTCAGCCTTAGTTTATAACCAGTCAAGAGCACTCATAAGACACTTGGATTTATAAGTCATTATAAGCTATATTTATAACTGTTGATATAGTGCATCATGAAGCTTTATATGTGTTTATGAATGCAGTCATAATGCATTATGGTTGATTATAATGAGCATTATAATTAACTATGAATGCGCTCATAATGCACTATAGATGTAGTCTTCATAGAAAGTGTTACCGTTTTTTCTTTTATTTATTTTCTTTTATTTATTCTTTTTTTTTAAATTTCAGGTCATTTATCCCTTTTATCTCTCAAGCATCATGTCTTATTAGCATCTTAAACTGGAGTCAAAGGTGAATCGACCCAATTTTTTACAGTATTAAACATCATTGTTTAATACTGTAACTCAGGATAAAATGAGGGAGTGATGAAATTTTATACCCAAAAGGTCAAAAGTCAACTTCAGAGTGACATCATAATGTTTTGCTAAATCATTTTTGGCCATTTATGTATAAATAACTAAATACTTTTACTCATTGCAACCAGATTTCTGCAGCTTGGCAGGTTGATACGACCACGAGGTGTTGATTGTAGCTCCGAGCAATTTAATAAACAAAAAAATTAAAAATAAGTCAAATTTCTTAATAATTCTAAAGGAATAGTTCACCAAAAAATGAAATTCAGTCATTAGAGTCAATCTATTACTCTCTACTACTATCTACTACTCTCATATAAAGTTGTGTTTGGACTATGAACCGGCCTCCCGGGTCCAGATGACCTTTGAGGAATAAAAAACTACTCCTGAGTATTCATCAGCATGAGGGGGAGGCAATAATGACTGAATTTCACTTTTTGTTGAACTATTCCTTTAACCTTTGTAGATTCAATCGATCACCAAACAATGAGTTTTCTGTTCTGGTCCTCAGTCTGTATTTATTGATCATCCTCATCTCCTCCTCCTGGTCTTTGCAGATCGTGATCGTGGAGGTCCAGGGTCTGAAGTCCGTGGCTCCCAACCGGATCGTGTACTGCACCATGGAGGTGGAGGGGGGGGAGAAGCTGCAGACGGACCAGGCCGAGGCCGCGCGCCCACAGTGAGTCCAGCTCCACCTGCTCAGTCTGAGTCTGAGTCTGAGCGCTCGTTGTGCTGCTGAATCGTCTGAAGTGAGACTCGACGTGAACACAGACACATTTTTATTTTCTCCTTCAGCCGATGAATGAGAGAAAGTCCTTCGCTGTCAAACTCATTACTCACTGCAGCACATTCCTGCTGAAGGTCAAACGTCCACATGCCGCAACAAAAAGAACGACGCGGCGCCGATGAGCATTTCAACTCTTTAATCTCAGCTCTGAATAGTTGTTTGGAGAAGGTTGAAGACTTCACGTCTGAAAAACATCCAAAGTTATACAAGTTTCCTCATTTCAATCAGTGGATCTGTTGTCATTATAACTCTTCTCTCCACCAACTTTCAATCTTTAAGTTGACTTCTGACTCCACAGAAGAATTAGCTGGAAGCTAACGTTGACCCGAGAGTTCATGAGCTGCTTCTGCTGCAAAAATAGTTCTGTGCAGATGGAACCAGTGTACGGTGGCGGCCATGTTGTTGCTTTAAAACTCATCTGTTTAGCTTCGGTTCCTTCCTCCGTCCACAAGAGAGTTTCTGCAGTTTCTGAAATTGGGAGCTTTAGAAACGCAGCTGATCCTGTTTTCCTTTAAAGATGAGACTGGATCAGTCTGAACTATTGAATAAAAAACTATATCTGTTCCTCAGTAGGGAATTTCATAACAGCAGCTTTAACGTTGCGGTACAAAAGGAGTCAAGAATAAACTGTTAAAGGGTTTGAAAGAATAATAATAATACGTATTTAAGAAAAAACTGAGAAAAATAGAGACAAAAGAAGCGCGACGAGACATAAATATGAAACAACCTTCAGATTTTCATTGTCTGCACAATGAAAACCGAGACCTTTGGACACAATGATGTAAACGCCCATGGAGGCTCCTGATTGGCTCGTCAGCCTCAAGCTGTTGTCATGTTAAAGTCTCTTCCTTCAGAGAGACAGTCTACTGGTCGTCCTGTCAACGTCCTTGTCTCACTTCCTCCGAGTGTTTTATTCTGAACCGATCACTCAGGAAACAGTCAGCCAATCAGAAGCCAGGCTCAGAGCTGGGGGCGGGGCTAACGGATAATGATATTGATAATGAATAATAATCAGACTGATGATCGACTTGTTTTCCCGTCAATGTTCATTTATCTCAGTTGCTTCCTCTGGTTCTGATTGGTTCTGACCGGAGTGAGTCGGTCTTCGTCTCTCTTCGCTCCAGCGTCCTGGTGTCAGGATGTTTGACGGACAGCGGGGAGCGGGGGGGGGGGGTCGCAGCGGTAATGAGGATAACCTTTCACACGCTCCGGCTGCTGCTCAGAGGGTTTCTCCTCCTTCTCCTCCTTCTTCCTCTTCCTCGTCTTCTTTCTTTTCTCAGAGGTATAGGTGTAGTAGGAGGGGGGGTGGGGGGGCGGTCTGTCCTCCAGAGTCAGAGCCAATTAGACGAGCCGGCTGCCACCTGCCGACCTCGGCGGTCAGCGGGGATCCAGCCAGCGGCTCCAGTGTAATTAGTCCTTAATGATGACATCGTCGTTAAGTGTAATTACAGCGCCGAGGTGACGAGCTGTGATTACAGCGCCGTCCGATGGTTGTAGCGGAACAGCCCTTTAATCCACCAGGACCTTTTTCATTAGTTAACAGCTTTAATTCAGGTGGAAGGCACCGAACACAGACCTCAGATCAGTTTCAGCCTGACGTCGACTCTCTCTCCTCTGTTGATCTGTTCGTCGTCTCGGTGTCAAAACAACAGTGTCAATAAAGTTATGATTGTAATAAACAAAGACAAACAGCAGCTGAGCTTCAGCTCCGAACATCATCATGTCGTCGCTCAGGAAAACACTGATCAGGGGTCAGACGCACCTTTCAGCGCAGCGTTGCCGTGGAAACTGAATATGGAGCTCGACTTCGCTTCTCACCCTCGACACACACACACACACACACACACACACACAGCTGTTTACCTGTGACTGACGGCTGTCGTGACCTTTGACCTCGTGTTGACGAGACGGTTGCTGCAGAAACTGATCTGATTCACCTCCTCCTCCTCCGTCTCCTTCTGTCTCTTCTGTTCTCCTTTTTGTTGTACGTCTTTTTTACTTCTCATCCTCCGTCTTCTCCTTCCTCCTCTTTTCTTCTTCTCCTTTTTCTCCTTCCTTTTGATCTTCTGCTTCGTCTTCTCATTTTTTCCGTCTCTTGTCCTTTATCTTCTTCTCTTCCTCCTTCGTTTTCTTCTTCTTCTCCTTGATCTTCTTCAGTCTTCTCCTTTTTTCCTTCTCCTTCATCCTCTTCTTTTTCTTCTCTCTCCTTGCTGTTCTTCTTCTTGTTCATCTTTTTCTCCACTCTGTTTCTGAGTGACTCAACATCTGGGCTCCTCTAAGATTCAACATCTGTAGCGAATCAACAGAGACTCAGTCGAGCTCCACAGACGCTCAAACAAACAAACAAACAAATGAACTGGAACAGAAAAAGTCAGATTCATCAGAAGTTTTCATGTTATAACAACAAATAAACAAACAAACAAACTGGAACGAAAAACATCAGAAGTTTTCATGTTATAACAACAACTGTGTGTGTGTGTGTGTGTGTGTGTGTGTGTGTGTGTGTGTGTGTGTGTGTGTGTGTGTGTGTGTGTGTGTGTGTGTGTGTGTGTGTGTGTGTGTGTCTGTGTCTGTGTGTGTGTGTGTGTGTGTGTGTGTGTGTGTGTGTGTGTGTGTGTGTGTGTGTGTGTGTGTGTGTGTGTGTGTGTGTGTGTGTGTGTGTGTGTGTGTGTGTGTGTGTCTCTCAGGTGGGGGACTCAGGGCGACTTCACCACCACTCATCCTCTGCCGTCGGTCAAAGTGAAGCTGTTCACTGAGAGCACGGGAGTCCTGGCTCTGGAGGACAAGGAGCTGGGTCGGGTCAGTACATGTTATCTGTCTGTCTGTCTGTAGTTCTGTCTGTCTGTTGTTCTATTCATGGGTTATCTGTCTGTAGTTCTGTCGATTTGACAGTTCTCCTTGTGAGATAATTAAACAGGATAGAAATAACAGTTTCTTGACAAAATGACAGGGTTTCATACATCCTGTCTGGGTTTGTTTCTCCATAACAACAGACTAACTCTGCATTATCCCCATTACGGGTTTATGAGTTAATTAATTCATTTGATACGTAATGTTGATCAAAGAGGTCCGGTCATGAAGATGTTGTTTCAGCCCCCTCCCGGTGACCGTGTGCAGTTGTTTTCAACATGTTCTTGATAATAAATAAAGATCGATGAATTATCATGTAAAACAATCATTTATGTAGTCCTGTCTGTAAAAGAACAACGGATTAAACGTTTGTGTCCCGGACTCCTTGGTGGCACAGACACAGCTGGTCACCTCCTCCTCCTCCTCCGCTCTGATCGCAGGTTTGGTTCCTCCTCGGTGTGGGAGGCAGAGAGCCTCCACTCTCCCTCTGACAAGCTTAAAGTCATTTTAACATCACAATTAGTCTGAAGCTGTTTAATGACGGTAAAAATGAAACACAATCCTGCTCCGCTGATCAGAGCAGCGTCCCTAGCAACGCCCCGTTTTACTTAGCAACGGCCTGTTACACAGAAATAAAAACACCCAAAATGCAGGATCAGTGAGTAATTAATAAGAAAGTAGGATAATCAAAATGCAGAATTCAATATATCCATGTTATTTAAAAAAAATAACGAATCCGCTCTTTGTGTCAGCCCATGCTGCGACTGATCACTGCCTGCAGTCAACCATTTATTCTGCCTATAACTTCACGTCTTTTAGGATGGAATAAAACTGCAGTCCGGGGTTTCTTTGGCGACTGCTATCACAGCCAACAGCTCAATATAATCCTGGTATCTTTGAAATAACATCAATTCTTGGTTTCTTGCTGATTTCCTACTACTCCACTTGTTCTGGTGACATGACGCTGTGGTCTGTGTCCTGATTCGGACACAAATATGGCGGCGCAGAAACACAGTGACGTCATGTGAATCTAATGAATCCATCTATCGTTGTATAATTCTACCGTTCTATCATTCATTCGTTCCATTGTTCTATCTATCGTTCTATTATTGCATCCATTTGGGTCAAAGGTCAAAACACCAACGTGTTGACTGAACATCAAAGAAACATGAAGATGTTGTTTCATGAGACCTTTGACCTCCTGATATAGAAACACATTAACAATCTTTAAAAAGAACAACTGATCAGGGGTCAGGGGTTAAACCTCCTCTTCCTCCTCCTCCTCCTCCGACAAGATTTTCTCTTTTTTCTGTCGTCTCTGAAAAAGTCAAGAGAGTCTGAATCAGTACGTGGTGTTAGGAAAGAAGAAGAAGAGCTGCTGCTCTGCTGCTCAGTCCTGGACTAACTCTGCTGTCAGTGTCTGCCCTCTGAGCTGGTCTGGGGTCAGAGCTCAGCCGCTCATATGACTGAGATGTTTCAAGTAGTTAGAAGATGTCTGAAAACTGAAAACTGAAAACAACAACACACTCCTGGTTGGTTTTATAACTCCTCCTCCTCCTCCTCCTCTCTCCTCCTCCCCCTCCTCCTCCTCCTCCTCCTCTTCCTCTTCCTCCTCCTCCTCTCTCCTCCTCCTCCTCTTCCTCTTCCTCCTCCTCCTCTCTCCTCCTCCTCCTCTTCCTCTTCCTCCTCCTCCTCTTCCTCCTCCTCCTCCTCCTCCTCCTCCTCCTCCTCTTCCTCCTCCTCCTTCCTCTTCCTCCTCCTCTTCCTCCTCCTCCTCCTCCTCCTCCTCCTCCTCCTCCTCCTCCTCCTCCTCCTCCTCCTCCTCTTCCTCCTCCTCCTCTTCCTCCTCCTCCTCTCTCCTCCTCCCCCTCCTCCTCCTCCTCCTCCTCTTCCTCTTCCTCCTCCTCCTCCTCCTCCTCCTCCTCCTCAGGTGGTCCTGAACCCGACCACCAACGGTCCCAAACAGGCCGAGTTCCACCGGATGGTCGTTCCTAAGAGCAGCCAGGACTCGGAGCTGAAGATCAAGCTGGCGGTCCGGATGGACAAACCTCCCAACATGAAGCACAGCGGGTGAGTTCACTGTTTCTGGTTTAACAACAACAGGTTTGTGTTGTTCTACGATGCATGTAAGAGATTTCAGATCTACACAGACTGCAGATCTTTAAACTGGTTACATGACTGAGACGGGGAAGTGTCAGTCAGTGTGTGATGTAATCACACGTCTGTCAGAGCTGGAAAAGGCCTGGAAAATGAATTCAAGAACAGAGTGGGAACGCTGCTCAGTCTTCCATATCGGATCAGATGTCTCCTGTCTGGGAACGCCTCGGGATGCTCCTGGATGAGCCGGAGGAGAGGGAAGTCTGGCTGTGAGGACGTGACGTGTCGTTAGAGGCTGCAGGTCCAGCCGTCAGGACTGAGGTCAGGTTTTATCGTAGAGTCTTCTGGCCGCTGGCGTCGTCCGGAGTGAAGGGTTTCCCAGGATCGTCTCTGGACCTTGTGTCCTCCTGCAGCTGCTCCTCGTAGG
This sequence comes from Decapterus maruadsi, assembly GCA_030347415.2. Classification (NCBI taxonomy): domain Eukaryota; kingdom Metazoa; phylum Chordata; class Actinopteri; order Carangiformes; family Carangidae; genus Decapterus; species Decapterus maruadsi. The sequence goes on along the minus strand of CM064893.1, from coordinate 29,530,475 downwards.
AAGGAGGTGACGGTAGTTAATACCAGGGAGGAACAGGACCAACCAGGTGGACGGTTCAGCATCAGCATCTGTTTACAGAGCTACGGCTCCACCTACTGGTCAGACACAGGAAGTACAACCAGTCTGAGGACGAGGTCACGTGATCAGCAGCTGATCCATCAATACTGGTTTTAAACAGTTCAGACGGATCCCGACACAAAGACACGATGGTTTAACGATTTAAAAAGTCCAATCCCTTAAATCAGACAGTTATTTACCGGTATGTTATTTCTAAATTAATTTGTGATGGATTGACACATCAACGTTGTTAAAACAGTGAAAAGTGAAGAATTTATAATTTTTATGGCAGTAAAAATAAGTGTAGCAACCTAAAACATAATAACAGACAATAATGTAATAAATTATGGACATTTTAAAGAATGTAATGAAAGGTTTGAACCAATAATGTAATAACTTTCTTTTGCCAATAATGTAATAAGTTATTTTGAATTTTATTGATTAATTATTACGGTATCGGCCTTGTATTAAAAAACCCTCAAGGATCAGATTCTTGAATCCAACTAATTCCTGATTCATTGATCCAGATGATTTTATAGTTTGTTGTTTTTCTAAACGTCCAGCAGGAAAACAGAGATTATGATCAATTAAAACAATGAACTCAGTTGGATTTCTGTTGTTCTGGACAGTTCCTCCTCTAAGGTTAAAACTAATGTTGATTTGTTTCACATGAACAAGTTGAGTTCATTAGTTATTTGTTTGTATGATTTATATTAAAGTTCATTCATCAGTACCAGGTGCTTACGGATCCTTAAAAGGTCTTAAAAGGCATTAAATTCATTCATCTAAAGACGAGGCCTTAATTGGCATTAAAATGTCTTACATCAATTTTTCAAAAGTCTTAAAAATGTTGACACGTGGTAAATACTATTTTATGATTGTAATTAGTCTCAAATCTCAAAATAATTGGTAACAATCCGACAGAGAGAATTTAGTTGAGACCTTCACCGCCACCAGCTCTCGAGTCGGTGTTTTTATTCCCTGACTCTTTATGCTTTTATTTTGAAAGGACAGCTGGAAAAGAGACACAATCCAATGATCATGTAGCAGCCACTTAACCTTGGATCAAGTAGGAAAGTGGGTCAAATTGTCCCTAACCCTGTGTAATCGATGTGTTTTTTAGGTTGTTTTTTTCTGCGTTTGTGTTTTTCGTGAAGTTGGTCTTAAATTTCATTTCAAGTGACTTTAAAAAAGTCTTAAAAAGCCTTAAATTTAACTTGGCTTCAGCTGCAGGAACCCTGACTACGTTTCTTTATTTTTTTTAATATAAATCAAGTAGAACATCTCTGGTAATACTATCTAATTATCTAAAACCAGTTGAGGCGGCGCCGGTGCAGTTCTCATCTCCTACCAGCAGGTGGAGGCAGCGTCTCATTTACAAACACACAAAACTCTGACAAGGAAATGTTTCGGTGTGTGAATGTGTGAGTGTGTGTGTGTGTGTGTGTGTGTGTTGGAGAGAACTTCTTTCCTCCAGGTTCAGATGTTTAATGAGATGTTTTTTAAGAGACTCTCCACCTCTTCAAACTCGTAGATAATCCAAACTAAATGATAGATTTTTATTGAACCTCCATTGTGTTGACGTTGAGTCAGAAATAAAAACACAAAAACAGTTTTTAACTGTTTCTGATAAAAGCAGATCTCAACAGGTTTTAACTGGATCAACAGAAAAACAGACACTAAGTAGCAAAGAAAAAACAACCAGACAATTAAAAGCTTGTGTGTGAAGAAGCAGCAGGTTCAGTCTGAGTCACGTTGTGTTGATCAACAAAGAAGAAAATGAAATTAACTGGTTTCACTCTCGCTCTTCGCTGACGGCAGGTCGGAGGTTTCAGCTGCTGCAGCGCGACCTGCACGTTGTTGAGTTGGTGTCGTCGTTTCTCCACGGTTAGAATAATCTCAGCTGATGATGTTGTTGTTGTTGTTGTTGTTGTTGTTGTTGTGCGTTCAGAAACTTTAGTTGTTGTTCAGTGAATCAGCTCCTGTTTCCTCTTTAACCTGTGACTTCAGACTGTGTGAATGAAACAGGTTTAATCCTCAGACACATCTTCATCTTCATCATCATCATCATCATCAGGAAGCTGCTGTCAGCTGACGGATGTTTTCACCTTTAATCCCAGAGGACAGTGAACGCATCACTGCTCAGTTTGGATTTCCTCCGAGATTAGATTGAGTTCTTTTTAAATAGTTGTTAAAAGTTAAAATGAGACTAATGTCAGACTGAAACCTGATGATGTCACACATTGTCACAGTGTGTTCTGTGTACAGAGATGGAGGCCACAGGTTTCATCAGTAAGTCGTTGTGCAGTGGAAACAGATGAAGAAGAATTCACAGTGTGGAGGTGGAGCGATGGGATTGTGACGTTGGTTCGATTGTTTATTTTAAAAAAAAGAAGATCTACAGGGTCCAGTTTGTAACAATGAGATGACGAGGTGAGAAGATAAACTTTATTGTCCGCTGTCCCAGCAGGAGAGACTTGACTAAATCTGAGTTTGATGCTCAGAGATGGAACTGGTCTCCGTCCTGTTATCGACCAGTGTGTTGACAGGAAGAACACATTCCTCCTCCTCCTCCTCCTCCTCCTCCTCCTCCTCCTCCTCCTCCTTCTCCTCATCCTCCTCCTCGACACAGCTGGAGTCATGCAGCTCTGATCGCTGACGGCAGCAGCTGCACTTCTCTCCAGCGTCCACAGGGGGTCAGTGTCCGTCTCTGTCTGAGCTCAGCTTTCACTTCCCTGGATGGGAGTGAGAGAGAGAAACTACTGTCACTGTCTACTTCCTGAAGCACCAGAGAGATCAGAGCAGAGTCTCAGCTCATCTGTGGTTTTTGAGTGGTTTTTGGGATTGATCATTAAATATGATCTTCATGGAAATTCATGTAAAACCTCTGATGCACGTTGCCTTCAGGGACAGTTGTTCATCATCAGTCTCTGTATTTCCCTCTAAAACAACTCTGTGTGGTAACGTTGTGTTATTATCTCATAGCGTGGTGAATGTGCAGGTCACAACTTGTCCATGACAGCGTTTTGTTGGATTGTGTATTTGATGAGTTTGATGAGGGAAACCAAGAAATCCCATGAGCCTCCGTAGCGTAGCTCTGAGCAGCTCACGGCTCTGCTCCACTGTTCTAAAAACAGCTTGCACCGACAATTAAAGGTAACGAACCTACTGCTATGACTATAGGGGTTATGGTGATGGGACAATTTGACTGAATGTTGAACTATCCCTTTAATCTGCAGAGGAAGATGTAGATGAAGATGTTTTTCCGTGATAAAACAAACGTTCCGTGCTCATGGGGTGAAGAAGGCGAGCGTGTTTTTGGACACTGAGCCGCTGATGGAGCTGAAGCCAACGGGTTCGTTCACCTTCTCTCGCCACGGAGCGGCGGTAAAACCACGGAGGGCGACGGTGGCGGCGCGAGGTGTTGGAGTCACACATGGAAAACACTTAGACTTCCTGTTTGACTCCCAAACCCCTGGGCTGCGAAGAGAAAAGTCTAAAGGACAGAATATGGGAGATAATGGATCCGATGTCAGACAATAAAAACACACACGGCTCCTCGGCCAATCAGAAGCTGCAGAAGAGCAACTGCAGCCGCCGTTCGCCGCGGGGGGGTTGGAAGGTCGATGAGAAGTTGGATGCATCAGATGAATTTGGCAGCGTGCGGCTCCGCAGCTCTTCTTCATGTGTTCGCTCCCACTTCCTCTCCTTCCTGCTTTGTTCAAACCTCTGACGGGGCAACAACACACACAAACAAACACACACACAAACACACACACAAACACAAACACACACACACCAGGTCCAGGAAGGAGCCAGGAAAAAAAGAGCACAAAATGTGTTTGGTGCGTTTAAAAAGAAAAAGAGGTCGACCGACACAAAAGCACAAGAAAAAAATGCACAAACAGAAAAACGTTCGACAAACACACGATGGTTTTTCTCCCTTTTAAATATTTAACTTTTATTAATTTTATGCAAAACAGTGAAGAAAGTGATGTTTTACCTGAGGAGTGTTCTTCTTCTTCTTCTGCAGTGACGTGTGTTTACCAGTATTTTTAAGATGCAACACAAATGTATAAAGTAACGTGCCATAAAAACATGGCAAACAATACACAAACTAAATGTGCAAAACAAATAAATAAGCTGCACTAACCTGCTTCCAACCCTAGAAATAATTTGCCAAGTGCAACAATACCTTGTAACAACCAACATTTACTTCATTCCCGTGTTTCATGAGGATGAAATCTTCGTATTTCCTCTGTGTTGCGTTCAGGGTCTGGGATCAGCTGCTGTAAACACCAGCTGCTCTGGACTTTGTAATGAACATTCATCAAAATCATTGTTTTTTTCACTTTAATTGGTGACAAATGTCTGTTTTTATGCGACACTGACAGACAAAAACACTGCTTTTTCATGCACTGATCAATTTTGAGATTTTGGTTATTTTACTTTCCAAACATGTTTTCTTTCAGAAAAGTCCAAAGAAATGGTAGAAAATCCACATCAAATCGTAAAAGTACAATTGTCAATAACAATCTATGGAATTTTACAGCACAAACCTTTAAAGGCCGTTTTCTCAAAAAGAGTTTTTCAGACTCAGACTCTGAGCTAGAAATCTCCACTTCAGCAGCTCTTACAGACACCAAACCTTCCACTTTGATCTCTTTCTATATCCTGGAGGTTTTTACAGAGGACGTTGTTGATCTATCACTCACAGCCTCATTTATACAACATTTTGTTACTAAAAACAGGGCAAAATGGGATTTTTTTTAGCGCTGGTGACAGTATTTTGTGATAAAAAGAGAAATCCAAAATCCTCCTCTGTAAAAACTTCTGACTCTAATGTGTCAACAAAATAAAACAAGAATTTTGAAAGTAGCTTTAGTCATTTGTCAGATTTCGGTTCTGGAAACGTATGCAAATTAGCACATATTTAATTATATATTGCCTCATTTATATATTTAAACATAAAATTTGACAAAACTTGTAATACAAAAAATATTTCTCTTAATGTGAGTGATAAACTCGGGAAGTTTTATGGTGAAATCTGTCAGTTAAAATTTTTACCCTCTTCACCTGCAGTGTGTCCTCTTAAATTCATTTTACGGTCTGTAACTTCAGTCTCTCACCACACACACACACATCCTTGTAAATCTATCTTTGTGAGGACATGTCATTGACGTAATGTGTTCCCTCGCTCCTTAACCTTAACCATTACTCTAAACCTAATTTAAACCTAATTATAACCTAAAGTCTTAACAGCCCTTTGAAGAAGTGAGGACCGGCCAAAATGTCCTCACTCACAAAAATGTCCTCAAGCTGTTGGTTAAAAACTTGTTGCGGTCCTCACAACGTAGCATGTACAAGAACACACACACACACACACACACACAGACATGAAGAGAGCCAACTCTCAGAGTGAATATCCGGCTAAATGACCAGTTGCAGCCGGTGTTTCTCGGCTGTTAAATGCCTGCAGTGAACTCTCCGCCGTATCTAGCGGTCGTGTCCGTCCATCCGGGGCCGTGTTGTTGCCGTGCGGCTGAATGCCTGTGTGCAGGAGGAGGAGGAGGAGGAGGAGGAGGAGGAGGAGGAGGAGGAGGAGGAGGAGGACGGGCGGCCAAATCATTTTCAGGAGTGTCCTGGCGAGCGCTGCCACATGTTAACCCGGAGCCGCTGCAGCGTGGCCCAGATTCTGGCTCCAGACGGCGGTGGCGGTGGCGGCGGCGGCGCTGCAGCCTTGACTGGAGGGGCCTTTTCTTTGAGGGCGGGCGGCAGGGCTGAAGAAAGAGGTCTCGCCATCGATTGATTTTCCTCACTTGCACTTGCCTGTATCCCACGCTTCAGGAGGCCCGGGAGCAGCCATCGATCCAGAGGCCACGCTGGTCATTCTTCTTCTTCTTCCATCTCCCTTCCAGACTTCCTCAATGAGCCGCCGTCTGCGCCGCCGCCGCCGCCGGCCGCCGGCCGCCGCGCTCGGCTCCGCTCTCATTACTCCCTCCTTTATTATCCTTCTTTCTCTTCTTTTTTTGAATGGCCTCCTCATTAGTGCGACTCGTCCTCGTGACGCTCAGTGACGGTGTCATGAGCTGACATGTTATTGTGGTGGAACACAATCTGATCCTGAGTCTGTTTTAGTCTGAACCTGTTAAAATATAGATGTTTAAGACGTAAAATAACTTCACATTAATGTGATGAACTAATTAATGATCCAATGCTGCAAGTGAACATCCAGTATGAATATGCAACACAAAACCATAAAATATAACAGAACAAATAAAGACACGAAGCACAAACTGTTTAAACCTCTTGTTTTTCTCAGATGTCGTTGAAAGCAGCATTTCTACACTAAACTCTATCAGCTGATGATTTATTTATTTAAAAGGATCCACATTCTTACTTTACATCGAAAAGAAAAAAGAACACATGGATCATATTTGTAATATCACGTCAGTCAATAAACATCTTAATACGTTGTGTTTGCAGTAAAACTAAACAGCACATGTTGTTCTGGGTCAAGGAAGGAAGGAGAGAGGGAAGGATGGGAGGGGAAAAAGGAAGGAAGGATAGAAGGAGAGAGGGAACAGATTGGGTCAAAAAGGAAGGAAGAAGTACGGACAAAGGGAAGGAAGGAATGAAGAAAAGAAAGATGGAGGGAACAGATTTGTTCAAGGAGGGAAGGAAAGAAAGATCAAAGGTTATTTATTTGTCATTTCTTGTATATGGAGATGGAGGAAGGAAGAAGGGAAGGAAGGAAGGAAAGAAAGATGGAGGGAGGAAACAGATCAGGTCAATTGGATCAAAAGAGGAAGGAAGAGAAGGAAGAAAAGAAGGTAAGAGGAAAGGATGGAGGAAGGGAACAGAAGGACAATTAAACAAGTTGATATGAGTTTTCATATCAGTCATCCATTGATCAGGAACCAAACAGACATCCTACGTGTCAGACTGGATCACTGCTTGGCTGTTGAACACTCAACTCTTCAATGGTACTTGAACAAGGACTCGCTATTAGATTTTATAAAAAACTATTTAGTTTTTTTGGTTTGGCGTCTCTTTTTTTCTACTTCTGACCGTGACAATGTGTTTGTTCTCGTGGCTCGGTGTGAAACATCAGAAGCTCCAGAGCAGCCGAGCTGTGAACGCTGCAGCTCAGGTTGTTGTTGGTGAGAAGCTGCAGCTGACGAGGATCGACTGACACTGATTTACCGTTAAATAAACAGATGCAGTGGTTGGATCAGAAGGATGTTTCTCACCGTGTCGTGTCGTTGTGTTCAGGTACCTTTACGCCGTGGGACAACGAGTGTGGAAACGCTGGAAGAGACGATACTTCGTCCTGGTTCAGGTGAGACCGACGGTGAAACCGAGACCAGCAGACTTATTGATCCCTCATCCATTCTGGAGACTGTGTTTGTTTTGTTTGTCAGTCGCAGGTTAAAAAGTGACACTGACTTTGGCCAAATATGAAAAAAGTTATTAAATATGAGTTTTTGTGATGTTTTTAGATCTAAAACTCAGCCTTCACAGGAAAAAACCTCCTGACTCTGATTGATTTCTGTCGGCAGGAAGAAAAACTTTAAAAAAAACCAACATTTAATGTAAAAGAAAATGAGCTCCGAGCCGCTGCCTTTACATTTCATGTCCTATTGAAGCAGAGATAATGAAGTTCTCCTCCTGGACGCCGTTACAGACCTTATACATCTGTTACAAGTTTAAAACATTTTCACTAACTTATAATTAGTATTTTCTTTTAACTGTCTGCAAAATATCACAAGGTCAAGATGTGTTTAGTTTCCATGTGTTTGTTCTCAACACTGAATTAATTAGTTGAGACGACGATGGAGGATCTGGACGGTTCGTACTGGACAGAGTGAAGGAAATGTTGTGTAGTGTGATTATACTCATATAGCGCTGGATGCAGTTACGAGTTGCAAGGTTTATGCCCCACAAATGGTGCTTTGCATGGTCGCACACTTGCAGGATTTTAGTTTTTGGTTGTTTCCACTACTTCCTGTAGTATTATTTCTCTACCGCCCCCTGTCTTTGCAGCGAATATTGCAACGCAGAAAAGTATTAATGCCTTTGTGCTCTATTGAAGTGAAGTGATGATGATGATGATGATGATGATGATGATGATGATGATGATGATGATGATGATGGTGAGTGTGTCTCTGCAGGTGAGTCAGTACACCTTCGCCATGTGCAGCTACAGAGAGAAGAAGGCCGAGCCTCAGGAGCTCATGCAGCTGGAGGGATACACGGTGGATTACTGCGACCCTCAGCCAGGTACACATACACACACACACACACACACAAACTACACACCAGCCTGAGTTTAAAGGAATAGTTCACCAAAAAATGAGATTCAGTCATAAGTGACTCATGCATCTGAAGGCCGGTTCCTAGTGCAACTAAAACTTTATATGGGAGTAATACGGCCCGACACAAAAACTACACAACAACCCTTTAATATTCCTCGTCCACTGCAATCCAAGTGTCCTGAAGGGAGATGGTCCAGAGTACATCGCATGACGTTGTTTCCAGTTAACGATTGTAGCGGATATTTCCTCCCCCCGGGATGATGACGAAGGTTGGCCGGCTGAACGGCTCTGCACAAAGTCTGGACTTCGTTAGGCTGTAAAAATGTCCTCAATGACGTTGTTTCCAGTAAACTCTGGACTGTCTCCCTTCAGGACACTTGGACTGCAGTGGACGAGCAGTGTGGAGGAATATTAAAGGGTTGTTGTGTAGTTTTATGGACGTTTTTGTGTCGGGCCTTATTACTCTAATATGGATTTCTTGGACTGCTTTGAGAAATAAAAACCAGAGTATTCATCAGCATGAGGGGGAGGCACTAATGACTGAATTCCATCTTTTGATGAACTATTCTTTTAAATGTAAACAGGAAGTAGTACCTTCATCCTCCTCCTCCTCCTCCTCAGGTCTGCAGGGCGGCCGCGTGTTCTTCAACGCGGTGAAGGAGGGCGACCTGGTGATGCTGGCCTGTGACGACGAGCAGGACCGGGTCCTGTGGGTCCAGGCCATGTACCGCGCCACGGGCCAGTCCTACAAACCGGTCCCGCCGCTGCAGAACAGGACCACCAACTGCAGAGGAGGACTCCAGAAACCAGCCTCGCCCATCAGTAGGTCCCGCCCACGTTTTACATTCAAACCTTTATTTAAACAACATGTTATGAGCAGATTAAAGGGATAGTTCAACATTTTGTCAAATTGTCCCATCACCATAATCCCTATAGTCATAGCAGTAGGTTCGTTACCTTTAATTGTTGGTGCAAGCTGTTTTTAGAACGGCGGAGCAGAGCCGTGAGCTGCTCAGAGCTACGCTACGGAGGCTCATTATGGGATTTCTTGGTTTCCCTCATCAAACTCATCAAATACACAATCCAACAACTCCACAACGCTCTGGTGGACAAGTTGTGACCTGCACATTCACCACGCTATGAGATAATAACACAACGTTACCACACAGAGTTGTTTTAGAGGGAAATACAGAGACTGATGATGAAAAACTGTCCCTGAAGGCAACGTGCATCAGAGGTTTTACATGAATTTCCCTTTTATTTGAACGAGGGTTTTGATGTTGTCGTGACGTCAAGTCAGAAAGTCGGAGCTCTGACTAACTAGTTCTGTTGGTTTATTTGTGAACATGAAACTCTCTTGAATCGTGCTCTCTGATTGGCTGGATTTTCCCTTCGGGCTGCCGTACAAACATGGCGACACTCTCTAAAGCAAGACAGATTTTAACAATAAACCTTGACAATTATTACGTACTAGACCTTTAGTTGTTTAAGTGAAACCTGATTGGTGGTGACCGGGGGTCGTTGTGGGTGTGGCCTAACGAGGAAGTCTCATCTCTTCCTCTGTGGTTCCTTCCTTCATGTTGTTTCTGTTTGTTGTTCAGGTTTAAATGAGCCACAGACAAACAGCAGCAGGATCTCAGCCTCAACCAATCAGGAGCTTTGATTTGTTTGCAGTTTTGCACTGATTGTTTGTTTGGTGCACACACACACACACACACACACACACACACGCACGCAGCAGGAGGCAGATGGAAGCAGGTCGGCTTCGTGCAGGTTTCACCGCTGAGACAGAAAACACTGAAGAATAAGAAACAAAGACACAACAACACACAGCGTCTCTTCTCTTTCTTCCTGTTTCTACTCTTCCTTCATTCTTTCTCTTTTCCTTTTGTCTCTTGTTCACTTCCGTTCTTCTTCCCAGTCTTTTAGCCTCTGTGTTCGTTTTCTAATAGTTTTCTCCTGTACAGCTGTTGCTGTACAGAAATTAATTTATGGGAATTAACTGGAAATGAAGGGTTGATTTAAACAAACTGTATCAAATCCAAACATAAATGTAAATATTTAGTTTTAATATATTTTCCCCAACTATATTTAAATTTCCTGTAAAGGGCCAATCATCAATTTTGTAAATTTCGGATTTATTCCCATTTATTCCCATTAATTTCCATGGAAAGTTTCCAACTTTTAGAATTCTTTTTTGCAACCCTACACGTCTTATAACTGACAGAATCCACACAGCTGATTTTTCCCCATTAGGAACCACACAGTTAGTTTAGCCCCGCCCACAACAGATTTAGAACTTTATAGTGGTAAAAAATACAACAACCTACATTTAGTGCAAATCTGCTTGAAAGAAGTAAAAAAAGTGTCTAAAAATTATTATTTATTATTTATTAATAATTATTTTGAGTATAATTTATTTGTTTTGACTAGAAATAAGGTGAATATTCTTGGTAAGAGTTTGAGTTTTTGCAGTGTATGTTATTTAAAACCGTATCATATGGCATCAACACTGACATTTATACTGCAAAAACCAAGAATATTTGTCTTATTTCTTGTCAAAATGTATAATTTCAAGTCAAAACTAATCTCTTTCCACTTAAAATAAGACTCCTCTTGTTTTTAGATAATCACAATAAGTAAAAATCTTTTTTAAGCCTGTAATAAGAAAGAAAAACTTGCTCCACTATCAGATTTTTATACATATTTAAAATGCAAATATGTTAGTAAGAAGTAAAAAGTAAAAAGTGTCTAAAAAAACAAGCTAATTTTTATGTAGAATTGAGACATTTCAACTAGAAATAAGACAAATATTCTTAAGAGTTTGAGTTTTTGCAGTGTATGTGACATTTACACTACAAAAACTCAATATCTTTCCAAGAATATATTTTTTATTTTTTGTCGAAATGTCTCATTTCTACTCAAAACAAATCTCTTTCCACTTAAAACAAAACTCATCACCTAACAGTAAGAAAATCTGCCAGTGTTTCTATTTAAGTTTTTTTAATGCTTGTAATTAGAAAGAAAACGCTATGAAAAACACTATCAGATTTTTCTACTTATTTCAAGTGAAAATCTGCTTGAAATAAGTAAAAACAAGCAACTTTTAATGTGATGAGTCTTATTTTAAGTAGAATGAGATTTGATTTGAGTAGAAATGTAATTTTGACCAGAAATAACGAATATTCTTGGTAAGGTTTTTGAGTTTTTACAGTGTAAAATCTAACATAACTCAATTTCTTGACACATAAAACTATTGAATCAGCGTTAAAACAACAGATTCCTAAAATCTAATTTTTATTTTTCCTTTTCACATATCATCATCTTCTTTCTTTGCATTAAACTTCTATAACGTCTTTGCTTCCTCCTCCTCCTCCTCCTCCTCCTCTTCATCCACAAATCATTTCATTATCATCTGCATGAGTGAGGAGGTCGGCCGTGTGTGTGTGTGTGTGCGTGCGCTCGGCCCGGCCGTGCATTGTGTGACATGAAGAGCCTCACACTGAGAGCTGATTACAGCAGCATTTGTGTGATTTGGCGCCGGCGGTGGCGGTGGCGGCGGCCCCCGTTGTTGCCGCCACTCGTTAGCGTTTAATGGAAGAGATTGAAGAGTTAATGGCGAGAGGTGCTGACACGCTGTTTGCAGGTGGAAATAGAAGGTGTCCCTGAAATAGCTCTTAACTGGGTGCTAAGTGCCGCTCGCTCGCTCGCACACGTGTGTTAGCGTGTGTTAGCGTGTCTGTGTGTGTGTGTGTGTGTGTGTGTGTGTGTGTGTGTGTGGTAATGGCTTTGACAGAAACTAGTTCTCGCTTTAATAACGATCGTGTTGCTGAAGCTGCATCTTCTTCTTCTCCGCGCGTATAAAAAGAAAGAAAAGAGGCGGAGGTTAAATAACATTAATGATTGCATGTGTACACACGGACGGACGCGCTGTTACGCACACACACACACGTATGCGGACTCGGGTCATTTAACAGATTCCTCTTCCTCCTCCGTCTCCGGCTTCTCGACTGCGTGGAAATTGTTTTTTTCAGACACAAACGATCTTTTCTTTCCGTTTAAAACGCCGGCGCCTCGGAGACAAACAGGTGAGACAATGATGTGAAAGCGGAGACGCGGCGTCCGTCTCTTTGTGGACCGTCTTCCTCCTCCTCCTCCTCCTCCTCCTCGGCAGCAGCAGCTTTGTGCCTTCGGATGCGTCTCGCAGCACAAAGACGGAGCGGCAGCAGCAGATCTGTATTGAGCGGAGACGTGCGGCATGTGAGGAGGAAATAATGGAGCTGTTTACATGTGGACGAGGTGTCGGCAACCGATGCTTATTGTTGTTGTTGTTGTTGTTGTTTGTCTCTCTGCTGAATGGACGCCGCTCTGTAAACTCACTGCTTCTTGTCTCCAGGGATCAACACGTCAACGCATCCTCTTGTTCACCTCCACAGATCCTGCACATTCTTTATTGTCCACATCCATGAGACAAAGACAATAAAATAAATAAAAACTACTACTATAAATACACTAAAAACATTAAAACACAACTTAAACCTGCACATATTATTTATATCAGACTGTATTTTAATGAAAATAAACCATCAATTCTTAAATATCATTCAGTCGATCATCCTGCAGCTTGTCGTCGGATTTATAAATGATTGTCTGCAGCGGACGCGGACGCGCGAAGCCTCAACAAAACGATGACATCACGAAAAACGGGTTTTTAATTTTTTGTTGTAAATTTGCGGAATTGTCTTTCACATTGAAGAACTTCATACGCATAAAACTCAACATTAGTCCATCTGTCGTTCACTTTCTCCAGTGACTCGAAATCTCAAACCACGATGGGAAAAAAAATCAGCAAAACCTGATTTAAATGGAGGAACAAAGACACATTTAAGGTAAGACAGGTTTTAAAGAAGTCTAAGGTATGAACAAGTTTCCTGTGGCTCCCAGAAGGATTACGCAAATCAATCGATCGATGCCGTATGGAAAAAGCAAGAGGCAGTAAATCCACTTCCCCTCCAGGCCAGAAGGTGGCGGAAGACAAAGAAGAAGACTTCACAACGGCAATGACGACAGAAGTTGCTTCATTAGAGGCGTCTGATTCCACTTCTTCTTCTGCAGCTTGAAAATCCATCCGTCTTTCACTTCCTTCTGGAGCTTGAACCACGATGTTGAATCGACCAATCAGAAGAGTCCAGCACTGCAGGCCACTCCCCCAAAGTTCCTGAACCTTTGGGAAGTCCGACCCTCCAGACCAGAGAGTGTAAACTAGGTTGGAGCTGAACTGAACCCTGGTTCCTCTGGTCGAGGTGCACTAAGTTCCTCTGGAGGTTCTTGGTTCCTGGTTCCAGGTTCCTGGTGAACGGTTCTGAGGTCAAACTGAGGCTGATGTCACGTTTAAAGGGCCAATGAGGAGTTTCTATTTGGTTATAAAACAGTCTCACGTTAATGTGGATGAATCTACGCTACCCACACTTGTTAATCGTTCCATTTTCGATCAATATATCGTTTTGTCTCTATCATTATTTTGTTATTATTAGTTCCTGGTTCGCGGACGCAAATGAGAATAACCGTTATGGTCGGAACTACGACGGTAACTGAACCTCTTTGAACCTCTGACTTTAATTATTAATGAATGAAAACATGAGTCCGTCTTGCGCCGGTGGAGGAAATTAATAAACACAAAAACGTTGTCCATTTACGGCGGCGACAAATAAATAAACACAAGAACTTCATTGAAAATATCCTCTACAGCAGTGGTTCTCAACGTGGGGTCTGGGGACCCCTAGGGGTCCTTGGGAGATCTGAAGGGGGGCCCCAATTTATTTCTTGAAAATTTACCACTTTTTCTAGATTTTATTTTTACTTTTTTGTTTTAGAAATTTTACCACTTTCTAGAAAATTTTTACATTTTACTACTTTTTTGTAGAGGTTTTTTTTTTTTTTTTTAATTTGACTACTTCTAGACTACTTTCTAGATTTTTTTAAAACTTTTTTGTTTTAGTAATTTTACCATTTTTTTCTAGAAAATTTTTATTTTTTAACATTTTCCACGAGAAATTTTACCACTTTTTTGAGATTTTTATTGTTTTACTTTTTTTTTTTGAGAATTTTTACCACTTCTTCTTAGAAATGTTTAAACGTTTTTGGAGAAATTGGACCACTTTTTTCCAGAAATTTCTCTCTTGGTCCAATGGGGGTCCGTGGTCTAATTTGTGTCAATTTAGGGTCTTTGATGTACAAGAGGTTGAGAACCGCTGCTGCTGTTAGTTTAGTTGTGTTCAGAGTTTATACGATTACAATCAATAGTTTATTTGTTCAAACCCCCTTTAAAGACAAAGATTGTTCAGAAGCTTTAATCAATCGATCTCTTTGTTAATCAATCAATTATGGACAAATCTAACTTTATCTTAATCCCAATTGATGCTGATGATAACGTAGTAGTGGTGTTAAACCTGCAATTGATGCGTTATCATTTTAGTAAGAACACAACTTAACAAATATGTTTTAATATCAGTTATATTTTATAGTTTTAAACCTGACGGAGGAAAAAGATGAAAAGGAACAAAGTAAGAAGAATAAACTCAGACCTGTTGTTTCTTCTCGGTAGATGTTTTTTTTCTGTTCTCTGCAGTGAAACTGTGAAGAAAAGCACAAAGAGACAAGTGTGAGTTCACTAAAGAAACTCAGCAGATATCACTTCCTGTCCCCCCCTCCCCCGCCCCCCGACCCCCGCCCCCCCCCCCCCCCGTCGGCTGCAGCCGCTGCCGGTTCAAGTAAACACCGGCGTCCAAACGACCCACAAACAAAGTCCAAACAAGTGGAAGGCGTCCAACGCTGTGGGGACTTTTAGCTGCGACCTTTGACCCCAGATCCACTTCCATCCCGGCTGTGGACGTTTTTTTTTTTTTCCTTTTTCCTTTTTATTCGTGGATGTTTACACCTGTCAGTTGTGTTTTTGAAGAAGCAGGTGGTCAGTTTGACAGCGAGGACGATGGCGAGGAGACGCGTCCAAAAACTGTCCTTTCGTCTTAACCTCCCGGGTTTCCAGCGTGGCCCTCGAACGCGGCGCGGCAGCTGAGGATGCGTTCAGGCGCTCCTCTCCAAACTTTGTCCTGAGTTGCGGCCGGAGCTCGGGCCAGACGGAGCTCGATGGACTTGTCCGTCCTCATCTTCGTCTCCGCCGGCGCTGACATGGCCGCCGCCGCCGCGCTCTGACAGGCCGATCAAGTCGCATCTCTCAGCCCGTTGCACCTGAAACTGAACCTCCTCCTCCTCCTCCTCCTCCTCCTCCTCCTCCTCCTGCTCTTCGTCTGCATCAATAACCTGCCATCAGCGCGCTGCCACCACCTCTCAGAGCAGCATGTCACATAGATGTGACTGTTGCCGTGACGATACCGATGGAGCTCAGGCCAGATGGATATGGAGAGATGAAGCGCGGAAAACTGCCCTCACCCCCACCTTCACACACACACACACACACACACACACACACACACACACACACAAACATCTGTATCTCTATAAAGATCAAACAGGAGACGTAGGAACAGAAATAACAATAAAAACTGAGATATTTCGCTTTTTATTTTGTAAATTCTTCCTCTTTGTTTAAAACATGACATCTGCGTTACCCAGCATGCAACTGCAGACAGACTGGTGCTCTAGATTAACGACAACAACACTTATAATAATCCATCTATATGATATTAAATGGAATAAAAAGGTCTGGGAATAAAAGCTCATCTTAAAGCAGATATCAGCGATCCGGTCGTTTTGGCTAATGCTGCGTTCAAGGCTTTTGAAACCGTAAATTACAGCTTCAAGTCACAACTACAACTTTGTAGCGTTCCAGGTAACCTAGGTAACCTGTAACTCGTGTTTTTACCGTCCTGTTGTCTGTGAAAGTCACTATAACGGCCTCTCGTAACTTCCGACCCGTGAACTCGTACCAGATGGAACCAGTATGACTTCACAGGAAGGAAAAACACGAGTTAGGAGTTTTCTTGAACGCACCATGAGTTAGCAGCCCCCGCCCTCGTCAGGCAGCTATTGGTCCTCGTCCCTACGTCACCACATTCACGATGCAGCGATGCATCCCTTGGCTGCACACACAGCCCTTCATGCCGTTCTCTCTCCTCATTGGATAACACTTGTATCCCACAAGGAAAGTTTTCTCCTGGTTTACAGCAGAGCAGAGTGACGGAGAGACCAGACACTCTATGGAAGTGATGCTGACCATGGAAAATAGGAACATTTAGGACTTAGAGGAACTAAAACATTCACCTGAGATCTGATTTAAGGAAACAGCAACTGAGGAGTGAAGGTGTTGATCACATGTGTAAAGATCATAAAACAAGAAAAATGCTGATTGACTCTTTTATGAAAACTACAAATCTGATGTTTTCTCAGTGTTTCGTCTACATTCATTTAGGAATTCCTTCTAAAAGAAGGAATCTGAAGGTTTTCAGTTTAACGTCTCCTGTTTTGCGGTAGTTGTGTCTCTGTTTCCATCCCTCAAAGCCACAGACGGCGTCAGAACGTGCACCAGAAGTTTATTTACTTCAACAAGACGACGTAATGTTTGTAAAACTAGATCTAACTCAAAGAGTCTCGTGCCGACAACAAAAGATTCCTTCCTTTAGACCTAAAATGTTAGGAAAAAACAGTTGAATTTGCCCGGAATCGTCCTTTAAA
This sequence comes from Decapterus maruadsi, assembly GCA_030347415.2. Lineage (NCBI taxonomy): Eukaryota > Metazoa > Chordata > Actinopteri > Carangiformes > Carangidae > Decapterus > Decapterus maruadsi. The sequence continues at coordinate 29,513,409 of CM064893.1, read as the reverse complement.
CACATTCGATTTTATGAGTTTATCAAAAACAAACCTTTGTGCTGAGAAACCAAACGTATATATGTCTTTATATATGTGTGTGTGTGTGTGTGTGTGTGTGTGTGTGTGTGTGTGTGTGTGTGTGTGTGTGTGTGTGTGTGTGTGTGTGTGTGTGTGTGTGTGTGTGTGTGTGTGTGTGTGTGTGTGTGTGTGTGTGTGTGTGTGTGTGTGTGTGTGTGTGTGTGTGTGTGTGTGTGTGTGTGTGTACTCTCTCTCACCATCTGTGTGTGTCTCTGTCATCCATCCATATTTTCTGTCACACACACTCATTCACACACACCCCCACCCTCACACACACCCTCACACACACACACACACACAGCAGATAATAGCTGAAAGTTGGACTTGACACGGATCAACATCACTCCTCGCCGTCTGTCCTCCAATCAATACCCCCCCCCCCCCCCCCCCCCCCACCTCTTATTATCAGCACTAATCTATATCTCTTTGTCTCGTTTTCTTTAGAGTCGCCTCCTTCACTCCCTCTTTCTCTTTTCTCTTTCTCCAAATTACATTAAAGGGACAATCCCCGTGTTTTGGAGGTAACAAATGTAAAAAAAGAAGAAATGACCTACATCGGAATTAGACAGAGGGAAAGCAGGCCACGGGAGCCAAAGGGCAACCGGAGGCAGGAAAAGTGGGAGAGTCAGAAGAAAAGAAGAAAAGGAGGAGAGGAGCGTCGATTGGAAGTTGATTGTGGAGGTTTCACTTTTGCTGTCTTTTTTTTCTTTTCTTGTTTGGGACAAAAGCGACAAAGACAGTGAAGAGGAGGCGGGGGTGGAGGGGGGGGGAGGAGGGTGGGGGGGCTTGAAAGACAAATGTCTGAGAGTCCTCGCGGGCTTCTCTCCATCCACACACAAAAAACAAAATGGCAGCGTTGATAAAAAAGCGATCACTAATGCTCGTCTCGGGCGCGAGGCCGCGGGCGTCGCAGGCGTGGAAACGGCGCCGGCATTCTTGGTCTTTCCTTTTGTTGGCGCCATGTGTCACGCTCAGAAACTTCCCATCCCGAAATGTCCCGTGAACAATGCGGGCGGAGCGGAGAGTGTGAGGCTTTTCTTCCAGCGGGGCCATTAACAGGAAGCGGCTGAAAGGACTGGAAATGAACCAGCTTTTGCCTCTTCTGCTGCTTCTCTGTTGTGATGCGGACGGCGCTGACCCCGAAGCCTCGTTATCGCCGAGTGGCGCTCCGGGCGCCGCGAGGAGGAGAAGGAGAAGAAGAAGAAGGAGCTCCGAGTTTCATTGACTCGGTTGATTTAGTGTTTTAGAAGAAGAAACGATCACGTTGATGCTCAGACGTCTCTAGTGAGTTAAACATCGTGTCCTTTAACTGTGAAGAAGAAACAGACCAAACGTCCCAGAAGAGAAAGATGTTCAACTGATCTTCAGGACGTAGAAGCCGAGGAACGACTCTGTCATCACTTCACTCCTAAAGTCATCGTTTCCTTCACGAAGCTTTTCCTTCACGAACGCTTTGGACTCGAGGCTTTGTCTTCGTTTGTCTAAATGTGTTTGTTTTTGAAAACAGTTCATGGACGATGGATGGATTTACTTTGAGGCTTCATCTTCGTTTGTCTAAATGTGTTTGTTTTGTGATGGATGGATGGATGGATGGATGGATAGATAGATAGATAGATAGATAGATAGATAGATAGATAGATAGATAGATAGATAGATAGATAGATAGATAGATAGATAGATAGATAGATAGCATAAACTCAAAATCTAGAAAGAATATTTCTCTCATTTCTAGTCAAAACTAATCTCATCACCTAAAAATTAACTTGTTTTCAGATAAATTTCACTTGTTTCAAACAAATTTTCACTTGAAATCAGTAGAAAAATCTGCCAATGGAGGAAGTTTTTTGTGCTTGTAATAAGAAAGAAAAACTTGCTCCATTGGCAGATTTTAAAACTGATTTACAGATTTTGAAACAAGTGAAATTTATCTGAAAACAAGTTAATTTTTAGGTGATGAGATTAGTTTTGACTAGAAATAAGACAGATATTCTTTCTAGATTTTGAGTTTTTGCAGTGTAGAATTATCGTCACTTCACCAACTGATGCATTGTGGGAGAAAGTTTCAGATATGACGCCGTATTCTGACCAATGTAGGTAAAACAACAACAACATAATAATAAAGCACTGAAAATAAAAAAGTAATTTCAAAAGGTAACAAAAAAACTCGGCTCTTCTCTGAAATTATCAAGTCATTTATTTACAAGAAAAAACCTGAAAATTATGAGAAAGAATAAATGACGGAGAAAAGCTCAGTTTTCAGAGAAAAAAACTCACAAATTAACGCAAAAAAACCTCAATTTCACAAAAAAAAAAGTTTAAAAAAAATCACAATTATGCAAATTCATGAAGAACCTTTCCAACTTCATTGTGTCAGAGACCCAAGTTTGTTTGTTTGTTTGTTTGTTTGTTTTTTCAAACCTAACCTGACAGATTAACCCTTTCTCTCCCAGTGGTTCATAATGTCCCTAACAGGCTTCCGTACGTCCAGTCAACTCTCTGGTGTAAATTCAGTGACATCGTCCTCAGTTCATCTCATTATAACCACGTTTCCTGTTTCACTTCACAACCGTCTGTTACACACACACACACACACACACACACACACACACACACACACACACACAGTGACTGATAATCGACCGGCCAATGAGACGACAGCTCCAGTTTGTCGACAGGTGTGTCGCTCTGATGAGTCACTTCCTGTTTGTGTAAACGTCAAACGTGTCCGTCGTCCCTGAGTGTCCTCGCCGCCGCCGTCCTGTTGCTGTCGGCCCGTGTTGTTGTTGTTGTTGTTGTGGTTGTTGTGGTGTTGTTGTTGTTTGGACTCTTGTGAGTCACTTCCAGTGTTTTTCCTCACGTCGGCCATGTTGGCGAGCGTTAGTGTCAGCTGAGAGCTCCGACAGCTTCACAGAGGAGCTGCAGCCAAGAGAGGTGGGAACCATTAACCACAGCACACACTGCCAACGTGTGTGTGTGTGTGTGTCTGTGTGTTTACACTCTCAGTGCTGAGCTCACACGGAGCCGTGAACGGTTGTGAGTCGGGACACGTTCACGTCTCACCTCTTTAGCTGCTGCTGAGATGTTTCACTGTTTCACTGTCGTTTTTAATCAAACCTACAAAAACCAACATGAACTAATTCACAACAATCCTTCTGCTACAGATACAGATACATGTATTTATTATTCAGGTGTATTCATGCTCAGGTGTGTGTCCCCCCCCCCCGTGGTCCAGGTCTGGACCCGTCCCAGCGCCAGGGCGTGGAGGAGCTGATCTCCGCGGCGCCGAGCCGCTTCGACCACGCGGCGCTGTTCACCGTCCTGCAGAAACACACGCTGCTGCACCGCATGAACGACTCATTCTCCTGCCTGGTGAGTCGCACTCTGCACTACACTACCCACGATGCACCTGGGCTCCAGGTGAACTACACTACCCACGATGCAGCTGGGCTGCAGGTGAGACCACCTCCACCAGGAAGTGTCTCCATCTGGAGCCGTGATTGGTCGATTAGTTCATAAAGCTTCATAAAGTGTATCGATACCAATACCTTTATTGATTCTGCTCATCAGCCCCGTTCTTTATTAATTACCTGAACAAAACCTGAGATTTAGTTTTGGGGCCAGTTGAGCTGAAAAACATAAAACAAAACTCAAACAACTTTGTTTCAAAATAAATAATATTGTTTGAGGTTTGTTTTGTTTTTGAACTTATTACGTAGTATATTTCCTGTCATTTCATCAATCAATCAATAACAATAAAGATGGATAAATAAACTGAACTGACAACTAGAAGCAGAGGATTTAGGATGATTCTCCTCCCTCCCTCAGTGTTGAAGCCTGGGGGCTCTTATTGATTAATCCTGAAATAGGAACATGAAACCTGGATGAATAAGTGAGGGGAGGAGGAGGAGGAGGAGGAGAGGAGGAGGGGGGGGGGACCTAAATACGGTAAGGGGGCAGGGGGGGGGCAGATGAAGGTTTTTGTGTTGATGTAAATGTGACTCAAACCTTCTCAGGTTCCTGCTTCTTCTTCATGTTGAGTCATCTGGATTTACGTTTCATGTTCTAGCTGCAACATCTGTGTTCTCCACGTGTTCTTCACATGTTCTTCACATGTTCTTCGGTCCAGATGTTTCACAGCAAGAAGGTCCATTTCCTCCTCAGGGACGTTCTGCGTTCTCCTTGTGTTCTCCACAGTTCTTCACATGTTCTCACCAAAACACATGTAATCTCCAGTCAGCGGCCCTCTGGCCACCGTGGCTGCCCACTGCTCCTCAGGGATGGGTTAGATGAATCTGAATAAACCTTTCCTTTAAATGATGTTTCATGTTCTCAACAATGTTCTCGACATTTTCTCCACATCTGAGTTGAATCTGAATAAACCTCCTAACTCATTAGACGTTGAGTGACGACTCTTCACTCTCTCTGACATCTCTCACTTGAAAAAGTTCTTGAGACAGAAATTTGATCCCGAGTAGAGACTCCCTCCACCCCCTCACCCCTCACCCTCCTCACCCCTCCTTACAACAAAAAACCAGGCCTGTGCTGGTTCCATCGCTGACACTGGGGGGCGACAGAGAGGTTTTCAGTTTATTTTTTCCCAACTGAGCTGTGAAACACTGAACTGTGGACACGACCACAGGGAGTCACATGATCTTCTCCTGTTGGTGGAAAAAACATATACATATATATATACATATATACATATATACTTGTTCACTTGAATCATGATGATAAAGCTTCAGATCCAAACTTCTCTGTGGAGCTTCAGTGATTCTGTAGATAGATTGATGAATTTACCTTATTGATCTTCATCATCATCACCTGAGCGTCCCACGATGAAACATTTAAAAAGAGATAGAAACAGTCCAGTGTCTCTCCAAACTGTTCATAATGATGTAAATGTGGAGTTTTTTCAACAGTTTGATCACATTCTCATGTTTATTCTTAACGGGACTAAAATGAAAAACCCTAAAAGATGGAAACTGGTTCTAGTTGTGTTTCCATTTTCAGATCATCTCTTTCTTCAGTGTCGGGGTTTTTACATAGTTTTCTCAGGATCCACCCAACGATGAATAAAAATATTCCATACTTGTTCCATTTCCACCCATTTAGAGCTTGAGCTGCTCCTTGTTGGGGGTTAAACGCTCCGGCATCGGACTCGACCCTCTCAGGACGAGTCGCCTCCTCCCGACATGTGTTCTTGTCTCTTTCTTTTAAAAACCAATCCAAACAGGAGGAGATGTTCACCACAGTGACATCTGTGCCTCTTTCATTTCCCTACCTGCCTCCCCAGGACTCCTTCCAGCTCTGCAATTAGACCGATCCATTCACGCCGCCTCCTCCAGCTTTTCTCTCCTCGGCCTTTTGTGAAAACTCTTTGGGCTTTGTGTTTCCAACCTGAGCCTCCTTTTCACCAGGCACTCGGAGAAAAGGCCGGTGCCTCGGCGTTTGGGGGGGGGCGGAGGGGGCGAGGACGGGGGGGGGACATCTGTTGAGAAGTGGCTTGGATTCATGTCATAGACGAGGTCATATTTTATTCACAAAGAGTTGAACCCAACAACAACAACAGTAATTAGGCAGAGATTTGGTTTGTAGCTGGAGGCCCAACGTCCTGAGAGCTGGAGGGGTCCCACCCATGGACCCATGGACCCATGGACCCTGGAGCTGCTCCTGGTCCTGGTCCTGGTCCTGGTCCAGGTCCTGGTCCAGGTCCAGGTCCTGGTCCACATGAAACAGATCCTGGAATTAGTCCCATCCAAAGACTTGGTGCAGGTTTGAGATGGAAGCACTAAAGATAAAAAAAACAAAAGATTCAGGTTGATTTCAGCTGGTGAAGGTCTGAGGAAGACGAAGATGGATTTGTTTAAAAGTCAAAGTTTAATTGAGCAAAAACTTATCGTTACCTAAAGTAGGAAAGAGACAGAAATGAAGTCTTCAAGAATTTACAACAATAAGACACAAAATGTTGTCGTTGGAGGTTACGGTCCTGGATGTCCAGGTCAACGACCCGACAAGTCATCAGCTCAGGTCTCATTTACAACCTGTTGCTGTTGTTGTTGTTGTTGTTGTTGTTGTTGTTTACCTCCAAACCACCGTCGTCCTCCCAAAGATTCATTAACTCAACTTTAACTCGTTCTTATAAAACCTTTAAGCTGCGTTCACTGATTTCTTTCTTTAATCCGGAGGAAGCAGCGTTCACACACCGTCTACAAACATTTCATTGATCAATAACTGAATTATTGATAATTGATTCTGAATATTTAAATGTTAAAACCCAACATGTTTTATTTTAGACACGTTTACCTCCAAGTTCTCCTGAAACTAACTTCTGGATATCCACTAGAAATTAGACGAGGCAGTTTTATTTGTAAAGCAAACAGTTTGTCTCAAAGGTCTTTACATAGAAACAACTTCCTCAACTGAGGAAAACCAAGAGAAACCTCAGGATGAGCAACAGAGGAGGATCCCTCACCCAGGACGGGCAGACGGGACAGAGATGGAAGTAAAAGCAGTCAGTAAAGGAGAGCTGATGACGGCAGCAGAATAAAGTAGAATAGAATAAATCTGTCTGTGTTTAAATAACGTCAGTCCGACCAGTAGATGATAATAAAAACTCTTCAGTCAGTGACATGTGGGATCGGCAGCGCTCGGCCTTCGTGGCAGCTGAAGCAGAAGTGACGGGTCATCGGATCATGGAGACGGAGCCGTGAGCCGGACTCGGTATTTACTTCACCTTCGGTCCCGAGACCTTGAATCGTCTCCGTCTTCGTCCTTCGGGCTTTTGATGCTTTTGAAGGACGTGGTGGACTCAGGTGTCCTCGTCCTGTCGGAGCGTCCTGCCGTCACATTAACTTCCAGCGGAGCTCGACCGCCACACGCTCTGATATAATTACTGAGATCTATGCGTGTGCACGGAGCAGATGACTGAGGCTGCTTTCAATCTGAAGCTTCCCTGTGATCCAGTCCTGTTGGTGCTAATTAGAGGAATCTGCAGAAGAAGAGGAGGAGGAGGAGGAGGAGGAGGAGGGACAGCGTTCACATGGAGACGAACCTTTGGCCTCGAAGGAAAAACGAGAAAAAAAAAAAACCTTTGGAGAGATTTAGATTAATATTTGTGTTTTACATCTTAATACATGTGTTTAATGAAGTGATAAAACAAAGTGAGAAAGATGTTGAGTAAATAGAGTGAGAACAGACGGATTTTGGTTTGAATTTTGTTTTTTAAGAATGAAAATCGTCCAAATATTGAGATTAAATTTAATTGTCAGAGATTAAAGTCAACATTTTAGGACAAAAAGTCTAAAATCTGTAGATGAACTGATGAAAAAAACTTCACAACAAAGAAACTCTTTCTTTTTTAAGTCGTCAATTTACACCAATCATTCAACTGATGACAGACTTTTATCACAACATGATGTCACTTTCTATTCTTTAAATCTACTAATGTAGTTGTTGCTAACGTTAGCATCGTCAGCCGCTTGCTTCAACACTTTCCGATAGCGAGTCAGAGTTGGTGTTGGATGTGTTACAACCTCTTGACCTGTAAACACGGCAGTCGCCGCTTGTTTCCTGATACGACGGAGAGAAAAAACAAACAAAGTTGAAATTAGTGCCGTGAGACTTTATCGTTGTTACTGTTAAATAAACAATTAACCCTTCGCAGGCTCAGAGTCACAGAGGTTTTGGTTAATGCAGGAGCTTTAATTGGAGAATACTAAATAAGGTCAACCTGGTGATTGTATACAAACAAATGCAATGAGAAAATGTGCAGGAATATTTCCCACAGACACGTGATGATCTATGTTCAGCTTTGTATTTGCTGCTTGAATACTTGTATTTTATTTTCTGAAAGTGAGGGATATCTCAGCTTTTTAACAATCTTCCAGCAGGATGTTGGTGATTAGCAGCCGCCACCTGCTCGCGCCCCAAAAAAACACCAGATCTCAGAGTTTTTCAGGTTTGAAGCAACACAAATGTTTTTATATTTAAACTCACTCCTGAATAAATGAGCTGGTGGAAATAGAACAGTCGGCTAAATGCTCGTGGCGACTCTCACACTGTGAAGGCCACGAGGCCGATTGGACCAGGAAACGGTTTCTGGAGCCAAAACCAGTCCAGACGACCTCTTCGTCCTCCTCCTCCTCTTCATCCTCCTCCTCGCTCCTCTCTGTGAGGCGTTCGAGGTCTGAGCTGAGGTGTTTCACGCTGTGTTCACTTTTTAATTTTAATTTCTTTCGGGTTGTGTTGCTCCGCGGTCGACTCCGGCGCTCTGACACGGCTGATGGCTGACGGCTGACGGAGGAGCTAACGAGGCAGTCGGCTCGTTAGCCACTAATTGAGCGGTCAGCGCCAAGACTGGAGTTCGCCATCTGTTTGTCACAGAGGAACATCTTGTCGCTTCGCGCCCGTCAGCAGGCCGCTCTCTCTCCCTCTCCGTGGTGTGATATTAATAGCTCGAGCTCACAGACGGAGAGAAGGAAGGAAAGAAAGAAACCGGAGAGAGACGACAAATAAACTGAGGAGTGGAGGGAGGAGGAGGGAGGAGACGGTAAAAGGCCTTCACAGGAGGCGTGTGCCAGGTCCAGTTAACCCCGACAGGCAGCTCCAGTCCTGGAAACCGTGTCGTCTTCATTCGACGTCCAGAAATGATCCAGTACATCTTTTTTTTTTTTGTCGTTTGAGGTGAAAACGTCTGAACGACCAGTCGTCCAATCAGCCGCTTGTCTGAGGTGGTGGCAGGAAGTCAGAGTTCAGATCTCAGATCCTTCGCCTAAAAACTAAACTTCGATCCAACATCTAACATCAGCGCTTTTTGGCAGAATATATTAAAAATCAGGTTTGTATCAGACATCAGTCACTTTGCAGCTTCATCAGTGTCCAATCATTGATTATTTTCCTCAACCAGATAAATAACGACTTTAAATCACATTCCTGCAGCTTCATTTAAAAACTCAGTGAGTTACAGAAGTTTAAAGTGACTGAGTGACGAGAGTCAGTTAAATCAATGACCACATGAAGCTGTTCTTCATCTTCTGAACATCTTTGACCTGGAAATATCTTAGAGTCACCACAAAACGACTGCACAGGAAAACAAAAACTTTCAACATGGAAAACTTTATACATCGTTTGTCCCTAAATCTCAGATACAACCCAAACCACTGGACCAACTCAGACATATCTTAACCAATCCCCAAGCACTGGACCAACCGGACCAACTCAAACCCAAACGACCTTAACCAACCCATTACACGTGACCAACCCAAAAACACCTAACAACTAACCCAAACCACTGGACCAACCCAAACACACCTGACTAACCCAAGCATATCTTAACTAGGGGTGCAACGATACACAAAAGTCACAGTTCGGTACGTACCTCGGTTTTGAGGTCTCGGTTTCGGTTCATTTTTGGTACAGTAAGAGAACCAAATAACCAAAACATACATTTTCTTGTTGTTTATAAGGATTTTTTCTAAATCAAATTTACATGTTTTAGTCAAATGTAAATATTTTACTCACCTACTAATATTGTAGGTACATAGTCCCTACAAATAAACTTATAAACGTATTAACTTATAATCTTAAAATATGAAAAAAATATACAGCCTAATACTGTTGTAAAGTGCTTTTTTTTAATGTAAATTGCGCCTAACAACCAACCCAAACCACTGGACCAACCCGAACCTAAACGTACCTTAACCAACCCAAACATACCTGACTAACCCAAGCATATCTTAACCAACTCAAACCACTGGACCAACCCAAACAAACGTAAAGGTAGAGTCTGGAGTTTTGTTGGTTGCAGTGTGTAAACAAAACACTTTAGTTGTCGGTGACGGTGGGAATCGGTCCGCGGCTCCAGCGCTTCACTCACACACTGATTCTTTTTCTTTGCGGCGACGACTGCAGCTGCTAACGTTTATTTTTGGGCATAAAACTCCAGACTCAACCTTTAACCGACACAAACTCACCCGACCGAGCCAAACCTCAGAGCTTCAGACGGTTCATGGATAATTAAAATAAAAAGTTAGTATTTCTGCAAACGCTGAACTGAATGAATCAATTTATGAATGATGAATATAAACATTAGCTCCTGACATTCGGTCTTACTACAGTTTTACACCACGCCGTATGACATCTCCATGGAGACGGACACATCCTTCACTGTCACTGAGGACAGTTTGAAGACAAAGAAGGAAATCAAGTGTTTTTATGTGAATTCTGCTCAGATTTACAGTAACGACACCTGATTCTGACTCATTGTTTACGTGGTGAAATAGAACTCAATTGTGAATGTGTAGAATAATTAATTATAAAGTATATTCTCATTGTTTTTCTGTGATGCTTCACTAATTCATCTAGTGCGTTAGCGACGTAGCAGCCCAATTATCCACATTAAACAGAAATCAATCCAAAGAAAGTGAACTTTAAATCCATGAACGTAATTGAATATTGTTTAAAATGAGCATGACCGGGTTTGTTTTCATCTGTACGAGCAGAACTTTAAATCTCGTCGTTGTTTCCTTCTGTCAGGATTTACACAGCCGCAGGTTTTCGTCTCTAAATCTGTCATTTTCTTGTACAAACAGTTTTTTTTTCCCGTCACAGAAGGAGAAAAAAAACCAAAAAAACAAAGTCTCCGAGGAGAAAGTGAAAGTGTTTCTGTGCTGCAGCTCGTCTTCGTCTCGTCTCCTGGGTCGACTGTTGCCGGGCGGAAAGCCACGGCTGTCAGGAGGCAGGAGGACACTTCAGTGTGTGTGTGTGCGTGTGCGTGTGTGTGTGTGTGTCAGCTCAGTGGAGGTGCTAATTTGTTAATGTTTCTTCCGTGAGGAATCTTAATTAGCGTTGTAAGTTTCATGCCTAATTTAGTGATTACGTGCAGGATGAATGAACTAATGAAGATCTCAGGGCGCTGCCATCGCTGCCGTCGCTGCCGTCGCTGCCGTCCTTCTTCACCTCCTCGCTGTGTGGGGTTTTTTTTGGTGTGCGTGTTGTTTTTTTGTTGTTTTTTTTTCCTTGTGAATTAATAGTTGAAGCCTTAACCTTTACAGTCTCTGTTTAATTGTGATAAAGTATTGAGGATTTCTGTTGAGTTTGAGGAGCCAGAGGTAACGGAGGCTGTTCACACCTTCACTCACCGTGGAGACGGGAAGCTGCCAGGCTCCACGTGACCATGACGACGATCAGCTGCTGCACTAATATCCTGCTGAAACAAAGATAAAACAGTTTTAATTTAACTCTGATGATGGTGATCGTCACATTTAACTATAGTGAATTTCCTTCGTTCACTGGTTCAGTCGCTCTGATCTGAAGGTTTTCTGTTTAAAAACTATGACGAAAGTTTAGTAGACTATTAATTGCCATAAAAATAATTGCGATTAACCATTTAATTGTCTTTTCCTGATCATTTTATGCCACATTTATAATATTAAGCTAAACATGGTTTAATAACACATGAAGAGCCATTTATTGGCTTTACAACTAAATCATGACGCTAATGTCAACACATGCTTATTGAAATGAGAAATAAGCAGTAGAAGAAGAAGAAGAAGGGGGCACCACATGATGATGTCATCAAAAGAGGACCAGTCAAACCTGTGTTGGAAAAACTGTGGGTGCTGTCACCAAAGACGGTTTATAAACCAAGACCGTCCATGACGGGCAGCTTCCTGTAAGCATGTCACGTGGGCTTCTGCACGGCCACGCCCCTTTAGGGAGACCAGAGGCAGCCTGGAGTGTATTGACTCCAATGGGAAAATTGAACGTGAACACCGATTATGGTCGGGTCTTACTCCCCACAGTCACTGAAGAAAATTTTGGACTCATTTTCCAAAAGCCACATCTCTTCTGAACAGTTTGACACGAAAATGGTAATTTTCACACGGACACATCAGGAGAAAATCCACTTTGTTCAAGACCTGTCTCTGGCTCTACGACACACTCTCGCGAGATTTGGCACAGATCTCCTAGGCAACGTCAAACAAACGGCCGCGAACTCCCGTGAAAATGATTTAAATAATTTTTGTCATGTTAAATATTACTGTTACTAGTGTAAATATTTAATGTTATCATAAGAAAATATAAATATCTCACTTTCATCTACCTACAAATTGTATAAATCCACACACATGATCACAGCCGATGTGGGGTGACGGTTGGCCCCGCCCATTTAGAGAGACAGGAAGTGTATACAGTTTGCTATCATTGGAGCAGCCGCTCATGGACTATCTTTCCATTTATTCAATATCTTTGCTGTCACTACCCGATCTGCGATGCTACCCGATCTGCGACAGCCACGTACGGCAACTCCACTTGGACAAACTTGGTTGAATTGACTTAGGTCTTATGATCACTGCCCTCTCTCTGTGCCCTATGTGCGTCGTCAGAAACGGTTTATCTTTTTATTTTTAAAAAACAAACTTTATTAGTAATGTAAATTGAGGGTTCGTTGTGGTGGTGTGGATCTTGATGCTCAGAAAACAGGAACAGAGGCGGACTTTGTGTTTACTCTCGCCGGCCTCATCACCGTGACAACCACAAACAATCACAACCCTCACTGAATAACGCAGTCTTAACCAACCGCGGCTGTCTTGTGACGGACGTCCGCGGGTTTTTTTTTTTTAAATCATTTTCACAGTACCTTATTGTAAATTAACAGGACTTTAAGCAGACTTCGACCTCCACTTGTACGCAAATCGGGCAGTGCCCAAATGAAGTTTGTCCAAGTGGAGTTGCCGTAGGCAGCCGTCCAAGATGGCGGCCGGTCTGCGCATGCGCAGATCAGTTTTGTTACAGATCGGGTAGCGACAGGTGCGTTCCGATCGCCCTGTAGTTCCCTGCGCAGTGGACTGCACAGGGTGTGCCGCCATGTTCAGTGTGATTCCAATCCGCAGGGAGCAGTTTGAAGGGAACTGTGAACGGTGCAGGGAGGGAGTGAACAACGGTTCATCACTTCGTCCAGTTCACCGGATGTTGGCAACCGATATTACCCATCAGTCATTGCGCTCCGTTTACGTGCGTTACGTAAATTGGCAGGGCTAATGGTTACCTGTCTAACTTTAACAACCCAGTGACTCAATAAACGCTCCATGAAAAAAAAATTTTTCCGGCGGATATCTTACTTACAACATGACTGAGCTAACTAGAGTAGTTTCGCGCCGTGTCCGACAACGGGAGGGTTTTAACAGTTGACGTCCTTATGTTAGCTTAGCCGCCGACGTTAGCGTAGCCGCCGCCATTAGCTTTGCCGGCGTTAGCTTAGCTAATTTAGTGCCAGGATGAATGAACTAATGAAGATTCAGCGTAGCCGCGGCCGTTAGCTTTGCTACTGCTGTTGTCCTGTCAGCTGAGCCACTGATGCTGAGGATTTCTGTTGATTTACACACACTGATGCCCCAAAACTGAATAAATACCACACACAACAACACAAAACTGCTTTGCTTGCTGAAACACAGTAATAGTTATTTGTTTAAATGGTGATAGTGGCATGATACATTTTGAAAATTCAAAAACTTTATTTTTAAACTCAAACAGAAACAGCTGTGACTTTTCCAGGGTGTTCATTGGAGTTAAATAAACATGGTTAAATGAAGTTCTTTACCTAAATCATGGCACATTCCCTTATTGAAATGAAATGCAGGGAGTAGGGGGCTCTGTCCAAGTAAACTGTGGATCGGAATGCAGCCTGACTTTTCTGTTCGATTCTGTGTCAGGCGATGATGTCATAATGGGAACCGGCCTAAACTGGTTTAAGTTGAAATCACAGGACAAAAAAACAAAGGTGTAAATGTCTCTGTCTGTCTGTCTCCTCAGGGCTGGTTCAGTCCGGGTCAGGTCTTCGTCCTGGACGAGTACTGCGCCCGCTACGGCGTGCGCGGCTGCCACCGCCACCTCAGCTACCTGAGGGACCTGATGGATTACTCTGAGAACAACGCGCTGGTCGACCCCACGCTGCTGCACTACAGCTACGCCTTCTGTGTGTCGCACGTCCACGGCAACAGGTACACAATACATTCCAAACAGTTCCCATAATATTACATATATAATATAACACATTCACACACCAATTAACATACACACTAAAAACCAGCATTAAACATCTGTTTGCATACACCTTCCTCCACACCCTTTCAAAATAATGTTCCCGTCTTTGCAGCGCATTTCTATATTATTATAAAACTATAGAAAACAGTATTTAACTTTATATTCCACATTATTGCTTCATTAATCCATAGTTTGTCGTTTGTTCAGCTCATATTGGCTGATAATCAATAATGTCAGATATATTAAAACATATATTGTCACATGTAATATTTTCTATTAGCTGGTCACCGTGTTTTCTTCTTCATCTCGATAAATATAAACTTCAAAACTGCTGTTTAATGGCAAAAGTTAATGTACAATAATATAACTATATATTATTAATTAAACAAAAGACGTGAAATATAAATTACAGCATCATTATAAAGGAAAATGTAAATTACAACATTTTTAAATTACATAAACCTGTGAAGCTCAAACTACATCTTATATAAATAATAATAATGATTAAATATATATATATATGTATTTAAATAAATATTCATTCCTATAATTAGATACGTATTGAACAGATTGATCGGAGCAGTTTATGTTTTTCCTTTATGTTTACTGCAGCAGCTTTAAATCCCATATTCAGTCCAGGCTTGTGAACAGATTGTAATTTGATCTTTTCATTTATTCTGTACATCTTCGCCGAGCACAGATGCTCTTTTTCAGCCACACACACACACACACACACACACACACACAGTCTGAATCCAAATGTCCAGTCTCCTAATCATCAAGTCTGGACGGTGAAGCTTCGTCCAAAATCTTAAAAATCCTCCAGAGTGAACTCTTCACTTCATTTAATCTGGACGTTCACCAACGCTGAGAGAAACATGGACGAAGAAGAAGAAGAAGAAGAAGAGGAAGAAGAAGAGTTATGATGACAAAAAAAAACAGGAATTTTTTATGCATAGAACTAAATGAATGTTGCATCAGCTGCATGAAACGTAGATATGATCGTCCTACGGCAGCCTGTTAGCGCCAAAATAAACCAAACCATATGGTGCATATCTAAATAACACACCAAACACAGCAGTTATGGTGCGTTTCATGTACGTAGGAAATCGGAGCTCTTAAAGACGTCACCTCTGAGTTGAGCTCTTTCCAACTGAAAAACATGGAAAAATTATTACGTAACGATTAAAAACGATCAATGTCAAACAAAATCATGTAGCTAACGTAACCAAACGTTAGCCGTTAGCCGCTGCTAGCCGCTGCTGTTAGCATTACAGTTTAATAACAACGCCTGCGGCCATCTTGAATTTCTTCATGGCATGGCTAGAGATTGAAATTCCAACTCGGAGCCCAGAATTTCCAAGTTGAACTTGAACGCACCACCAGTGACTAATGAACATTAAAAAAAACATCTACAACAACTTTAATCCTGTTGAAACTTGAAGATGTGGACTTGGACCTGAACTCTGAAGAACCTCCTCCTCCTCCTCCTCCTCCTCCTCCTCTTCCTCCTCCTCCTTCTCCTCCTCCTCCTCCTCCTCTTCCTCCTCCTCTTCCTCCTCCTCTTCCTCTTCCTCCTCCTCCTCCCGTTCCTCTTCTCCTCAGTAATCCTCCCCTTATATGAGCATCAGCAGTGTCTTTTAGCCACTTGTTGGCACCGGCGTCTCTGCAGCAGTTCACTTCACTCCTCCTCTCGGCTCCTCTCGGCTCCCATCAGCCCCTGCTGCTTGACTCCCCGGCTGCTAATTACTGATATCTGTGCTTCCTCCCTTTGTCGACTCATTTAGTCAATTAGAAAGAATAATGATTAGCTTCTCCAGCTAATCGCCACATATAAATTGTGGGGCGTTGGATGGGAAGAGGAAGAGGAGGAGGAGGAGGAGGGGGAGGAGGATGGGGGGGGGGGGGGGGTAACTGGAATTGGCTTTTTGTCAGTTGGAGCTGTAATTTGAATAATTGATGCCCATTCAAAGCTCCTGGAGCCGCCTGAGTGGGTGTGGATGGTGATGGGAAGACGAGGAGAGGTTTTGGTTTTTGGATGTCTGGCAGACTCAGAGGTGGGGAAAAAAAAAAAAAAAAGTTAATTACAGAAGTCGAGTTTTCCCCAGAGAGCTGCTCGACAACGACAACGACGGTGGCGGCGGCGATAACGACGATGGGAGGCGGGAGGACAAAGAGCCGACGGATCAACAGGAGAGTACTTGACGAATACTTGAAGACGATGTGTTTGCAGAGCGACAGACTGTGCTTTTCTCTACGCAACATGTGGGACCTTCACTGGCGCTGGGAATCGTTGCTCTGACATCCTGAAACACCCGCCGCTTAAAAACAAACACCAGCGCCGACGCAACGCGACGCGACGCTCTCCTGTTACACATCTCAGTTTAATTAACACCTGGAACTTTTACAGCAGCTTTTCTTCAACTTCTTCACAGATTGAACTGGTTTATTTTTTTTTTTTCTCTTTTCTGTGACTCAGAGTTAAAATAAACTTCATTATTCACAAAGACAGCAAAGTTTTTTACAAGAAGAAATACAATCAAAAACATCAACGACAGACACGAAACACGGTTAAATATCACACGATGACGAACCAGCAGTGAATCACAGTCAGATGAAGTTTATCATCACTGTCGTATGAAGCACTGAGTCATGATTAAAAACAAAACTGACGTTTTAATAAACCAAACAAACTCAGCTTATTGTCAAACTCACTAACTTCTAAAGTCAAGGGCTGTGTTGGAAACCACATACTATACTGCTACGTACTCATTTGGTGAAAATGCTAAATCTAAATCTAAATCTATGTGAAAAATTCCCGGATGTCGTACTGACTCGGAAAATATCTCCAGTATTTGCATATTATATCCCACAATGCAATGCACCCCTGACGTCTAACCGTAACCTAAGACAGTGTCTTTGCCGTGGACCGTAACCATGTTATACAGCTTAATAAAATAAAACTTCATGCAGACTGATCGGTTCATTGTAAAACATGTATTTATTGATGTAAATGTGGTGGTTTGTGTCCGTCCAGAGCCTGAGGCAGCGCCGCTCTTCTGTCCAATGCACACATGAAGCTTCACTTTTCATTCAGACTCACTAATGCTACTGATACAGGTGTTAGATTTCATCACTGAGACCAACATTTATCTCCTAGAAATACTTTAACCAGCCGGTGGTAAACCTCTAAAAACCTGAGGGTAAGTTAATTACAGTAGCAATCGATTTCTCCCCCGGGATGAGGACGGAGGTCGGCCGGCCCAGCAGCGCTGCAGACCGGATGTTGCGTTCGTTGCAAAGCTTCACTTCTCCGCAAAACATCGGAGCAAACTTCTAAACAGCCGTCATTTGGATAAACTGGACGTAGATTTGGGTTCTTAACAGGTACTTTCTCGCATGAAAAAATATTAAAACTTAATAAAAGTGACATAATAACAGGCTAAAGCGGGAAATAAAACAGCTTCTTGCCTGTTTTATACGGCTGCCGTTTGCCGCGAAATGCATTCTGGGAAACGTGTATACTGCATACTGCGGTGTGCTGAAGTATCAGACTGAATACCACATCCAGTCTGCAGTATACAGTACATACTAACGCAGTACGGTAGTATGCAGTTTTGAAAACAGAGAAACAAGAACTGCTAAAGGCCCAGACCAGACCAGCTTTATCGTGTCCCCAGACCGGTTCATCACTTCATAACTATTACTATTTATTACTATTTATCACATTAAAAACAAATGCATAAAGAATAACCCTCCTCAGTCTCTGTCCCAGCGCCTGGAGACGCTGCGTCTCTGTCCACTGTGATCACAACAAACGGTGCGTTCAAGTGTCTCTGGACACGAGACGTTTAACTGGAACAAACAAAGCTGTGCAGGTGAAGTGAAGTCGCGGCGACTCGTCCACTCGTCTCGTGCTGGTTCGATGAGACGGGTGCGTTTGATCTGAGATCGGGGTTAAAGGAGCATTACACCAGCCGGGGGGGACGGGGGGGGAGGGGGGGGGGCAGTCGCCTCCCTCTCACCTGTCACGTCACATCTCCTCCTCTCTGAGGCGTCATCGCCACGGCAACACGGGATGTGACAGGAGCTTTTACCTCCTCCCCCCTCCATCCATCCATCCATCCACCTATCTATCTATCTATCCATCTATCTATCGTTCTATCTATCTATCCATCTATCTATCTATCGTTCTATCTATCTATCGTTCTATCTATCTATCGTTCTATCTATCTATCTATCTATCTATCTATCTATCGTTCTATCTATCGTTCTGTCTATCTATCGTTCTATCTATCTATCATTCTATCTATCTATCGTTCTATCTATCGTTCTATCTATCTATCATTCTATCGTTCTATCTATCGTTCTATCTATCTATCGTTCTATCTATCTATCATTCTATCGTTCTATCTATCGTTCTATCTATCTATCATTCTATCGTTCTATCTATCGTTCTATCTATCGTTCTATCTATCATTCTATCGTTCTATCTATCGTTCTATCTATCGTTCTATCTATCTATCGTTCTATCTATCGTTCTATCTATCTATCATTCTATCGTTCTATCTATCGTTCTATCTATCGTTCTATCTATCATTCTATCGTTCTATCTATCGTTCTATCTATCGTTCTATCTATCATTCTATCATTCTATCGTTCTATCTATCGTTCTATCTATCGTTTTATCTATCATTCTATCTATCGTTCTATCTATCTATCGTTTTATCTATCGTTCTATCTATCGTTCTATCTATCATTCTATCATTCTATCGTTCTATCGTTCTATCTATCGTTCTATCTATCATTCTATCTATCGTTCTATCTATCATTCTATCGTTCTATCGTTCTATCTATCGTTCTATCTATCTATCGTTCTATCTATCTATCGTTTTATCTATCTATCGTTCTATCTATCGTTCTATCTATCGTTCTATCTATCTATCGTTCTATCTATCGTTCTATCTATCTATCGTTTTATCTATCTATCTATCTATCGTTTTATCTATCGTTCTATCTATCTATCGTTTTATCTATCTATCGTTCTATCTATCTATCGTTTTATCTATCTATCATTCTATCTATCGTTCTATCTATCTATCGTTTTATCTATCGTTCTATCTATCTATCGTTTTATCTATCTATCGTTCTATCTATCAATCGTTTTATCTATCTATCTATCTATCTATCTATCTATCTATCTATCTATCTATCTATCTATCTATCTATCGTTCTATCTATCGTTCTATCTATCGTTCTATCTATCGTTCTATCATTCTATCCATCTATCTATCTTTGGTCTATCCATCCATCCATCCAGAGTGGTGATGGTGATGGGGGAGGATGGAGGGAGGAGGAGGAGGAGGGGGGGTGACAGGTCAGATCACCTGTCACTCATCCCGCTCGTCTCCGTCTCGTCTCCACACCTCTTAAGGTGAAGTGGCGTCCACGCTGTCCGCTGTCCGCTGACATCACAGCCCAACAGCCTGAGGCTTCCTTCAGCCGATCGTTTACACATCGAGTGTAAACACACTAACCTGACTCTACAGGCCCCTCCCCCTCCTCCTCCTCACCCCCCCTCCTCCCCCTCCCCCTCCTCCCCCCGACAGCAGCCTCGCCTCCAACTCGCTCGCTTCATTTAGCAGCAACAATGTGTCTGAACCCCGACAAGCTGTCGCTTCGCTCGGCCGACGCAGCTCAGGCATGAAGACGGAGAGTGTGAGAGCGACCGAACCAAACACCATCATCACCTTCATCATCATCACCTCCATCATCATCATCATCATCATCACTGGGGCGGGTCGCTGCGAGCTCGCTGCATCTTTACTGATCCATTTCCATCGTCACCAAGGCTCCTCGCCATCGCAATAAAATATTTCAGCTTCCAACTCAGTGAAACATAAAGAAGTAAATGTCTGCTGTGGTGGTGCGTTCAAGTGCAATGGGAAATTTTACTTTTGCATCTGCCATGACATTCACAGAGAGAGTTTAACTGAATCAAAATGTTGTTGTTTAGCAAAACAGTGATGCAGGAGCAGCAGCACAGGTTTACATGGAGTTTGGAATTTCCCAGCAGCACTCGAACTACCCGGCTTTCAGCCCGAGGACAAATACGATACGAGCCTGTGGGAAACTCTGCATTTGTTGTGACGGGCAGATAAAGTCTAAACGTTGTGTACGATGGTTTGGCCCTCGAGTTGATTGACATGAAGATCGTTTGAGTCGTTTTTCAACTAAAATGCGGAAAATTTGCTCATTTTCAGTTTCTCGTGTCGAAGAATTTGCTCTTTTTTATTACATCATTATTTATCTATCTATCTATCTATCTATCTATCTATCTATCTATCTATCTATCTATCTATCTATCTATCTATCTATCTATCTATCTATCTATCTATCTATCTATCTATCTATCTATCTATCTGTCTGTCTGTCTGTCTCTGTCTTTTCCTCTTTCTCTCTTTATTTCTTTCCATCTTCCCCTTCTCTCTGTCTTTTTACTTCTTTCTTCTTTTCTCTTCTTTCTTTCTTTCCTTCTTTTCTCTTCTTTTTCTTGCTCTCTCTTTTTCTTTCTATATCCATCCTCTTTTCTTTCTTTCTTTCTATCTATCCATCTATCTATCTATCCACCTGCCCATCCATATCCATCAGTCCGTCCAGTTTTTAGTTTGGTTCAGTTCTTTACGTCCAGGTTCCACATACAAATGTAATGAAAATAAAGATAATATTAATATTAATATTATTAATAATAATAATAATAATAACAATAATAATAATATAGTTGTTTTTATCATCATTATTTCCAAAGCCTTTACAGTTTGCACCGTCTGAGTGATGTAGAGAATTGTTGTCAGATTATTGCACATGACGGTCCATGGTGGGGGGGCGGAGGGGGGGTGGAGGGGGGGCCGCGGCCCCGGGTCCACGGAGCAACGAGGCCCTCGGCTGCTCCTACATGAAAGAGAGCACACACACACACACACACACACACACACACACACACCCCTCCCAACCACTCTACTCCCCAGGATTAACTGGTGCTTGTTAATAGGGGGTTGTGGGAGGGGGAGGGGGGGGGGGGGGGTAATGAATTGACAGATTTGGGAACAACAGGGTTTAGAAGTTGTGTTAACAAGTGCTGCTGTTCTCATCACTCTGAGGATCAAGTAGACGTTCACATGACCGCCACTTCCTGTTGGGTTGTCACGACGACACCTCCACCTACATCACCTCAGTATTTTATAGTAATATTATGGTATTTATCTGTTATGACATTGTATGTCATTAACATTCTTACTTAAACTTATTATTATGCTATTCAATTATATTTTATATAATTTCTTTATATATTTTTTTATTTTACAATAAATATAATTCAATTTTTGGAATTGTAATAATTTAATTTAGAATTTGATTAGAATCATAAATTAAACGTAATTGCTTTTTAATGTAATCACATCAATTTCAATTTTATTATATAGTTTATTACAGTATATTCTATTTATTAATTTGGTTTTATTTTGTGTTTAATATTACTGTTTGTTTTTTTCACATTTCTTGTCATTTTTAATTTCTTTCTCTATTTTTCTACAAGCGACTTTACAGAAATCTTTAAGTTTTTAATTTAGATATTTTATAATGACTAAAACTGAACTGTTTCAATGCATCACTTTCATTTTATAACATACACTTCATTATTAATGTGATGATGATGATGATGATTGGTCTTAAATGACAAGTTATCTTTATTATTATAGTTATTATCTCATTTTATATATATACATATATATTATATACATTTCATGTATTCACACATGTATCTGTCTGATCCTACTGAAGTTATTCTACAGCTATGATTCCGTATCCTCGCCTCAACCTGCTGCTCACTCCTTTATCGTCACATTTTTATTTATTTATTTTATTTTCGACTTTTGGAGAGTCGGATAAAATAAAAAAAAGAAAGAAAGAAAAAAAAAGGAGAAAAAAAAAGGAGAAGCGTCAGCGAGGAGCCGAGCGGAGTCGTCAGGGGCCGAGGCAGCGAAGGCTTTTATAAGAACAACTCATTAACAGACTGAGCTCGGCGCTGCTTCCCTCCGGCGGCTGCGAGTGCCGTTTGGAGAGGCTGCTTTTCTCTTTCAGCCGCTCAGAAAGTCAAGGCTGGGCGCTCCGGGTCCTGATTGCATTTTTTCCCCTTTTTTGCCAGAGTGCCTATTCAGATGAAGGCAAGAAGGGAATGAAAGCTTTACAAACATTAATGAAGCCCTCAGCTGACGGTTGTCTCTTTGTCGACTCCTCCTCCGGCGGCGGCTCGGTGCAGGAGGAGGAGGAGGAGGAGGAGGAGGAGGAGGAAGAGGAGTGTGAGCAGCTCCTCTGTTTGATTGGTTGACTCTGAGGTCAGCGTGGAGAGTTTGGCTGCTTGATCAGTTGGTTTGGTGAAAACAAGCCAGCGATAAAGAAATTAAAAAGAAAAGAAGATGGAGCTGTTTTTTTTACTTCTCTCTCTCTTCGGAGGCTTTTTTATATTTTTATTTCACGCTACAGAAAAAATGTCTCAGTATTTGCAGAGATAAAATGTTCATAGAAAACAAAGAAAACTCCTCAGATAAAAGAAAAAAAACTTGTGAAGAGAGAAACAGGTTCATGTTTTCTCAAAAGTAAACACTATTTATAATTTACTATTTACTCATTTTCTATTTTCAAGTCGCACCAGTTCAGATCTTTACACCTCCACTGAGTGTTTCACATTAAAAGTCCAGTGTCTCACACATAGAAAGTGGTAAAAGTCAACTTAACAACAAACAAAAACCAAGCAAAGTGAAGACAAACTGATTAGATTTTAGAGGCTAAAGGGCAAAAAAACACAAAACATGTAAAATTCCTCAAGGAAGTCGTTAAAACAACAAAACTTATTTCTATTTGTGCTGGAACTAGTTTCAGAGGCGGAAGGATACGAGCTACGTGGAGGTGACGGTGTGTGTGGCTGTGTTTGTGTCTCCTCAGGCCCGATGGGATGGGGACGGTGCTGGTGGAGGAGAAGGAGCAGTTTGAGTCCATCAGGAGTCGCCTCATGTCTCTGCTGGAGAACCAGATCACACACTTCAGGTACAGAACCAGATCACACACTTCAGGTACAGAACCAGATCACACACTTCAGGTACAGAACCAGATCACACACTTCAGGTACAGAACCAGATCACACACTTCAGGTACAGAACCAGATCACACACTTCAGGTAAAGAACCAGATCACACACTTCAGGTACAGAACCAGATCACTCACTTCAGGTACAGAACCAGATCACACACTTCAGGTACAGAACCAGATCACACACTTCAGGTACAGATCCATCTACAGAACCAGTTCTGCATCGGCTCCATGCTGTTTTACGTCTCCATCCGTTTTTGAAACATCACAACCTGGATTCAGAAACCTGGACCGATGGGCCGATTATGTCATTTTTTCCCCTTTTCCCCAAAATGTCTGTTAAAGGGAAAGTTCACCTAAAATTCAAATGTCCTCCGTTCCTTCTCTGAGTTACGGGGGGTCCACGCAGCAGTATTTGTCCATATAATGGTTGTGAATGGACACTACTTTTCTTCATCCAAAAAGACACACCAAAAAACATCCAGATCCCTCCATACTGCTGGTCTGAAATGTCCCTCTGGTGTTGAAGCCCCGACATGAGAAATTGTTCCGCCGGTCAGAACAAATCACATGAGATTTGCACAACAATTCTCAAACTTGGAGCAACTCACGCAGCTCATGTGGTTGGTAGTAGGTTGTAGGTTGGCAAACTAACCTAACGTGATAATGTCAATTAACATCCTAGAAATAACCGTCAATTTCAAAGTAATGTCATGTTTTTCATAAAGTCCGCAAGAAAAGAAAGAAAAAAGAAAACCTAACAAACTCCAATGCGTAGGGAATTAAAGTCGGCCATGTTTTTACCGCTCGACGTGCTAACAGCTAGCCGCTAGCTAACCTCTTTGTTGCTTGTTTGCTGGACAGAGTTAATGAGACAGAGCTGGTAGAAAATTTGTCTTAATTTTTGGTATTTTTGATGTTATTATTATTTAAACAACAAACCACCAGAGTCGTCTTCAGTTCAGTTCAGTTCAGTTTAATTTCATGGTTAAACCCGTGTTTTCACATGTTTTTACTAAACTCTAAATAAACTCTGAGCTAAAGTGAAGTGAAGGAGAAACCATCCAACCATAATGAAGCAAGGCACTCTGGGTATTTTTGTGTGGAGGATAATGGGGGGGGGGGGGTTCGTGAAGACCTCCCTGCATCTGCGTGCTGCTATTCAGCCGCCGCCGCTGTGTGAACACATTGTGACGACGGTGTGAAAGCAACAGCCTCCGAGACCTTGAGCAACACTCGTCTGAATGGACCGCTGCCATTAACCGCCCCCCCCCATCACCGCCCCCCCCCCCCAAAAAAAAGGAGCCCCGGCTCTCCAAACCCTCCTCGCCTGAGAGGGGCCCTCCATCTGGCCCCGGAGAGACGAGGAGGGAGGGGGGGGCGGGGGCTGAGGGGGGGGTCAGGGCCAAGAGAGAGAGGATGGGGGGGTGGAGGGGGGGGGGGGGTGGATCAGCAGGAGTCATTACTAACTCACCTCAACAAGAGGCTAATGCTGGTAAACAATGGAGGGACAATGGAGGGATTATGTAAACGTTCTGCTGTCGTTGCTCTTCACGCGCCGAGCAGATTAACTCCAGATTATCGTTAAAGCTGGAGGACGTGTTTGTTTGTTTTTAGGGTTAGTTCAAGTACCGCAGGGTTTGGCGCCGCCGCCGACGTCCGTTTTAACTCAACTCAACTCAACGGCGACGTGTGGAGAAAGTTCTGTGACGTTTTAAACTTGAAGATTGTAGAAATATTATGAAGCTAAACTCTGAGGTTCATGAGTTTAAAGAGGATTAATTTATGATTCAGGCTGTTTGATCTTTAATACAGATTCCAGACGTTTCTATAGAGCTCTATACAGTACATACTACCTTTTATTTATTTATTTATTTATTCTTACTTAGGGATGAACAATAACTTTTTTCTTCCTGCTTCTCATAACCAACGACCAATAAGATTTGTAATAGTTTATAGTCACAGCAGAGGGTTTAGGAAGGCTAAGATGACAGTGAGAACATTATAGAGCTATAATATATTGGTCGACCTTTGACCTCTGGGACCTTAGTAATTGAAGAGTCGTTTACAGTTGTTGAATAGATGGTTTAAACTTCTATTATTGACTGTTTATTCTTACAGATGTGAGACTGTCAGACCAACATGAGGCCGACTGGAAACACAAATTTAACTTTGGTTCTTCTGTTTGTGTTTCCAGTTCCTTAATTATTTATTTACTCTATAGGTACAAATTTTACCTGAATTGAGAACTGGAACCATCTGGTTGAAAACGGGACTGAAGTGAATTTGACAAAAGACTAAAAATGAAAGTCAAGTCTCTCAGTTGAGTAGAAAGAAGCTCTGCTGGTCGACCATAAATCATTATTAAAGTTAAATGAGATGTTTTCATTTCATTTCACTGTAAAATGGCGTTAGAAATCAGTTTTTAATTAATTCAACACAATTTCCAACTGTGATGGAGTGAATGATGATGATGATGATGATGAGGAGGAAGCACGTCTGACTAATTTGCATCAACCCCTTTGAACCCTGTCTCTTAATTACTGTTATATGATTAAAAAATGAACATAGCTACAAAAATTCACTCGTAGCAGCCGAAGAACTCGTCAATTATTTTGATGTTTCTCTTAAGACAAAAGGCAGAAGAAAGATCACGGTCTCATTATATATGTTCATTTTATTAAAACTCCTTAAAGGTAGATGTTAGTGTTAAAGCTCCATACGGTATAAAGGTAGATGTTTGTATTAAAGCTCCATACGGTATAAAGGTAGATGTTTGTGTTAAAGCTCCATACGGTATAAAGGTAGATGTTTGCGTTAAAGCTCCATACGGTATAAAGGTAGATGTTAGCGTTAAAGCTCCATACGGTATAAAGGTAGATGTTTGTGTTAAAGCTCCATACGGTATAAAGGTAGATGTTTGTGTTAAAGCTCCATACGGTATAAAGGTAGATGTTTGCGTTAAAGCTCCATACGGTATAAAGGTAGATGTTTGCGTTAAAGCTCCATACGGTATAAAGGTAGATGTTTGCGTTAAAGCTCCATACGGTATAAAGGTAGATGTTTGTGTTAAAGCTCCATACGGTATAAAGGTAGATGTTTGTGTTAAAGCTCCATACAGTATAAAGGTAGATGTTTGTGTTAAAGCTCCATACGGTATAAAGGTAGATGTTTGTGTTAAAGCTCCATACAGTATAAAGGTAGATGTTTGTGTTAAAGCTCCATACAGTATAAAGGCAGATGTTTGTGTTAAAGCTCCATACAGTATAAAGGTAGATGTCCATGTGTAGTGTGATTATAAAGCAGCTCTAGGTTCTATATTAATACTGTGAAAGTATCAAAGCCTCAGTCCACAGAGAAATGCACACAGCCTGTATTCAGAAACTGAGCCTTTAAAACCAGCCGTCAGGACTTCCTGTCACTTTGTGATGTCACAACAAAACCCCGCCCCCTCACCACCTGGACAACACCATCCAACAACGACTTGCAGAATTTGGTTTCTCTGAGTGTTTTATTCTGAAATCTGCTCTGTTTATTGTATCACTTTAGAAAACAGTCAGCCAATCAGAAGAGAGGCTCAGAGCCTCCTCCTCTCTTCTGATTGGCTGACACCGACCTGTTGTTACCAGAGCTCCAGAGAGAAGCTGAGAGAGGAGATGGACCAGAGCTACAGCTACAAACAGCTGATCTGGATTAGACTTAAATTTTAAAAAATAAATTAAGAAAACAAATTATTTACACATTAATCTGCTTTAAACAAAATGAAACGGTTATTCCCACTGAAGAAGAACATGTTGGTCGTTTCACTGAACGACTCACTCGCTCTATTTAATGACTTAATGAACTTAGTTAATAAACTTTCCTGCCTGTCACATATTCATCTATACATTGAAACATCCTTCATACGTGTCACCGTGTGTCAGAAGCCCGAGCTCCTCTGAAGCACTTGAACACATCGCTGAAGGCCTTGCTCACATGTTCTGCTCTTTAATGGGTTTTTATATATACATATTTATTTCTCTCTATATATATTTATATTTTCCTCTCAACAAACATCATGAACTTGTGACTTCAGTTTAAATGTGAGCATGATATTTTTAAAGGAGCAGAACATCTGCCTGAGGGTTTTTCTTCCTTTCTTTTTTTGTCCAATAAACGGCTGACCTGCGTGACCACGTGCTTTTGTTTATTAAGTACTGTTCACTTGTCAATTAGCAACGTGAAACCTCTGTGAACCTCCTCGTCTGCGCGGAGACGGAGCCGGAGGTGAGAAAAGCTTCCTCCATCAGTGTAATTAGATGAAAGGCAGCAGCCATCTGTTGACGCCAGCGACGTCTTTCTGCTGCTGCTGCCTTCATCTCCTCCTCCTCCTCATCCTCCTCTTCTTCTTCTCCATCTTCTTCTTCTTTTGTTTCCACGCTCTTGTCGTCCTTGAGATTGTTTCTAAATGTGACGACCGCCCACGTTTTTTTTTTTTTTCTGCAGGTACTGCTTCCCCTTCGGACGACCAGATGGGGCCCTGAAGGCGACGCTGTCCCTGCAGGAACGGGTACGTTGGAGAAAAGAAACAAAACCTGTGACGTTTTAAACTCAACGTAAAGTTTCTCCTGTAGCTGCAGAATCGCTGTTGTTAACAATTAGAACGGATGCTGTTGTTAAACAGGAAGAAGCTGCTCTTTTAATACATCGACTCGTGCACAGGTCGCCGGCCTCCTGAGGGAAAGCACTGCAACAATATGATGCAAAAAGAAAGAGGATAATTAATTTACACGGTGCTGTAAATAAACACCGTTGCAGATTGAAATGATGATGAATGTAAACACAATTTCAAGTTGCAGGCGGCGGCACATGTGGACACATCTGCATCGGAAATGAAGGAAATTATCTTCACGGTTGAGCCGTTAAAACAAGACGAGGTCTCACTCTGACACAGATTCATCCTCTGACGACATTTACGTTTATATTTATTTAAGATGCAGCAGCGAAGTGATGAGTTAAAATGACCATATCAAGTAGATAAAAAGATTAATAACGACATAATAAGTACAAACTAATGATTCAGTGAGTTTATAAGTAAAGGATAATTCAGCTGTTTCACACCTCAGGGAAGGAAAATGAATAAAAACCACAAATTAACCTGAGGAGTTGCACCGATGTTCAAAGTGTTAATTTGCTTCTGTTGCTCCTGGAAAAACCCTGAAATCATAAATTTCCCCCTGGTTCTAATGGTTCTTATGGTTCTTTATGGTTCTTATGGTTCCTGTGTGGTTCTTCTGTGGTTCTTGTGTGTGGTTCCAGGTCCTGATGAAGGACATCACCACGCCCGTCCCCGTCGAGGACATGAGGAAGCTGGTGCAGACGTGTCTGGAGAAAGCAGCTCGACTCAACTACAGCCAGCTGATCGAATACGCTCAGATCAAAGGTCAGAGGTTCGATTCCCATCAGCTGATCGAATACACATCCGCTGTTGTGCGTCTTCTTTTTTCTTTCTTTTCTTGCAGACTTTATGAAAAACATGACATCACTTTGAAATCGTAGGTTATTTCTAGGCTGTTAACTGACATTATCACGTAATTAACGGCCTGTAAATCAAAGAGTTGCCAACATTTTCCCTCTAGGGATCAATAAAGTTATTTTGAATTGACTGATTTGCAGCGGACGCTCAGGCGGCTCCGGAGAAACGTCTGGAGGACATGATGAGACTGGGAGAGCTGTGCATCGAGGTCCTGCAGCAGAACGAGGAGCATCACTCCGAGGTAACAGCTGTTCAACATCTGTCCTCACTCCGACCGTCACAGGTTCAGCTGCACGAGGTCTGGACGAGGTTTCAGAGCTTCACACCAAAGATTTACACGTTTAGTTTGAACAGGAGGCGAAACGACCAGAAGTGACTGAGTTGTTGTTTAGAATGAGCAGATTTTAATGTTATTTTCATTTATTCAGCTCCGTTTGTTTATTTAACAGCGTTTAGCTCGTCAGGTTTCTATGTTAAAATATTCAAAATTCACGATTTTACAACTTGTTAAAGAGCGAAACTGATAATTGAAGAGTTTTTTTTAAATGTAGGCGATAATCATCTGTTAACGCATTCCTTTTAACGTTTGTTTAATGAGTGGAGGCGGAACCTCAGAGTTTTTGTGTAATTTATCGATTCAATTTTTAAAGTTTTCAGCTTGTTTTATCTCACAGTTTAGTTTCATGAGTTTATTTAATCTTTCTTTTTTTTTTTAAAGGGATAGTTCAACATTTTGGCAAACTTTAATTGTCGGTGGAAGATGTTTTTAGAACTTAAACAACTCTGTGTGGTAACGTTGTGTTATTATCTCATAGCGTGGTGAATGTGCAGGTCACAACTTGTCCACCAGAGCGTTGTGGAGTTGTTGGATTGTGTATTTGATGAGTTTGATGAGGGAAACCAAGAAATCCCATAATGAGCCTCCGTAGCGTAGCTCTGAGCAGCTCACGGCTCTGCTCCGCCGTTCTAAAAATAGCTTGCACCGACAATTAAAGGTAACGAACCTACTGCTATGACTATAGGGATTATGGTGATGGGACAGTTTGACTAAATGTTGAACTATCCCTTTAAGTTGTAAAAACAATCTCCATTTTTTCCTCCTCTAAAGTGTAAAAATCCAAAACAAAACAAAAACAAATGCATCTTAATGAAGTCAAACATAAAAACTTTCACTTCTTTTACTTCCTGTCAGTCTCTCCTCTGTTCGTCTCCGTGGCGACGCCTCCCGTCACCTGATCATTTCATTGCCGTTCTTGATCACTTTGTGTCGCTGTGTTTCCCTCCTCGCTGCCTCCGGCTGCCGGCAGCAGCTCGCTCGCACTAAAGTGGCAGATGACACGCCAAGTGGCGGCGGCGCTGCGTTAAAGTGTGCGGCGGCGGCGATGCTGAAGGCGGCGGCGTTGATCCACCACACTGTAAAACTGATCAATCACAGGTGTTGAGACGCGGCGGCGTGATCGGCCTTAAGTGGCAGCGCGGCGCTCAGGCATCTGTGTCTCAGCTATTTATACCACGCCACGCTCTGCCGCTGCCATGGCGACGGGTGGCTCTCTGCTCCGAGCTGATGTGAGTGATGTTAACCACAAATTAGAGTCTGTTGTTTTTTATATATTAAGAGTCGTCGCCGCGGCAGCAGCAGCAGCAGCAGCGGCTCAGGCTGTCACGGCTCAGATCGAGATGAGTGATGATAATTGTTTACACGGTTACCGGCGGCGACAATCACGCTCCTGCTGCTCGCGTCTCTTTTTTCTTTTCTTTTTTTTGTTGTTGTTGTTGTTTATTTTTCGTCACCGTTTCATTATGGAAGTGTCAAAGTGACGAAGCGGTTCATGTCAACGCAGAGATAAAAATACTCTGATCCGCTTTAATTACCTCGTTTTGAAATGACTTCTCTTCCTCCTCTTCCTCATCTTCCTCTTCCTCCTCCTCCTCCTCTCTCTCTTTCTGTGTGAATATGCAAATATTGTACTTGTCGTTTTTAAGGAGTTAAGCTGCTAAACAGACGACGTCTCGGTGTTTGATCTCAGGTTGTCGAGGTTTAACTTCTCTCGTTAATCACCATGGTAACTGATGCTGAACTGCTGAACACCTGGATAGGAAGAAGAGAAAAGAAAAAAAGAAGTAAAAAGACAGGGACATGAGAGTTTTTTGACAGTTTTAGTGATAAATGATAACGAACAATCAGCAGATTTCTATGAAGCAGTGGAGCTGATGATTTTAGTTGAACTAAGAGATGGATGGAGGGATGATGGATGGATAGACGGGGGATAGGAGGATGAGAAAGGAAAAAAATAAGTAAAAAGACAGACGAGATAGATGGATGGATGGATGGATGGATGGATGGATAAAGAGAGACAGAGGGGAGAGGAAGAAGAGAAAAGTAAAAAGAAGTAGAAAGAAAGAAAGAGACAGGGGGGGGGGTGGATAGATAGAAAGAGAAAGAGGGGTAGAAAGAAAGAAAGAAAGAAAGAAAGAAAGAAAAAGACAGACAGGGGGATAGGAAGAAGAGAAAAGAAAAAAGAAGTAAAAAGACAGACTAGAAAGAAAGATAGATAGATAGATAGATAGATAGATAGATAGATAGATAGATATATAGATAGATAGATAGAAAAAGACAGACAGGGGGATAGGAAGAAGAGAAAAGAAAAAAGAAGTAAAAAGACAGACTAGAAAGAAAGAAAGAAAGAAAGAAAGAAAGAAAGAAAGAAAGAAAGAAAGAAAGAAAGAAAGAAAGAAAGAAAAAGACAGACAGGGGGATAGGAAGAAGAGAAAAGAAAAAAGAAGTAAAAAGACAGAGACTAGAAAGAAAGAAAGAAAGAAAGAAAGAAAGAAAGACAGACAGAGAGGGGGTTGGATAGATAGATAGATAGATAGATAGATAGATAGATAGATAGATAGATAGATAGATAGATAGATAGATAGATAGATAGATAGATAGATAGAACGATAGATAGATAGATAGATAGATAGATAGATAGATAGATAGATAGATAGATAGATAGATAGATAGATAGATGGGTTTGTTGAACCTCACGTTGTTAAAACGTCTCTTCTTTTATCTGACTGTTGTTTCTCTCCTTCTTTCTTCTGTTCCACCGTGGGAAGGGAAGAGAGGTGAGTTCATGTTTGTGTTGTTGTTGTTGATGTTGTCGTTGTCGTGCCGATCCTGAGATCCTCACACCTCCTCTCTCCATTTTTCTTTCAACATGTGTGAAAGGGTTTTTATTGAATCTCTTCAATTAAAGTTATTAAAATATATTTGGGTTTAATCAGTTTTTGTCTTAAAGGGACATTGCGTAACTTCTCCTGTTCCGGATTGGAACGTTACGCTGGTGCTGCATTCAGGTGGCAGTCGGAAAAACGGCCGTCGGTAACAAACCAGATGTCATTTTAGTCACAGAAGTCCAGAGGAAGCCTGACTGCCGTCTAACCCATTTCACATGAATGCAGCATGAAAAATACGACTGAGGTGCTTGCGAGTTTGAATTTTGACTGGAATGCGTCAACCATTATTCTGCACGTGAGTGAGGCGTTCAGGGGAAGTCTGTAAACAAAAACTGTACTATAGTAGATGGTGTGAATCCTCCAACCAATGACAGATCTGATCAAATAAAAACTAGACATAGACAATAATCTCCTATCGAGCTGCGTTTGTTTGGATGTGATGAAGAAATGAAATGAAAATATCTCTGAGCTTCTGTTGATGTTTTTATTTAATCGCTGTGATAATTGAAACCCGTCTTCGTTGGGCGCCGCCGCGTGGAACATGGCGTTCTGCTGGAGACGTGACACCGGGCGACGCGTGTTTGAACACATTAATGCAGAAAAGAAAAGAAGAAGTGTTGAAAAGGAGGCGTCTCCACTCAAACTATAGACTGTAAATAACCTCTCTGCTCTTATTAAGTGCAGTTGGATGTATAATTATTTTCCCGCTGGCGGAGAGAGCAGGAGGTCGCTGCCGAGATAAATAACAAACAGCACAAAGACAAGAAACAAGATCTACCAGTCAAATGGGTTTAATGAGGTAAACGTGAAAGGAGCGCGGCATTGTGGGTCGAGGTCTCTCAGCGACACCCAGGAAACCTTTCACTCTGTCGCCTTGAAATGATGTTTTTACATACATTACATTACATGTATTTATTTCTAAGTTACATGATGATGACAGAGTTCTCTCTGACTGAAGTCTGAAGCTTGGTGGTTCGGACTGAGTCTCGTCTGCGGCGCTGACACAACAACGTAAACAGCTTCTGCGTGAACACGTGATGGACTTTGAGGTTTTAGGATCCTGAACCAGGTTTTATCAGAGTCTGAACAGAAAGTGTAAAAAGAAGCCAAATTTTTGTGGCTCGTCATTACGTTTTGTTTGAAGGCGACATCTAGTGGCCGTAGGGATTATTACACAGCAGAGAGAAACGTGTGGTTGCACAAAAGTCGGCGGGAGAAGATGGAGAAGTCGAGCAAACAGAACTTTTATTTAGAAAAATGAAGTACTTTTTGTGTCTCAACAAGAAACCATGTTATTTATTTTTTTATGTGTTATTTTATTTTTAACCAGGCAACTCCTTCATTTTTAAACAAAAGGAAATACAATGAAACATAGACAAAAATAATTCAAACAATACACCTGTTAAGAAGTTTGACACATTCCTGAAACACACTGGTAAGTTGTTGAAGTGCCATCATCGCAGAAACATACATTTATTATTATTTATTTATTTTGGTCTCTAATCTTGGAGTAAAGCTTGACAGTGATTTTAAATTGGATCAACAGATGAACTCTGTTGTCAAAACCAGTTTTTATCTCAGGTTAAATCTCTGCTATCTTTTAGTGATTTGTGATCCATGCTTTTATTTCTATAAGTTTGGAACGGTGTAAACCAGGCTTTCCCTCTTTTTTAATTCTTATTACGTTTTAATAACCATTTAGTGCTGTACGGCTTGTATGTAAATCACTCTGCAGCACTTTGGTAAACTTCTATGTTTTGGTAATGTGCTATAATAAAATGGATTGGATGGATTCATTCCCTCATCATGAAGGACATCCAT
Organism: Decapterus maruadsi; assembly: GCA_030347415.2. Taxonomy (NCBI): domain Eukaryota; kingdom Metazoa; phylum Chordata; class Actinopteri; order Carangiformes; family Carangidae; genus Decapterus; species Decapterus maruadsi. The sequence continues at coordinate 29,479,601 of CM064893.1, read as the reverse complement.
ATCATCTTTTTGCTAAACAGGAAGTCAGTCATTTTGGATTTTATGCACCAATAAGAGTGCTTGTTGTAATTGAGACCAGATGTGTCTTGTTGGCTCCACAGCGCCCCCTAATGCTGGACCTGGTACAGGTGTTGGCTTTGGACGTGCAGGATGCTGTTTAATATCAATATAATTATTCTAATGGTAAATTTGAATCTTTGTTTTGGGTCACCCTACTTTCCCCCCAAGATATCAGATCTCCTTTTGTTTGTGTATTTTAATGTGTAATATGATAATATATGTGTAATCTACCGTCAGGTCCCTGAAGAAACGGATCTCGACTGGTCTGGTCCAAGTCCCGATCTCGGCCTCGCTGGCGCTCTTGTGGCTGAATTAAGACGTCGTTGTCCGCCGGGTCGCGTCCGTGCTGCGAGTTCACCTGCATTCAGCTATTTGGGTTTTTTTTTTTTTAAACTTTGAAAACGTCTCATTGTCGTCTCGGCTCCAACAATCCCCTTCACCTCCGCGACACGCCGCCGCCGCCGCCGCCGCCGAACAATGAGGGAAATATTCAGTCATTATGACACGTTCTCACATTTAGTGGCGAGTGGTTTGTGCAGCGGAGGATCCGGAGGGTCGGCGGCCTTGGAGCTACAATAAGGACATTAGCCCTTTAAAGCGCTCCCACTTTTGAAAGAACATCTTGGTTGTTAACAGCGTGCAGCTTTTTTTTTTTTTCTTAATAAACCATTTCTTCCATTTTTCTTCCATCACTGTTTTCCTACCGTCTTCTGCCCTTTCACCTTTCTGTCGTTTCCTTTCTACTTCTATTTTCTGTCCTCTTCTGGGTTTTTTTCTCTAAATTTCTCCTTATTTGTTTTCCACCCTTCCCTTTTTTGTCTTTTTTAAATACTTTTTCCTTTGTTTTTTATTCCAATTCTTTATTTCTCCCCATTGTTTTTCTTTTATTCTTGCCTTCACCCCTGCTCTCCGTTTTCTCTCTTCACCCTTTGTTTTTTTCTTTTACCCTTTATTATTTTCCTTTCCAATAACAGCTGTTTTGTCTTTCTTCCATTCATCTTTGCCTCTACTTTCGTCCATCTCGTCTCTTTTTATTTTCATATTTATTCATATTGGTAATCATTCCTTTGTCTTTCCGTATTTCTCTCTGTTTCTTCTTTGTCTTACACACTTCCAACCATCCTCCACCCTCTTTCATCTTTACTTCGCCACATATTTATTTCTTTCACCTTTCCTACTTTAATCTGTCCTTTCAGTCGTTCCTCCTCTCACTCTTGTTTTCTCATCCTCTCTTTCGTCCTTGAATCCACTGCTGCTGTTTTTGTCTCGCCGTCTTTGTCTTCCCTGATGGATTCATGGCAGCTTTTATTTACGAGCAGCTGTTACTGAAATGGATGTCTCCAGAAGAATGAGTTGTAAGTGATGAAGAACCGTCAGGCTGGTTTACCGCCGTTTATTGTCAGTAACCGAAAAAGGCGCGTTGAAAATGCTGCAAGGCCACGAGTACGAGCGGCTGCAGAGTCATTTCTCTTCTCCCGGTCTTAACGCGGCCGCCTCGTCCTCCTCCTCCGACGAATACAAACACTGACCTCGGTGCACAGGTTGTACTTTTTTCTCCGAGGTCCTTCAGCCGTCAATAACAGCGGTCACCTGAGCAGGCTGACCTCTGTTCGCTGGAGAGCCGCGCAGCCTGGTTGCTCTTTAGACTGAAGGTATTTGCATTAGTGAATCAGCAGGTGCTTTCACAACAGCACCTCCGGGCTCCTTCTTCCTTCTTTTTTCCCTCTTAACAGCAGCTAAAAGTCACCGCAGCCAAAGACACTTTGCATCTGCCTCCATTTATTTAGATTCCTGCACTTTTAAAGAGGTCACGCTTCAGAATCAGATCGGCGTGTTTCGGTCGACACCTTTAGAAAACATGAAAAACACAGCGAGTGAATAACACAGAGAAACATTTAAAAAGGTTTTCATGTTCTATTGTTTCATCACATTGAATCAAAGCAGATTTTTCCGTCTTTGATGAACAGAAAAATACCTTTTAATGTCAAAGTGTCAATCTTGACAACACGTAAGCCTTGGTTTAGACAATTGTACCATTATGTGTGATCCTTAGGCTTTCTGTTGATGTTGTTGTTGCATATGATTTTCATTCTCAACATATAATAGATCTTTGGATAGATCTGGCCGTGAAGATCCACCTGTTGAACTCCTTTTTGCAGAGGAATCTTTGGAGGAACTTGGTGCGCTGTAACCACATGAACCAGGGTCCCAATATGTGTATGCTGTTGTCGATCTACCCCCCAGAAAAGTCCTGGACTTGGTGGAGGTGCTTTCCAAAGGTTCAGGAACTTTGGGCCGTGTGATTGGTTGAGTATCTGCTAGATGATATCTAGGGGGCATTGGAGTTGGTGACCAAAACATCTAAAAGTTTGAGCAAACTCAACATTGTCCATGTAATCCAGTCCAGAAGGTCCAGGAGAAGATGGAATAAACTTCACTGTTTTCCGTTTGTCATCAGTCTGAGTTGTATAATCCATACAGGACTTTAACTTTGTAGTTCCTGAAACAAACTTGGCGAAATTGGACAAACTCGTCACATCATCGGGATGTTCTTGTTTGGATAAGGGGCAAAACGTCTTCAAAGACGCCCAGAGATGCCTTTGACCTGGACAAAGGAGAATTTGTTGTTGAGATCTTGAGAGTCGGTGTTCAAATACAGAATGCTGCGTTGTACCAAGAAGTAAATGAAGTATTGGGTCGTCAAGTTGTTCTGATTGGTTGTAGAATAAAGGTTGAAGTATCTCCCCAATGAGGAGAAAGGAACAGTCCAAACACATGAGAAGCTGATGGAAACATGGAACATCTTCAGGTTCCTGAACGTCTCTCAGCTCAGTATCATGAAAGGTTAAGAAATAAAAGGTATGAAACGGTCTCTGAAACCACTTCCTGTTCCCTCTCTCTCTCAGGCTTTCTCGTGGTGGCCGGAGCTGATGTCCGAACACGCCGAAATGTTCCTGTCTCTGTACAAAGCCGACATGGACGGCGCTCTGCAGGTCCAACCCGTCGACTCCTGGGACAGTTTCCCTCTGTTCCAGCTCCTCAACAACTTCCTGCGAACTGATCGTGAGTCTCATCCCTATCCACACTTCTGCACTCAAGTCTCTTGTTTGGTTTCAGTTCTGAATACGCCTGCCTGTGCTGATATTTGGGGAAAGCAGAAAGTGGGCGGAGCCACAACATCAAGGATATTTAATCTGATTTTGTGTTGATGTGAGTTGAGGATGTTTATAAGAAGAAGAACGTCGGCTGAGAAACGTCTAATGATGAACTAACGTAGAACTTGATGGCCAAAAGTCAAGGTCATCATGCAGCACCGCACAAATTTACTACATTAATTATGACACAATCTTATTCGGGTTAAAAATCAATCAAAAGTCGACTTCACTTCAAACTTTCTTGTAACCTAGAGATGAAACCTAGGAAGATCTTTCCAATATCTCAACATGTTGAGAGTGTGAACAGAGTTGTATGTTGACCTTTTGTTTATTTACCTGGAAGTCGACCCAGAGCAACTCCAGTTAAAGGGATAGTTCAACATTTTGGCAAATTGGCCCATCGCCATAATCCCTATAGTCATAGCAGTAGGTTTGTTACCTTTAATTGTTGGTGCAAGCTATTTTTAGAACGGCAGAGCAGAGCCGTGAGCTGCGCTATGAGATAATAACAAAACGTTACCAGACAGAGTTGTTTTAGAGGGAAATACAGAGACTGCTTGCTGAAAAATTGTCCCTGAAGGCAACACACATCAGCGGGTTTGGATGAATTTACCTCTAAAACAACTCCTATTTTGAGCTATCCCTTTAATAATAATAATAATTTCCATTTATATCCTTTCACCTTTCAAGACACCCAAGGAAGGCCTGATGTTATCTTCATCCTGACCGATGGCATTGGACCAACACTGCCCCCATTTATTTTATGTTTCAGTTTATACGTTAGTACAACAAAAGTCTGGATCAAGTCTTCAAACCTCTTGTTTTTTTATCCTGAACATTGAACCACGAGTACAAGTTTCATTCTAGCACATGCAAACATGTCAGGATGAACTCTCTTAATCTTCATGCCTCTCAAAATGCAGCTCGTTGTTTTGTTTTTTTTTCTGTTGGAGGAAATCCCCCATACGGCACGGCACATGGTCTCGCCGCTAAGAGCGCTAATTAACATTGGTGACGCCAGAGAGAGAGAAAAAAAAAGGCTTGTTAAAGAGAAAGAGGTTAACGGCGCCGGCAGAGAGGTAATTAACCCAAGCAGAGGAGAAAACTGTCGGAGTGGGACCTCGGACACGAGTTTATTTTACCTCCAGCTCAGTATCAGCTGGTCCGTTCACCTGTGGACGGGTCGGCTCCACCTCGTCCTCCTGTCGCTCAGTGGAAGCTGAACTCTCCTGCTGGAGGTCGAGAGATGGAATTAAGAAGCTTTGCTTTGATTTATCTGCATTTATCCATCAAATCTGCACTTTTTTTTCTTTTGACCTTGCGGAGCCGTGGCAGTTTGTTCAATTTTACCCTCAAACTTTTTAATATCTAACTGTTTTCTGCTCCTTGAGTTAAAATGACAAAATGACCGACAACAAAACAGCAGAACACAAACTTGTTGCTTTTCCGTATACAGTACCGACCACTGCTGTTTATACTCATCATTTAATTTGTCTGAACTTATGAATAGTAATAAAAAGTACCCACATCCCCACGGCAACAAAACAGGATTTCATGAAAAAAGGAAACATTATTTTTTACGGTACCTACTTATTTCTGTCATGTGCTTTTTTTCGGCATCTCAAGGTCCCGACAGTGCGAAAAAAAACATAACACACTTAAACCTCAAAAGTGACAGTGAAAACTTTAAATTACGGTATACAAACATCAACATTGAACGTGTCGTACGTATCTTCGGTTGTTGCTGCTGCTGCTGCTGGAAAGAAGAAGTCTGGGCTCATTGTTTCCTCTCTCCGAGCCCTCCGTCGGCTCCAGGCTTTGTCTCAGCGCCAGCAGAGAGTTGGCGAGATGCGAGGCGTTATTTAACATGGCTGATGCCAAAGTACCTCCAATACAGTAACAGACAGGAAGGCAGGCAGAGAGACAGACAGCCCAAGGGCACTGTTGGGAACAAAAAACTCAGCGTTTCATTATGTGAAGAACCCACAAATGTCTTTTTTTTTTTTTGGGTGGCTCATATCTTTTATATTTTTTCTAATTACCATCCTCTGTTAATGCCGTAATTATTCCAAGTGTCACAACATTAGCCGACTTGAATTGGAGCGTAATGAGGCAGTTGACGGAGACGAAACGCGGAACGAGCTAAATCATAGTTTTGACTATTTGCACAAATGAGGTCTTCCCTCGCTGATAATTACGTGAGACGTGAGAAGGAGCCGTTTCCACCGTGGGAGACGACGACCAGAGGAAGAAAAGGTGGATGGAGTTGATTTGACTTCTGTGTTTGTTCACAGTCTTTTTTTTTGTTTTTTTTCTCTCCGTCGACCTCGGGGCTCCGGACGACGTCTCACACACTCTTTGAGGATTTTCCTCAACAAGTGTATTATCTCTCAGTTGTTCTGTAGATTATTTAAATGCTCACTTCATTGTCAGCGTGTGAAGGCGAGCGCTTTGCGAGGGCGGTGGTTTCTTTTTCTTTTTTTCTCGGATGCTCTCCTGGGGGGTAAAAAGGCTAGTGTTAATCATGACGGAGCAGAGCGAGAGGAATTAAAACTAATGAAGTCCTGAGAGACCAGCCTGCTCCGCTCTCCGCCTCCTCCTCCTCCTCCTCCTCCTCCTCCTCCTCCTCCTCCTCCTCCTCGCTGTCGACTGATACTGTCGCCCAGGACTCGTCCGTCTGTCTCTAGCGCACCAGGAGGGGCCGAGGCCACTGAGGGGGTGGGGGCGTGTGGGGGGGGGGGCAACAGTATCATGAACACCTGTGCAAATCCCCAGTACGGTACCTGAACTGCACCTTTTGTTCAAGTGTAGGCGAATGTCAGGTTCTCTTTTTCCTGCCGGACTGACTCCAGGACAGTCGGACAGAAAACAGAGTGGAGCGGAAAAACAACATAAATCTACGTATGTGCATTGGACAGGTAAATGTGTAATAACTACGGTGGCCCAGAGGGCTCAACTAAGGGATACAGAGATACAAATGTGCCACAAATCCAGAAACAACTCTGACAAAAGCTCCCAACACAACAGGAAGTGGTTCTGGGGACACAATAGAGCGAGGGACCGGTCTGAGGCCTTTAGTTGTTCTTCTTCTTGACTTTAGAAGTTGTGCAGACAGCTTCCTGTCAGTGGGTTTGACGATAAGCTGAGTTTGTTTGGTTTATTATTGATCACATGGACTGTTAGCTTAGCATTAGCCTTTAGTTCAGTCCGACACTTTATTGTGTCCTCCAGAAACATGTTTGGGTTTTCTTAAAGCAGATATCAGGTGAATGTTTTAGTTCCTCTAAGTCCTAAATGTTCCTATTTTCCATGGTCAGCATCACTTCCATAGAGTGTCTGGTCTCTCCGTCACTCTGCTCTGCTGTAAACCAGGAGAAAACTTTCCTTGTGGGATACAAGTGTTATCCAATGAGGAGAGAGAACGGCATGAAGGGCTGTGTGTGCAGCCAAGGGATGCATCGCTGCATCGTGAATGTGGTGACGTAGGGACGAGGACCAATAGATGCCTGACGAGGGCGGGGGCTGCTAACTCATGGTGCGTTCAAGGAAACTCGTGTTTTTCCTTCCTGTGAAGTCATACCGGTTCACGGGTCGGAAGTTATGAGAGGCCGTTATAGTGACTTTCACAGGCAACAAGTCGGAAAGCGAGTTATGGGTTGGAACGCTACAAAGTCGTAGTCGTGACTTGAAGCCGTAACTTACGGTTTCAAAAGCCTGCCTTGAACGCAGCGTTAGACAAAACCACCGGATCGCTGATATCTGCTTTAAGATGAAGAACACTGAGCTCTCAAGGCCTCGGTAGATAATGGTAATAAAAATGGGATGAATGTAAACAAAAGTGTCCAGGATAAAGAGACAGTAACAGAACTAAGAGGCAGACGGTTCAGACAGAGGTGATTAAGCAACACATGACACATTGTGTTTTTATTGGACGTCACTGTGCCTTTGTCTGCTCAGCGTATGTACAGATATTATATTATTCATGTCCACATGATGTCTCGTTAGCAGCAGGTTGTTCAGGGTCAGTTTTTATTGGACCTGGTTCCGGCAAATTTAATTTGCCTCAACCTGTCAGGTCTTTGTTGCTCCGTCCACCAGCGCGGACGGACCAATCAGTGAACAGATGGATAAGTATACGTTGAATTCATGTCACCGGTGTATAGCACACGTGATGTCTTGTTGAAGCAAAGCAAGGTGTGTTCATATGAAATGTAATGAAATTGGGGACAAATCAACCAAAACCTCTAAATCAAATGCTGCTTAATGATTGGTTGTTTAGTGCAGAATCACTTTTCAGCTGAAGTTGATGTTGTAGAAACAAATAAAAATGTCTGTTGTGTTAATTAATCAGTACTATAACTCACCTTGCCTTCTCTTGGCCCCGCCCCCTGCTCCTCCCCCCCCCCCCCGCCCCCCCACAGCTCACCTGTGTAACGGGACCTTCCACAAACACCTGCAGGACCTGTTCGTGCCCCTCGTCGTCCGCTACATCGACCTGATGGAGTCGTCCATCGCCCAGTCCATCCACCGCGGCTTTGAGCAGGAGACCTGGCAGTCCGTCAAGTAAGGCTCCGCCCACCTCGCGCCCGGCCGGCGCTGGGTAGCGTTGGCGTGTTTTTCTCACCGTAGCTCAGTGAAGTTAGCGTCTGCTCCACACTGAAGTACTGACGTGTGTGAAATTGTCAAATCTGTCTGTTCATTACTTTTAAAGTGTCACATGACGCCATTTATTATATTCGCACAATTTCACAAAAAAATCAGATTGAAAATAGTCATTTAAAGTTTTTTACTTGTTGCTAAATGAATGAAAAGTAGATTTTGACGAGTTCTGTCTCTGTCCAACCCTCAAAAGTGAAGATGTGTTTTCATGAACTTTCAATTTTTTCTCCCAAATATTTCTATTTTGTATTTACTTTTAAATTCGCCCATTTTTCTAAGTAAGAAATTTGAACTATTTTCCATTACAAAAGGAAAAAGCCGGAACACTTCAGCTCCTTTTCAGTGCATTTATTAAACACATCCAACGTTTGGAGCCACATGCTCTTCTTCAGACTGAAGTATACAGACTTTCTCCTTTTGTTTTCCTGTTTTTGAGTCCAGCGCCTACTTTACCGGAGCTGCTCCGTCTTTTACACAATCTTCTATTACACAATTTAAAAAGAAATGTTTTCCTTTAGATTTGTGAGTTTAAATGTTTTCTAACTCTTCTCTTCCATCACATTTTTATAAAAGCGGTTTCATTTGGACACACTGGGCACTGCCGATGTAATAGTGGAGCTACGGTGGCTGGGATGTGCCAATCCAGGGTGAAGTTATTACGAGGTTAATGTTGAGAAATTCCTGGTTCATTTTCTTTACATTTAGTTTTATTTCTCTAAAGACATGAACATTGACTTCTTCCTCCTGACGCGGCTCAGACAAACGTCTCGAGTCGTTTCTCTCGCTGTTCAAGGATCGTTTTGGTCACATTCATGCTCATTTAATCCCAACGACTCGCGGCGCGTCGTGCACTCGCACAAAGGCCTCGGTCGGCGTCGTCGTGCGCTCGGTCGGTTCCACCGGATCCTTTCTGTCTCATTGTCGAGTCTTTACCTTCGACACCGATGATCGACAGGCTGCGGCGGCGCCGTCGAGGTCTCAATGTGACGGCGGGACAATAAAAAAACGGCGAGAAAAACCAAACAAATGCGTCGGCGGACAAAAGGAGGCAGAACTGAAAGTACGACACACACACACACACACACACACACACACACACACACACACACACACACACACACACACACACACACACACACACACACAAGGCCGCGCTGCAGCCGAACAAAGCTCTGAACCACACACTCTCAGAAAACACCTGAACTGAAAGAAATAGAAAAAATAGAAGTGAGCAGTGACTTTTCTGTCTTTTATTGGTGTTTTCTATTCATGAGTCTGTGCCGGCAGAACAAGTGGCTCCTATAATACCTCACTGTGTGTGTGTGTGTGTGTGTGTGTGTGTGTGTGTGTGTGTGTGTGTGTGTGTGTGTGTGTGTGTGTGTGTGTGTGTGTGTGTGTGTGTGTGTGTGTGTGTGTGTGTGTGTGTGTGTGTGTGTGTGTTGAGCCGAAGAACTCCGACTGTCACTGTCACTATTTTCTTCTCTTTCTCTTTTTCTCTTTTGTGCTTTTTAACATTTTCCCTCCTCCTCGCCGCCGGCGACCTCCTCCTCCTCCTCCTCCTCGCCGCCGATAACCAGGTCGCTGACTAACAATCTAGCCAACGTTCCTCTTCCCAAAGTTCCCAGCCTTCCCCTCACGCTGCCACAGATGCCCACGTTCTCCGCTCCCGCCTGGATGGGACCGCTCTGCGAAAACACGTACGTACCGACCAACGAGCGACGCCAGGTGGTCGTCACCTGGATCCGTCACCACCAGTAGGAAGACCTGAGGGCAGAGCGTCTCACCAGGAAACTAGGAAACATCTCACTCATGTATTGATTCAGGTCCGGAAAAGTATGGAAAATGGAAACTATTGCATGGAAATATATTTATCTTAATGAGTTTGGTCTGATCTGAAGTTATGTGCTATTAAACCAAGCTACAATCTGCTGGAAATGATTTGGTTCAGAATAATGTAAACAAATGATTAATTGCATGTTGTTTTTTTTTAAATCATGCATCTATTTACTTAAATATCACAAATTATTTGAATTTTTTTTACTGAGAATTTTAGATGTGTAGGAACCCAGTTTCTTCATCAGGGACGATGCACGTTACAGTTTAATCAGAGTGTAACAGAAACGATGTCTTCAGACAATTAAAGAAACTTCCTCTTCAGTGATTTTCCTACAAAATAAAGGAGCGAGTAGATTCTTCTTTTCCAGCCTTTTAGTTCAAGCTTTTATTGTGGAAAGCTCTGACAGGAAGTCCAGCAAGGTCACGTTGGAAATGAACAATATCTGGCACCACTATAAAACATTATTAAATACTTCATTTAGAGTTTTTAAAGAATTTTTCCTTCATCGATTCGGTTTCTGAAACATTATTGATCCCAATGTCACCACATTCAAATATGCACCCCTTGGCTGCACACACAGCCCTTCATGCCGTTCTCTCTCCTCATTGGATAACACTTGTATCCCACAAGGAAAGTTTTCTCCTGGTTTACAGCAGAGCAGAGTGACGGAGAGACTCGTGTTACGGCTGAAACACTCCATGTAAGTGATTGCTGACGGAAAATAGGACTATTAGGGACTTATATTAACAAAAACATTCCACTGATATCTGCTTTAATTTAGAGTTTTTAAAGAATTTTTCCTACATCGATTCAGATTCTGAAACGTTATTGATCCCAATTAAGACAAATAATTCTAATTGATATGTAACTCTGGATGAATAAAATCATCTATGAACTCATCGCAACGTTTTAATAACATGCAAATTTGAGCGTCTCTGCACTCGTCCACGTCCTGCAGCGTCAACAAGATCTGGATCGGTCCAGGTCTGGTTCTTGGTGGTGGTTTCAGGTTCAGGTGAAGACCTCCAGTCTGGACTGTGGTCTGTTGTTCCTCCTGCATGTTGGTGTGAGTCACAGCATCCACACGCTTTTCCTCTCATCCTTTCTGCTTGTTTTCTGTTTTCTGTTTTCTCCAGTTTTATGCTGAAAGTAATTTATTGAAATCCACAAAACCTCTGAGTCCTGGTCTGATGGACAACGTGATGGAGGAGTGTTGTGTAGTGTTGTGTAGTGTTGTGTTGTGTTGTGTAGTGTTGTATGTCAGAGGGAGGTTTGTGGTTTCAAATTGTTTCTGTGACACTGTGGCTCTTTTGTCAGCGGGACGCCGCCTGCATGCGCCCGTTCCTCCGAGACGCTGAAGAGTTTGTGCCTCGTTGTGTGTCATGATGAGTCCTTGTGCTGTGCAACGTGTGTGTGTGTGTGTGTGTGTGTGTCATGATGTCGAAGATATCAGTGCAATAATAACACTTCGCCTCGAACTCTGTGTGTTGCAGCCTGCACGGAATAAATCTACCTGACATCTTGTAAGTTGGAGACGTTTCATCGTCTCATGTGAGAAACGAATCAAATAAAACCTGAAATATACAAAACAGATCAAACACTGAAGAAAGACAAGGACACACATTCATTTTATTCTCTGTCGTTTCTATTGTGGTGTTGATGTTAATGTTCATGTAACGAGGACAGAAGCAGAGCATCGCGCTGTGGTTCAAGGGAAGTCAAATAAAAGAACAGTCTTCTGTTGGATCAAATATTTAATCTGGATTCATCTAATAAACTAATAAAGGAACATCTTGTATTTGTTTAAAGTCGTACCTTATTGATATTTTTCAAATGTTAAATAAAGGACGAATAAGCAGCTTTATCCAAATCCACAATTTTTTTTATATTATTTATTTGAAAAGTATTGATTTGTTTTTCTGCCTGTGGAGTCGATGAGTCATTGAATCCCACAGTGTGGTGGAAGGTCGATGCCCCGCCCCTTTTATGGTCTTTCAGATTTTGTTGTTGTGTGACAAAGAGTCGGCAAATATGAACTAGTTGTTCTGTTAACTTCCTGATCCTGAAGTGACAGTTTCAAACTCACTGTAACGTTATATTAACGAGACTGAAGAAGACACTAACGAAGGAAGAGAAGAAGAGGAGCGGAGCAAGAGACGGGACCAGAGGAAATCCTGGACTGGATTTTACCGGTTAGAGAAAAGACCAGATGAAAAGTGAAGACGGTGGACTAAACATCTGTCTGATGGACGGGTCAGAGACGTCCTTGAAGGTCCCATTGGCTTCAACTTGTCAACAGACTCTTGTAACACCTGTTTGCTTCAAAGATCTACTGGTAGATCAGCGTCGACGTGTTGGCGACACCTGGTCCAAGGTCCATGTTTTGAAGACGTTTATTCACAAAATTTAACACGTCAGAGTTTTGTGTCTTTGCTTTACCATCATTTAGTTTTGTTTGTTTGTTGTTTTATTTCCTGTGATTGTCGACCATTTTTTTCTCAAACACACTGAAACTGCCACAGTTGGCGGCCATGTTGGGTCGAGGTGTCGGGTGGTGTTGTAGGTGGACTCAACATCTGGATGATGGACGATTCGATGACCCTTTTTGAACGTATCACAGACTTTAAATGCTGACGTACCTCTGTTTGTGGGCGGAGCTCTTTGTATTTACGACAGTAATCCCACTCCATGACAGTAGGGGGAGCCAGAGAGCAGAAGAAAACACGCCTAACTCCTCTGCAGTAGATCTTTGTGCATTAATGGTCACCTGGTCCAAGGCCATGTTCATTCACTTGAACGTCAAAGTTTTGTGTCTTTTCTTTATCACAAACAAATCAATCATCGAACTCAGAACAAACCCAAAGCTCCAAACCTGCTGGTGTTGGTTTGTTTCCTGTGATCCTCACTGAGCTGCAGAACCTGCCACAGCTGGCGGCCATGTCCGGTGGAGGTGTCAGGAGGCCGGTTGGGTGGGATCGACACCTTGATGATGGACTAGTCTTTAAATGCTGAAGTTTGTTTGTGGATGGAGCTCAATTTAGGACTCGTATTTACGACAGTAATCCCACTCCATGACAGTAGGGGGAGCCAGAAATAAAGAGCTTTGAAGACCTACCAGTAGATTACTGGTCACCTGGTCTACGTCAATGTTTTGAAGACGTTTATTCACTCGACGTCAGAATTTTGTGTCTTTTCTTTATCACCACGAACGAGTCTCATAATCTCCAAACCTGCCGGTGTTGGTTTGTTTCCTGTCAGAGTTGGCGGCCATGTTGGGTGGAGGTGTCGGGTGGTGTTGGGGTCTCAGGAGGCCGGTTGAGGCTGGGATCAACACCTTGATGATGGACTAGTCTTTAAATGCTTTAAATGCTCTGTTTGTGGGTGGAGCTCAGTTCGGGACTTGTGCGACCTCACCTGGTCCCAGGTCAGTGGTTTGAAGATTCACTGAACTTGAACTCAGTCACAGTTTTGTGTCTTGTCTTCGTGATCATGAACATCAGCTCCAAAGCTCCGACGCTGCTGCTGTCGGTTTGTTTCCTGGTTTTTCAGAGTTGGTGGCCATGTTGGGTGGAGGTGTCGGGTGGTGTTAGGGTTGTGGGGGGGTTGGGGGTCTCAGGAGGCCGGTTGAGGGTGTGTTTCTTAAAAAGGCTCCTGGTTCCGCCTCCCCCGGTCGTTTCCCACAACGCACTGCTCCTTCACTTCGCTCCGCTGAAGAAGAAGAAGAAAAAAAAAAGAGAGAGAGAGAGAGAAAAAAACTGGCACTTCATTAGCGAGCACAGACGGGCGAGTGGGATCGTCCCGTTCCCCGGGGAGGGGGGCAGAGCGCGCTCACAGAAGACAACCACTAATTAGACATGAGGGGGATTTGCCACCGAGCGTTTAATTGCACGGCGGACCGAGCCCAGAGCGTTTATTCCTGTGCGCCACTTGTTAAGGTAACAGTCTTTTAAAGGCGTAGTGAGAAAAGTGAGGGAGTGAGTGGCGCTTGTTTGAACCCCCCCTTTCCTCCCCCCCTCCCCCACCCGTCTCTCCCTCCTCCGTCCTCCCGTGGCCGGCGCTCTAGCCAGGCGCTGTACACTTGGATGTCGGTGGCGGCGAAGCGTTGCCATGTGTTGCTGTGTAACCTGTGCACAGGGGAGAAGGCGGAGAGACGTCCATCTGTCTCTGCACCAGCCTGTTGGGTGGTTGGTTGGTTGGTTGGTGGTGTGTTCACTGACTCACTGCTGCAGAAAAAACTTCCAAAAACACTGTTGAGGAAGCAAAACCAGACCCAGAACTGTACGTTAAACACTATGGATCACCGCCGTTCCCTCTGCAGACGGAGGACTGATGGATGCCTTCAATGACTGATATGAAATCCTTTTTTTTTTCTGTGGAGCTGCTGTTGAAGAATAACAACGTCTAAAGCAGCGACTCTACCTCAGGCTCCGGGGGCTCAGGTGTTGGAGTGTTCCTGAACGCACCGTCACAGTCAGTTTTATAAACCATTACCTGATCACAGCTGCACAACCCAAGATCACATGACTGAGACATCAGGTTGTCTTACCAGTGATTAATTAAAGGGATAGTTCACGCAAAATTCAAATTTCACTCATTATCTCCTCACCCTCATGTCGACTACAGTAAGAGCTGGGAGAAGTTTCAGTGTCCAAAAAGACACAACAAAAAACATCCAAATACCCTCTTGTCCCTCTTGTTTTGAAGCCCCGACATGAGAAATTCTTCTGAAAAAATTAAATAAATCTATATTTTAAGCTTGTTTGTAGCAGAAGCTCCCAGTGTCTCAGTTCACTGCTCTTCCTGTGTCAGTGCAAATCTTTTTCGATTTCGATTTGCACTGACACAGACGGAGCAGTTTTGGGTGAACTATCCCTTTAAGCACAGGCCAGTTGGTGTAAGCCTTTGTTGTCTGCCTCTAAGACTAAACCGTAGGTGGTTTCTGTAATCTGCAATTTTCCAAGCAACCCTTTCCTGTTCCCGCTGACTGTATTTAACAGCATTGACAGTCTGAACCCGCCAAAATAAGAGCACGGTGGAACAGATGAATGGAGTCGGTAACTTCCTGTTCTTCTTCTTCTTCTTCTCTTCTTCTCTCCTGCAGCAACGGCTCGGCCACCTCCGAGGATCTGTTCTGGAAGCTGGACGCTCTGCAGATGTTCGTGCTGGACCTTCACTGGCCGGAGCCCGAGTTCGCCAAACATCTGGAGCAGAGACTGAAGCTGATGGCCAGCGACATGATGGAGGCCTGCGTCAAGAGGTCAGACCCCCCCCGACCCCCCCTTTAGCTTTTATTCTTAGTTTGAACCTCGTTCTCTTTGTGTTGAAAAACAAACTCTCACTTTTGTTTTTCAGGAATCATTTGAATTTTTGGCCTCAGTCGTAAAGAAAAAGGGAGAAAAACCAAAAACCAAACATTTCTGTGTTTTTGTTCCACAGAACAAAATCTGCGTTCGATGCCAAGATGCAGAAAGCCAGTAAGTCGACGGAGTTCCGCGTGCCGCTGTCGCTCTGCACCATGTTCAACGTCCTGATGGACGCCAAGAAGCAGTGCTCCAAGCTGTGTGTGCTGGACACCGGGCAGGAGGTGAGCCGCCCGCCGCCACGTCACCCGTCATCTGGGTTTCACTGGGTCTCAGTCCATCATCAACTTCATCATCATGATGTTGATCCATCATCAACACTCTGAGATTTTCATGTTCACATGCAGAGTAATACTTCAGTATTTAAACACATCCCAACACTGAGACATTTACACACCTTGATCGTACTAAATATTCCTACTTGGGGTTTTGTTCGCAGTATTTTTTGGTGGTTACTTTACCTGGTTTACAGCTGTTGATCTCACCTGGGACAATAATAATGAGCTGAACGCAGAAATACACAGATTCATTACAAACCCCAACACATGCGCTGTAAAAACGATTGAATCAACTTCAACATAGGAATAAAAATGTGAAAAGTAGCTGTTAGGAAATATAATATAATATAATATAATATAATATAATATAATATAATATAATGTAATATAATATAATATAATATAATATAATATAATGTAATGTAATGTAATGTAATGTAATGTAATGTAATGTAATGTAATATAATATAATATAATATAATATAATATAATATAATATAATATAATATAATATAATATAATATAATATAATATAATGTAATGTAATGTAATGTAATGTAATAGAATATAATATATACGCTCAGCTCCTTATATCTGAGATGGATAGAAAGAAGACAGAAAGAAGTAAAAAGACAGACGGGGTAGAAAGAAAGAGAGAGACAGAGAGGGGATGGATGGATGGATGGATGGATGGATGGATAGATGGATGGATAGATAGATAGATAGATAGATAGATAGATAGATAGATAGATAGATAGATAGATAGATAGATAGATAGATTCTACGATTTAAATCCTCTTAGTTTCGTCGTCGGGTCTGAATGAATCTGAAAGTGACTGTGAGTTCCTTTGTTCACCGGTCGTGTTCTAAATAAAGTTGTTTTAAGTGCAGTCGGACTCCGGTGGCGTCTCCGTCTCCCTCTGACCTGCGGATGTTTTCCTCGGAGGTGGAGGTAAAGTGCTGAGAGAAGGAGAAGTGTTTGACTTCTGCTCTCTAACAGACGGAGGCGGCGTTGCACGTTTGATTCCTCTCCCGGGTCACCGCGCTACAATCACGCCGTCGGCCGCTGTGATTGGCTGGTTGACCTGATCTCAGTCTGATTCTGTCGAGTTTCAAAAGACCGGAGCTCGTTACTGGAACAAACACAAATCTGACAACAAGAGACAACAAGAAACTTGGAAGAAGACAAGTCGCTGCACGTTGGCAGGACACATCCTCCTGTTTGTGGAGGAACGATTATTGGCTGGAAATCAGACTAAATCACTTACGATGGACGAATGTTTGTGTTTTTCTCGTCTCTGACGGAGCGAGAGTCTGTCGGCCTCTCCAATCCTCAGCCGCGGTTTATTTTCCGCCCCGGGGTCGAGTCGGACTGTCAGATCAGCCACTAAAACGTGACTGTTTCCCTCCAAACATCCAGCAGACGGGGAGTTCAGGTGTATTTGTGTTCACTTGAAACGGCCAAGCGCTCGACACGAGCTGTTAAATGGATGACCGTGAAGCCTGTGTGCGGCGGCAGCCTTGGCGGCGCTGAGAGCGAAACCCTTGGCCGCCGGCAGTCTTGACAGAGAGCTAAGCTCGCTGTTCTCTTAACCTTCAGCTTCCTCTCTTCTCCAGCTTCCACAAGCCGCCGCCGCTCGAAAACACCATCTGTCCATTTATTCCTGCCGACGCACGCTGAGTAAAATGCCTGCACAGAATCACAGCGTCAGATCAGATCTCACTCCGTGTCTGGTCTCACCGTTGGACACAAGGATGCAAAGATGCATGCGTTCAATCAATTAATGTCAATTAATGTCTTATTGAAACGGCGCTTTTATAAAGTGTAGAATTAAATTTATTCATAAACTGACAAATTACATGTAATCAGCATTTTTCTCTAGCGCTTTCTCAGTTTTAACTAATTAACGTCTTTGATACAGAGATTAAAGGACCCAAACTTTACACATCTCACTTTATAAAAACAGGCAACAGGAAATTTATTTTTCACATTCAAACGCCAGTCTTTTATTTTGAAGGGCTGATCCATGAGAAGACCTAAAAACCATCTCAGTGTAGTTTTCCATCAAAACTTCTCTCTGGAGCTCTGGTAACAACAGGTGAGTGTCAGCCAATCAGAACAGAGGAGGAGGCTCTGAGCCTCTCTTCTGATTGGCTGACAAAATTAGACTGAATTAGAGCAGATTTTAGAATAAAACACTCAGAGAAACCAAAAACTGTAATTTGTTGGCTCCAAGTAGTGGGCAGGGCTTTGGGTGACTGCTTAGTTGTGACATCACAAAGTTACAGGAAGTCCTGACAGCTTCTTTTAAAGGGATATGCCAACTTTTTCTTTGTGTCTTGCCTCACTCCCGAGTCCATGACCAGCAGATAGACACCATCCTTTCCACTGTGCATGCAGTAACCATAGAGATAGAGCCGTATCGTCTTTAACTCAAACACTGGAAGTGTATGGGTAATGTTAGCCTGCCTCCACCTAAAGTAGCTAGTTAGCTTAGCTCAAACACTGGAAGTGTATGGGTAGTGTTAGCCTGCCTCCACCTAAAGTCATCAGAGAAACTCTTCAGCAACTCTAAACGGACCGATCTTCGTCTCAGAGCTGACAAAACTCTCCGGTAAGGCATCTTGAGCGGTCAAATGCCACTAACAGGACGAGATCGGTCAAAACGGAGGGTTCAAGCAAAGACGGTTTATTTTGGTTCAAGCTAGCTACATCGAGGCTAGGTTAGCTTCCTGTTTCAAAGTAAAAGCACAAATTCTATTTCATGTTTTCTGTGTAAAGGGCAACGGGTGTTTTATTTTGTGAAAGAAACCGGAAGTACGTTGGAAGTGCGTTAAGGCTAACACTCATACACTTCCCGTGTTTGAGCTAAGCTAAGGCCAAATTCTTCCCAACAAAATAGTAAACAGCTGGTATTTAGACAAATTAACTACCCATACACACTGTTTGATCTAAGCTAAGGCTAACTTTCTCACCTAAACAGTGTTTGAAATGTTGATAAAGTGATATATTTCCAGTGTTTGAGCTAAGTTAATGCTAAATCATACACTTCCAGTGTTTGCTGATTTCAGCTCACTACCCATACACTTCCACTGTTTGAGCTAAGCTAATGCTAACACTACCCATACACTTCCAGTGTTTGAGCTAAGCTAATGCTAACACTACCCATACACTTCCAGTGTTTGAGCTAAGTTAATGCTAACACTAACCATACACTTCCAGTGTTTGAGCTAAGTTAATGCTAACACTACCCATACACTTCCAGTGTTTGAGCTAAGTTAATGCTAACACTACCCATACACTTCCAGTTTTTGAGCTAAGCTAAGGCTAACACTACCCATACACTTCCAGTGTTTGAGCTAAGCTAATTACAGCGATACGGCTCTATCTCCCTTGTTACTGCACGCACAGTGGAAAGGATGGAGTCTTTCTGCTGGTCATGGACTCAGGAGTGAGACAAGACACGGAAGAAAATGTTGCCGTATCACTTTAATCTTTAATGGAGCATCAATAGAAACATAAACTGTATGGAGCTTCAAATAATGACAATGATAATAACTTAGTTCATAAGTCGATGATATCTACTTCAAAGTTTTCCTGTTATAAATTATCAGTGCTGAATGTGTTGAATGAAGTTCATTGTGCGTCGTTGCCCTTTAACTCACGACACCTCCACAGGACAAACCATCAGGACTAAAGAATATAGATTTATCTGATAAATAAACTCAGTCTGTTCCATTCAGCATCAACAATGAGGTCAGTTTACAATTGTAGGAGTTTCACGCAAGGTTCATGTTTTGAGAAACACTTCTTAACGCCTTGACTCTCATTATTGTCTCAGTATAAAATAAACCAGAAGAAAGAAAACTATGCATTTTAATTCACCTTCCAACAGCACTGTTACTGTTAAGAGACAAAGATAAAGTTTATCTCTATAGGTTTAAACTTCAGAAGAACAAACGTGTTCCTGAAGCTCCATAAAGATAAAGATAACCCCAGGAGAAGTCGCCTCCACTCGTTTCTTTCATCAGTTTATGAAATAATAATAGATGAACATCCTCAACAAGGAAAGAGTCTGAGCATTTAGCGAGCGTCCACTTGAGAAGCACAAACTCATTTCATCAAGTTGGACAATCAGTGAGTTTGTTCAGGCTGAACTTCATTCAGAACCAAGAACGACCTTGAGGATTAAATGCTGCGAGCGAAGCCCTTTAATTGTTCCACATCCACACTGTGGGTTTTTTTTCCAGCAGGAGAGAAAATCTTTTTTACAACTCGTCTGCTTTGTGCTGTTTTTTTTTTGGTTTTTTTTTGCATGTTTGATTTTCCCAGCCCACAGAGAGGACACAGTATCAGCTGTCACAAAGACCCACAACACCTCATAATGTCGGGTTTTACCGGACTCCTCCAACGTTTGGACGACGGTGAAATGTTTGATCCAAGGTCGAGGCTCTGATGGATGGAGGTGTAAATAAAACCGTTGTAACGAGCGGTGGATCTAGATTTCATGTTGGTGACACGTTGATGGCGACGCTGACACCGACAAAGGAGCAAAAATTGGTTTTTCGTTTTGTCCACAGGAAGTTTAGAAAAGTTCTTTCACCGAGCGCAAAGGTTTTTAACAACGTTCTGTCACCTTCAACTCTGAGTCCGTAAACAGTCAAATACAACTCTGTTCTTTGTAGAAAAGTTCTCCAAAATAAATCTCCAATATGCCGTCGGCCTGTTGGATTCATCCGGTTTAAATCGTAATTGGATTATTTAGTTGGGATGATCTTAAAGGGATAGTTCAACATTTTGGAAAATTGGCCCATCACCATAACCCCTATAGTCGGAGCAGAGCCGTGAGCTGCTCAGAGCTACGCTACGGAGGCTCATGGGATTTCTTGGTTTCCCTCATCAAACTCATCAAATACACAATCCAACAACTCAAAAGCGCTGTCATGGACACGTTGTGACCTGCACATTCACCACGCTATGAGATAATAACACAACGTTACCACACAGAGTTGTTTTAGAGGGAAATTCATGCAAAACCGCTGATGCACGTTGCCTTCAGGGACAGTTTTTCAGCAAGCAGACTCCATATTTACCCTGTATTTACCTCGAAAACGGCTCCGTTTCGTATTGTTCCATGGTGGTTGTGCAGGTCACAACTTGTCCACAAAAGCGTTTTGGAGTTTTGGAATTTTGTATTTGATGAGTTTGATGAGGGAAACCAAGAAATTCCCTTAGCCTCCGTAGCGTAGCTCTGAGCAGCTCACTGCTCTGCTCCGCCGTTCTAAAAATAGCTTGCACCGACAATTAAAGGTAACGAACCTACGGCTATGACTATAGCGATTATGGCAATGGGCCAAAAATGCCAAATGCCAAAATGTTGAACTATCCCTTTAAAAACGTGTAACCGTGCGTTCACACCAAACGCAATGGAGGCGATGACGCCACAAGCTTCCATTCAGAATCAATGGGAATGGCGCAATGACAATGTTGCTCAGGGCGACGTGATGAAGCGTCCATCAAGTTCTCGTGACGCGACGTCCAATCAGCGTTGATATCCAACCACGTCACCGACGTAGTAACGCCAGACACACATTTCAGGACACGGAGGAGAAGATTATCGTGGCTCTCGACTCAATGTCGTACTTTTACACTGTAAAAAAACATTTTGTTGCCAAAAAGACCAAGACCAAGCTTTCAATAAAGAATATTTGAAATAGTTTCTTTGCCTCTTGTCATTTCACAAAATAACTTAATCATAATCAGAAATGAAAAATTGAACAGCCCGAATATGCTGTTTGTTTTTTAACCTTCACTAACTTTACGTTGTTTTTCCATTATTAGTATTATATTATTATAACCTTTATTTCCACTCGGAAATACAGTAGATTGAGGAGCTGCGACAAAACACGAAATGTTTGAAACCTCCATAAGTATATCTGAAATACCAAAACGTTAAAGTGACAAAGATGAATTTAAAACAGAGAAGTTTAGTTAAAACCAGGAGCAGCTGGAGATAAAATAAGTTCTGGATTTAAATTGTGCTAATGCTAAACATGTGGTGAGTAGTTGAACTTCTCTGAATGCATCATGAATCTTCCAGCTGAGGAGCTGAAAGGCTACGAATGGAAAATGGAAAAGAGTTTCAGCTTCTTTGCACAACTTGAACAAATTGAATTAAACTATTATTGGATGTATTTTATGAGTGTTGTAAATGTTTTTGCCGCTTCTTTGTTCTCAGGTCTGTTTAACGTCCGGTTGAATCAGTGTTTTCTATGCAACCAGTTCTTCAACAGGTTTTTTGAGGAGTTGTTTTTAACCTGTTGTGGTTTTTGTTTTTTTGTTTTTTTACTGACTATATTTTCTTTGTCCCATCCCCTCCCCCAACCCCTCCTCCCCTCTCCCCACCACCACACCCGCCTCTCACCCGTCCTGCATGTCCATGTCTCCTGCTCATCATTGTTTGAAACCCAGATTGACAAACAATGGGTAAGTGTCTCCATCGCCTCATCGCCTCTCTGTCCCTGTCACACCGCCTAAAACAAAAACACACACACACACACACACCTTCATTAGAAGCTCCTGAAGAACCTGAGCTCTGGATATTTTCTAATGCCAACATTTATATTTTCGTGTCTTGCCTCACTCCTGAGTCCACGACACAAAAACGTCCATAAAACTACAGAACAACCCTTTAATATTCCTCCACACTGCTCGTCCACAGCCTAAACACAGGACGTGTTGAATTTTCCTGGGACACGCTTTTGCGTTCACACAATGCACATGGACTACATCCCTTCAGGACACTTGGATTGCAGTGGACGAGCAGTGTGGAGGAATATTAAAGGGTTGTTGTGTAGTTTTATGGACGTTTTTGTGTCGGGCCCTATTACTCTCATATAAAGTGTTGGTTGGACTATGAACCGGCCTCCCGGGTCCAGATGACCTTTGAGGAATAAAAAACTACTCCTGAGTATTAATCAGCATGAGGGGGAGGCAACAATGACTGATTTTTCTTTTTTTGGTGAACTATTCCTTTAAAGCAGCCTTTGTTTCCTGAAGCTTTGACTCTAACGCTTTACAGCAGCCGCTCATCTTCATGTTTCCCTCCTTCTTCTTCTTCTTCTTCTGTTGGAGCAGCAGATGTTTAATGACTTTGATAAGGTTTTCTTTCTGTTTCTTGTTAAATATTAGTTTAGAGAGTGTGTGTGTGTGTGTGTGTGTGTGTGTGTGTGTGTGTCAGCTGTGACTTTGTGATGTCAGCACGACTTCAGGTCCTCAGTTTGCCAGACGTTGCTCCTCCTGACCTTTGACCCCTGACCAGCCAGTCTGAAGAGCTGTCAACCTGAACTTGACCTGTGACCTGTGCTGTGGGTAGTTCACTGTCGGCTGGGAAAAACCAGTTCTAACGCTGCTCCTCCTGTTTTTATTTTTATTAGAGAAACCTGCTTAATGGTGATCAGTGAAACTACTAATTCAGTGTGTGTGTGTGTGTGTGTGTGTGTGTGTGTGTGTGTGTGTTGGGGGGCGGGGGGCGGGTTCGACCTGGTTCAGGATGTAAAACCGCTCACAGAGCTGAAGTAGCGGCGGCGGCTGCAGCTCAATGAGCAGATAAATGTTTTTAAAAGCAATAATTGTTCTTTTCAGGTTTTGCTGTGCACATGGCAAAGACCAAATCATGTCTTCTTCTTCTTCTTCTCCTCCTTTTTTTTTCTTCTCTCTCTTTCTGCTTTTCTTTTCTTTTCTTTTTTTTCTGGGGCGTCTTTGTAGAATAAAAAAAGAAAAAGAGGAAAAGCAGCGATGTTAATTGAGGTACGAAGAGGAGAAAGAAAAGCTCTCAAGAAGATTTGCCTGAAAGATTTGGCGCTCTGAAAAGAGAGCGAGCTGCCATTTCGCGACTTTGCAGAAAAAAAAAAAAACAGCCACAGAATGAGTGCGGGCAGCGCTGACCTCGCTGGACCCGCAATTTGTCAGCGATCTGTGCTCTTTGTTGATTGAAATTTTTAATTTGGGTGTTCTTTAGACGGCCGCGTGAAAGGCCATTGTCGCCAAGAGATGAACTCCCCTGCTGCTGCCGCCGCCGCCATTCAGCCGCTCAGCCGTTCAGACGCAGCCCGGCCTTTTTTTTTTTTTAACCTCCTCCTCCTCCTTCTTCTTCTTCTTCTTCTTCTTCTTCTTCTTCTCCCAGCCCTCCACCCCCTTTAAAAACATATTCATGGCACCTTTTCCCTTGAAGGAGGAGGAGGAGGAGGAGGAGGAGGGGCCGCTGCCAAACGAGACATGAAATGGCGGATTAATTGAATCTTGTGTGAGCCTTTGGTCCTCGCAGCTGGACCGGTGCTTTAGAGAAAATACAAGGCTGCTGCTCTAATTGTGGGGGAGACGCACAAAAAAGTATCCTTCAGATTCCAGCGCAGACGGGGAATGTCATTCAGCCGCATAATGGTCCTATTAGCTGCTTAACGCGGCGGCTACACAGGACGGGAAGGTTTCACACCTCCTTCTCCCGCCACCGTGTGTGTGTGTCTGTGTGTGTGTGTGAGGACTTGATGTTCATCGTGTTGTAGGTTTTTCTTTCTTTCAGTCTTTTTTTTTTTTTTTTTTTTTTTACAGACAAAGCTGTTGTTCGCTATCAGGAGGCGAGGAGTCATTTTTCTTTTTCTTTTCTTTTTTTTTATTGTGTCAAATCAGTTTTGTGAAAATAATAAAATATTGCTTTTTTTCCCCCCTCCCCCTCCACCTCCTCCTCTTACCCCCCCCCCCCCCCCCCTGCAGCAACAGTACCACTCCAAAATCGATGTCTTGATTGACGAGGCGTTCAAAGAAATGATTTCCTCCCTCGTCTCGAAGGTAAATCCTCACATCCTCTCTTTCTTTATTTTATTTTACATTTACATTTTAAAATATCTGTATTTTTTTCTCCCAGTTTTTATTTTTTATTCATACTGAAAATTTTCAATTACAATATTTTATATAGATTTTATTTTGAATATTTCATATTTCCCTTATTTTCATTTTTATTTACAGAACTGAACATTTCAGTCATTTTCTGTTTTGTTGTGTTTTAATGTTTAGTTTCTTTTCTTTTTCTTTTTAAAAATAGCCCTTACTGGAAATTTAGTTTAATTAATAAATTATCTCAATTTTGTTTGTGAGATTTTATATGAAAATTATTTTTTCCTTTATTTGTTATTTTTTTCTTTGAGAAAATGTCACATATTTATATATTTAATCATATATATGATTTTATTCCTTTGTTTTTTGGTCATTTTTTTTATTTTATTTATTATAATTATTGTATTTTAATATGATCTATTTTTCAGTTTAATTCTTGAATTCTTGAACATTAAGCCTTTTTTATAGTTTATATCTATTATTGGAATATTTATTGCCATTTATTATTACAATATATTCATATAATTTATAAATTGTTAGTTTATGTAAAATGCAAAAATGCCCTGTTTTTGTTGGCACTGCCTTTTCAAGTCTTTGAAAACTAAATCCTTGTACTAACCCCTTGTTGCCCCCCTCCCTCCCTGTGTGTGCAGTTTGCCGGTGTTTTAGACGGCGTCCTCTCCAAACTCTCCAGATACGATGAAGGGACATTCTTCTCTTCAATCCTCTCTTTCACAGTGAGTCGCCATGTTTGTGTCGGAGCTGCTTCTTTCTCCGCTCACACCGGAAAAAACCTGTCATTCTCTGGAAACCAGATCTTCCCAGCTGAACTTCAGTGTCATTCTTCTTCTTCTTCTTCTCCTTCTCCTTCTCCTCCCCCTTCTTCCTCCTCCTTTTCCTCCTCCTCCTCTTCTGAAAGGTGAAAGCAGCTGCCAAATATGTGGAAGTCCCTGTGAGTGTGTCGATCTGCCTGCTGTGTTATTATCACGATTATCATTCAGAGTCGCCTCATTGTGTTTTTGCATTGAGACTCTGCAGCAGCGTTCGTCTGCTGCTTCATCTTCTTTTTAGTTGTTTTCTTTTTTTTTTTGTCGTCGTCACTCGGTGTTAAACATGTGTGAAACATAAAGAGGTTTTTTTTTTTTTTAATTCCATCTGCAGCTCCAGAGCCAAAGATCACACAACAAGCCTAATTAATTGCACTCTTCCTCTGAGATGTGTTTTTGCTGAAGTGTCGGTTTGTGGGCGGCGGCGGCGGTGGCGGTGGTGTTCGGGTGTTGTGCGGTTAATGAATGGCGGCAGCGTGGCAAAGATCAGGGGCTGCAGGAGGAGGAGGAGGAGGAGGAGACAAGGAGACAAGGACGAGGAAGCAGGAGTTAAAGTGTCAAGGTGACGAGGCGTTCAAGTCCCCACGTTGGAGCTGTCAGCGAGAGGGAGGTTCAGGCTCCAGAATTAGATCTCACAGATGAGCTGAACCCTCGTTTAGTGAAGCGATTAACAGCTCCACGTTAACAAAGTACAATCCCTCTGTGTTTTGGATTTGTTTTTTTATTTTTCTTTGTATTTTTTTTTTTTTACACGTTTTTACATTTTTCCATCTTCCTGGCACTTTGTTAAAAATTGTCCGCTGGGATTAAAGATATTTCAAAATTATCCGTTCCAAATCTCTCAGGCTTTAATCCAAACACTTTGAGAGGAATTTCACCCAAAATTAAATTTAATACTTCAAATAAAAAAAAAGTGAATTATCTTTTTAACATGCAGAAGTTAGTTTAATTAGATGTTTCATATTGCTACAATAAAAAAATAAAATAAAATTCCTGTTGAATTTGACCAAACAAGTTGACACTGAATAATATTGATGGTCTCAGCAGATAATTTAATTTCTATTTCTAACTATTGACTTTTTGTTATTTAATTATTTCTAAATCTCAGCTTCACCTGCTCAGAATTCACATTTCAACCTTTGATTTATTTATTTCATATAAACTTTGAACTTTTATTCACCTCAAACATTTTGGGAAAGATACTAATTTACTGTCACACTGAGACTATGAATAGACACAGCAGTTAGCTTAGCTTAGCTTAGCACAAAGACTAGAAACAGGGGGCAACAGCTAGCCTAGCGTAGCTAACAGTCTAACATGCTACAACTGACATTTGACAACAAAATTATTTTTCCTAAAGTGACCACAAATACACAAAAATGAAACTATTTTTAAAATGCATACTTTTTACAGTGTGTTTTTAAAAAGTAAAATTCTGAAAACAGAAAAATATGTGAACAACAAACAACTTCAATTGAGAGAAGAAAACAGAGGGAAGGTATGACGTCATGAATGCTAATTAGCGAGTTATGAAGAAAAGGGCGGGAACTCTGTGTGTGAGGGAATCTTGAAACTGTCAAACTGTACATTTCATGACTGCGTGTGTATTTTATGGGATAGTGGAGACCTTGACACTGTATCGATCTGCCCGTGTTGCCGTGGAGACGGGCACCTGCTGTCAGAGGGGAACCTCGAAACAGTGACAGGAAGAGTGACCATATAAGGTCAGGTGAAGAGCAGAGGTCACACTGAGGACAGGAGGCGGCAGCTGCACTGTAAAAACATCTACTACAGAACTGTTGGATTAACTCATTCACTGCAGTGCCAGCACTTTTGAGGATTTCTACTACTTTTCAAACAACCACAGAATATGTTGTGCTGTGACTTAAATAACACAGAATATCTTGAATGAAAGGGGAGACGCTCTATTTTCACCAGGAAAAAAAGTGCTTTCTTAGCATGTTCCACTTTTGAGTTATCCTCATTTGAATGCCACATGTTTTCTCCAAATTCAGCATTTTGGGATGATAATTCTGAGGAAAACAGGTTTAAAGTCTCTTTTGAACCTTTTATTTTTCACTTTTTTTGACTTTGTGATGATTGAAAAAATAAATATATATTAACAATCATTAGTTTAATATTCAAAATATTATATTGGACATATTAGATGCATCACCACAGTGTGAGGGCATGAAATATGAACACAATGAAATGGTTAAACAGCATGTAACAGCCATGTAGAAATATAAATTGTTGTGTTAATTAGTGAGTGTTGTGGTGACTTGAGCCAGGTCACCTGCTCACCCTGATCCCATAATATTCTCAATAAGATATTTATGATAACCTCTGGCCCAGATATCAATTAGACAATATATCATAGAAATGTCCTTTAAATTGCTAGTGTTTTGTTTAGTTTTTTTCAATCATATATAATTACGTTCTTATAATTGTCAACTTTTTTTTTTTAAGGTGCTGTGTAAATAAAGTGCTTTGACAACTGAGGCAATAATAAGTACCGTACGAGGCAGAACAAGAAACAAGACTAAGGTGACATTTAATATGAATAAGTACAATTAGAGAGTAGAAGCAATAAACACAATAAAAAACAGACAAAAGTAGATCAGTGAAAATTAAGTCATTGATGAGAGCTAAAGTCATATATTGAATATGATGTTATTGATTTTAAAGCTTCTGCTGCAGCTTCGGGTTGAACAGTGACACCAGTCGACTCATCAACGCTCAGTTTGACTTTTATTTAATCAGGTGAAGTCGCTGAGATCAAGATCACACCGCTGTGAAGATGATGATCACACTTTCACAAAAGCAGCGAAAGGAAAAGACGATAAAAAGTGTGTTCACACCAACAACGGCCGGCGTGATCGCCTCGGCTCTGCACCGGTGGACGTCTTTGACAGAGCGCAGGTCAGAGGTCACCGTTAACGAGCTGCAACAACGAGGTTTCAATATAAACCGATAAGTCGTCAGTAAGAAGAGGAAACAGAGCTTTCATTAAGAAACCTCGTCAGGCTGAGATGTTTTAATGCAGTGGTTCTCAACGCAGGGTCCGGAGACCCCTAGGGGTCCTTGAGTGATCTGAAGGGGGTCCCCAATTTATTTCTTGAAATTTTACCACTTTTTTCTGTAAGTTCTTTTTTTTTTTTTTTTTTAGAAATTTTACCACTTTTTTCTAGAAGTTTTATTTTTAAATTTTACCACTTTTTCTAGATTTTTTTAAAAACTTTTTTGTTTTAGAAATTTTACCACTTTTTTCTAGGTTTTTTTTACTTTTTTTTATTTTTGAGAATTTTTTTACGAGAAATTTTACCACTTTTTCCATTTTTTTTTTTTTTTTCCTTTTTTGTTTTAGAAACTTTAACACTTTTCTAGAAAATTTTTACTTTTTTATTTTTGAGAGATTTTTACCACTTCTTCCTTGAAATGTTTAAATGTTTTTGGAGAAATTGTACCACTTTTTTCCAGAAATTTCTCTATAATATTTCCAAAAATTCACGCCATTGGCCCTAATTTGAAAGTATAAAAAAGTAATCTTCTTCAGTCTCAGAACAAATATTTGTGTATTTCTGGTGTTTACTTCTAAATTTGGTCTAATTTGTGTCAATTTGGTCTAATTTGTGTCAATTTAGGGTCCTTGATGTACAAAAGGTTGAGAACCACCGTTTTAATGTACCAACTCTCAGACAACTTTGAGTCTTTAACACCTTCTTAGTCTTTAACACCTTTCTTCTCTCACATCGTGGTATTTAAAAACGATTAAAGTTGTCGGATTGAATAAATGGACAATTAGCAGTTTGAGAAGTTTGACGGCAGTGAAGCTGAGTTTTTATTTTTTATGTTTGATTTATAAAACAAGCAGCAGCTGTGAGTGAGGACGTCCTGAGCTCGACCTCACTTAACCTCCCTAATCCTCTGCCCCGCCGCGGCACGTCCCACATATCCCATCATGCTCTCTGGTTTCCAGTCCAGACTTCCTCCTCGGCCGCCTCCCCTCCTCTGAAATTATAATGTAACCGCTACCTCGGCCTTTTGGTCTTTTGTGTGGAGGGAACCTGACGCAGCTAAGCCTCTTTTCCAGGTGCGGAGGGGGCGGGGCCACTCGGCCAATCTCGCAAGACGGCTCCGCCTCCCGAGCCTTGTCACGAAAAGGCGAAGCTTTGACTCAAGTGTTTGGAACTCGTTACTGTCGTCGGCGTGAGAGATTTTTTTTTATCCAACAGCTGAACATCAGGACACAACAGCACTGCAAAAACTCAAAAACTTTACAAGAATATTTGTTACTTCTTGTCAAAATGTCTCATTTCTACTCAACTAATCTTTCCACTTAGAATAAGACTCATCACCAAAAAATGATCTTGTTTTCAACAAATTTTCACTGAAAATACTTGAAATAATTGATTTTTCTACTTATTTCAAGTGCAAATATGCTTGAAAGAAGTAAAGAAGTGTCTAAAAACAAGCTACTTTTTATGTGATTTATTGTCTTATTTTAAGTATAATGAGATTTGTTTTGACTAAAAATCAAACATTACTGTAAATGTGCCAGTATTAGCTAAGAGGCTAGTTTCCTGTGAGCGTCTTTAAAACCTTTCTACCCCACAGATTAGGAACCACTGAGCCACTGTTCTGATGTTTATATAGTTGGAACTGTTTTTTTTTGTTTTTTTTACATAGTTTAGTTATGAGCTAACTTGTCTCAAGCTAAGCCGTGTCTGTTTCCACTCGTATTGGACGGCCATGCTAATGCTAATGCTAATCTTAATCGCTAAATGCTACAAAGCCTTTGAGGGTTTCTTCTTCTGCTGTGGTCAGGATTCAGCTGATGTGTGTGTTACCTTTTAACCACCTTTATTAACTTTTTTTTTTTTTTAGGCTACTTTAATTTGTTTATTTTCACATGGACAGTGCACATTAATCAATATCACTGTAAATGTGCCAGTATTAGCTAAGATGCTAGTTTCCATCTGTGAGCGTCTTTAAAACCTTTCTGCCCCACAGATTATAAACCACTGATCCACTTTGTTGATGTTTATAAAGTTGGAACTGTTTTTTTTTCTTTCTACATAGCTTAGTTAACATTATTAGCTAACTTGTGTTTTCGCTGCTCGACCTCTGACCCTCGGTGAAGCTGAACCGACGCAACGAGAGCTGTCAACAACGTCGTTTACATCAGAGCTGTGATGTTTAATTATCAGACATATTTTTAATGTGATAAGTGAATTCACATAACGTAGCTGTTAGCGCTGTTAAATGTCAACAGATCAACACCACAGATTGATAACATCTACAAAATCTATTTATTGACATATAATTATCATGGCTTGAGTTTTATTGAAACAGCAGGAGTTGCTTTTCCATTCAATGTAATATTTATATTATATTAGGAGGTTCACTGTGTGTTGTCCATCGTGTTTTCGCCCGTTATGGCCAAGACACACACACACACTCTCTCTCCTGTCAGACATATGCACACTGGCAGAGCAGGAACACAAATATTGGAAGAGTTTTCTCCATCACTGGCTCTTCAGCGAGTCCGACAGAAGCACAGAGCTGCAGGGTCGATCCCAGCCTCCGGCCCAGTCTGGACAAACACGTCCACGTCCTCTTTGTCCAGCGCAGTCCTCATAATAACCACGACTATAACTCACGATATCAGCAAAATATGTGATTTTGCAATGACAAAGTATTCTGAGTCTTCCTGCTCAAACACTGAATACAATCATTTTCGCTGTACTTTTATTGAACAAAATGCACATGAATAATCAATCAAACAGAATATTAATTTAACCCTTACAGTGCCTTACTCATCACATTTTAAACAAACTTTTGTCTTGTCTTTATCACATGTTCATCAGCAAGATAAACACAGTTACCTTTAATATTATTACTGCTACCAACATTAATGATATTACTGTTGTAACATGGTGGTCATTTCCTCTTTGAGGCAGATGGCCCCACACACCCGCGTGAAACAGTAATAATACTTGTTATAATAATCTTTATTTATATATCACAGGTTTAGTTAAAAACCTACATGAAAACCAAATAAACAGTAAGTAGTTTTAAAAACAATGAGTTTCAGCCCAACAAAGATCAATCAGAAATGCACCAACTGCTAACCTAAAGATAAAAAAAAAAATGTTTTTATAAAAGCAAGTTTTAAAAAAAAATCTGTCTCTGCAGCGTCGAAACAATCCCAGGTGTGTATGTGGAACATTTCATGTTTAAAATATATTCCACTGTGTCACATACAAAACAATGATAACGTTTATTACATGAGGAAAACAATACAATTTCAAAATAAGAGCGTGATATAGTTTGAATAGGTTGGAAGGAGTTGAAAAATATTCTGGATCCATGTTGGATTATTAATTATCAGTTATTTTTACATTAAAGATGACATCTGGAACAGCTGTAAAGATCTTAAATGATATTTATATTAATTTTTGTTTTATTCTGCTCTTTACCTGTGAGTGAGTCAGTGAACGCATCACCGGCTGAAGGTCAGTGTGTAATGATGATGATGATGGACAGAGGATTTATATTCTTCTTCTTCTTCTACTGTATTTTAGTGTCGTGAACACAGTTGTTTTTAAATTATGGAGGAAATCACACACACGCACCTGGTAGGAATCAAATGAATCCTGAGCAGGAAGCTGCGGCCGGTAAAGATGCGTAATTACCTGGCATTTCACTGCCCTCCTCCTCCTCCTCCTCCTCCTCCTCTAACTGCTCATTATCAACGACACCACTCCAGTCATCCCCCCTCCCTGTCTGTCTCACCGTCTCAATCTGACTAAGACTTAATATTACACTTGATAATTTTTTGATTTTGGGGCTGTCAAGACGTTGACGAGCAGCCAGGCGGCCATTATCCCGGAGGAGGAGGAGGAGGAGGAGGAGGAGGATTACTGGTGTTTGGCTACAAGTGAAGAAACAGTGAAGGAGAGCGTGACAAGAGCTGAGCTGCTTCTGTGTTGTGTGGTTTTCTTTCTTTTTTTCTTTCTTCTTCTTCTTCTTCTTCTTCCTCCTCTTTCCTGTCGTGTTAAAGTCTTAATCTCGGTGGCTGGAACTGTGCCGGCATCTCGGATCTGTCATGCTGCTTTGTCACCTCGTCAGCGCCAGAGAAAGGAGAGGTAAACGACTGAGACTAAGCCTGGAGGGGACGGAGGGAGGAGGAGGAGGAGGAGGAGGAGGAGGAGGATATTGATGTCTCAAGTGACAGCGGGGGCAGTGATATGTTGTTGCCGGTGACTCGTTGTTGTAGCTCAGATTCTTCTTCTTCTCCCACTTTGACCTCGTCCACTTCAGAACTGGTTTATTCTGACTTCATCTTTATCTTTTTTTGTTTGTTTGTTTGTTTTTGTTTTTGGGGATGGAGGTCTGGATCTACAACACTGGACTGTGGAAAAAGAAACTTC
Organism: Decapterus maruadsi; assembly: GCA_030347415.2. Classification (NCBI taxonomy): domain Eukaryota; kingdom Metazoa; phylum Chordata; class Actinopteri; order Carangiformes; family Carangidae; genus Decapterus; species Decapterus maruadsi. The sequence continues at coordinate 29,447,096 of CM064893.1, read as the reverse complement.
TTGATCTTAAAGGTCCAGTCTGTAGGTTTGTTGTTAAAATCTGAATCTACTCCCCATGAATATATTAGTGTAAGTGTATAATTGCTATAAAATAAAATATGTTTGGTTTTCATAGCTGTTTAATTATAGCAAGGGTCTTACTTTAGATAGCGTTTCCAGCTTGCACCGCCATGTTTGTACGGCAGCCCGAATGGAAAATCCAGCCAACCAGAGGGCAGGTTTCATCCATAAATAAACCAAGGAAGAAGAAGGAGGAGGAAACAGCAGACATACGGTAAAATGGTTTAGATCTTCACTTCATGAACGCTAGATATCACAATTTTACACACTGGACCTTTAATGGATCTGTGGTAGTGTTTGTGCTTGTGAGTATTGTTACGGTGGCCCAGAGAGGTCAACACAGTCAACACAGAAAACACAAAACTGCTACGAATTCAGAAAAAACACAAAAAACAAAACAAAACACAACAACAGAAGTTGTTTCTGGAGGACACAATAAAGTCACGGACTGATATGAAGGCTAATGGCTAATGCTAAGCTAACAGTCCATGTTAACAAACTCAGCTTATTGTCAAACCCACTGACAGGAAGCTGTCCGGTCCCTCACTTTATTGTGACCGGTCCTTCTTTTTATTATGGCCGGTCTCTCACTTTATTGTGACCGGTCCTTCTTTTTATTATGACCGGTCCTTCGCTTTATTGTAACCGGTCCTTCTTTTTATTATGGCCGGTCCCTCGCTTTATTGTGACCGGTCCCTCACTTTATTGTGACCGGTCCTTCTTTTTATTATGGCCGGTCCCTCACTTTATTTTCACCGGTCCCTCGTTTTATTGTGACCGGTCCCTCGCTTTATTATGACGGGTCCTTCGCTTTATTATGACCGGTCCCTTGCTTTATTATGACCGGTCCCTCACTTTATTATGACCGGTCCCTCGCTTTATTATGACCAGTCCCTCGCTTTATTGTGACCGGTCCCTCGCTTTATTGTGACCGGTCCCTCATTTTATTGTGACCGGTTCTTCGCTTTATTGTGACTGGTCCCTCACTTTATTGTGACCGGTCCCTCGCTTTATTGTGACCGGTCCTTTGCTTTATTGTGACCGGTCCCTCACTTTATTGTGACCGGTCCTTCTTTTTATTATGACCGGTCCTTCTTTTTTATTGTGACCGGTCCCTCGCTTTATTGTGACCGGTCCCTCGCTTTATTGTGACCGGTCCCTCGCTTTATTGTGACCGGTCCCTCACTTTATTGTGACCGGTCCCTCACTTTATTGTGACCGGTCCCTCGCTTTATTGTGACCGGTCCCTCACTTTATTATGGCCGGTCCCTCGCTTTATTGTGACCGGTCCTTCGCTTTATTGTGACCGGTCCCTCACTTTATTATGGCCGGTCCCTCGCTTTATTGTGACCGGTCCTTCGCTTTATTGTGACCGGTCCTTCTTTTTACTATGGCAGGTCCCTCGCTTTATTGTGACCGGTCCTTCGCTTTATTGTGACCGGTCCTTCTTTTTATTATGGCCGGTCCTTCACTTTATTTTCACCGGTCCCTCGTTTTATTGTGACCGGTCCCTTGCTTTATTATGACCGGTCCCTCACTTTATTATGACCGGTCCCTCGCTTTATTATGACCAGTCCCTCGCTTTATTGTGACCGGTCCTTCTTTTTATTATGACCGGTCCCTCACTTTATTGTGACCGGTCCTTCTTTTTATTGTGACCGGTCCTTCGCTTTATTGTGACCGGTCCTTCGCTTTATTGTGACCGGTCCCTCACTTTATCGTGCTCCCAGAGTTTATCATTGAATTTGTGTTTTGTGTTTTTCCTTCTTTGTGGCTCAGTATGAGGTTCAGTAAATCCAGACCAGAAGCAGAGTTTGCAGTTGATCCTCTGCCTCGTTAACATCGTTGCTCAACAAACCTCCTTCAATGAATCTTTATTGACAGTCGTCGACAGTCAGTTGAAGCGTTGGTTTCACATGACTCTTTAAACCAGTTCATGGTGGAACTGAACCAGATTTCTGAGCCGAGCGGTTTTGGCCTGGAGGTCGTCGAGGCTTCACACACATTCAGCCTCAGTTTGAAAAGGTGGCAGCAGGTACCTGAACTCATCACCTGCTAACAGACTTCCTGTCTGGATCAAGAACTTCCTCAACGTGTGTGTGTTTGTCCGTTAACAACATGACAAGAGCTGTAACACACACACACACCGTCCTCGACCTGCCACTCGCTCCAGAGGATTATGGGGGTTCTGACAGACCTGTCAATCACAAGGCCCCTCCTCCTTCAGTCTCCTCTCGCTCAGTGTGGATGAACATTGCCCCCCCCCCTCCCCATTGCCCCTGCAGCCGTGTGACCCCACTTTAACCCCTGTGTATCTGCAGGTTCTCTGCTCCCGTCAGTCCGTCTGAATCACGGCTCCTCGGCTCTGACTGATCTCGGTCTGTCGCTCGCGGTTAGCAGCTGCTGGGGACTGTTGTTGTTTTCCACCGTCACACAAACACGTCCTTGTAATGCTATCTTTGTGAGGACACTCATTGACATAATGTGATCCCTAGCCCCTTAACCCTAACCTTAACCATCGCTCTAAACCTAATCATGACCTAAAGTCTTAACCCTCAAACAGCCCTTGGAAAAAGTGAGGACCAGCCAAAATGTCCTCACTTCCCAAAAATGTCCTCACTGTGTTGGTTAAAAAGTCTTGACGGTCCTCACAACGTAGTAAATACAAGAACACCCACACACACAACGATGTGTTCAATGTTTACAGGAATGCACATAAAAGAAAAAAAAACAGCAGCAGAAGTTTCAGCCACTTGAGCAATTAACTGATTGTCAAAAAGTTTGCCAGCGATGGATCTTCTGTCAGCCAACTAAGTGCTGCTTCCTCCAGCTGCTTGTGTGTGTGTGTGTGCGTGTGCGTGGGCGTGACAGCTGCACGACCGCCGCCAAATGACAAACTGTACGGCGTCAAGTGATGTGGAGTCTCAGTTTGTTTTGCTGCTGCAGACGCGGTGAGTTAGTCTGGATGTTCTGCCTTTTCTGCCTCTAAGTGAAGCCAGCAGGTCTCTGCTTTCTGGAGGCTCCATTTCCGTTGTTGTACCACAAGGGACTTGATGCTCAGCAGCATAAACCCCCCCCCCAACCCCCTCCCCCCACCACCACCACCACCACCACTGACCCTCGGGGGCCAACGCTTGCCGGCTCAGAGAGAGCGGGTGTGAAAGATGTCAAAGTAATTACAATAAGCATTACAGTGGTAATCTTCCATGACAACAGGGAGTGTGAGCGAGCCACGTCTCCCGCCGCCTCCGGCCTGACAAACCGCTGCCTCCGCCGCCGCCGCCGATCCTGTTTCCTGCTGCTTCGTCTTCAGCTCAGACTGCAGGTTTTTTTATTTTCGCCCAGGAAGCAGCAGGTGGTGTCGAACATTTTGTTGGGAGTTTAAACCAGTGGGCTCGATTTTTACTGAACCTTTTCACACATAAAAAACAGATAGATAACAATATTAATTATTATTATTATAACCAGGTTTGTCCCATTGAGATCCAAGAGACACATATAGACCTTGATCAATCAGCTGATTAAATCAATCAATAGCTGGATAATAATTGAACATTAATGTGGAGGATTTGCTTCTTTTCTCTGAATTGGTGTAAAAATCTTTGAGTTTCTCTCTGTTTGTTACAGTTTTCTTACCTTTTTTTCTTACCTTTTCTTCTTTGTCTTTTTATGAAGTTTTCTGTTTAGAAAAATACAAATAAATGTGAACAATACGTCCGAGCCGCCGACAAACTCCAGACCTTCGTCACTTGGTAAAAATCAGTCGTTCATATTTGGTGCCAGTTGGAGCCGATACAAATATTATGGAGGAAAAGTCAAAAAACGTCGAAATGAAATGAAATGACTGATCAATCGTTCAGTGTCTGTTGTGTCTAGGAGCTCGTACCCTGTGGTTAGTCTTCCAGCCACCTCCGCTCACATGCATAAATATATGTTCTTGTTAATTAATGAATGCTTTCATGCAGAATTAGTTTTTATAATAGGAAACATATGTTCCCTCTGGAGCTGCAGCTGCTGCTTCACGTCTCCAGCATCACGTTTTTATTCCAGATCAATCAGTGGGAAACAATCTGTCAGCAATAACGTCCACACGCCTCAGCTCAGGATCAGTCTGTATTAAATCTAAATGTTGAGAAGAGTCTGAATCTTCCTCTTGACTTTAATCTGTCGTCTGCCTTGACATAACGTTCGTTTATGAATTGGGGGCTGAAGAAATAAAAACCGACTTCATTTCAAGGCGACAACGTAATAAACAGCCAACACGTAACAAAGGCTCCTCAAAAATTAAAAGCTACCACAGGTCAACGCAGTCGCAGCGAAACCCTGAAGTCCTTATTTGTTCTCTTTAGAATTTGATCAATACTCAGAGAGAAACTCAATTAACTGAGAGAGTTTGTTTGATTGACCCTGAAATATTTGTGACGGCGCAAACAAGAGTGAGAACTTCAGCAGAAACAAAATAAACCTGGATGTTTTTTGGGGGTCGAATCACAAACTGGCAAAGTTTTAGGACTGTTGATCTGTTGGCGAGTTTTCACCAATGACAGCGTTTACATGGACTTCAGTATCCTGGTTTTAATCTGGGTTTTTTTTGTGTCTGAGCATGTAAACACCATTTCCCAAGCCGAGAAATCCGGATAAGCCCATATCCCGATTTTGCTGCCTGGAGAACTCCAAAAGAAACCAGGATACCACGATATGTGAAAGCCACTCAGCCAACTGATGTAACCGTTAGCATCGATACAACAAGAGCATGTTTCTGGAGCGACGAGGAGACTATAACTGTTGAGATCCCCAGTGTGTGGTCGGTTTATCCAAATGACGGCTGTTTAGAAGTTTGCTACGATGTTTTCGGAGAAAGTGAAGCTCCACCAGTGTCACAGAGGCAGCAGCCGGTCTGCAGAGCTGCTCGGCCGGCCGACCTCCGTCGTCACCCCGGGGGACAAAACGATCGCTAATTAACACAGGTTTTAGAGGTTTACCAGCGGCTGGTTAAATTCTTTTTAGGAGATAAATGCTGGTCTCATTGATGAAATCTAACAGTTGTGGCAGTCGCATTAGTTTGTTTGAATGAAAAGTGAGGCTTCATGTGTGTAACTGGACGGCAGAGCGGCGCTGCCTCGGGGCTCTGGATGGACAGAAATCATCACATTTACATCAATAAATTAACGTTTTACAATGAACCGATCAGCCTGCATTAAATGTTCTTTTCTTTTATTAAATTATATAACATGGCAGCATTTTTAAATTGTAAATGTTCTGATTTGTACATATTTACAAGTAGTTGCGCTTCCTGGGTACCCGGATACTGGAGTGCATGTCAACGCAGTCAGTGATGGATTTGCAGATAACTGGACTGAAGCTTCCTGTTGGTTGCCGGTCGTCCTGATCGACGTTCACACCAGTTTAACACCCGTCTGACCACACTGTGACTGTTTATGTTCTCTGTATCCGGCCTACAGCTGATCTCAGACCTGTCCTCCCCCCTCCCCGCCCCCCCTTCCTCCACAGAAACCAGGGATGGACCTGGCCGACACCTACATCACCTTCGTCCGGCAGAACCAGGACATCCTGCGGGACCGGGTCAACGACGAGCTCTACATCGAGGAGGTGTTTGACGTGAGTGCTGCTTCGCCCCTTCGTTCTTCTTTATCTCAGTGGATCCTGAGCCGAGCTGCGTTCATGGTCTCATCAGATAAAACCCACACTGAGAAGGAACATTTCTACTCAGATCAACAGTTTAGTTCAGTTCGTTGTTTATTCATTTATCAGGGACGTCGCACAACTTGACAATCGCTCCAGAGTTAGCTGACAGCTCATTTGCATGTGTCGTCCCTGGGAAGAACAATGGAGACGGAACAACAACATGACAATACATTATAAATTCAGCCGTTAGAGCCACAGATACAATGTGATCCGTTCAAAACCAGTGGATAGAAACAGAAATCTGACCTGAACTGTAACGATAAACATCAACCAGCCGGAGTCCGAGGTCGTTCCCAAACCTGGTGAAGTTTGGTAACAGATGAGATCAAACGTTTACACAAAACATTGAAGCATGGTTGTTCATTGCATGTTTGTGCTGATTTAAGCCAAAATTTAAAGGGATAGTTCAACATTTTGTCAAATTGGCCCATCACCATAATCCCTATAGTCATAGCAGTAGGTTCATTACCTTTAATTGTCGGTGCAAGCTATTTTTAGAACGGCGGAGCAGAGCCGTGAGCTGCTCAGAGCTACGCTACGGAGGCTCATTATGGGATTTCTTGGTTTCCCTCATCAAACTCATCAAATACACAATCCAACAACTCCACAACGCTCTGGTGGACAAGTTGTGACCTGCACATTCACCACGCTATGAGATAATAACACAACGTTACCACACAGAGTTGTTTTTTTTCTACATGCTCGGAACTTTAGCTGAGAGAGCCGATCGACCAAAAGTCATCTTCCTCAACTAAAATCTCAACCCCCCACAAAAAAGCTGTGTTTCGCTTAATTCCAATTACTTTCCAAGGTTTTTAATTGTCTTGTAGACGTTTGTCCACCTTCATAACAACCTTCTGCTGCATTGTGTTCTCTCTCTCTTTGAGGCCTCTTTAACCAATAACCAAACAATATTTCCTAAAGTGCCTAAAGTTTTCCATTTCCTCTCATGGATTGACCCTTTTCTTCAAGAGCACCTGCGTTTATCTGGACTTTTACCCAATAATAACAACGGTCCTTGAACACATCATCGCCAATCCTCACAGAAGAGTTTCAAAAGCGTTTAAATGGATCTCAGACGTTTCCGATGTCCGTGTGATTCTTTGTCGTTTCTCAGCAGCGTTTCCCCCCGAACTCGTCCTCACGTCCTCCTCTAGCTCGCTTATTTCCTCCTTGCACCGTGGCGCCCAGCGGCCATCGTCGCCCCCCCCGTCTGATCTCAATTTCTGGCTCATCAGAGCTTCGCCTCCCCTCAGATCGGCAGAGGAAGGAAGGCAGGGTGAGTCTATCCAACTATACGTATCAGCAGGAAACGTGTTTATCCAGCGTTCACGGATTCAGTCCGACCCACTGAGAAGAGTCTGCTCTCCGCCGTCGACCGCTTATTGGAACATAAACAGGGTTTGATGGACGGAGGCAGCGGGAGGAGAGAGGAGATCCTCTCTTTATGTGATTGGGTCTGTGATTCTCTCCCATCTAAAACCTCCAGGAACCTTTTGAGGAGCTACGTGCATTTTAACCTGCAGGAACCAGGGTCTTTATTTAGCTCCAAGGTGACTGACCTGCCGTACTTTCCAGAACTTTCAAGAGAGGAAAATGGACGGCAGATGGAGCGACGATAACCTTGTTCAGTTTTTATGAAGAAGATAATGTCCAGCAGGATTTGTATTTTTCTCACTGCCACCAACTGGACTGGAGCTGTAGAGCATTGACACAAAATTCTCCTAGGACTTTATGAACTTTTTACCCGACTTTTAGGAACCCTTTCTGTCCTGAAGAAAAGTACCTTCATCCTCTTCTTCCTCTCCGTTGTGTTATTTTTGAAATTTTGATTCAGAGTTACTTTGGAGCTCTAATGTTTTCTGAAATGATCCAATAAAAAAAAACAGAGCAGATTTCAGAATAAAACACTCAGAGAAACCAAATCCTGCAAGTTGTTGGATGGTGTTGTCCACGTGATGAGGGGGCGGGGCTTTGTTGTGACATCACAAAGTGACAGGAAGTCCTGACGGCTGGTTTTAAGGCTCAGTTTCTGAATCCAGGCTGTGTGCATTTCTCTGTGGACTGAGGCTTTGATACTTTCACAGTATTAATATAGAACCTAGAGCTGCTTTATAATCACACTACACATGGACATCTACCTTTATACTGTATGGAGCTTTAACATCTACCTTTATACTGTATGGAGCTTTAACACAAACATCTACCTTTATACTGTATGGAGCTTTAACACAAACATCTACCTTTATACCGTATGGAGCTTTAACACAAACATCTACCTTTATACTGTATGGAGCTTTAACACAAACATCTACCTTTATACTGTATGGAGCTTTAACACAAACATCTACCTTTATACCGTATGGAGCTTTAATACTAACATCTACCTTTATACCGCATGGAGCTTTAATACAAACATCTACCTTTATACCGTATGGAGCTTTAACACTAACATCTACCTTTATACCGTATGGAGCTTTAATACAAACATCTACCTTTATACCGTATGGAGCTTTAATACAAACATCTACCTTTATACCGTATGGAGCTTTAATACAAACATCTACCTTTATACCGTATGGAGCTTTAACACAAACATCTACCTTTATACCGTATGGAGCTTTAATACAAACATCTACCTTTATACCGTATGGAGCTTTAACACAAACATCTACCTTTATACTGTATGGAGCTTTAACACTAACATCTACCTTTATACCGTATGGAGCTTTAACACAAACATCTACCTTTATACCGTATGGAGCTTTAACACAAACATCTACCTTTATACTGTATGGAGCTTTAACACAAACATCTACCTTTATTTTGAAGGAGCTTTAACACTAACATCTACCTTTATTTTGAAGGAGCTTTAACACAAACATCTAGTTTAACTGTATCAGCTGAGGTTCTGTCTCAGTCAGATGTTCCAGATGTTGCTCTGTGTCTGATTCTCCGGTTTCAGAGCAGCAGCAGCATCGCGTGGCGTCGCGTGGAGGCTGAAAACACCGGCTGCTTCTGTTGACCTGTTTATCACTTAGGAAACGGCGAGAGCTGTGTGTTCGCTCTGCAGGAGCCACAAACACAACGTTTACATCCATCTATCCCTCTCTCTCTCCCTCTCCCTCCCTCCCTCCCTCCCTCGCTCGGCCCGGCCGACGCCCCCCCGCCAGGATTCAGATCTAAAAGAATATTTTAGTGTTGAGTTGTCAAACACGTCCTGGCTCAGCGGCGTGAGTCGATGCGGCGGACATGGCTGCTCAGACCTTCGTACACATTAGCAGCGCGGAGCAGAGCGATGGATTTCTGCAGCACGCCGCCTCCTCTGAGGGATGGAGGTGTGTGTGTCTGTGTGTGTGTGTGTGTGTGTGTGTGTGTGTGTGTGTGTCTGTGTGTTTAAAGGGAGGGGGGGTTGTGGAGAATGAGTCTAATAGAGCTCAGAAGCGTCCAGTCATGCACGGAGGGGGAGGCGACGACGGGGCCTCGAAGTGTCTCCACTCAAGTTGTATTACACACACACACACACACACACACACACTCTCAGACAGTTTGTGTGTAACAAAGAGGGGAAAGTAAACCCAGCAGCAGCAGCGTCAGGCCTCCTGCCAGGTGCATTATGGGTATGCACTTGTCTTTGTTTACCAGCGTTTGTTGTGAGTCAAAGTCAAATTTATTTACGACGTCTTTTCTTCAGAAGAAGAAGAAGAAGAAGAAGAAGAGAAACACAGCTGCAACATGTGGATGATTTTATCTGAGCTCAGCAGGAAGAGTAACACACACACACACACACACACACACACACACACTCAGCTCCATCCTCTTCACATTAGGAGCTAAATCATCTTGATGAAGCGTCCCAACGAGGACCCAGATCAGATGCTTGTGATTGGTCGAGACAAGGAGGAAACACCGTCGCAGACCGGCCGACGTCTAGGTTTCATTTCAGGACGAGACGGATTCTGCAGTTTGAGCTGAAATCTTTATTTTCTACAGAGAAAAAACAAAACAAATGCAAATAATCTCATTTTTAATAATAATAATGCTTTTTATTTGTAAGCGCTTTTACAAATGCTCAACGACACTTTACACTTAAAAAATCCTAAAATTATGACAGAGTATTGGGGCCACATTGACAAATAAAAGAATCACAAACTTCGAGAATAAAGTCGTAAATTTACGACTTTATTCTCGTAATGTTATGACTTTTTCTCGTAGGAAATGTGCGACTTTATTCTCTTTTTTTCTCAATGTGGCCCTAATACTCCGTCGTATAAAATAGAGCAAAGTCCAAGTGAAATACGATTAAAAACCGCAATAAAACTGTATAAAACACACAAAATGATATATTAAAAAGCTCATTTAAAAAGGTGAGTTTTGAACATGGTCTTTAATGTTGGGAGGCTCTGTCCTCCCAGGTTCATATGGAAGTGAAACAAAAAAATATATATATCATTTTATAAAACATCTTTTTTATTTAAAATGATTTTAAATTCTCATCTTCAACAAAATAATCATCATTGTCAATTATTTGAATGACATCAGGGAATACCTCCCTCTCATCATATAGATATTTCCTCCTGACCCACAATGCCGTGCAGCCCCCCCCCTGCCCCCCCCCCTCCTCCTCCTCCAACATATTCCCTCCATCTGTTTTCACTCTCGTCCTCTAATTGGCTCAATTAAGGAGCGCCTTCGTACTCAATTTCCACGACAGTTAACGCCGCTCGCGAGGGAAACGTCAGGCGGCTGATTAGTCGCTCGGAGGAGAAGTCTGAAATAAACGACTGCCTGAGGAGGAGGAGGAGGAGGAGGAGGAGGAGGAGGAGGAGGAGGAGGAGGAGGAGGAGGAGGAGGAGGAGGAGGAGGAGGAGGAGCAGCAAATATCATCCGGTAATTTCAACATCCTCGAGTATCAGTCGACCCAGATCTGAGAATAAAAACCATTAGTGAGGAAAATAAAAGAAGGAGGAAGAGATGGAGAGACTCGAACCGTCGTCCTCTGAAGCTCTGAGGGATTATTGATATCAATATTATTATTTGGTGAATATTCATCTGGAGTTTCAGTCGTTAAACTCAATGTTTAGATTAATTTCAATGAACAAAGCTCTACATTTATTTAAAACATCTAAACAAACCCTCAGGTTAATCCCCTGTCTTCCATCTGTCTACGTCAGGTTTCAGATATTAGGTTATTAATAGAACACAAACATTTCCTTTGTACCTTTCATCAATTAACGCAACTAAAAGACGATCGACTACTAATCTTTCCCTAAAAATGAACATTTCCCCCCGATCCCTTGACCTTCTTCACTGTCTCCCTATATTTCTCCCATAATAATAACGGGTAAATTAAATTTAAGATGCATTAAATTTTTTTAATTATTTAAGTTAAAGGGGTAAAGTGTGGTTGTATGTGTGGAGCTAACCAACTGCTGATCGGCGGGCGCTAACCCTGGGCGGAGGGATACGTGAGTTGGTTAGGTCCAAATAAAAACTGTGTTTTTTTTACTTTGAAGGGCTGGAAAAAATTATATTCTAGCCAACAATGGAACTGTGTATTTATTTCCAGGTAAAACCTCTTTTAGGCCGTGAAAATAGGCCGTTTCTTTATTCACAACAATGTATGTTGTAAATCTCTGGGCAGGGCTATTATGGGCTGGCGTTGCAACGGGAGGAGTGCAGAGAGTCTTCTACTGCAATTAAAGTACTTAAGGGCTATTTGTAGATCATACAACCACACTTTTAAAATAAATGATACTATCCCTTTAAGATGCATTAAGATGCAGGTCCTGGTCTTCATCCACATGTTTCTGAGGAAGGATTAAAAACTCTTTAATGTAAATGTTGTTTCTCTGCAGAAAGTCTGACATTCACAAGGTTTTTCAACACAAACTGTCCCTGGATCATAAAACACCCATCGACCACGTTCAGTGTAAGTTGAGTCTCTGACCCCAGACCTGCAGATCTCTGACCTCCAGTCTTTGTTGTTTTTGCTCCTTTCACTATAAAACATATTTAAGTCCCATAAAGAAGTCATGCACATCATTAAAAGCTGTGATATCAACATGTTAATATCATCAACAACATAAACGTTTGACACCTGGTCCTGGATCAGTCTCAGTGAGAACAAACATCCTGTGCTCATTCACTTTGGGGCAGGACTGATTCAACTTGAACCGTAGCTGTCGAATGTTATTTTTTTTGTGCTGGGTTGACATTTAACGAGTTTGAAGGTGAAACTGCTTCACAGGTTTTGAGGTAATTACGCGGCGACGGCGCTCTCACAATACCTGGATTCAAATATTTGCGTGACCCCTGGATGATCACGGACGACGTGTTTTGACTTTTGTCAAGTGCATGAAATAACCTCTGGATGCTTTTCTCTCTCAAACTGGAAGGTAATTACAGTCCTTGTCAGCAGTGAAATTAAGTCTGTCCACGGCCGCTCCAGCAGATCTGAATATTACGGGTCATTACTGTGTCAGCGCCGCCGCCGCCGCCGCCGCGTCCCCGGGCGTTCGTGTCTGACTGAAACACAAAGCAAAGAGAACCTGCCGTGTGCATTTCACTGAGGATCAGTCCTCAGGTGAGGAGAGGTGCGTCAGATTCCTCTGGTTTAATGAAGAACACAAAGATGGAACATGCTTTTATTATTATTTTATTTTTTCATTGTTTCCTCCTTTGAAGTTCAAAGTCGAGTCACGGACCCCCCCCCTCCCCTCACGCAGACGTTTCCCAGCAGCCAGCGGTTTCTGACCTCATGTTGTCGAACCAGCAGCCGGCGGTCTGTAGGCGAATGAAGACGCCACAACGCCGACCGCAGACCGTTCTTTACCTGAAAGCCGTCTGTAACATCGTTGACATGAGGTTTTCTATACGTGTTCTTTTGGAGGATGTTCTGACACAGAACCGGGTTTGGAGTCTGAGCAATCGATCGCCCTCGTGTTGACGCTTCACCTCAAAGGGCAGGTTTTACCAAGATCTGACATTTGTGGTTGATTTGAGTTTAATTTGTCTCCTGATGAAACTCGAGAAAACAGTCGGTGCGTTTCCAACACGAGGTGTTCAGAGCTTCACATATTGGCAAATTGGCCCATCACCATAATCCCTATAGTCATAGCAGTAGGTTTGTTACTTTTAACTGTCAGTGCAAGCTATTTTTAGAATGGCGGAGCAGAGCCGTGAGCTGCTCAGAGCTACGCTACGGAGGCTCATTATGGGATTTCTTGGTTTCCCTCATCAAACTCATCAAATACACAATCCAACAACTCCACAACGCTCTGGTGGACAAGTTGTGACCTGCACATTCACCACGCTATGAGATAATAACACAACGTTACCACACAGAGTTGTTTTAGAGGGAAATTCATGCAAAACCTCTGATGCACGTTGCCTTCAGGGACAGTTTTTCATCAACAGTCTCTGTAATTTTACAATCTGGACCTTATTTCTAGCATAAAATCCGATCATTTCCTCCCCCAGAGTCTACAGGGCAGCAGAATGCAGCCTCTAAATAACACATTATCTGCAGAGAAACTCCTTCATTTCACCATGTTGTTCTGATAGGCTAGTGCTGTTCCCCTCTGAGTCCAGGTTAGCTGTTATCAACATCCGGGGTCTGTAGGTCGACCTTCTGACCTCTGACCTGGATGATGTCATCTCCAACCACGGCGCGGCTTGGTGCTACCGCTAATGCTACGGTTCGTTTATGCATGTTTCCGACAAAATGAGCAGCTGGATGAAGTTCAGCTTCCACAGGCTTCCTCTCCTCAACCTGGACTCACTAAAGCTCCGGCTAGTTGAGATAAAAAATTGAAAAAGCAAAGCGGAATTATTATTATCAGAATGAGCCGTGCAGCGCTCAGAGATGACATCATCCAGGTCAGAGGTCAGCAGGTCAACCTACAGACCCTGGATGTTGATAACAGCTAACCTGGACTCAGAGGGGAACAGCACTAGCCTATCAGAACTAAATCTTGGTGAAATGCCTCTGAAGGATGAACCACCTGGAATGAACGGCTCTGGATGGAGCTCATTTCGTCGGAACGACAACATTATCTGGGTGAGTAAATGATCGTATTTTATACTACTAGAAATAAGGTCCAGATTGTAAAAAAAAACGGCAATTCTCCTTTAAACGCAGCCTTTGAAGGATGAACCACCTGAAATGAAGAGGAAACTCCCCAACGTCTGTTTTTCTGTCACTGTTTCACTGTTTCCATTTGCTCTGTTGGTTTTCATTCTTCATCCCAACTGAAAAGCTGTGAGATGTTCAGCACCATGGTAACAAACCTAAAAAAAATAAAAATAAAAAAAGGAATCTAGAAAACGAAAAGTAGTCGACCAGTTTATGTTGATGTCAAACCGTCAGAGATCCTGAAAATCTAGATGATAAATATTGAAAGAAAACAGGAAGTGTGTCAGTAAACATCTTGTAATGTGTGTGTTTGCTTCCTACAGCAATGGTACACGGGCTCCATGAAGGCGGTGTGTGTTTGGTTGACTGACAGACTGGACCTGCAGCTCCACATGTACCAGCTGAAAACACTCATCAAGATTGTGAAGGTAAACAGAACAGACAGAAGAGAAAGACGGGATGTCAATCTGCATGCGTTACTTTTACCTTCCAGGTCCTTTTGTTTGTGGTGTGAAAAGAGCGGCGGTCTGCGATTCTGTGACTGATTCATTAAAAAGAAAACATATGTTGTGGATTGATTGTGTAGAAACAGTGAGATTTGACGTTGAGGGAATAATAATAAAGACAAACCGCAGCCGGCTGAGGCGTCCTTGAAGGCAGCGGCAGCAGCAGCAGCCGAGGTGTGAAGAGGCAGCCGGAGAAAAAACTGCTCAAATTGTGTGGCTGGCGCTGCCGTTTTTTTTTTTTGTCTTTTCATAGTTTGCTAATGTACAGAGACGCGCTAGTTAAACTTGAAAGCAACATGACGAGGAATGATAATGGCTTCTGACTGAAGGTAAAAACCGCCTCGGTCGCCTCGGCCTGCCTTCCCGGCCCCGCCGCATAAAAGATTCAGCTCGTCCTTCAGACTCAATCTTCCCGCTTTTGTCCTTCCGATCGGCAAACAGCAGACGCCTCAGACTCCGGCTCGCTGCATTCCTAAGATGTTCTCTGTTTTTCCCTCCCTCTCTGCCTCCCTCCCACCTCAACAGAAGACCTACCGTGACTTCAGGCTGCAGGGCGTCCTGGACGGCACGTTGAACAACAAGAGCTACGAGACCGTCTACAACCGGCTGACGGTGGAGGAGGCCACGGCGGCCGTGAAGGCGGGCGACGGCCTGCAGGGCATCAGCATGAGAGACAGTGATGAGGAGGACGACTAAACACACACACACACACACACAACACACACCTTTCCCTCACACGCCTTGTTTTGCTACCTGACCGTCGCCCTCTCGAACAGATCAGCACCGACTGGGACCTGAAACTCAAACACATTCAATATAATTCAATATTAGCATCATTGGAATTTGTTGCTGATTAAAATGCTAAAGTTAGCTAGTGTGTTAGGTTTAATCCACTCAGTCTTAAATAAAAACTGAAGACAAAAAATATTGAAGAATAAGAAACAGGTTTGGCTGCTCAGGAAAACCACCATGCAATATTCACAACAGAAAGTCAGGCTAATATTAGCTTAAGTTAGCATGCCTTGTAACTGACATAGGCCTATTTTCACTACTCAGTCTTACTCTTAAAATTAAAACAGAAGAAACCTGAGACCAAAGTTCAGAGTCCAGTTGAGTTATGAACTCAACTCAATTGTAAGTTCACAAATTTTGTGTTACGTTAGCTCAGCGGCTAATATTATCCTGCTAGCTAACAGAAAAGGCCAGAATTGTTACCAAAAATGTACAATTAGGTTGTGACAGACAATAAATATAATTTAATGTTTGTTGAACTAGAAAATGTACTAGAAAATAGGTTATTCTGAAGTTAGCTTAAGCTAGCATGCCATGTTTGACGAGATAAACAAGATAAGAGGAATTGGGCTAACGCTTGTGAGTAAATAATGTTGTGTATTTTCTCCACTTGAGTTAAAAATCCCCAATAGATGAACTTTAATAAAATTGGAGAAAGTAAGCAAGGATCAAAACTACAAGAGAAAATAGCTTCTCGGTAACACCACAACAAGTTAAGCTAACGCGAGCTAACATGTCATGCTAAAGCATTCATTCTTTTTAACTCAGTCATACTGAAGAATAAGATTTCTGAAATTTTTAAGTGGACAGACAGAGTAAAGCTGTTGTCATCTTCGTATCAATGTTGTTATTACGGCTCTAATATGAATGCAATGTTACATTAGCTTAACGGCTAACATTATTGGACTAGCTAACAGACAAGGACAGCTGTTACTACAGAAATACAATTTGTTACGGCCAGAGTTTTAAAACAATATTTACAATCAAGACCCACCTGTTACTGAGGTTTCATGACCAACAATGAAGGTCTGTCATAGATAAACTAACAACGTAGGCTAGCTACCAAACTAACAATGTTTTAGACAAACACGTAAAACGTTTTAATTTATTTTTTTCTCCTAAAGGTAAAACTGTGAAAGAGAAAAGATGAGATCCAAAAGGTCGTCACCATATCAGTTGAGAGGTGACGCTCAGGTAGCGACACGCCCACTTTGACCACCTTACCTGTCACATGCTCATCGCTCAGACACTTAGCCCACATGCTGAAACGTACATGAGTCCGAATGTACGCCAGAGACAGGAAGTGGCGGCGCAGCGAGACGACGAGCCTCGCCAAGCCCCGCCCTCCTCCGTGTGCAGCCATACTATGATTGATGTCACTTTGTACAGTCGAGCTCAGCGATTGCCGTTAGTGCAACTCCTTCCTGTTTGGTTTCCATCCTCAGTCATAGCTCATTGCTGAAGCTTGAGGCGACGCCGCTGCTTTATTTTTTTTATTTTTTAAATCACATTCCTGACGCCAATGAAAATCCACTGGAAGAGTTTTATTTTTATTTGACAGGAGGTTTGGGATTGTGAGGTTCTACTGAACCGGTTTTTATCAAAGCTTTCATTCTCCTCACCTGGGTTTTTCTTTTGTTTGCGTGTTTTTGTTTGATAGAACAACTGAAGATGTTTCTGACGAGCAGCCCGGCGTCGTCACAGCACCTCAGTGTTTGAAGTTCAGTTCAATAAGTCGCTTTAATTGGCTTTAATCAGCTTTGGTTTGGACCAAAACCTCCTGATGATCTGATCTGATTGGTCTCTACCGTTCCAGTACCAGACCATCTTGGTTGGTGTGTCCTTTAGCGTCGATCCTGGAAACACAAACCAAACCACTGCTCTTTGCTTTTATTGACCTTCACTACAGGATCTTGTGTTTTCAGTTGACGAACCTTACCCAAACCTTAAAGGGATAGTTCAACATTCTGTCAAATTGGCCCATTGTCATAATCCCTATAGTCATAGCAGTAGGTTTGTTACCTTTAATTGTTGGTGCAAGATATTTTTAGAACGGCGGAGCAGAGCCGTGAGCTGCTCAGAGCTACACTACAGAGGCTCATGGGATTTCTTGGTTTCCCTCATCAAACTCATCAAATACACAATCCAACAACTCCACAACGCTCTGGTGGACAAGTTGTGACCTGCACATTCACCACGCTATGAGATAATAACACAACGTTACCACACAGAGTTGTTTTAGAGGGAAATACAGAGACTGTTGAAAACCAAAACTGTTGCCTTCAGGGACAGTTTTTCATCAACAGTCTCTGAATTTCCCTCTAAACCAACTCTGTGTGGTAACGTTGTGTTATTATCTCATAGTGTGGTGAATGTGCAGGTCACAACTTGTCCACCAGAGCGTTGTGGAGTTGTTGGATTGTGTATTTGATGAGTTTGATGAGGGAAACCAAGAAATCCCATGAGCCTCCGTAGTGTAGCTCTGAGCAGCTCACCGCTCTGCTCCGCCGTTCTAAAAACAGCTTGCACCAACAATTAAAGGTAACGAACCTACTGCTATGACTATAGGGATTATGGTGATGGGACAATTTGCCAAGATGTTGAACTATCCCTTTAAGTTTGTCCATAGCTTCCATCAGTATCACTGTCCTTGCTCACAGACTGGAAACAAACCAACAGTTCGTCTAAATCAATGCAGAGTGAAACCAGGAAAATAGAAAATTCGTCCGATGGGTCAAAGATGAAGGCGACGAGTCCATGTTGCCTGAGTTTGTTTCCAACCTGTCTGCTCCTGCGTCTTCACTGTTGGACAGTAACCGACAGGTTCGATTCCCAAAGCTACAAAATCAACACCCAGATTATTATAAACCACAGTTAACCTTCATTAACTCCAGTCTTTAGCCACAGCCGTAGTTGCCAAGCGTTGATGACCGTCCGTGTCACGTTCAAAAGCTCTGACGGAACGGAGGATTTTTCATTCATTCATTCATTCAGTGCCATGTTGTTTTTCAGGATTCAGCCTTCAGGTAAAAAAAACAACAACAAAAAAACCAGACAGTTCTTCATATCTGAATGTTTGATGTTCAGTGTCTTAGATCCACAGACGAACTCTCACAGCTCCACGCTGACTCAATGTTGCTGCGCTGCTGTCGTTTCTCAGTCTGCACCGCGTCCCCCACCGTCCGGAGTTTCCTCAGGTGGTACGAGATGCAAAAAACACACCATCTATTTCTACAGGTCTGAGTTCTGCTGCGAAAAACGTGAAGGTGTTAAAAGGTGTCGGGACAGGAAGTGAAGGTGGGGGATGGTTTGTGAGGAGCGCGACTACACGCTGATGTAGTTCATCTCTGTTCATTGTGATATTTTACTGTTGTGAAGATTTCTATTGAGCTGTAGCGTGGCGGGATGGTCGTACCGCCTGGTGTGCGTCATATCCAACGTCGATCAAAGTCTTAGAAACGCGCCGACGAACTGAAACGGTCCGGACTCCACTGTTTTTATTGTTTAGTTCTGTTTTTGGTTTTTAACAGTAAAATCACTGGGGAACAAACGTCCGTCTTTTAATCTGATTGGCTGTGAGCGAATGAAGCAACGTGTCGTTTGTTTGCGTGTTTTATCTGTGAACGGAGCGTCGCCGCGGCCGCCGTCCGGTCCAGTTTGTGTCAGTGCAGTTGAAAAGGCCAAAACCCTGAAGGACAAAGATCTATCTGAAGAAGTATATTTATATCGTCTGATTATTGTGCACCTGTTTTTGTCCAGGTGTCTGATCTCAGTGTCTCTATTAAAAGTGTTTTTAAAGCAACTCTGATCTCATCGTGGCTTTTATTCTCTCAAACCCACGACTGTTTCAAAATAAAAGCTTGTGCATTGTTTGAACATTAAAGACACTTGTGTTCGCGTGATCGTAGCATCAACAACATTTTACATGATGTTAGAAGGTAACTTTAGATTTGTCTTTAAAGGGACAATTCAACATTTAGTCAAATTGGCCCAGTGACATAATCCCTTGTAGGTGGAAGCTATTTTTAGAACGGCGGAGCAGAGCCGTGAGCTGCTCAGAGCTACGCTACGGAGGCTCATTATGGGATTTCTTGGTTTCCCTCATCAAACTCATCAAATACACAATCCAACAACTCCACAACGCTCTGGTGGACAAGTTGTGACCTGCACATTCACCACGCTTTGAGATAATAACATATTAGCTCGCGGCTCTGCTCCGCCATTCTAAAAATAGCTTGCACAGACAATTAAAGGGACAATGAGGAGTTTCTGCGACAATGAAAAAGTCTCATATTAATGTGGATCAATTTACGTTACCCACACTTGTTAATGGCTCCATTTTCGATAAATATATCATTTTGTCTCTATCAGTTTTGATTTTCAGATTTTAGATTTAATCATTTTTAAAAAGGGAACAACACATATTGATGAACATTAAAGAGAAAACAAAGATAATCTGTTATATTTATGAAATACACGAATAATAAAAGCAGAAATAGCACAAACCTACATGAATATCCCTTAAAGCTGCATTTGTTCAGTCAATATTATTATAATAATGAATCATTATTTTTATATGATCTATTGTGGTACAATCTGAGCTCCAGCAAAAACAAAGATTATTCGTTAAAGTCTATGAAACTGTTCATTCATCAGTTAAAATGTTCAGATTTTCTCACAGTTTCTAATTCAAAAACATATAAATGTCTCTGACAGGAAGAAAAAGCTCAGAGTTAAATTTCATTATAAAGGAACAGTTCAAGGTTTAAATCTAAAGGCCTCAGACGCTGCTTCACATGTTTCTGCTGCTGATTCTTCTACAACCACTAGTGACACAACCACGTTTTGTCTTTTACGTGTCTAAAGTTTAGAGTTTATTTATTTAGCACACATTTAAATTCAGTGGTGAACGGAGGGAACGAAGCCGGTTGGCTTGTACATACATTCTTATAGCAAATTACAGCAAGACAAATTTCTATGGCTAACAAATAAACACAAAAAAGGAGATAAAGTGCTACATAATCAACGTTATATGAGAAAAATGAAAAAAAAGAGGAAAAAATTATAAATAAGGCACAAAAAAATCATTAATTGAAATCATAAAAAGACAGAGTGAACCTCAATAATAATAAAATGATGAAGCCAATGTTATTAATAATATAGAAACAGTGAATTTTCCTATAATAAATGTTTATGAAAGAATGTTCTGCTGAACCAGAACACGTGACCCATTTTATTTTTTCTATAATATTTTCTATCAACACTGGAGAAAAAATGTTAAAACCACTTCAGCATTTAAGTCTCAAATCAGCATTTCATCCTAATAATAACAATAATAACAGTATTTTGCAGCAGCTTTAAAGGTTCAGAGAGTGTTTGACATTAAAACAAATATTAAAATAAGAACATATGAGAACCTGAGACCACGAGGAACCACAGAGGTCACGATGGAGAAAAAACAACATAAACAATAATCGGTGTCTTTATAAAACATTAAAACCTGAGTCCAGAATTAATAACAATGATTATTATTATAAAAACAAAATGATGAAATAAACGAAAACAAGGAACACAAATAAATAAACAAACACAATGAGGCTCCAACAACAGGCCTCAGATCTGCGGAGGGTGGAGGTGGGAGGGGGGCGGGGCCTGTGGGGGCGGCGACATAACACGTGGAGATTAATAATGTGAATAATAATAATTATTATTATTAATAATATTACTACAGTTTAAATAGTGTTGCTGTTACTATATGAGTATAAATGATCGTCCTTAGAATAAAAACTGTGACATTTATCTTCAGGCCTGTATTGTTCTCTGTGACCTCTGAACGAGCAACAAACATCCCATAATAACACCTGCCTGAGTTATCCATCTAGATACAGTATCTTTATCTATTTATTTCTATTCCAGGGCTCGTGCCTCCTCTTTACATTGTTCTTCATGACGCAGCTCATTCTGTGACCGTGAAAACTCAAACACAGAGAATCTTTATTTAGACTCATTTAGTATCAGTGTTGTTGTTGTTGTTGTTGTTGTTGTTGTTATAGATAGATTTTATAGATTTAGCCTAGATTTTTTTTTTAAGAAGAGAAAAGAAACATTGAAATGGAAACTGAGGATTTTTTTATTTGTTTTGTTTCAGTTCTTCGTGCTGGTGTTTGTTGTTGTTGTTGTTGTGTGTCCGCGCGGCCTCGTCCACCGTCACTTTTCTTTTTTTTTGTTCAGACTCTTAAAAAGACACTTTGAGCTCATTCATTCATTCATTCATTCATTCATTCATTCATTCATTCATCTTGTTCATCCCGTGAATCTACAGCTCCGCTTTTCTTCCGTCTGTGCGCAGACACGCAGAGTGTGGTGATGATGATGATGATGATGATGATGATGATGATGATGATGATGATGATGATGAGGATGATGAATGTGTCCTCGTGCTGTTTCACTCTCTCCGTCTCAGTGTGTGACGCTCTGCTGCTGCGCGAGGCGTCGGCGGCGAAAAAAGATCGTGCGTAAAAGTGGCAAAAGAAAGGAAGAAAAAATGGCAAATTGGAGAAAAAAAAGGGCTCGGGTTAAAGTTTGTGTGTGTGAACCCCCCCCCCCCCCCCCCTCCTCCTCCTCCTCATCATCACCCTCCACCACCCGGGCCCAGATCGATGACTCCAAATCCACGATCCGTGCGTAAAAGAGGGGGGAGAAAAAAAGGATCCGGATCCGCGTCCAGATCTGAGTCTGAATCTGCTGCTGCTCCAGAAATTCACTGACAGCGCGTGACCCCGCGGCCGCTGCGCATCGCGAGCCAAAAAAAAAAAACACAACCCCACACACACATGATGTCACGCGAAGCCACAAGGAGACCTGGGATTTACCAAACACCTTCCAGTTGAGCAGGAGTCCTGCCAAGTAAAGGACAACCTCCTCCTCTTCCTCCTCCTCCTCCTCCTCCTCCTCCTCCTCCTCCTCCAGCGGCGACAAGTGCAGAGCAAGAGAATCGACGGAGGAGAATTGAGCAAATTATCCACTTTTCCTCTCCTCTCCCTCCTGGACTGGACGTAACGATCCTCAGGTCCCGGCTCTCTGCACGCCGGCATCGAGCCGCTGATCCGTTCATCAATAAGCGGAGGAAGGGGGGAATCGGACCTGGACCCGCGCGGCCGCTCGGTGGTCCGGACGGAGGGGGGGTTTGGTTAGTTGGTTAGTTGGTTACCGGGCAGCAGCTCCAACCCCAAACCCCAACCTCCGGCTTCTTCTTCTCTCCAGCAGCTCCCACTTCTTGTTTGTGTGGTGTTGTTGTGTTAGTGTTGTGTTGTTGATGTGGCGGTGATGGACGGAGCTGTCCGCCGCCCAGCGGGGCTTCTCCTCGGCTCCCCCCCGGCCCCAGGCAGCCTCCAGGCCGCCGACATGCTCTCCTCCACCTCCTCCTCCGGCGGCAGCAGCAGCAGCAAGCCTCTCGCCTTCTCCATCGACCGGATCATGGCCCGGACTCCGGAGCCCCGGTCGATCCCGCTGCCGCTGCCCAGCTGGTTCCCGTCCAAACCCGACGTGTGTCCGTCGTCGCTGCACTGCATGATCCCGCTGCTGCCGCTGGGAATCGAACCGGTGCACCACCACCGGATCAGCATCACCACCGGCCTGGACCCGGGACACTTCGACACTGCGTCCGCCGTGTCCGCCTCGCCCGCTGCTGCAGACTTTTTGGGTTTTGGTTACTATAATAACAACAACAAGACTCCGCAGCAGCAGCATGAAGCGGCATCGGACTCGGCGCTCGGACAGCAGCAACAAGCCGCCACCACCGCCGCCGCCACCGGCCACTACAAACTGTTCAGACCCCGCGTGGTGAACCAGTCCTCGTTTCCCGTCTGTTACCTGAACTGCAGCGCGAGCGCGGTGGACGGTGGAGGCTCGTGCGCGCCGCAGTTCAACCTGCACCCCATGGCCTCCTACCTGCTCAGCGCGCGCCACAAAGCCTTCTTGGCGGAGAAGAGCAGCAGCGGCAGCAGCAAGGAGGAGCAGCAGCAGCGCTACCCGGTCTCCCAGAGCCAGATCCAGATCCAGCACTACATGAAGGAGCGGGACCAGATCCTCAGCGACAAGATCTTCAAAGGCTCCGCGGCGGCGGCTGCGGCGGCGGCGGCTGCTGCCCGGCTCAGCGGCTCCTGCGCCGGGAACAAACCCAAAGTTTTCACCTGCGAAGTCTGCGGCAAGGTGAGGAGGCCCTGAACGCACCACGGCGACTGGATTTATTAATTCACTATTTATTTTTTTTTATTTTTTTTATCGGATCATAATATTGAGAGTTAAACTGTGCGCGGGGGAGATTTTAAACTTTATAAAAACAAACATCGTTGATATTGATCCTAAAAATGATTGATCCTTCTTAAAATCATCTCTAAATTCTGGTTTTGATAACGATAATTTGAAAAAAAAAAAAAATAAGGATCACTAATCACTAATATTTGTTTGTTTCATTTATTAAATATGATATGAATTTAATATATTTCCTTTAGAATAAACAATTATCATTTTAATCGGTCAGGTTTTTATTGAATGTTTGGTCTGCGGCAAGGTGAGGAGGCCGTGAACGCACCACAGCGACTGGATCTAATTCACTGTTATCACCGTTATCATTAATATTATTATTATTTTTTACCGGATCATAATATTGAGAGTCAAACTGTGAGGAGATTTAAACTTTATAAAAACAAACATCGTTGATATTGATCCTAAAAATCATTGATTCTTCTTTAAACCATCTCTAAATTCTGGTTTTGTCCATTTAAAAAAAAAGAATAACTGAGGATTAAACTGTGTCAGAATAAATATTTGTTTGTTTTATTGATTAAATAGGCTATTGAAACTAATGAATTTAGTTTTTCCTTTAGAATAAACAATGATGACAAACTATGTGAGGAAGGTTTAAACTTAAAAAAAAAAACTTGGTTCGATTATTAAACTTTGATTATTGATCATAAAAATGATTGATTCTTCTTAAAATCATCTCAATCAGTACCCTATGAATTGAAATACAAGTAAATAAAATGCAGTAAAAAAAAAAAAAAAACCATAAAGAGAAATCGTACAGAGAATAGATATTTGCACCAGTAACAGCAGTACAATATCAATCCTAGAGATACACGGCAATAATAACCCATTAGTCCTGTAATACACTTCTACCTTTGTTCAAAAGTGTCCATTTTCAGTTGGTTTTGTTAATTTTAATAAAGATAATTAAAATAAATTAAGAATCAATAAGGATTAAACTGTGTCAGAATAAAGATTTGTTTGTTTTATTGATTAAATATTAAAACTATATTTTTCCTTTAGAATAAACAATGATTTTAATCACTCAGGTTTTTATATTGAATGTTTTTAAATCATATTTTATCTCATTCACATAGAAGTTTATAGTGTCAGATTCTCAATTTACAACACCGCAGCTTTTCTTTTGTATTTGTAATTGTATTTTTGAACTGGCAGCGACAATCAGAGGATTTTAATTGTAAAAATTGTCGTTTTTTTTCTCTCGAGGCAGGTTTTTGCGATGTGTTTGAACGTCTCATTAAATGTCTCCACAGTCTATTAATGACCCCTGACACGTGATCTTTAATTAGACTCAATCTGATAATTAAAGGGCACGAGACCCTTTTTCTTTTACGCATCTCATTTAAAAATAGATTTTATTCAACAGCTTTTTTTTCTTTTTTTTGACAGAACTAAACATAAAATGTGATTAATGTGATTTCAAATTCTGTATTTATTTTAACAGTTGATTGGATTTATTTTAGTTAGGATATTATTAGGCCTATATGTTTCGTCAGCTGATTTTCATTCAAAGTTGTTTTATGGAAAATGTGTTTTATTATTGTTGATTATCATTATTATACAAAAGAGACCACTGTCACAAATATTTCTTAAAAGCATCTCTACATGTATGACAGTCATATTTTTCTTTTCTTTTTAAAACACCAACACAAACACAACTCATTCTACTTAATGAGACACTGATGAGGTCATCGATCACCTGGACCACATGTGGTTTTATAGGAAGATTATAAATAAAAACCACAGCTGGGATTAAAACATTGACATTATCCCACAAAAACTGGTTTATGAACTCTTCCTGATTTAATATATTCTTGTTGTTTATGAATAAATATGAACATGTTTTCTTATATCATTCAAGGTCTGAGTAGACTTGATATTTTTTGTTATTTAGACTAGTTTAGTCATTTTCAGCCAATAAAAGCTCTAAATGACAATATTTTATTATTTATATTTTATTATCTTAATGTTAATTTTACAAGAGAAACGGATCATTTTGGGAGTGGTCTCTTCATTTTTTTTAATAGTTATTGTCAATTAAACGTTGTTGTTACTCTTTTTTTTCCCTGTCCTCGTGCTCAGGTGTTCAACGCGCACTACAACCTGACCCGCCACATGCCCGTGCACACCGGCGCGCGGCCGTTCGTGTGTAAAGTTTGCGGTAAAGGCTTCAGACAGGCGAGCACGTTGTGTCGACACAAGATCATCCACACTCAGGTACGCGCTGTTTGTTTGTTTGTTTACGTGTCGACTCATCAGATTGAACTCTTATTGATTTCTAATGTTTCTGCTGATCAATGATTGTATTTTTTTATTCCTTATCGATCGTTTTCAACAGATCCTGATAAAGAGACGAACTCTGTTGTTGTTTTACTGGAAAAACAAACTTTATTTTTCTATTTTTTCCCCCAGTTATTGATAAACAACTAAGTGAACACTGTGATATCGATCTGTTGAATATTGATTAATTATATAACTGAAAGGTCAATCTGCTGCTAAGATGATTTGAAGCTGTCATCAATAACAAGAAGCTTCACGTTTGACTTTAAAACATTCATTTAATTTTGTTATGTATTTATCTAATAGGCTATATTATTATTTATTGATGTTCTAGGCTATTTGTTTTTATTGATGTAACTGTTTATTTATTTTGTTGAAAAGACAAATAAGAGTCAAGGACATGAACCGTTCATGAGCTTCTACCTCAAATATCATAATGTTAATGAAATAATGTCTATAAAATATAAAATCGAGCTGTTTGTAACATTTCAAATCTGAAAATGTTTCTTCATGTTGAGGACTTTGTTGTTTAAATTAAATAATTAAATTAAAGCTGCAGCTTCATGTTGGTTCCGTTGGTTCGTGATGCAAGAGCTCCTCCTGTTGTTTCCACTGAGACGTTCACGGACACTCTGTTCATCTCAGTTTGTTTCAATGAGGTTCAATCAGCTTCATTACTAAACTGCAGGGAAAATAATATTTAGAAAAATAATAATAATAACTATTATTTTATGTTTTTTTTTTTTTTTACTCTCTTCTCATTCTGCAGGAAAAACCGCACAAGTGCAACCAGTGCGGGAAAGCCTTCAACCGCAGCTCCACGCTCAACACGCACACGCGCATCCACGCGGGATACAAACCGTTCGTGTGCGAGTTTTGCGGGAAAGGATTTCATCAGAAAGGTGCGACACACACACGTCACCATCACATTTTGCATATTCATAATGAGCCTCGACTGTCACGTGATACAATTAATCTATTATTAGGCTAATTAATTAATTAATGAGCTTAATGTGCACGTGTCAATAGGAATCTATAGCTAACTAATGATATAAGGTTG
This sequence comes from Decapterus maruadsi, assembly GCA_030347415.2. Taxonomy (NCBI): domain Eukaryota; kingdom Metazoa; phylum Chordata; class Actinopteri; order Carangiformes; family Carangidae; genus Decapterus; species Decapterus maruadsi. The sequence continues at coordinate 29,420,227 of CM064893.1, read as the reverse complement.
CTAATATTTTAGTTTTATACTAAATTAATATGTAATTTAAACGTGTTTTAAGGATTAAAATCAATATAAATATAAAATCATTAATGTCTGTTGTTGCAGCTGCAGCTTTTTGAACCAAGGATGAAAAAACTCAAAATATTAAATATATTGAAAATAAAAACTAAAATGCTCCTGATGCAAAATGACATGTTTTATGTATTGATTATAGATATTTATATTGATGTATGGATGTGGTTGGCTTAATCGCTGCTGTTCATGTTTATTTATAGAAACATGTCATCAAAATCTATTTGTTTATTATATTTTACATTAAGGATATACTGTAACTGAAGCCAACAGATTAATGACGTCAAGTAAATTAGCCAAAGTAAAATATTGACTTTTCAGATGTAGAAATCCAGAGTAAATGTTCTAATAGTGACATTTCACAGTTTATACTAATGTCATACATCTGTCATCAGATTGATGTTTGATTTTAATGTTTTATTTCTAATAATTATGGTCAAATCAAAGAAATAGAGGAGCTAATTAGTGGGTTTTTCAGCCCTGAGCAGCGTCTGCAGGTTCCACCTCCTGAGCGACGTTAAACAGAAAAATAAACTGGACCGTCACAGGATTTATTTTTTATTAAGTTTTTAAAGAGTAAATGTTTTATTATTTCAAGTCATATTTGTTTCACGCGTTTGCACAGTTTTTATTTATGTATTTATTTTGTGCTGCGGTTCAGAGATGATCAGCAGGAACCTGATATTTAGATGAGGGTATTTTATTGTGAAAATCCAAAAACAGGAAAGTGTAGGAATATATTCAAATGAAACAAACTTTAATCAAAATGAAACCAAACAAACTGTGTCAAGCTCTCTTTTACTTGCTCTCCTTCTTCTGCTTCATCTTGTCATTCTTCTTATGCTGCTGCTTCTTCTTCTTCTCTTTCTCGTTCCTGTTCTTTGTCTCCTCCTTCTTCCCCTTTTCCTTCTTCTTCGTCTTCTCCTTTTCCTCCTTCCTAATGTTTCTTCCTTTTCTCCCCCCCATTAGGAAACTACAAGAACCACCGCCTGACGCACAGCGGCGAGAAGCAGTTCAAGTGTTCGATCTGCAGCAAGGCGTTCCACCAGGTGTACAACCTCACCTTCCACATGCACACGCACAACGACAAGAAGCCCTTCACCTGCCCCACCTGTGGAAAAGGCTTCTGCAGGAACTTTGACCTGAAGAAACACATCCGGAAGCTCCACGACCCCGCCAGCCCACAGTCCGACCCCCAGGCCTGAGAGAGAGACTTTGACCTCAGCAGTGACTCTGTGACTCCTCCTCCTCCTCCTCTTTCCTGCAACACGCCAAAAAAGAAGAAGAAGAAGAAGGAGAAACATGCACAACAACCACCGGTTTAGTGTTTCCCCCCCCCCCCCCCCCGTAGCGGTGTAAATTCCCACGTTCTCCCGTGGCCACAAAGTGTCGCCCACTTACGAATATAGAATTAATTCAAAGATGCTAATTTGAATCGTTGCTGCTTTTGTTCCGATTCGTCTTTTCCTGGATTTGACCCCTCGCTTTGTTCATTTAAAACATAATAATTAACATAATTTTTATTTTTATTTTAATTGTCAGTCTCTGGAGACAAAATGTCCTCAAATTATGAGCCATTTTTTTTATAAATGCTAATTTTCATTTGTGTGATCGGCTCTAGATCCTTAAAAATCATCTTCTAATAGCCTATCTTAAACCTCCTGAGATCATCTCTGTTGGACTTCCTACTGAGTTTTAATATCATGAGGAATTTGAAAAAAACAACTGTAGATTCACTGTCAAATCTAAAGGCCTATAATTTGAGACAAAACTCACTTTAATTTGACTTTATTTAAAAAAAAACAACCAAAAAAAAACCTCACTGTCCTCAAATTACAACCACGTTACTGGATTTTGTTCCCAGATAGTCTAAAGGAGCTATTTTTGCTACATAGCTGAGGTTAGCATTAGCAGCTGTTGCTGTTCAGTAGCCTATAAAACTCCAATGCTAACTTGTTGTAGTCTATAGCATATCATTCCCTATAGCCTATTGCTGAGGTTAGCATGCTAACCAGCTAGCTCTGGTCTGCCGTGGCTAAAAGACTAAACATGTAAACTGACACAGCTAATGCTAACACTGGTTATGTAGGCTACTGTAGCAATGACAAAAACATTTGACATGTAGCATTTTTAGCTACATGTGACGCTATCTTAATTAGTCAAATTGTTTGATTAGGTCGCCTAGTTGAAGCTAAGTCTGATCTCTTTGATCAACAATCTTGATATTTGATTGATTTTGGATGAAAATACTAAATTAAATTGTCTGAATTCAGACTTTTAGACCTGAAACCTTAAATTTAGCCACCTAGCTAAAATATATACACTTAAACAACCTTTACAGATAAAGTCATTTGAGGACACGTGTTGCTGTTGGCAGGAGTTTTGGTTGAAAAAACAACAATAAAACTATACAAACCTCCACTTGAGCCTACATTTCCCATGATGCAACAGATAGGCTATTTATTTATTCATGGTTAGAGCTTCCTGCCTCCTGAACACCCACGTCTGTTCGCCTTTTGAAGAGATTTCACTGAACAAAGCTATAGAAAAAGAAGAGGAAGAAGAGATTTTCAGTGTTAAATTAGTGAATTTCCTCGTTTCCGTAGCGGCTTAGATCAGAACCAATCGGGTCGTAGGACGAGAAAGACTCATGGCATCAGTGTTTATAAAATTTAACTCTGGGATAGATTTTTAGTCCAATTTGTACTATTTTTTTTTATGAACATATTTAACGTCACTTTGATGTTCGTTAAACACAAACTCCAACAAATTAAAAAAAACTTTATTTGTAGGCTCCAAGCGTCCCTGATGCTTCGCCCCTGAGGAAACCCCGCCCCCTCCCTGTTTGAACTTGACCCCTGCTAATGAAAAAGCCATCGGGAGACTCGACAGGCCTACTTCAACCTTGACCTCTCTGACCTCTGACCCTGGACGCTCCTGAATGGTGTTGGACTGAGGACGTTCAACAAGAGGACGAACTGTCTTTGAGCTTTGACACCGCCCCCCCCGCCCTCTCCCCCCGTCCTCTGGTTCTTAGTTGATGATTATATTATAACGGTGGCTAATCTAATAATTATCATATCAGCCGCCAGCGCTCGGTCGCTAGTTCTATTTCTCTTTCAGTTGCATCTCAGGATGTGAGGTCGATGAACTCTTGAGACCAGAGACGCGTTCGAGGTGAAGCCGCCAAATCAGGATTTACACAGACGTCTCTCGTTGTGACGTGTGGATTCATCCGCCGCGGAAAATAGTCCCGAAACAGACGCACAACTTCCTCCAATTTGATTGGTTCCAAACGACAGTGACACACTGTTTTTGTTTGTTTTTTAATCTGTTTACTAGTTTCCTACCAGAGCTTTCAGTCGTATCTCACTGTTTTCATCAGCGAATGGAGTCGATCAGTTCACGTCATGGGACCTCAACACTGAACTTGGGTTGTTTACAAATACTATGACCCAAGAGTTATTTTAAAATGTTTATATTTACATTTATCGGTTCTGACAAATTCAGACTTTATTGACATGTTTTTTTTTCTTTAATTACCCTATTACGTCACAATACAAAATCAGTGATCGGACTGATCGGTTTCAGTTCCCTGGTGAAATGATAAATTCCCACGTACCTTGAACGTCCCCGTGTGAATCACAGCAAAAATCAAAGTTTGAACCTTTCTGTTTGCTCTGGACCACAATGCATTGCTTCGTTACTCTCACACAGCTTCACCTCAGTGTCTCTGGTCCTGATTGACTGTCAGTTCACCTGTTATTTTTTTATTTCAGTCTCAGGATTATTGTAAAAAAAAAAAAAAAAAGGGAAAAAAGGAAGTGTTTTATGATATTTATTTTGAATTGTACCACTGTTATAACTTAAAGAAGAGAAGAGCTGAACTGAAGACTATGGTATATAAAAACAAAAAGTTTCTAGTTCTCTGGTCCTACTGCTGCAGTCGCTTCACAAGGAAACATAATAAATAAAATCAACTGTGTGTCGTCCTGACTTCAACACTTTTTTTTTTACAGTGTACTGTGATAAATATTCAACAAAATTGATTAAATTTAAGTTAACTACAAGTGAAAAATATAAATAAAGACCTTTATTTTCACACATGTTGGTTTAAACCTCAAAGATTTATCATCTAAGAAAAGATATTTTTTAAAAAGTATTTTATGATTGGTAATTATTTTTTATTATTCCTTTTTTACTTAATACTGAATTACTTTTTTAAAAAAAGAAGACGAAAAAAAAGGAATAATTCTACCCTATTTTTTTGTTTTTCTCTTAGTTTTCACGTCACTAATAAAATGTGTGACGTTGTTCCTGGAAAGTCCAACCTTCCCACTTCTCCTCCGGCTCTTGGGTCATCAGGCTGCGACGGGCGGAGCAGGAGGCCGCTCCCCGGCTCCGGGAGCTGACTGGCGGACACTCCGCCGCCTCAGATCCCCGTAGAGGCAGCACACGGTACCGATACAGACAGGTCCTGCCTGGGAGCAACACGTGGGCGCTCGGTCTGTCGTCTTGTAGCGGCTCTCGCGGGCGGTGACATTCACATAATTCACATAACTCCACCTAACCAGACGAAACCTTTAAACATTAACAACAACTTCCTCTTTATTATGTTTCTAGTGAAAAACAAATACCAACACGAGTGTGTGTGTTTGATGTCTGCCTTCCTACAGCTCCGACACCGCCCACACGGGCTGCACCGTAAACAAAACAAACGAGCAAATTCCATCAATTCCATCAACATCCCTGGAAACGTAAAAAGTAGCGCAGAGGCACAGCGTTCGACCGGAAACAGGCGGCGTCACCTTCAAAATAAAATACAGTATTGGACTTGTTTGGAACAGCTTATAAATATATAAATTAGAAGTACAACATTTAGATAACATTAAAAAAGCATTTACTGTTACTCCGAGAACAGAGGATAAAGATGAAGATTAAAAAATATAAATGACAAAGATGTACATGTGTCTTTATACTATAATTTTAGTGAAAAAATAGAGTATTAACTCTCCTCCCTGCACCGTAACAGTCTGGTCGTTTTGCACATTGTCCTCTGATAAAGTAGAATAAAATAAAATAAAATAAAAAACAACAACAACATGCTTAACCCTCCAAAAGTATGAATGGGTGCTGAAGCCTCAAAACAAAAGGCGACACAGAAAATGTACAAAAAGTACAGGAAGTCACTAAACTGTGTTCTCAATGTTTTATAGTCAGAGTGAAAAGAGGAAGAGGACGCAGTCAATTCCCTTTTGTTTCATGAGCTTAATGAACAGAGATGCAGTCGCTGCTAACTCAGCACCTAAAGCCCCCGCCACACATCCACCACACATCCACCCCCAGAGCAGCATGTGTTAACCCCATGCTGAGTTGGCACAGAGTACAGGGGGTGTGGTGGTGGTGGATGTGGTGGCATCCAGTGAAAACACAGAGGGTGGATTTCACTAAACACCAACAGAATCTGGTTCCTACAACAAGGACAGACCATAATCTGATCTAATCCACTGATTCTCTGTCATGTAATGAAGTTAAAGTCTGTTGATGTTTTCATGAGGCCTCTTTGCTTCTTTTAAAACTCTGTTCTGTTTTTATCCTTGGAGCATTTATATGAGTGTAAACTGTAGTAAATGAGCTGTAGAGACTCTTCAACAGGCTCTGGATCAGACACATGGTCGGATTAGGAAATGGTGCTGTTCTGAGAGTTATTTTGTGGCTTTTTGATCGCGGTTTGAGGAGAAATGTTTGTTATGGTGCGGTCATTGCTAACGTTGCTACCGTTGCTACAACTAGAGAAGCTCACGGTTAGCAGACTGTATCTCTGTATATTCAGAGGTCTCCAGTATCTTATGACAGTAAATAACAGTAAACCTTTGGCTGTTATGAAAGAAGGAATGAAGGAAAAAGAAGGAAGAAATTGAAGAAAAGAAGGGAATAGGAAGAATACAGAAATCTAAGAAAGGAAGGGAAAAGGATGAAAGGAAGAAAAAAGACATGAAGGAAAGAATGAATAATGGAAGAGAGCAAAGTGTGTATTAGGATGGAAGAAAAGGAAAGTACCGTAAGTAAGTAATCTTTATTTATATAGCACTTTTCACAGATAAAAAAAAACACAAAATGCTTCACAAATAAAATACAACATGGCAAATAAAACACAATAAATAGGAGAGGAGAACAAAAAAAAGTAAGGAAAGAATGGATGGAAGCAATTTTCAAGATGGAAATAAAAAGATGGACATAACAAGAAAAAAAAGGATAAGAAAGTAAATATGCTTTATTCATGAGAGGTATTTATCCTTCAATACAAACAATATTCTATGTACGAATAAAATCATGATTTTATAACAACAACAATATACAGTCAGATGACTGTCATCTACCACCATATTGTTCAATAATGTGACTGTTCTCTGTGAAATTAAACACTTGAACGTTTAAACTAATTATCTAAAGCAGTGCAGTGTAGGGAAGTTTTATTTTGAAGTTCTGGGCGGAAGCGGATTAGCGGAGACTAGCGCGAGGACAGGACACAGGAGTCGCAGGTCGGTCGCTTCACCTCTGGGTGACTCTCTCTCTCTCTCTCTCTCCCTCCGGTGTCGTGGGTCGGTCGGTCTGTCCGGTCGGTCGGTCGGTGGTGAACACAACCCGGTACCTAAACATACAGGTGAGCCGTGCCGTCCGCCTGGTTGCCCACTTTTTAACGAGCGCACGCGTGTGTATGTGTTGGCTTGACAGCGCGTGCACCCCGGAACAGAAACATGTGGTGGTTTTGACTGAGGGGGGCTGCACGAGCTGCACGAGCTGTGCTAGCATTGGAGCTAATTTTAGGTTCAACTCTGACCTCACCACAACAACAACAACAACAACAACAACTGATGATGATGTAGTTTGTAGAAGTGGCGTTTATTTATTTGTGCTTATCGGCTTCCGTACTAATGTCAAACAGTAGTAGTATAGTATAGTAGTAGTAGTTTTTCAAAGTGAAACTTAGAGGTGAGTCACAGTTTTCATTGGAGAAAGTTCAGTGAAGTGTCTTGATTGTTTACCTTTAGCCTGAGGGCTCGCGAGCTAAACTATGTATACAGTATATAAACTATGAATACATCTGATCTGTGCTACCAGTGGAAAACCCAGCCAGCATCTCTTTAAACATATAATTACAACACACACTCACCTGACCTGGGTTTAATCTGTTAATCAATAACTCACAGTCAGATCTAATATAGTTATGGATTAGTTTATGATTTGTGTTAAAACTTTTTGTGTGTGTGTGTGCATACATTCATTCATTTCATTTACTTTTTTTTTTATTTCTAATGGGACTCTGCTGCATATTCATGCACATACACAATAATTAGTTAGGTAATTTCCATCTGTAGTAACTTACAGTAGTTGCATCATGGTCCACAAATATCAAGTATAATACAAATACATTACATCACATCACACAGTGGTTGCACCAGTAGGACGTGGTGAAATGTTGAAGTTCATTTATCAGACGATGAATGTTGTAAAAAGCTGTTTGTTTTACTAAAGTACCGACTGGTCCTTTAATATTCATAGATCTGGTTTCTATTGGACCATTTAGTTGTTTTGCATGTTGTTGTTTCTCTGATGAGTTTCATGTTGAGCAGCCACATGGCTCTAACATTTCAGGGCAAGTAAAGTTTTCCTCTTCTTGCACAAATTTGCTGTTTTTATTTAACACTCAAAGAATCTGGAGTCTGTCTTTACAGGTGTCAGGCAAAGATAAATGAGGATCTTGAATGAAAAGGAAAAGAAATGTGAATATTTGCTTTGCAAGTTGGTTTGTGCTTCTTTAAAGGGACAGTTCAACATTTTGTCAAACTGGCCCATTTCCATAATTCCTATAGTCTTAACAGTAGGTTCGTTACCTTTAATTGTCAGTGCAAGCTATTTTTAGAACGGCGGAGCAGAGCCGTGAGCTGCTCAGAGCTACGCTACGGAGGCTCATGGGATTTCTTGGTTTCCCTTAGAGGGAAATTCATGCAAAACCACTGATGCACGTTGCCTTCAGGGACAGTTTTTCATCAACAGTCTCTGTATTTCCCTCTAAAACAACTCTGTGTGGTAACGTTGTGTTATTATCTCATAGCGTGGTGAATGTGCAGGTCACAACTTGTCCACCAGAGCGTTGTGGAGTTGTTGGATTGTGTATTTGATGAGTTTGATGAGGGAAACCAAGAAATCCCACAATGAGCCTCTGTAGCGTAGCTCTGAGCAGCTCACGGCTCTGCTCCGCCGTTCTAAAAATAGCTTGCACCGAGTTATGGTGATGGGCCAGTTTGACAAAATGTTGAACTATCCCTTTAAAGTTTAAGTTATAAGTCTGGAGCTCTGAACCATAAAATTGTGCAAATGTGTTTTTTCCTGAACTGAGCCTCACACTCTCGTCTGGTTCTGTCGACACCACCTGTCTGTGAGTGTGAGTGTGTGTGTGTGTGTGTGTGTGTGTGTGTGTGTGTGTGTGTGTGTGTGTGTGTGTGTGTGTGTGTGTGCGTGCGAGCGTCGCTCTCCCAGCAGCAAACTGAACTCGACCTCCGACCTGTCGGTTCTGATGATGATTGACTCGGTGGCGAGTACGGTTGCTCCTGTTGTTGAAGGTCAAAGGTCAAACGTGTCTTCAGTTCTTGTCCTTGTCCCTCCTGAGCAGAGGGGGGTGGGTGACGCCATGTTCAGACTCCTCAGTCGCCACGGCAGCAGCAGCAGGAGCAGGACGCGGAGCTGCGTCGCCGCCGCCGCCGGCCAGCGCCGTCATGAGCACCACAAGGCCGTCATGGCGATCCGCCGCGAGGACGTCAACCCGTGGGAGAGGAGGGCGCCGCTGGCCCCGCGCCACGTCAAGGAGCTGACCAACGCCGGCGTCAAGGTGCTGGTGCAGCCGTCCAACCGGCGAGCCATCCACGAGAAGGTGAGAGCACGCTACACATGCACGCCGCCGCCGCCGCCGCTCCAGGCGTGTGTTGTGTTTGACCATGTGTGTGTGTGTGTGTTGTCAGTACTACATGCGGGCCGGCGCCGTGGTGCAGGAGGACGTGTCGGAGGCGTCTCTGATCATCGGCGTGAAGCGGCCGCCGGAGGAGAAGGTCATCCCCAAGAAGACGTACGCCTTCTTCTCCCACACCATCAAGGCCCAGGAGGCCAACATGGGGCTGCTGGAGGACCTGCTCAAGAAGGTACTAGTTAAAGGGATAGTTCACCCAAAATTCAAATTTGAAAGAGCTGATCAGAGGCCTGAGGCTCAGAGGTTACCACGGCAACTTGAGTGGTTACATAGCTGGTTTCTTGGTCATATGTTTTTCTCATGACACAGACACACCCACGCACACCTGTTGGGCCGAGCTGGCTGAAATCCAGGAAGTAGTGGTTCAGCCAGCTCCTTTATTTCCTGTCTTGGCAAACTGATCGATCCAGGTGTGTCTGACTAAAAAAAAAAAAAAAATCAGACACACCTGGTTGGCTTAGATTCAGAAAGTACCAACCAGGAAGTACCACTCCTTCCTGGATTTCAGCCGGCTCAGCATAGCCATGGGCTGTGTCCGAAATCACCCACTAACCACTATATAGTGCACTATATAGTGACCACGCCATTTTGTAGTGGTGTCCGAATGTTGAGTGATGATTAAATACTCACTATATAGTGCACTGAATCTATCCCACAATTCACCGCGAAATGTAGTGAGCATCCGATGGTCACTAACCGGAGTAAGATATCCCATCATGCATTGCGGTCGCAGATCGCCGCTACCCCACCAGCCCAGAGCAACCATGGATGTATGAGAGCAACCGGTGTAGCTACCAAATAAATACAAGTAGCGCAGCAGCAACCTCTTAATAAATGTGTCCAGGCTGCCAGAGTTGTCTGGTCGCGGCTTCCACAGACTACCAAAACAAACGCCAGAGCAAATAGCGAGGCTAATCTCTGTTAGCCCGTCTATGGGCTTTTGCATTACCGTATTTCCTCTAATAGTAGCCGGGATTTAATTAATAGCCGGGTCTCATATAATGACCGGGGGCGTTGTTAACACGAACAAATAAAGGCCGGCCCCAAATACAGGCCGGGTAAAAAAAAATACATAAAAAATAAAAAAAAAAGATCAGAATGTGATCAGAATCAACCTGTTGACCATATGCGCGGCACGCGCACAGTACGGCCGACTCTGTGGGGGACTTCTCTCTCTTTCTCTCGTCAGTCATCAAGGCACAGGTGTACCCCGCCGCCGCCGCCGCCGCCCCCGCCCCGCCCCGCCGCTGCCGCCGCCGCCGCCGGTCCGTCATTTATAATCACCCACTGAAAAACCGCGGACTGTGAGACTCGATCGGTTCCGGAGAATATTGCAACAGTTTCTAATCACAGCGGTGCCGTTCAATGAAGTCCTCCTCGCGTAATGAGCGCTCATCTTAACGAGGGAGTCTGCTCTCCCGGTCTGTGAGCTGAAAGACTGAGATATTGTTATTACTGTGACTTTAAATAAAGTTGTAAAAAAAAAAAAAAAAAAAAAGTCTGCTCTCCCGGTGTAAAACTAGTCAATATTTTCCGGTAGCTTCTCATTACAGTCTGCACCGTGCAGAGTTTGTTTGAGCTGCACCTCAGTTTCACTTGTTTTCATTTGATTTACCTATGATGTGTTAAAATAAACGGAGGAGTTAGAAATAGAGGCCCCCCTCAAATAAAAGCCTCCCCCCAATAAAGGCCGGCTTATCCAGGGCAGTTTTGTAAATAAAGGCCCCGGTTACTATTGGAGGAAATACGGTATACGTTAGCATTAAGCTAGCATTAGCGGCGGTTTATGCTTTGTTGTGACACACTGGCTGTGTGTGTTCTCAACGTTGTTTCAAACTGTGTGGGTTTGATTGAACATTTTTGATGCTTAAATATATATGTTGCCACTTAATATATTGCTTTTTATAGTGGTAGTATGCACACGTAGGTCTATGCTACACCGGCTGTTACCATGGTTGTATCCATGGTACCTGAACCAACGTTATGATCGCGGTCGGAACGTTTTAATTACACGACGTAATACGTCATTTACTGTGCGGCGGAGTAGTGTCCGAAAGTGTTTTTTTATTTGACCAGTGAGTCCACTATATAGTCACTATATTGAATTCACTATATAGTGAGTAGGCAGTAGGGAATGAGTGAGTGATTTCGGACACAACCTTAGACTCCTGTTCACTTATATGGAGATTTTTCCAAGTTGAGGTCCCGTGGTGACGTTACTTCCTGCTTCCGCTTGGTCATCTGTCGTCAAAACCAGAAGCCAGTTTTGATGTTCGTAAAAAGGTGGATAGGCTCATTACATCACAGTTAACAACCAATCAGATCGCTGGGTTTCAGCTTTCTGTTTTATAATAATAATATAACCTCCATCTACATCCTGTCATTACTGACCTATAATAACTATTTAAATACTATGATGATGTCATCAAGGATCAGACTGAAGCTGAATATTCAGTTTATTTTAAAATCGGTTTCAACCTGTGATTTCATCTGTTTTTGTTTGTTTGTTTTTGTAACTATTTTCTCTTGGTCCTTCAGGAAGTTCGCCTGATCGACTACGAGAAGATGGTCGACCCTAACGGCTACCGCATCGTGGCGTTCGGCCAGTGGGCCGGCGTCGCAGGTACCGTCTTTTTCTTTTTTTTTCCTTCATTATTAGATTTTAGAGCTTTAGGGCTTTTTTTATTGAGGTTTTATTTGAGGTTTTTCTGATGGACTCGTGACTGTTTTTGTTTCTTCTGGTCGTTTTATTAGTTTAGTGACGTTGAAGTCAGGAGTTTATTGTTGATCAGGTGGTGATTCCAGGTTCTAGTTGTGTTTAATCAGGTTAATGTGTGTGTGTTTGTGTGTGTGTGTGTGTAGGGATGATCAACATCCTCCACGGCCTCGGGCTGCGCTTCCTGGCGCTGGGACACCACACGCCCTTCATGGTGAGAGGAAGCTCCACGGCAACGGGAGAAACAAGTAGAGGCTTATTAGTGTGGAAGCTTTCAGCTTCCACACTATTGTTCTTCTGGTCGGCCATTTTGTTTCTTTATACTTATTCTTACGTCTTCCGCGCACCTAACTACTCCTTCATACTTTGTGCCAGAGATGGGGTTTCAAGTCACTTGACTTGGATCAAAATGTGCAGCTTCTTGAACACTTTTGACGTGACTTGACTTTTGACTTGAAAAAAAATAAAAGACTTTTTGACAATCACTCGATCGGACTTGACAATTCAAAATCGGGACTTGACTTGACTTGAGACACATGACTTGAATGACTTGAATGACCAGCCACCACCTGAAATTCTCTGTCTGACGGCACCAGCTCTCGGACTTTTCATGCATTTATTTTGAAAGGAGCGCCGGAGAGAGGGAACTCAGAGTGAGAAGGGGGTTTGATACGAATCCCAAAGTTGCATGTTGTTGTTATGTTGTGTTGAATGGATCTATCCTCCGTGAGCTCATTGTTTCAATCGGAGATTTCACAGTGATTTCAGTGTTACAGGTGTTTGTTATCTGCTTCATTGATTAGTGTCACATCAGCATCAGTATGCTCTCTGTGAGATTCCATTACCAACTCTGGTTCAGACTCGTGGCAGATTAAGTAATCATAGACAACAGCAACAGTCACCTGTTACCAGCATTACCAGGATGGGTGATGTTGTATGTTGTTTTTAATTCTCTCCTTCAGCCTCACATTCTCACTGTTGTAGATGGTGCTGCAACCCAACTGCTGTTAGCTGATTGGCTGTTTGCCTGTCAATTAGCAATCCAGGGATGTTTCAATGTTCCACATTCTTTGACTTTTGAATATAAAATATGAAATTAATATCTAAAACTACTTGGTATGAGTGCAGGCTGAGAATGGTGTTGTCATGATAGTATAGGCTAATAGATATTCTATTCTAATATATTGTCTTCACTTTATGTAGATTAGATTCTGCGGGTGAAATTACAATAATAAGGTGACTTGACTTGGACTTGACTTGACAAAACCTGTGACTTGACTTGACTTGACTTGACTTGGCCAAAAGGAAAATGACTTGGACTTACTTGAGACTTGAAGGTTAAGACTTGAGACTTACTTGAGACTTGCACATGTGTGACTTGATCCCATCTCTGCTTTGTGCTGTTTCAACAATTCATATATCAAAATGTGCAGCTTCTTGAATACTTTTATGCTATGACTTTTCTCTTTCATACTATTTATACTTTTTACAATATTTAACTTTTTCTGCAATTCAGCTGAAATCCTAGGTCCTCTGCTCTCCTCTGTTAGTGTCTCAGAAATTCACCACCTGTCTCTGTCTGACCAACTCTGTCTGTAGTGTAGGGGTTAAGTCAACTTATCCCTGCTCTGCAACTCACAGATTCCTGGTTCAAATCCCAGTTTTGCGTATTGATTATGTTTGTTGAATTCTCCTCCACCTCCCACTTTCAATTGGTTTCAGGTGGTCGTTAAGAGACACAGTGATTACATTTGCTTGGTTACAGGTGTTTGTTATCACATTGATCAGTGTCACATCAGCATCAGTATGCTCTCTGTGGCATTCCATTACCAACTCTGGTGGTAGACTAGGGGTTAATGTACCTGCTTTACAACGCAAAGATCCCTGGTTCGAATCCAGGTTGGGTGATGTTGTGATATTGTGTTGAATTCTGCTCCCACCTCCCACTTTTAATTGGTTTCAGGTGGTCGTTAAAAGACACAGTGATTACTGGTGCCACAATTACAATCCATGACAACATTCCACAGTGTCTGCTCTCTGTGGTTCCTCAAAATCTCAACTCTTTCAACTTTAACCAATACCACTTGGTCTGGTCACATGAGCAAACTTGATTATGCACTATTATTATTGATTTGCACTGGAACTTTGAACACAGCAGAAAAATGTAAAGCGCTTAAATGATTCTTATGCATAATTTCTTGTCCTGCGCTGCCCCCTGTGATCAGTGTGCTCTCTGTGGCGGAGTGGTAGAGTAAATGGTTAGAGATCATGAGGTTGTGGGTTTGAAACCAGCCTCTGTCATGTTGTTTCAAGCTTTCTTGCTTTCTTTCCATCTAACTAGATGCAAAGTCTCTGTCATGTCACATAGTATCTTGACTTTTCATTCAAACTATTCAGCTGTCATTGGACAGTCTTTGAATCTTGACAGTATAAAGCTGGGTACAAGCCAGGTCCTCTGTAGCCATGTGGTTAGTGTCTCAGACTATCACTCACAAGGTCGTGGGTTCAAATCCTCCCTTGGACATGCTACTTGCATGTCTACGTCAACTTATCCAGCAATGGCTTTCAGCTTCCACCCGCATTTTCTGCAGGAAATGCTGTTTCTAGTTTTAATTTGATCTTGTTTTTATTTCTCCTCCTCCTCTTTCTCCTCCTCTTCCTCCTCCTCCTCCTCCTCTTTCTCCTCCTCTTCCTCCTCCTCCTCCTCCTCCTTCTGCTCCTTCCTCCTCATCCTCCTCCTCTTCTTCCCTCCTCCTCCTCCTCCTCCTCCTTTCTCCTCCTCCTTCCTCCTTCCTCCTCCTCCTCCTCCTCCTCCTCCTCCTCCTCCTCCTCCTCCTTCCTCCTCCTCCTCCTCCTCCTCCTCCTCCTCCTCCTCCTCCTCCTCCTCCTCCTCCTCCTCCCAGCACATCGGCATGGCTCATAACTACAGGAACGTCAGCCAGGCGATCCAGGCAGTGAGGGATTGTGGGTATGAGATCTCCACCGGCCAGATGCCCAAATCCATCGGACCCGTCACGTTCTGCTTCACCGGCACCGGCAACGTCTCCAAGGTAACGACACAACCGTCTCCAAGGTTACGGCACAGAACCTGGACCAGAACAAGAAGTCTCACCTGTCTCCTCCTCCTCCTCCTCCTCCTCCTCCTCCTCCTCCTCCTCCTCCTCCTCCTCCTCCTCCTCCTCTTCTTCTTCTCCTCCTTCAGGGAGCGCAGGACATCATCAACGAACTTCCTGTGGAGTACGTGGAACCTCACGAGCTGAAGGAGGTGTCGGAGTCTGGAGGTAGGACGCCGTCGTCTGATTGGCTCAGCTCAGCTCTACAGCAGCAACACACATTTAACAGCAGAAGAAGAACATGAGGCTGGTGGTGCAGAGTAGAAGGAGTAGTTGACAGATGAATAGATGTCAGGAGAGAGAGGATTGATTGATGTCTGGGTTGTAGAGTCAGAAGGTTCCTCTTCCCACACCGGCTGCTGCTTGTTGTTGTTGTTTACTTGTTTACTTGTGTGTTGACTTGTTTACCTGTCTCCCTGTCAGACATGACCAAGGTCTACGCCACCGTCCTGAGTCGACATCACCACCTGATGAGGAAGAGCGACGGCGTCTACGACCCCTTGGAGTACGAGATCCACCCGGAGCTTTACACCTCGCACTTCAGGAACAGCGTGAGTCACACACACACACACACACACACACACACACACACATCTGCTACACACACACACA
The DNA here is from genome assembly GCA_030347415.2 of Decapterus maruadsi. Classification (NCBI taxonomy): domain Eukaryota; kingdom Metazoa; phylum Chordata; class Actinopteri; order Carangiformes; family Carangidae; genus Decapterus; species Decapterus maruadsi. The sequence continues at coordinate 29,404,695 of CM064893.1, read as the reverse complement.
CACACATCTGCTACACACACACACACACACCTGCTGCCGTCAGTCTCCGTGTCGCAGCTAAAGTTAAACACGTGGCGTGAAAACATGTGACGCTGTTACATGTTCACATGTTCCAGGACACGTGGCTGAACGACCAGCAGCTGCAGCTTCACCTCTGTGTTGACACACAACACGGCGCTGCAGAGGTTAACAACAACAACAACAACAACGTCTGTTACCACCTCTAAAAACAACACGTCATTCATTCACTTCACTGAAACACAATGAACATAAAAGACACTTTGTTACTAATGGACATTAGAAATAAGCAGCGCTGTCAATACAATAACAACATACAAACGCACAATGTTGATGCTAATTTTTTGACATATCCAAGGTAATAATAACCAGCAATGTCCAAACCCCCAATATTCATTTTTATTTGAAAAATCTCATATTTTGGGTTTGTTTTGTTCTTTTTTATTAAAAAAAAAGAGGGCAACATGTCCTTAAACTGGAATTTAAAGGGTTAAAATTATGAAAATAAATGAACACTTGGTCGTTTTGAGCAGAGCTGAAGTGGTTTAAGACATTTATGCAAAAAAAAAATATTGACTGACATTAGATTTAAAAAATGTGTCATAAAAGTAACTTTCTTGCAGAAATCAGCAAATGATCAGCAAAAAAAAAAAATGGACAAAAGCTCCAAAAAAGGGCGGAGGGACCCCTAAACCAAGATGAAGACCAGAAACTAATCAAAGTATTAAAGGGATAGTTCAACATCACCATAACCCCTATAGTCATAGCAGTAGGTTCGTTAACTTTAATTGTTGGCCCTATTGGAGCAATCCCTATAGTCATAGCAGCAGGTTCAGGATCTCTGAGCAGCTCACGGCTCTGCTCTGCCGTTCTAAAAATAACTTGCATCGACACTCAAAGGTAACGAACCTACTGCTATGACTATAGGGATTATGGTGATGGGCAGATTTGCCAAAATGTTGAACTATCCCTTTAATAAAACAGCTGTGATTAAAGAGTGAACGCGTCCTGTCTCCGTGTCTCCGTCTGGTGTCTTTTGTCCCTCAGGTGGCTCCGTACACCAACTGCCTGATCAACGGGATCTACTGGGATCCCCACACGCCGCGGCTGCTCAGGAGGTTCGACGCCCAGAAGCTGATGAGGCCGATGCGCTCGCAGCGCGGCGACGGGGAGGGATCGCCGGAGCTGCCGCACAAGTAGGAGAGACACGTGTTTCCTCTGTTGAAAGGTCAAAGGTCACGTGGCTGTCTTTCTTTCTTTCTTTCCCTCTCTCCTTCTTTGTTCCATGTGCCCTTTTCTTTCTTTCCTGCATCCTTACACATCTTTCTCTCTTCCACTTGTCCTTCTTTCCTTGATGTCTTTTTGCCTTCCTTCCTCAATTCTTTTTCATTTCTTTCTTTCCTTTCACTCTTTGCTTCCATCCTTTGTACCTCTCTTTCTCCTTCCTCCCTTCCTTCCTTCCTCCTTCTCTCCCTCCCCATTTCAGATTTTTCTTTCTCCCACCTTTCTTCCTTCCACCGTTCTTCCCTCCTTCCCTTTCTCCCTCCTTCCTTCTGTCCTCTCTTCCTCCCTCCCTCCCTTCCTCTTCCCTTATAACCTGTTCTCTGTCCAGTCGGCCATGTTCCTCCCCCTCTCTCTGCCCCTCCCCCTCTCTCTGCCCCTCCCCCCTCCTCCTCCCCCTCCTCCTCTCTGAGGTCGACCACCTCTCTCTGTGACAGTGAAGTGATAAAAAGTTCAGCAGGTCATCGTCGTATCTCCATGGAGGTCAAAGGTCACCTGACTATCGTCCCCCGTGTAAACACAGCGAGAGTTCAGAGCACCAACACCTCTTTTCTCTCTCTCTCTCTCTCTCTCTCTCAGGCTTCTCGCCATCTGTGACATCTCCGCCGACGCCGGCGGCTCCATCGAGTTCATGACCGAGTGCACGACCATCGATAAACCGTTCTGTATGTACGACGCCGACCAGCACATCGACCACGACAGGTACGCTGCTCTCTGCCATGAACACACCTGTAAAACCCAAATTAGTAAAAATTGCAAACATTAAACACAATTAAAGGGGTATTTCAACATTTTGGCAAATTCGCCTATTGTCATAATCCCTGTCGTTTTAGGAGTAGGTTCATTACCTTTAATAATCGGTGCAAGCACGGTACTTCCACGTTTTCCTCATCAACCTCATCAAATACACAATCCAACAACTCCAAAACGCTCTGTTGGACAAGTTGTGACCTGCACATTCGCCACGCTATGAGATACTCTGAACTACTTGCGCTTTTGAAATCCCTCCGCCCAGCAGCCGTGTCTTTGTATTCCCCTCTAAAACAACTCTGTGTGGTAACGTTGTGTTATTATCTCATAGCGTGGTGAATGTGCAGGTCACAACTTGTCCACCAGAGCGTTGTGGAGTTGTTGGATTGTGTATTTGACGAGTTTGATGAGGGAAACCAAGAAATCCCATGAGCCTCCGTAGCGTAGCTCTGAGCAGCTCACGGCTCTGCTCCGCCGTTCTAAAAATAGCTTGCACCGACAATTAAAGGTAACGAACCTACTTCTAAAACAATAGGGATTATGGTGATGGGACAATTTGCCAAAATGTTGAACTATCCCTTTAAAAGCAAGGGGAAAAAACCACCTGTCCGTCCCTGTCTGTGTTTGACGTGGACGTGTGACCTGTTTCCAGTGTGGAGGGCAACGGGATCCTCATGTGCTCCATCGACAACCTTCCCGCTCAGCTTCCCATCGAGGCCACCGAGTACTTCGGAGACCGGCTCTTCCCCTACATCTGGGAGATGGTAAGACACCTGGGCGACAGGTGAGTCTGTCTCTGTCTCGCTCTGCGTCGCCGCTGTCGGGCTAGAGTTTGCTGTTGGGTGAGCGCTGCGCTGGGTTTCACGTGGTGGAAGACAGGACAGGACGGGTGTTGGTTTGTTTGTTTGTTCTGCCATTTTCTCGTTTTGTAAATTGAGTGTTGTGTCATCATCATCAGCTGCCGTCGGACGCCAACCGACCGCTGGACGAGGAGGACTTCAGTCCACAAGTCAGAGACGTGAGTCAATGTCACGCACGGTTTACAACAAACGAAGTAGCTGCTGTTTTTACATCACAACGCAACAATGTTTTTGGCTAACGGCACTAAAGACTACAATACCCATAAGCCTCGGGTGGAGCATCAGTTTTACACATGGCCAGTAAAAAATATATCACACACGAGCACTTTATTGATTTGTTTATTTAAAATTCTGTAGAAATATTAGAAGATAAAGAATATTTTTCTAAGGTTATCATTTTTGTTTCCAAAGGCCGTCATCACTTCAAACGGAGCTCTTACACCCAAGTTTGAATACATTGATAAACTTCGAGAGAGAAGGTAAGACTTGTTTCAGAGTCTGTTGCCTGTTGTGTTTTTGACTTTATGGAAAAGCATCTGTCTGTTTGGAGATCATAACGAACTTCATTTAAAATTTTAATATTCATATAAATGTAAAAAACAAAAACAAAATTACTTTGGCACACACCTGTTCCGTCTGAGTTAATGCAACCAGTCAATGGATGACATGTCTAAAGATTACGAGACAGGTAACACCTAACCTCTGTTTTCTCATGTAGCTCACCTTAGCTACCTAGAGTTTGATGGTTACAGTTGGTAGCAGCTTATTTAAAGGAGCTATTTGTTTGTTTTGTTAGTGCTACAAAGCTAACGTTAACATTAACACTTGTAAATGTACCTGTCTAGAAGAAACATGGAGTTCTGTATCAAACTTATTGTCAAGAACCAGCACCAAGATCTTGTTTGACTTCTTATTATGGAAGTTAGCATGCTAACTAGCTAGCCTCAGATGGGCGTGCTAACTAGCCAATTCCAGCACATTTTGGTACATCATGCACATAGTAATGAGTCTCCAAAGGTGGAAACCAATACCAACGATAAATCTTGGTTAGCTTCTACTTACATTTGTTTTCTTACATTGAAGTTAGCATGCCAACGCTAATTAAATCTTGGTTGAGTCTCCTTCTAAACTTAGCTTCATTTCATTTTTCTTACATTGAAGTTAGCATGCTAACTAGCTAGCTCCAGCTGAGCATGCTAACTAGCTAATTCCAGCACGTTTTGGTATATCATGCTTATAGTAATGAGTCTCCAGCGGGGGGAAACCAACACCAACGTTAAATCTTGGTTAGCTTCTACTTCTTTCATTTGTTTTCTTACGTTGAAGTTAGCATGCTAACTAGCTAGCTGCACCTGGTCTGGTCTTGTTATTGTGGTGAAGAGTAACAGGAAGCAACACTCCTGTATATTTATATCTTCTCTACTGAAAGAGTCAATAAAGGTGAGAAACAATTAAGTTAAACAAATGGCTCCTTTAAACGTTCGGTAGGTCTAATATCTCCTGCTATAGTCTACTGTCATTGTTGTTGCTGTTTTCTGTCTCTAACCTTTTTAAACCCAGCAGTTCTCTAGCGACGTGTAGCGACTAACCCTTAACGTCTTGTTGTGGTTGTTCCTGCACAGTGCTGCCCTCCTCTGGTGCCAACCTGCCTCTGCACTAACACCTTGAATTGCTTACTAGTGTGCTAGTAAGCTGCTGCTGCTGCTACTGCTAACCAACAACAGACGCTGACGGAGTTTGCTCTTAGGTATCGAGGGGTAGAAACGTTTTTTTCCCCTTCTTCACGTTACCCACACTCAGAAAAAAATAAAATAAAATAAAATCATTACCCCATCTGTCGCTGCCAAAATCTTGTCGACCATCTTCACGCAAGTCAGACGAGAGGATGAGTAGCTTAGCTTAGCTTAGCTTAACACAAAGACTGGAAATGAGGGGAACTATTAGCCCAATTTTTCCGCACTTAACACTTAGCTTATTTTTTCAGTATTTCTATGATGCATATTTTATACTTATCTATTTATTCTGTTTGTTTTAGGTCAGTTTTATCGATATAAACAGTATTTCGTCCTCTGAACACTATTATGCATGATTGAATGACAATAAAGCAAAAACTCTATTTATCTATCATTGAAAAATAACTTGAATTGAAACCATGTACAACAATTATTTAACATGGTGAAGACAACTTTGCTAAGTGTTTGACCTTTAACTTTTAAAGTTGTCCCTTTAGCCAAGGTTTGCATTTAAAACATCCGTCTACTCTGGACTCACAGAGATTTCAAGAATTCAATCCTCTCCTCTGACTCCTCTCAAAAAATTAAAATAAAATCCACTCATCTGCATGTTTTCCATTCATTAAAAATCCTCCGCAGCTTTCTTGTTCATTAAGTTTCATCTTTTTAAATCTGCTTTGATTAATTTTTTTTTCCAAATTCTGTCGATTGCTCAGCTACTCGTTTCTTCTCTCAGCTTATCTGGTCATTTAAATGAGCTTGGTCAAATACATTCAGCTGCTGCAGCAGTCACACTGTTTGTTTCTGTAGATTATTAACACTCAGACTCTTCTAACAGCAGAGAGGAAGCCTCGCGCTGCTTCTCCTCGCTCATATTTAGGCCACACACTCTTCTCAGACTTGATGAGTTTTCTTCCTAATTGATCCTAAGTATCATTTTTTTTCCAGACAAGCCATGCCACCAAATCTTAATCCTCCGAGCTCCTTAAGATATGTAAACTCGGGGAGAAATCCTCCTGAGGGGAACCTCTTTCTTTTCTTTTCTTTTTGTTTTTAATTAAGGAGCTGAGGCCCGGCGGCGGCCCGACCACCACCGGTCAACCCCGCTGTGACTCGTGCATGTGTGCGGTGTCGCATCCAATTAGGCCAAAGCTAACGAGTGCAGGGCTCTGACTCCTGGGGGATTTGAGGCGGGGGCGTGGTGGTGGTGGTGGTGGAGGGGGGGTATTAATGCCACAAGTCGTTCGGGGTGATGCCTCCATTATGGTGTTATTGTTGTTATGGTGTTAAGATAATCCACCGTGCAAAATCACACTTTTTAACTGAATCCACTTGTTTGGAGACGACCTGGGTTTAATTAAGAGGGTTAGAAATGAAACCAGACCTCAGTGCTCTGGGGTTAATATAGATATAAATATAGATGCAAACTGAGTCTTTAACTGTATTATTAAAGAAAGTACTGTGAAATGAATGAACATCTCACATTTAGATGTTTTATTCCTTAACGACAATAGTAGTGAGCAGTGTTTTCTGTAGCTTTGACTAATACAATAATTAAGTCAATTACAGTTTTGATAGAATTATAGTCATAATATTGAATTTTAAATTTAATATATGAATGTGTTTGAATTAATGAAACATTGTTGTACTGTGCTCTACATTTGTTAACTTAAACATTAATAAATGTCAACATTAATGTTGATCATTAATGAAAAAGTGTAGGAAAAAAACAGTAAAAAGTAAATTAAGTTTATTTAAATTAATGCAGCTGGTAATTTTATTTTAGTGTCACTTTATGTTAAGGTTACTTAATAATAAGATTATTACCAAATTACTATAATAAATCAAAGATAAATGTACTGCTGTACATGAATTACACAAATTGTTGAATATTCAGCAATATTGATATTTCACGCTCACGCTGCTGCAGTTTGTAGCTTTAGCATTTAAATTAAAATTTGCTTTTCTCTCATAGAATTATTTTTAAATATTACATTTTAATTTTATATAATTTGTTTTTACATTGCTGACCTCCTGCATGCACATACATACACCATCTGTTTTCCATCATGTTCCTTTATTTGTGTATGTCGTCCAATGTTAAAATCATGAATTTCAACAGATACAATCTCTTCTTCTCATATATTCTCATATCTTATATTTGTGTAGTTATTATATTTTGATATCAATCAACTCATAGTCAGAGTATTCAGAGACACCGTCCTTTTAGATACATCTCTGTCATAGAGGCCCCCGACCTCGTCCTCCAGTCACTTGCATGTAAATGTCCAGGTGTACTTGAGCCCAACAGGTGTGTGTGTGTGTGTGTGTGTGTGTGTGTGTGTGTGTGTGGTGTCATTCAGGGAGAAGGCTCAGATCATGAAGAAGGCCGGGATGAAGCGCGTTCTGCTGTTGGGTTCAGGATACGTGTCCACACCCGTGGTTGAGTATCTGACTCGTGATGAGAAGACTCAGGTCACTGTGGGTGAGTGATCCTCTGGTCAATTTAATTATTGTCCAACAAAATGAGTTTTTACTCTCTTGATCTCCTGGTTTCTGCCTCTGGTTGACGCTGTTTCTCTGTTGTTGTTTTGTTTTTTATGTCTGTGTTCAGCTTCAGTGCTGCTGAGACAGGCTGAGGAGTTGGCAGCCAAATATCCCAACACCATCCCTGTCACGCTGGATGTCGGCAGCCAGGAGGGACACCTGGACTCCCTGATCCAAGACCATGACCTGGTCATCAGGTAAAGGCGCTGCAGTCACACAACATACAGGGAAAAGAATTGCCAGGCAGAAAAAAGAAAAAAAGCTTCTTGTCTCCTTTTGATTCCAAATAAAAAGATTTTACCCCCTAAAGGAGGCGGAGCCTAGACAACACTGTGTCATGTTTAAACACTTCATTGTGACCGTTTGACTCAGCAAGAGAACAAGGACAGGTGGATTTAACCCTTAACTACCAATCAAAGCCTGAATTTGCACAGAAAAAGGTTTTATTGCATTTTCCATCTTATTTTTTTTAGGGCTTTTTCCCTGCCCCCAAAAGGAGGCGGAGCCTAAACAACACTGTGTCAGATTTTACAAGCTTCATTGTGACAGTTTGGCTCAGCAAGAGAACAAGGGCAGGTGGATTTTAGCCCCAACAACCAATCAAAGCTTGAGTTTTGCACAAAAAAGGTTTTATTGTATGTTCCATTAACATTTTTAGGGAGTTTGCCACGCCCCCAAAAGGAGGCGGAGTCTAAACAACACTTACAGCCCTACAGGCTTCATTGTGACAGTTTGGCTCAACAAAAGAACAAGGGCAGGTGGATTTTAACGCCAGCAACCAATCAAAACTTGAGTTTTGCACAAAAAAAAGGTTTTATTAGATTTTCCTCAAACGAGCCAGTAATTAGCTGTAAAGCTATGAATTTTCGCATTATTTGCTATTTTTTTCTTCAAAACGCAGAGATAATTATGCAATATTTAAGAAATTATGAGGATTTCTTTCCCCAGGAAATTGACTGGAAACCTAATAGCTAATAGAAGTTCAGCTTTCATCATCACTGACCCGGTCTTCTCTCTCTTTTCTTCAGTATGCTGCCGTACTCGTTTCACCCGCTCATCGCCAAACACTGCATCAAGATGAAGGTGAACATGGTGACGGCCAGTTACCTGAGCCCGGCCATGAAGGAGCTGCAGAGCAGGTGATCCAACAGCAGCGTTTACTGCAGCTTCCATTTGATTTGATGGAAGATATTTATAGAGAAAAGACAGAAAAAATCTCAGGATGAAAAAATATACTGTATATAGATATGTATTGATGTGTGTGTGTGTGTGTGTGTCAGTGCGGAGGAGGCGGGCATCACCATCGTGAATGAGATGGGTCTGGACCCGGGTATCGACCACATGCTGGCGATGGAGTGTATCGACCAGGCCAAAGCAGACGGCTGCACGGTGAGTCAGCACACACACACACACACACACACACACACACAGACAGTGTCACCTCATATGTGACGTCTGTTTCTGGAACCTGTGTGAAATTCAGCGCTCAGCAACATGTGGACTCATGCTCAGTCTGTTCCCACGGATCAATACCACTCTGCCTACATGTGTTCAAACAATCATTATCACACACACACACACACACACTCTGACCGTGTGTGTGTGTGTGTGTGTGTGTGTTCTTCCTGAAGCAGTTTCTCCAAATCAATAAGGATTTGGTCCAGAGCTGTGACTCTGACAGATCCAGGTCAGACTCTGGGCTGAAGGATGAATGAAAGTAGAAGAAGAAGAATTAAGTTTTGATTATTAATCAGTGAGAGGATTCAGTCGATCATTTACTGCCTAACACATCTAAAAAGAAAAAAAAAAGGGTTGTCGTTCACTGCGACCGCCTCCTGCACTTCAGCACTGATTCACCAGGACTGTTTCACAATTTAATGTTTAATATCCAAACAGCAGAAAGACCTCACACACATATTTCAACATTTGTGTGCGTTCAGGAAAAGCAAAGTCATTCACTGGAAATTATATTTAAATGTCTCCGTCTCTATAGATCGTGGTCACCATTATTAAAAATAAGAAACAAAATAAGAGCAACAATATAAAGCTTAAAAATAAGTGAATAAAGAATTATATATGATTAAAAATTTAAAGGGATAGTTCACTCAAAATTCAAATTTCACTCATTATCTCCTCACCCTCAAGTCGACTAAGAGCTGTGAGAATTTCCTGAGTCCTCCGTTCCTTCTCTGAGTTACGGGGGGGTCCACGCAGCAGGATTTGGCCATATAATGGTTGTGAATGGATACCACTTTTCCTCATCCAAAAAGACACACCAACAAACATCCAAATACCTCCAGTAGTAGTAGTAGTAGATAATGAGTGAAATTTGAATTTTGGGTGAACTATCCCTTTAATGTTTATTTTAAAATAGTGAATATCAGCCGATTTTCTCTTCAGACATGTGGATGTTTTGATTTTTAGCGACTTTAAAATGATGAAAGAACCTCGACTTCTGTTCGAAATGTACTTAAAAACGAGTGTCGGCGCTCTTGATTATTGATTGATTATTGATTATCGGTGTCGTCCAGGTGGAGTCGTACAGCTCGTTCTGCGGCGGTCTTCCTGCTCCTGAGTGTTCAGACAATCCTCTTCGCTACAAGTTCAGCTGGAGTCCGTACGGCGTCCTCCTCAACACCATCAGTCCCGCCGTCTTCCTGAAAGACGACCAGGTACGGAGGCCCCGAAGGGTCAAAAACTAAAGATGAGTTACGTCTTTTATTAATACAAAACACGACAAATCTGAGCCTGTGTGTCTCGTGTCTGCTGCAGGTGGTCAGCGTCCCGGCCGGCGGGTCTCTGATGGACTCGTCCTCAGCCATGGACTTCCTGCCCGGGTTCAACCTGGAGGGATTTCCAAACCGCGACAGCACCAAATACGCCGAGTCGTACGGCATCCAGAGCGCACACACCCTGATCAGAGGGACGCTGCGCTTCAAGGTACAACACGAGAAAAAGACTCATGTTTGTGTTAAAGCTCCTTCAAAATAAAGGTAGATGTTTGTGTTAAAGCTCCATACGGTATAAAGGTAGATGTTTGCGTTAAAGCTCCATACGGTATAAAAAGACTAGATGTTTGTAGATGTTTGCGTTAAAGCTCCTTCGTTAAAAAATAAAGGTAGATGTTTGTGTTAAAGCTCCTTCAAAATAAAAGATAGATGTTTGTAGATTAAAGCTCCTTCAAAATAAAGGTAGATGTTTTTGTGTTAAAGCTACTTCAAAATAAATGTAGATGTTTGTTTTAAAGATCCATACAGTATAAAGGTAGATGTTTGTGTTAAAGCTCCGGTATAAAGGTAGATGTTAGTGTTAAAAATAAAGGTAGATGTTTGTGTTAAAGCTCCATACAGTATAAAGGTAGATGTTTGTGTTAAAGCTCCATACAGTATAAAGGTAGATGTCCATGTGTAGTGTGATTATAAAGCAGCTCTAGGTTCTATATTAATACTGTGAAAGTATCAAAGCCTCAGTCCACAGAGAAATGCACACAGCCTGCATTCAGAAACTAAGCCTTAAAACCAGCCGTCAGGACTTCCTGTCACTTTGTGATGTCACAACAAAGCCCCGCCCCCTCACCACATGGACAACACCATCCAACAACTTGCAGGATTTGGTTTCTCTGAGTGTTTTATTCTGAAATCTGCTCTGTTTATTGTATAACTTTAGAAAACAGTCAGCCAATCAGAATGGAGGCTCAGAGCCTCCTCCTCTCTTCTGATTGGCTGACACCGACCTGTTGTTAGAGAGGAGATGGAAAACTACACTTTTTTTTTTTTTTTTTTTGATCCTCTCATGGATCAACCCTTCAAAATAAAAGACAGAAGAATAAATAGAAAACATGGAGCTTTAAAAAAAACCTGAACTAATGAAGTTTCTTTCAGTTTGTTCTTGTTTGTGTTTGTTGTGGCTGAGTCGAGTTCTTCTTCTTCTGCTCCTTCAGGGCTTCTCCAAGGCCATGAGTGGTTTTGTGAAACTGGGTCTGATTGACAGCGAGCCTTGTCCCGCCCTGCAGCCCACGGCCTCCCCCGTGTCCTGGGTAAGACGCTCCACACTGAGGAGCCTCTCAGTGTTTTCAAAGGGGATCATGAAGACGGTGAAACGCTCTGCCTCCTCCACTTCATCCTGCAGCGTGACTCGGTTCAGTTTGTATGAAATGAGCTGTTTTTTCAGCAGCTCGTCCACTTGAAGCCTCGTCCGACCGTGGAAGTGGGTTTATCTGAAGAGTCTATTACCGTCAATAGCTGCTTGTCAACATCAAGGCTGCAGCGAGCCGAGGCCTCTCTGACACCGAGGAGGAGAGTTTACTCAGGATGCTGTTTGTCGCCTTTTATCCTTTATCCGGATGAAAGAGATGAAACACGGAGCTGCGTGTTCAGGAATCAAAAACAGGATGATGAGGATGAGGAGGAGGAGCAGTTTTTAAAAATCCTCGGCCCCCACTCACCCAATACAATCTTTATTTTTTATTTTATTATGTGGAAACAAAGCAACAAGGAGAAATGTACAAATAGTGTCCCACCTGCAAAAGTTAACCTTGAAGCTTCTACAAGTGTCTGATCTCGTTGTGGAGGGAGAAGGAGATGGAGAAGGAGGCAGTGAAGGATGTAGGAGACAGTGAAGGATGTAGGAGACAGTGAAGGAGACAGTGAAGGATGAAGGAGACAGTGAAGGATGTAGGAGACAGTGAAGGATGTAGGAGACAGTGAAGGATGTAGGAGACAGTGAAGGAGACAGTGAAGGATGTAGGAGACAGTGAAGGATGTAGGAGACAGTGAAGGAGACAGTGAAGGATGTAGGAGACAGTAAAGGATGTAGGAGACAGTGAAGGAGACAGTGAAGGATGTAGGAGACAGTGAAGGATGTAGGAGACAGTAAAGGATGTAGGAGACAGTGGAGGATGTAGGAGACAGTGAAGGAGACAGTGAAGGATGTAGGAGACAGTGAAGGATGTAGGAGACAGTGAAGGAGACAGTGAAGGATGTAGGAGACAGTAAAGGATGTAGGAGACAGTGAAGGAGACAGTGAAGGATGTAGGAGACAGTAAAGGATGTAGGAGACAGTGAAGGAGACAGTGAAGGATGTAGGAGACAGTGAAGGATGTAGGAGACAGTGTAGGAGACAGTGAAGGATGTAGGAGACAGTGAAGGAGACAGTGAAGGATGTAGGAGACAGTGAAGGAGACAGTGAAGGCTGTAGGAGACAGTGAAGGCTGTAGGAGACAGTGAAGGAGACAGTGAAGGATGTAGGAGACAGTGAAGGAGACAGTGAAGGATGTAGGAGACAGTAAAGGATGTAGGAGACAGTGAAGGATGTAGGAGCCAGTGAAGGATGTAGGAGACAGTGAAGGAGACGGTAAAGGATCTAGGAGACAGTGAAGGAGACAGTAAAGGATGTAGGAGACAGTGAAGGAGACGGTGAAGGATGTAGGAGACAGTGAAGGAGACGGTGAAGGATGTAGGAGACAGTGAAGGAGACGGTGAAGGATGTAGGAGACAGTGAAGGCTGTAGGAGACAGTGAAGGAGACGGTGAAGGATGTAGGAGACAGTGAAGGCTGTAGGAGACAGTGAAGGAGACGGTGAAGGATGTAGGAGACAGTGAAGGAGACGGTGAAGGATGTAGGAGACAGTGAAGGCTGTAGGAGACAGTGAAGGAGACGGTGAAGGATGTAGGAGACAGTGAAGGATGTAGGAGACAGTGAAGGAGCCAGTGAAGGATGTAGGAGACAGTGAAGGATGTAGGACACAGTGAAGGAGACAGTGAAGGATGTAGGAGACAGTGAAGGCTGTAGGAGACAGTGAAGGAGACAGTGAAGGATGTAGGAGACAGTAAAGGATGTAGGAGACAGTGAAGGATGTAGGAGACAGTGAAGGATGTAGGAGACAGTGAAGGATGTAGGAGACAGCGAAGGAGACAGTGAAGGATGTAGGAGACAGTGAAGGAGCCAGTGAAGGATGTAGGAGACGGTGAAGGATGTAGGACACAGTGAAGGATGTAGGAGACAGTGAAGGAGCCAGTGAAGGATGTAGGAGACAGTGAAGGATGTAGGACACAGTGAAGGATGTAGGAGACAGTGAAGGAGACAGTAAAGGATGTAGGAGACAGTGAAGGAGCCAGTGAAGGATGTAGGAGACAGTGAAGGAGCCAGTGAAGGATGTAGGAGACAGTGAAGGATGTAGGACACAGTGAAGGAGCTAGTGAAGGATGTAGGAGACAGTGAAGGCTGTAGGAGACAGTGAAGGATGTAGGAGACAGTGAAGGCTGTAGGAGACAGTGAAGGAGACGGTGAAGGATGTAGGAGACAGTGAAGGCTGTAGGAGACAGTGAAGGAGACGGTGAAGGATGTAGGAGACAGTGAAGGAGACGGTGAAGGATGTAGGAGACAGTGAAGGCTGTAGGAGACAGTGAAGGAGACGGTGAAGGATGTAGGAGACAGTGAAGGATGTAGGAGACAGTGAAGGAGCCAGTGAAGGATGTAGGAGACAGTGAAGGATGTAGGAGACAGTGAAGGAGACAGTGAAGGATGTAGGAGACAGTGAAGGAGACAGTGAAGGCTGTAGGAGACAGTGAAGGAGACAGTGAAGGATGTAGGAGACAGTGAAGGATGTAGGAGACAGTAAAGGATGTAGGAGACAGTGAAGGATGTAGGAGACAGTGAAGGATGTAGGAGACAGTGAAGGATGTAGGAGACAGTTAAGGATGTAGGAGACAGTGAAGGATGTAGGAGACAGTGAAGGAGCCAGTGAAGGATGTAGGAGACGGTGAAGGCTGTAGGAGACAGTGAAGGATGTAGGACACAGTGAAGGATGTAGGAGACAGTGAAGGAGACAGTAAAGGATGTAGGAGACAGTGAAGGAGCCAGTGAAGGATGTAGGAGACAGTGAAGGAGCCAGTGAAGGATGTAGGAGACAGTGAAGGATGTAGGAGACAGTGAAGGAGACGGTGAAGGATGTAGGACACAGTGAAGGAGCTAGTGAAGGATGTAGGAGACAGTGAAGGATGTAGGACACAGTGAAGGAGCTAGTGAAGGATGTAGGAGACAGTGAAGGCTGTAGGAGACAGTGAAGGATGTAGGAGACAGTGAAGGAGACGGTGAAGGATGTAGGACACAGTGAAGGAGCTAGTGAAGGATGTAGGAGACAGTGAAGGCTGTAGGAGACAGTGAAGGATGTAGGAGACAGTGAAGGAGCCAGTGAAGGATGTAGGAGACAGTGAAGGATGTAGGACACAGTGAAGGAGCTAGTGAAGGATGTAGGAGACAGTGAAGGCTGTAGGAGACAGTGAAGGATGTAGGAGACAGTGAAGGAGACGGTGAAGGCTGTAGGAGACAGTGAAGGATGTGACCTTGTGTCCTCTGTCCTTGCAGAAAGACCTGCTGTCTAGGCAGATGGGTTTGTCCTCCTCCGTGTCCCAGGAGGCGTTTGAAGACGCCGTGTACGAACGCATCGGGAAGGACGACTTCAGGATGGAGACGATGAGATGGTGAGAGACCAAACTGTCTTAAAGGGATACTTCACCCAAAACCAATAATCCACCAATCATCTCCTCACCGTCATGGAAGGGTTTGGAGAACTTCCAGAGTCATAGAAACGCTTTAGGAGTTCCGGGGAGGGGGGGGGTCTGGAACGCCTTGGCATGATGGGGAGTAGATGATTGCTCAGTTATTGATTTTGGGTGAAGTATGACATCATCGTTTCACTAAAGACATGAAAACACTTGGGCCGTGTTTTCAGATTTTTCCCACCTGTTTCCAAAACATACCTGCGTCTGCTTCCTCCAGTGGTGCAACCAGCTGTGGAGGAGGCGGAGTGGGGGGGGTTTACTTCATCTATCTGCCCCCCCTGCCCCGGCCCCCCCCCCTGCCCCTGCCCCCCCCCCCCCCCCCCTCCCCACTCTGCCTCCTCCTCCAGCTCTCCAGAGTTGGAGCTTGAGCTGCTGGCTGTTGGAGCGAGAGCAAGGCCGAGCTTCCTGCTGCTGCTGCTGCTCTCCAGAGACGTCGAGTGTTCGGCTCTAAGTGGAGAAACGCTCGCTCCGCACTTTAAATCACAGCTTTTTATTCCTTTTTTTTTTTTTTACATTTTTTTATTTTATTCAAGGGTGTCTCTTTAGACCAAGGCTCCGTGCCTGCCGTCATTGTTCTGCTCCCGATGGCGCTGCTGGCCATTCAAACGTAAATTCCTGCGGTGGCAGCGGCGGCGGCTTCGGCGGCGTCGAGCTGTTGGAAACATTCCATCTGTGCCTTTAAAAAAAAAAAAAAGGGTAAAAAGCCAACGCGCTCGCAGCTCAAATTGAATGACTTGTTGTTCATTTATTCAATTCACCAGCAAAAGCAGCGACAAAAGCAGCTGCTCATCTCTTTAGATTTAGCCAAGGAGGAGACTTTTTAAAGCTTTTAATACGGCTTTGTGAAGGTTATTTTATTGAGAGGAAAAGTCTTGTTTTTTTATTTATTTATTTATTTTATTGTATTTTATGTTCTTTTATGTTATGTTATGTTGTCTCTCTCTCTGTGTTCAGGTTCGGGATGCTGAGCGATGAGTCAGTGCCTCACGCCGACAGCGTTCTGGCGGCGGTGGCCAAACATCTGGAGGCTAAACTGTCGTTCGGTGAGAAACAAAACAGACACCAGAAGGGAAAAAAGAATAAAAATAAAAGCTGGAGGGTTTTTAAAGTCCTCAAAAGTTAACAGAATAAATGAATGTAGTATTTTCCTGGTAATATTGAACTATAAACTCTATCTATGTGGGGATTTGGTTAAAAAACAACCGTCTCGACTTCCGGTGGCTGCCCAGGCATGACGCACGTGTAGTTCCGAGCTCCGTCTTAAAAGTCCGATAAATACACGAAATATCCTACAAATCAGAAGCTATTCTAGTCTAAATCGTGTGTAAGTATCACTACAAAATGTCGAGCGGGAGAGGAGCGAAGAAACCGACTCCGAACGAGACACCGGGCAGAAGAAATATTCCGGCCCAAGCACCGGAGGACACTTCAAATGCTGCCATCTTGTCAGCATTGCGTGAGCAAGAGAAAAGGCTAACTGGAAAAGTTAAGTCAGCGGTGAAAGAGGCAGTCGAGGAAATGCTTGCCGGTGAAATTCAAGCCCTGAAAACTATGATTGAAACCTCCAACTTGGCAATGAACAAACTCAGCGAGGATATTGCAAAACAAGCCGAGGCCGGTAAGAAGCTACAGGGGAGGTTGGATGCTACATCGGCTAACGTCAGAGCGGTGAAACACGATGTGGGTGACCTCCAGAAAGAGTTACTGAACCTCCACCAGAAAGTAGCTGAGATGGAAGATCGGTCACGGAGGGCCAATCTCCGACTTGTTGGCCTGCCAGAGTCAGCAGAGGGTGAAAATGCCATTCGATTTTTGCAAGATAATTTGCCCGTGTGGATCCCCTCCCTGGCCGGGGAGAAGATTGAAATTCAGCGGGCGCACCGTATATTCACCACCCAGGACACGACCAACCGTCCGCGTACACTCATCTTCCGGCTGCTTCGCTACCAGGACAGAGAGAAAATCCTCAACGGAGCCAGAGCCCTCTCGTCCGCGCCTACACACCAGACATCCAGCGACGGGCGGACATCGACATCCAGGTTGCTCTTTTTTCCCGACTACAGCAACGATACCGCGCAGAGGAGGAAGGCATTCGACGCGGTGAGAAAGCAGCTTGTCAACAGAGGTCTGCGGCCGTTCCTGAGATATCCAGCAACCCTGAAGGTGAGACACAACGGCACACTGCACTTTTTCGAAAGTGTGGCAGATGCGGAGACATTCATGGCCAGGCTCGACCGGAGCCCTCACTCAGCATCCAGCACCCCCCGCGTCTCTTTCTCCACTATACCGGACGGCGAGAGACTCTCGGTGGATGATTTCCCCCCTCTGACCTGACCCAACTAGCGGATCATCATGCTGCGTACTCTCCTTTCGGCTGCACTGAGTGTCTGGTATAGACTTACTTAAAAGAGGTAATGTGCATATGACTTTATTTTACAGGCTTATGGCTGAATGACGCTTTGAAAATGCCATTACTGGTCACTGTGGACATTGTGAGAAACTATAGTTTTGATTATTGGTGATTGGGCACAAAATGATAATGTGTGCTTCTCCTTTCTTTTTTCCCCCCATCCCTCCCCCTTATTCTTTTACTATATATATATATATATATATATTGGCTTTTTTTTTCTTTTTTTTTTCTTTTTTTATTCTGCACAAACCTATTACCTCTTAATACCAATTATCAACCACTTTAAGTTCCCAACACAGGCCAGTGCAGACTGATTCTAAGGAGGTAACCTGATTAGAATCCATTTTTGCATTACAAATGGATGATTACTGGTTTAAATTAGATGCTTCTGATACCTATAAGGACTCGGACAGAAGACGTGTATCACTGTTGAAAGCCACAGTTAGTAAATAACAAAGCTCTTTTTTATTTTATTTTATTTTCTTCTCCATCCTAAGAGACCATGTATCATCTCTTGCGGATGGAATGTTTTGTTGTAACTGTTCAGTGTTTGTTGCCAAAGCCACGCCATTTATATAGAAACTGTTTCATGTTTTTTCCTGGCTTACATGCTCTACATTTGAGGAACGCCCATTTGTGTAGACCCATAGATCCTCTAGTTGATAAAATGGTACAGATCTTAATATGAGTAACCCTATTAATGTAATGTCGTGGAACGTACGGGGCCTAAACTCCCCAGTAAAACGCACCAAATGCTTAGAATTCCTTAAACGTAAAGTGGTCACCATCGCCCTAATCCAAGAAACTCATTTGAAATCAATTGATATTCATAGATTTCAGAATAGATATTATAAGTGTGTTGCCCACTCTTCAGCGACAAATAGGACAAGGGGAGTGGCTATCCTATTCAGTAGGAAGTTAGGGGTGAAGGTAGAAAAATCAGGTAATGATGACATTGGTAGATTTACTTACGTCTGTATTACAATTAACAATACAAAAATTTGTCTTGTATCAATATATGGCCCAAATGTTCATGATCCAAATTTCTTAACCACAGTTTCTAATACCCTCTTAGACTTTTCAGATCATCAGCTTATTGTTGGGGGGGACTTTAACCAGGTGTGTGACATAAATTTAGACAAGTCTATGAATACAAATTCAAACGCGGAGTCCCCCCGTGGGATCAACACCTTTATTTCTGAGCTCAATATCATCGATCCATGGCGCTTAAGGAACCCTATGGTTAAGAACTATACTTTCTTCTCAACCAGACATAAGACATATTCGAGGATTGATTATGTGTTCATTTCCCCCGCCCTGAATCACTGTATCAACTCCACGGATATTCTTCCCATCGTAATATCAGATCACGCCCCTGTGTTATATAATTTCAAGTTCTTACCGACCCATAGTAAAGACACACACAGGTGGCGGTTCAATACAACATTACTCCAGAATGCAGAATTTTTGAGTAAACTGAAAAATAATCTTAAAGTATTTTTAGAAATTAATTCAGGGACAGCAGCCTCACCCCAAATACTTTGGGAGACAACTAAGTGCTTTATAAGGGGAGAGACCATGTCATTTTCTTCTCATCTGAAGGCGACCAGGAGACGCAGGGTCACGCAATTAGAAGATGAGATACAAGCTTTGGAATCTAACCTAAAACAGCAGTTCTCTGAACAAGATTGCTCAGCCCTCTCGGCCCTGAAATTTGAACTGAATAATTTGCTCAAGGCTAAAGCTGAGTTTATAATTCACCGTACAAGACTTACATATTATGATCAGAGCGAGAGATCAAGCAAACTCTTAGCTGCCAGATTAAAACAGAATGAATCCTTTTCCACTATTAGTGCAATCCAAACATCATCTGGACATGTCACCTACGACCCAGGTGAAATAAACAATACTTTTGCAGAATTCTATTCACATCTCTATACAGCGGACCCTACTCCTGACTTGGCTGCCCTTAAATTGTATCTCTCAGAACTTAAATTACCATCGCTATCTGATAATGATGCAGAATCCCTTGAAACACCATTTACTCTTTTAGAACTTAGAGAGGCATTGAGCTCAATGCAAAAAGGGAAATCGCCTGGCCTTGACGGGCTGCCTCCAGAGTTGTTTTTGGAACTGTGGGACATTGTTGGGCCACTACTTTTAAATTCACTTAATTATGCTTTAGACATTGGTTCCTTTCATCGTGATCAGAACACATCTCTCATATCAGTTCTTCTCAAGAAAGATAAACCACCTTTGAAATGTAGTAGTTACAGGCCAATATCTCTTATCACAACAGAACTTAAGTTATTTGCCAAAGTACTAGTTAGAAGAATGGAGACATGTGTTGGTAAATTAATTCATTTTGACCAAACAGGTTTTTTAAAGGGGAGACTTGCCTCGGACAATATCCGACGTCTTTTCCATATATTACATGCGTCAGAATTAGATACACACCCCGCAGCTATATTCAGTTTAGATGCGCTAAAAGCCTTTGATCGAGTGAGCTGGGTATATCTGTGGCAGGTTTTGGAGAATTTCGGATTCGGGCAAAAATTTATTTCAATGATCAAAACACTATACACTAACCCTTGCGCAGTTGTACAAACAAATAATACTTTGTCTAAAATATTTCCCCTGCAGCGCGGAACTCGACAAGGCTGCCCGCTGTCCCCGCTCCTCTTCGCTTTGTCACTCGAACCACTTGCCCAAACAATCAGATTAGACCGCCTCATTTCACCCATCAGTGTACAAGGCACACAACATAAAATTTCGCTTTATGCGGACGACGTATTGCTTTTTTTTACTAACATTTCTGAGTCTCTACATCAGATACTGAAAATCTTTACACAGTTTAGTCTATTCTCTGGTTATAAAATTAACTGGGACAAGTCCCTCCTCATTCCGTTAAATGCCCCTGCAAGATCCTTTACCTTGCCAGCCATTCAACATATTCAGTGGCATAATTCAACATTTACATACCTGGGCATAATTGTAACCAATTTTTCTGATATATCACATGCAAATTACAATAAGACTAAAACGGAAATTGAATCAGATATTCTGAGGTGGTCTAATCTTAAGATGTCACTGCAGGGCAGAATTGCGATATTGAAAATGAATGTCCTTGGCCGATTGAATTTTCTGTTCTCAATGATCCCTATGCCCCCACCCCCTAAGTATTTTGATGAGCTACAATCCCTGGCCACTAAATTCATATGGAGTGATAAAAGAGCTCGCATTCGCCTGCGGACGTTACAACGACCAAAACACTCAGGAGGTTTGGCAGTACCCGACTTTAAATTATACTACTGGTCATTCCAAATAAAGCAATTGACAACTTGGTGCAATGAGAATGTTGTTACACCCTGGCGTCAGATTGAGAAAGAGATGGTGAAGCCACATAGGTTGACGGACATACTATTTTGTGGGTTGAAACCTAGATCTGTGTGTAGAAAGTTTGGACCAATCATAGGCAACTCCTTGAAAATCTGGTCTGCTGTCCAGAAATACATGGGCTGTATTGTGAAACTTTGTGACCGCTCTCCTGTTTGGTATAACTACAATTTATTGCAGCATACTGGTTCATATTTCAATGACAGTTGGGCTTCTGGAGGTATTTATACTCTCAAAGATCTGTATGATAGAAATTGTTTGCTTTCACTCCAAGAGCTTAAAGAACGCTATTCTCTCCCTGGGTTTCCTTGGTTCCTGTATTTCCAGCTAAGGTCGGCAATCCGTGCCCATGGAGTTCCATGGGATTCACCTTTACTCTCTCATCCTCTGGACACTTGGATTTCCTCTCAAACACCCTCTACTGGATTAGTATCTACTATCTACAATGACCTGCTCTCTAAAAATGCCAAACCTCTGGGAGTGATCAGTTCTTGGAACCGTGAACTTGGGGATCTTGGTTATGATCTGGACTGGGACAATATTTGGACCAACATACACATTTCGTCAAAGAATCCAGCACATCAACTTATTCATTACAAGTTTGTGCATAAATTTTATGCCACACCATATAGACGCTTTACAATGAAACTGACAGATAACCCCAACTGTACAAAATGTGATCAGAACATTGTTGGCACATGTCTTCATGTTTTCTGGGAATGTTCCTCTGTGTCTAGCCTTTGGTCTAAAGTGCATAGATGTCTTGAAAACATTTTAGGGGTCCCTATCCCGAAGCATCCTCCACTATTTCTGTTCAATGATGACTCCATTCTTAGTAGCAATACCAGATTGGCACAGAGGAAAATTGTATTTGCAGGACTGACTGCTGCTAAGAAAACTATAATACATTCATGGTTTTCCCCAGATACCCCATCTGCAAAAGAATGGCTAAATTGCTTTAGAGACATTGCTATTTTAGAAAGGTCACTGGCCGTTAAACAAAGCGCGAGCATCTACAGTGCAAGCCTGGGACGCCCTTATTGGTTCTCTTTCTGACGTAAAGTCCTCATATAAGTTGTTGCTGTAAATTATACATGTATCTGTATGGTCTACAATTTTTTTTTTTGTTTCTCCTCTTCTTTATTTTTATTTCTTCTTATTAAAATCCTTAATGGCAAGGCAAATGGCATTATGTTTCTAAAGTTATGTAATGTTGAAACTGTTCAATAAAAAGTTTGTCACAAAAAAAAAAAAAAACAACCGTCTCTAGTTACAATTAATCCTAAAATATAATCATATTTACACCAGAATTGAACTTAATTGGTTTTAATTGGACCGTCCATTCATTTTCCATCCAGGTTGAGTTGAATGACGTAAAACTATTGGAACCTCTAACCTTTAACTTCTAGTTTTACCTTTTACAATCCTGTATTTATTTTATAAACAATTATCAGGGCTACACACATAAAGATCATTTATTTATTATTGATTATTGTGGTTTGAGTTTTGTTCTAAAGCTCAGGTTGATTTTATTTCCTGTTTTTGTTTTGTTCAGTGTTTAATTGATCTTCAAATAGTCGACAGCTTATTATCAGTTGATTGACAGGTTGATCGTAGAACTGACAGTAATGTGATAGAAATGTAAACAACTGTTTTCTTTATTTCTCACTGGTGTTGAACTGATTTTAAATTTAAGGGATGGTTCACCCAAAATTCAAATTTCACTCATTATCTACTCACTCCTCATGTCGACTATTTGGATGTTTTAGGGAACTATACCTTTAAATTTAATTCTATGTGGAAATTAAAAAATATAAACTTCCTGAGCTATAATCAATAACTAATCTCATCCTGTGTGTGTGTGGTCAGATAAAGGCGAGCGAGACATGATCATCATGAGGAACGACGTGGGGATCCGACACCCGACCGGCGAGCTGGAGACCAAACACATCAGCCTGGTGGTGTACGGCGAGCCCGGCGGCTTCTCCGCCATGGCCAAGACTGTGGGTTACCCAGCAGCCATTGCTGCTCGCATGATGCTCGACGGTCAGTAACACACGCTCAGGCACACGCTGAAATCCTACATGACAAACTTTTATTCTGAGGATTATTATTGAAATAATATAAGATGCAGATTTTGGAAAACAAATAAATGATCAATAAGCAGATGAAGCGTAAAGTACGACTATTGATTTAAACAATGTAAGTTCATGTAAGTTTGTCCAACTGTGAAGTTAACATCAGGTCCCCCAGGCCACTACTGAACTAAACTCTCAATAACATTGACTATAAGGACTTCTTAAAGGGATAGTTCAACATTTTTCACCATAATCCAGATAGATAGATAGATAGATAGATAGATAGATAGATAGATAGATAGATAGATAGATAGATAGATAGATAGATAGATAGATAGATAGATAGATAGATAGATAGATAGATAGATAGATAGATAGATAGATAGATAGACTTTATTGATCCCAAGCTGGGAAATTACAGTGCAGCAGCAGCATTACACACAACACAGTGACGATAAGACATATAGTATAGGAATATAAAAAATAAGAATAAAAAGAATAAACTATACATAATCAAATATTAAAATATTAAAATATAAAGAACAAACTATACATAATAAAATAGCAATAAAATAAAAAGAGATGTACAAAAGTATATACAACAACAAATTGGCGGTGTTGATTTTACATAATAAAATTTATGCTTAAAATAAAAAATTTAAAATGAGATGATTATCATGCAATTAACAGACATAGTTGATATAACAAAATGTGTTAATAAATGACTGAATGAATGGCCACCTGCCCTGCTCAGTGAACACAGTGGAGGTGAACGGTACACGTCCACTGTCTCTCATCACGCTCATCAAATACACAATCCAACAACTCCACAACGCTCTGGTGGACAAGTTGTGACCTGCACATTCACCACGCTATGAGATAATAACACAACGTTACCACACAGAGTTGCTTTAGAGCAGTGGCATCCACATTTATTACGTAGAAACATTAATTAAAATTAAAATGTAGAATTTTAATAAGCCCATTACTGAAATGGTATGCACCATAATTATCAATAGCAATTAACAGACGTAATAGTTGATATAACAAAATGTGTTAATAAATGACTGTGAATTTAAAACGTTGATATGGCCACTCCTCTCTCGTCTTCTCTCCTCCCCTGCTCAGTGAACACAGTGAGAGGAGATGAATGTAATGAAACAATAGCAACACGCTGGAATTGCACAACTCTTAGTTAGCTTTTCATTTAATTAAAAAACAAACATCTGTTATAAGTCTATTTGATAATAAAAATAAAATAATTTATAACAATAATAAGCTGGTAGGGGAGGCACTGCTGCTGTATTGAATATGATGTCATTTTTCAGGGTATTGGCCTGAATTGAGTTTGAAATTTTAGCCTATTGTGACAATCCTTCAACTCTGTGAAGACGCATTTGACCACAACAAACACCACAACAGCCAGAAACAACTAAAATGCAGGAGAATGGTGTAAAATGTCTTTGTACAAATTGAAGAGAGAAATTGAAATGATTTTCATTTCTTAATCATTCATGACCACTTTTGGAGAATCATGATGGGCTTGTGGATGGCAAAACGGATTTCAGAAGAAAAAGTTTGGGAACCACTGTTTTAGAGGGAAATGCAGCCGGAACTACATTCAGACACGGCTGCTGGGCGGAGGGATTTCAGAAGAACAAGTAGTTCTGAGTATTTGCTTCATGTGTCGTAATGTTACATAATGTTACATAATGTTAGTCTGTAAAATGTAAAGTTATCTTATTTATTAACCCCTTCCTTTCAGACTGCGACCTCTGAACTTATGGAACTACTGTAAATCCGTGTGTTTTGCTCTGCAGGTGAGATCAGTACCAAGGGTCTGGTGGTTCCGATGACGAAGGAGATCTATGGGCCGGCGTTGGCCCGACTGAAGGAGGAAGGACTGCAGTTCATATCCAAGAGCACCCTGGAGGACTAGAGCTGACGACTCCCTGTTCAATCCACAGATAATCTACAAAACACACACACACACACACACACAGTATTAGCTGCCTTCTCACCAACCTGCTGCTGATGTGTTGAAATCAAACTGGCGATTTGTTGCTTATGTCCAATTCCTGCAAAGGCAGCTGATGATGATGATGATAATTATCAGTGATATTAGGTTCAATATTAGCACCGTAAGTTTGGCTGAATTTGAATCTGTGCCAAGCTGAAATGACTTTTTTCACTGGTGTTGACTGTTTCAGAGAAAAATTTCTTCTGTGAAGATGAGTTACAGGTCGGCGGATGCAACACTGTTATGTTAGGCACTAGAAAGTTAAAGCATTATATGAAAAGCACAAGCGTTGCCTCATTGCAGCAGTAAAACTACTGTATTACCTATTGGAAACAGAATGAATGGAGCAGCCAGTAGTCAGTCAGTTTTATTATTAACCTGTTTTATTGCGCGATCATAAATCTGCAAAGTTTAGTGAGTTGGTTAGAAATCGACAAAGCTCTGCCCGTCTTCCCCGTTCGCTCAATCAGCAGCTTTGGTAATTCATTAAATTCAAGAAAACCAGCTCAATACTGCACTCACCGTATGACATCATCTCACTGTATCTTATTTTATCTCATGACGCATTAATGACGGATCAACACAAAAACATCTAATGTAAACGCAGCTTATGCAGTTACGTAACCACTGTGTTATTGTTCAGTACGAAGCCGAGAGCAGCTGCTAGTGATTGTTTTCAGATGGATTATGATGGAATTTCCTTTATCTTTTGCTTTTTTTTGTTGGTAAGAGTTTATAATTTTGTGGTTTTTAAACAAGATGTATGTAATTAAATTAGCTCCTATTAATACACAATAATAATAGTAGTTTAACATTCACTCGACACGAACAGGAACAGCTCAGAGTAGGAAACGTGTCCATCAATTTAAAAATCTAATTACCGTGGTAATTTAAAGACTTCACCAATTAAGTTTGATTCCCTTTTCTAAAAAAATATTACAATCTTAATAATCTGAAATACAATTTAACTAAAATTGTACGCAATGAAGTCATGGTGTTAAAAACATTTAACACAGAAGTTTGACCGTTCGAGCTAAATTTAATGCTAGCTCGTCCATCAGTCAGTAGCAGCTAGCTGACATAAACTAAAAGACATCTTAGTTTTATCCAAAAATTAAAAAAATCTTACTATTAGATTAAATTATTCAGTTAGAATATTTGAAATATATAATTTAATTAAAATTGTTAACAATAACAGCTATTTAAAGATTTAACACACAAGGGTATGAACCAAACTAAAGTTAATGCTAGCTAGTTGCTAGCTAGTCCGTCAGTTAGTTGCTAGCAGCTAGCTCGCGTAAAACAAAAACTAAACTAAACTAAACACTTTACATGTTGCATCAAAGTGACAATCTTAATATTGTCACTTTCAATCAGGAGGTCCAGGTTTCAAAATTTAAACTCATTTTAAGTTTTTTTTTGTTATTTTGTGACGCTAACATTAGCTTGTCCTGTTTGTCCATTAAGCTAACGGTAGTTTCTTCTACAAGCCACTGAAGCTAATTTTACCACAACAACACAAAACCGTTGTAGTCCTCCAGTTCAGTATAAACATTTAATTAATATTCAATAACATACATCTACAGCTTTGCGGACATTTTAAATGTTTTCTAATGTAGTTTATTGACAACTATAAATTCACCAGTTAATGTATTTTTTATATCATTAGCTTAATTCTAGTGTGTTATATGAATTTATGAGTGTACAGGGAATTACAGTTGTTGATATTACATATCCACATGTTAACACTAAACAGGGGGACTTAAAATATTAACTGGTTTGACCGACCAACACCAATGAATGTACGCAACCAGTATCATATCAAATAACGTCACAATAACATTTAAATAAGTCAAGTTTACCACTAAATATCTCACTCACTAAATTGTCCATGTTCATTCAGATCTCTACACAATCTCAGCTGAAATTGTCCTCAACAGAAACATTGACTCAAGCAACCTTTAAGGACACATTTGTAGAAAATACAAAATCGATATTTTGACAATCAAAATATTCTCCAGTAAATATGAATTGGCTGTCTTTGGGACATTATATGATCGATAACTGGAACATGATCAGTAACGGCAGCACTTGGCTCCGAGTGTCTTGATTTGTTTTGAATTTGTTTTTTGAATTTGAGTGAATTCTGTGTTTGTGTTGCGTTTCTCAGACTGCTGAGTATTTATTGTTTGTCTCCTGAGCAATATTTATTTTATTGTTTTTCAAGGGGGAGGTGTGGTCACCTTATATAAACGGTTTATTACATGCTTTAAAAATGGGCGGAAAGAAAAAAAACTAATATGAATAATATGTACCTGAGATATCTATTTTTTAAATAATATATCTTCATGTATTTTCCTGAAATGGGCTTTTTATGTGAATCCCACACTTGACTTGTGTTTCCATCAGATTTGAAAAGAGAGAATTACAAATAGAGACTATAAATCCCATAAACACTAACACTAATTAATGTTTGTTCAGTTGAATTTTAGTATCATAAAGTACTAATGAGTATTGGTTTGATTTTACTCACTGATGAACCTCCAATATGAACACACCGTTTTTATTTCTGTTGTTTTTGTTTTATCTGAGTTTAAGATCACAATACATGTTTGTTTATTAAAGTTTTGTTTTGAAAGCACATTTTTGCTTCATAAAAATGCTTATGTCAATAAAAACGATCATTCGATTAAATAATTGTTTCCCTTCTTTCATCATTTAAAGATTTGGTAAATGTAATAATCTTTCTTTTTATTTGCAGCAAATTGAATGCAAACATTTAATTCACATGTTTATTATCGTGTGGTGTCAGAAACCCAGTGTTGGTATATTTAAACCTGCAAATTAAATCTCAATAGATTGCAAACAGCAACAGATAATAAGAGATTTATGAATTAAATCTTCAATTTGTTCTTATAAAATATTCTATATGGATTTTCTGCAGCTCTATCTGGTGTTGTTTGTCAAACTAAATAACTGTCTATTCTTAATTAATCCATTCAGACAGATAATGGATATTGATAAACTGCCTAATCCTTTGGAAAATTCTTTTTCTTCACTTTATTTATGTAACAGCCATAATTATTCATGTTACTGTGATTTTTAAATATAAAATATATAATGACTTAAATGAACATTATGTAATTGACAGTTTCCATAAACTACCCAACAATTTATGAATATTTACTTTACAAGTGTTTATGTAAAATATGTTGCAACTTATATACATTTTATAATTATAATAACAATAGATAAATGGCAAAATAAAATATTTGCCAAGTACATAATAATAATGATAATATGTTTCAGTTCTGTAAAAGTAAAATATTAAAAATGGGGTTTTTGACCTTCACTTCGTGAGTCAGACGTTTCAATACTTCCTCCTCTTCCCCAGCGTCTCGTCTGTATAAACCCGGGTTCATCAGGTCTTTGACCTTCATACTTAAGCCGTGACCAGACTGTGAAACAGGCAGCAGTTAATACATGTAAACACTCACAGTTTATGTTTCTGATCCCGTCCTGATGTCCTCCGACCGACCCACGACCTCCTCCTCCGGCTCGGCTCGGCTCCTCTGCTGCAAAAAGAAAAAAGACAATCAGCCACGTTCTGTTTCCACTCGATTTGGAGGCAGCCATGCAAACTAGGCCACCAAGCAGGGGGATAATTGGGCATGTAATTATGGAAAAAGTCAAAAATGCAAATGAAGGTGTGGAAACGGCGGCCGGTCAAGATGACGTCTGGACACTTGACCTACATTCTGTCCTGAAAAGACGCGTTTCTTGCAGAGTCTTAGCCCCGGATTAAAACATGGGAAATCAATTGGAATAACTGGTTCAGTGCAGGGATTAAAGCATGATTCCATAAAGAGCATTCAGAAAGTATTCAGACCCCTTCACTTTTTTTTCCACATTTTTATGAAGATAATTCATTTTTCTTCTGTATCTACACTCGTTTCTCCAAAATGACTGAGTTTAAACTGAATCTTAGATTAGATCTTAGAGAAGAACTATAATATAACTATAATAAGAAATATATTTTGAAATATTCAAAGTCTTTGAGAGAAATGGGAAGAACCTGTACCTGTGTTCATCATGGCAATCACCTTTGAAAGGTTTCTACAGTTTATTGGCCAAAATTTGCAAACACACCTGTCCGATGAACTTCCTGCAGCTGGGACCTCCATCCATGTTTCTTAGATGGTAGAAGTTTGAAATGACCAGGAACCCTCTGAGAGCTGGTCATCAGGTCGATCTGGATCTGTGTGGAGATGGAAGAAACACCCAGAAGAACAATCATTGCAATTAGAAACTTAATAATAAATGTTATAATAATAATAAAAAGGAACAGGATTCTCTGGTTTGATGAAACTGGGATTGAACCTGATACCACCAGCGACGCAGGAACCACAGTCCAACAAACTCCAGAGACGTCCTTGGTAAAAACCTGGTCCAGAACTTATGATGTCCCGACGCTCCACATCCAACTTGACGGAGCAAGGGAGGATCTGCAGAGCTGAAAGGGAGAAAATCTACAATCTACAGGTGAGTAAAGCTTGTTGCATCAAACCCAGGGAAATGTTTCAACTGACAGCAACAAACCTGAGCTGTTTGGTTGTTGAAGCTGGACATCGAGGAGCTGAGACTCGATCAGTCACTGTTGGTTACTTTGCATCAACACAAACCATAAATGTCTAGAAAGTCTCAGTGTAACTCTGTCAGTGTCTGACTGTCTCCTCATCAGTGCTCAAATGTAAATCATTTCAACACCCAGATTTTTTAAAATCCCAGAAATCTAAAGAACAAAAATGATGGAATTAATATATAATTAAAATCCCAGAAATCTAAAGAACAAAAATGATGGAATTAATATATAATTAGCTACCGTATATAACTCACATTCATCTTCCCCGAAGGAAAAACCTTGAACCTTTATTGACGCTCCATCCTCAGGACAAACCTCACACCTTCACATCACACATAACCGTCTCCAGGTGATTATCTCTACGTGCCATCGTCCACCGTTTGCTTTAATTTGTAATAAGTAATTAAAAAATGAAGAATGAAGGTGAAATCATTGCAATTAACCAAATGGGCCGTACTGCATCGTGTCTAGCAGTTTTCAGCCACTGGCCAAACATTCAGTTCTTTCAGATGAATTGCATTTAGCCGGTTTGTGAGGTCTGGACACGCGAAGCAACAAAAACCAATCAGTGACATTTTGAAATCTGCAATTTCCACATTTTATCTGCAGTAAATATTATGAAAAGCCGAAGGAGAGAAATCTGCAACAGAGCGTCTGCGTTTCCCACTAGTGCCGCGTTCACACCATTATTAGTGTTTCTGTATTCACACAGTGGGAAACAGAAAGTGTGGAAACGCTGTCGACACATCGAGGTCAAAGTGGCGTCAAGGCCGCCGTCGCTGACAGGTACATAAATAACATACAATAATAACAATAAAAACTCCAGTTCAGCCTGAACATTTAGGTCAATTATCAACTTGATAGTGTTAATCACATGGAACAATGTGTGAACTCTCACTAGTTCTTGTGTCTCTGTGGCCAATCAGAAGAAGGGGGCGTGGCTAGTAGCAAGGTAATTTGTTTTGATTTGGAAAGTGCGACATCTAGTGGCCGTTTTGATCATTGACTGAACCTTTTACGTGTATTTACGGTCGGGAACAACAAAAAAACCACTCCATCAGGCTCTTTTCTCTTATTTAATCCCCTATCTAATAATCCAGCAGCTACAAACATGTCAGTACCCCACATGCATCACATTTAGTCTGTTACAAAATCCAGAATATAAAAGCATTAATAATGTTCTCCAACTACGCAATTAGAATCAAACCATAACATTTGAATGGACTAAAAATGGTAAAATATAAAAATCTAAAAAGTATAAATAGAAATTTGGTCCATCAAGGTGATTACTATAATATTATTTACATTAGATTATTATTATTAATATTTATTATTATTATTATTTCAGGCCCTTATCTTATATTTGACTTGAATTGCACACTGCTGCTACCGTAGCGATGGTATTTACAGAGAGGAGGAGTTTCAGTGCACGAGCTCTATAAAAAGACAAGCTAACAAAATATCTCATTTGATGTAAAAAGAAGCAGTTTTTTCCCTTTTTTTTATCCCGTTTGGCTCAGTGCCAATAAATACAAAGGTTTAGGAAACAGAGTTAGTCGAATGCGAAACGTGTCAGGGCAGTAGAGCGTTAAAACGTCAGACGGTTCTGTTAGTCTACAGCTTGTATCAAAGTTAAACAACGTACAGGATGAAAAATACAAAAAGGCACAAATTACAAAAACCGCAGGGAGTCCAGATCCAGTAAAGAAGAAGAAGAACCGGTTCGGCCTCGGACTACAACAACAACAACATCAACACAGTCCTGAACCACAGGCGTTTTTATATTTTATATTTTTTTAATCCAGTAGCTGCAGCGTGAGTCCGGCTTCAGGAGAAGTTCTGTTGGTGTTCGTAGAGGGAACAAAAAACCCATAAAATGCTGTTGCTCGTTTGTAAAAGTTAAAAGTTCTTTGTGGTGGTTTTTTATGTTTTGTGTGCAGCTACACGAGGGATTCAAGGCTCTCTGCGGTGCTGGCGGTTCCTACCACGATCGTCCCGTTGTTGTCGGACGACTGGAGGGTTTTTTCGTCTTCCTGCGTCCCGATGAGACTCAGCATGGCTCTGTACAGGAACTGGAACTGCTCCTTTAAAACAACACCGACAGGAAGTCAGTTAATCAAGTGTTTTTCTGATTATTTTCTAGAAAGCTTCCTGAAGAGAAGCCTGTACATTGGTGCTAATAATGGAGACAACGGGAAAGTCCTTGGTTCGTTTTAGCCAAAGAGACGAATCATTAATTAATCTGGCATTGAATCATGTTGGACTGACTCACTGTGCACTCACTCTGCTCAGTTATAATGTCTTAAAGTCTGTTTTATCTCCAGCTACGACCAAATTACAGATTAATAAATTCAAGCACCACTGATAGTTCATTGACCTTAAAGGGACAGTTCAACATTTTGGCAAATTGGCCCATTGCCGTAATCCCTATAGTCATAGCAGAAGGTTTGTTACCTTTAATTGTCGATGCAAGATATTTTTGCAAGATATTTTTAGAACGGAACAGAACAGCTGAGTTATTTTAGAGGTTAATTCATGCAAAACCTTTTTCATCAACAGTCTCTGTATTTCCCTCTAAAACAACTCTGTGTGGTGACGTTGTGTTATTATCTCATAGCGTGGTGAATGTGCAGGTCACAACAGGTCAAGCGTTGTGGAGTTGTTGGATTGTGTATTTGATGAGTTTGATGATAGTCCAGTCATTTTATGAGAAAAGGTAATCCAATTACATATGGCTAATTGGCATATATGCCAACACCAACCTGATCTAAACATTGGGTATAGCAGGTGAAAATGTCTTGTTCAGTCTTGTTAACATATTACAGTTAAAAAAGTTAATATTAAGGTCTGAATGGAACCCATTTAGGCCAGCAGGTGTTGTATGTGTGCAAATTAGCTATACGTAATTGGATTATGCACTGTTTGCTCATACCTGCTCTACTAAGGATGTGGCTACCTTGAAAAATTGCAGTCATCTTGAAATTTAAAGTGATTTCTTGTTGGTTGACCGATGGAGTCGACTCATTCCAATTTTCATGCTGGTACCACCACAGCAACTTCATATATACATGTGCCATCAAAACGGTGGATTTTGTGCATATTTATGCAATTTTATGCAAATTTGATCATGTTAACAAATAATTTCAAAAAACTTGTAATACATTTTTTGTTTGTCTTAATGTAAGTAATCAACTCAGTAATTTTCATGGAGATATCTAAAGGTTAAAAATTTTACCCTATTCACGTGAAAAAATTTTTTTGTATGCGTATAAATGGGATATATTTGGGTGTTTTTCAAAACTTTCCCCTAATGGGATTCTTCGGGGCTTTTTTTCCCTCACTCGGGACATGTTGAGGATACAAAATCAGTTGAGTTTGCCTCTGTTGCAATTTGTTTAACGTTGACCCCTTTTTTGGCTTATATTTACTGGACTATGAGGGAAACCAAGAAATACCATAATGAGTCTCCGTAGCGTAGCTCTGAGCAGCTCACGGCTCTGCTCCGCTGTTCTAGAAATAGCTTGCACCAACAATTAAAGGTAACGAACCTACTGCTATGACTATATTTAGTTAGGGATTATAGCAATGGGCCAATTTGCTGAAATGTTGAACTATCCCTTTAAGGCCAGTGGTGCTTGATGTTACTGCAGCAGTTTGTTGTACCATCATGACTGTAACCACTGCGAAGATAAACAACGGTTCAACAGTTGTGAGTTTCCTGGATGTTGACCTCAGGTTTTTCTGACACATACGTCACAGTATCGTCGGCGTACGGCGTGAACGGACTAAAGCCTTACGATGTCGCTGAAGGTTCCCGGTCTCATGAGGTTCGTCAGTTTGGCCACTTGGAAGACGTCGACCGAACCTTCGGCCCCGAGCTGGTGAATCAGAGACAGGAGGGCGCAGAAGGTTCCCGCCGTGACTCCGCCCACACTGGAGGAGGAAAAACAAACAAACGACGAGTGTAAAAACATCCTGGTGTTATTCCAACGTATTGACGGTTGGTCGAGAGGAGGTCGTACTCGTCGTGGACCACGGTCGGTCCGTCCTTGGTGGTGTTCTCCTCTTTAACCAGGTTGAGCAGTTCGAAGGTGCTGCTGATGGGACTGTCTGGGTTCGGCCAGCGGGGGGCGCGGTAGTGCTTCACCTCCAGAACAAAGTCATCCTGTTGAAAAGAGAGAGAGAGAAGCAATATATAGATTGCCATAAACCAACTGAAAACTAAAAGCGACACATATAGGCTAACAAAACCTGGATAAATATATAAAATAAATGTCTGACCTGTGTAGCTTCCACTTCGTACTCCTGAACCACCAGCATGTCCTCGTTGGCCAGACAGACGCGACTCTCGCTCTTCTGAGTGACAGTGAACATCTCGTAGCTGATTGGCTGCCCTTTGCGAGGCCAGAAGACACATGACTCCGCCCCCTCCTCCTCCTCTTCCTCCTCCTCCTAGCAACAACAGAAACGTAATTAGGGCAAATGCTAACTTGAGCTAAGCTAAGTTAACGCAGGTGTTAGATGGAAGTGTTCTTCTCACCGCGCTCGCTAACGTTCCCGGCAGAGACACGATGACCTGGGTGTTGTGGTCCCAGATCATCCTCCAGAAGTCCTTCACAGTGCCAGGCAAAGGATTCTGGGTAATGATGAACTCATTGTGCTGCCTGTACCCCTGCAGGACAAGAGTGGTTTATTCTCGAGGGCTGAAATGTTGTTTTAATCATCTGTATTTTCAGTCATCTTGTTAGCGTGAGGTCGTCAACGGTTTCTTACTGTGATGTACGACGCGTTGATGTAATCCGACGTTTCCCCGGCCGACGTGGACAGACGCACTCGTGACCTCTCGACTGTGAAGACGAACACAATGACCGCTCAGTTTCAGCTAATGTTAGCAGCGTTAGCGTCATTAGCATCGTTAGCGTCAGGCTAAGCGAGGTCAGACTCACCAGGAACCAACGAGCAGCTTCGGTTCTTGCTGCGGTTCTCGTCCTGCAGAGCTGAAGAGAAGTCGCTCTGCTTCGCTGCCGAGTGACAAACCAGCTGTGGAGACAAAAAACATCTGTCAGAGCTGAGAACATCTGGACCACACAACATCTGTCAGAGTTGAGAACACTTGGGACCACACAACATCTGTCAGAGCTGAGAACATCTGGGACCATGCAACATCTGTAAGAGCTGAGAACATGTGGGAACACACAGCATCTGCTAGAGCTGAGAAATTGTGGACCACACAACATAGCTGCGAACATCTGGAACCACACAACATCTGTAAGGGCTGAGAATATCTGGGACCACACAACATCAGTCAGAGGTGAGAACATGTGGACCACACAGCATCTGCTAGAGCTGAGAACGTGTGGACCATGCAACATCTGTCAGAGCTCAAAACATCTGGACCACAGAACATCTGTCAGAGCTGAGAACATCTGGGACCACACAACATCTGTCAGAGCTGAGAACATGTGGACCACACAACATCTGTCAGAGCTGAGAATATATGGACCACACAACATCTGTAAAGGCTGAGAACATGTGGACCACACAACATCTGTCAGAGCTGAGAACATGTGGACCACACAACATCTGTCAGAGCTGAGAACATGTGGCAACACACAGCATCTGTTAGAGTTGAGAACATCTGGACCACACAACATCTGTCAGACCACACAACATCTGTCACCTGAGAACACATGGACTACAGAACATCTGTCAGAGGTGAGAACATCTGGACCACACAACATCTGGCAGAGCTAGGAACATTTGGGGCTACACAACATCTGTCAGACCACACAACATCTGTCAGGGCTGAGAACATCTGGGACCACACAACATCTGCTAGAGCTGCGAACATCTGGGACCACACAACATCTGTCAGGGCTGAGTACACAACTACACAAAACATATGTGCACGGTAGCATTAAATATTGTTTATATTTGGTATTCCTTATTCTGCTGAGGAGCTGCTCACCTTGAACTGTTTGTCCAGGCGCGTTCTCCCAGCATGCCCTGGGGTCAGCAGCTCGTCCATGTACCTGTGCAGGTGAGAGGCCGGCACCTCCGTCTCCCCGGACAGGATGGCCTCCACCAGGGCGTCGTGGATGAAGACGTACTGCTCCTGCAGAGAGGAGGGACGGTCAGGCTGCGTGTTCGTGTGTTCATGTGTGTGTGTCTGTGTGTGTGTGTGTGTGTGTCTGTGTGTGTGTGTGTTGACCTCTGACCTCCGTCTGCACCAGGTAGTTCCTCTGTGTGCGGATGTGTTTGAGGAAGCCCGTGATGTTGACGGTGCCTTTGTCTCTCATCTGCTTCATCATACTGTCCAGGACGATGTAGGTCCCGGTCCGGCCCACGCCCGCGCTGCGCCACCGCCACCACAGAAGAAGAAGAAATAACAGGAAACGTTAAACAAGAAATAAACAACAACCATCTGACTCTGATCCGTCCTTGTCGACGTTGTCGTCTCGTCTCTCTCACCTGCAGTGGACGACCACCGGCCCCGACCCGTCCGTCCTCGCTCTGGACGACTTGCGGACGAAGCTGAGCAGCGGCAGCGCGAACTCTGGGACGCCCATGTCGGGCCACTGGGTGAAATGGAACTGGGTCACCGTCCGCTCGTTGCCCCGCCCCTTCACAGAGCCCTGCAGGAAGTACATCATTATAGATTATAGATTTAACCTATTAAAGGGATAGTTCTGATAGAATTAGATTCTCAAATGTTCGGTAACACTTATAATAAGTTCACACTATTATGAATTATTTAAAGGGATAGTTCAACATTTTGGCAAATTGGCCCATCACCATAACCCCTATAGTCATAGCAGTAGGTTCGTTACCTTTATTTGTCGGTGCAAGCTATTTTTAGAACAGCGGAGCAGAGCCGTGAGCTGTTCAGAGTTACGCTACGGAGGCTCATGGGATTTCTTGGTTTCCCTCATCAAACTCATCAAATACACAATCCAACAACTCCACAACGCTCTGGTGGACAAGTTGTGACCTGCACATTCACCACGCTATGAGATAATAACACAACGTTACCACACAGAGTTGTTTTAGAGGGAAATTCATGACATTCAAAACTGCTGCCTTCAGGGACAGTTTTTCAGCAAACAGTCTCTGCATTTACCCTGTATTTACCTCGAAAATAGCTCTGTGTTAAATGTTGAACTATCCCTTTAAGCATTGAATACTGAATTCATCATTTATAACACATGAATACTCATTAGTATGTAGTTTAAAAATGTTTTACTCATCATTAGGCAAGCACTAAGCACTAACTGTGTTTATAAACTACATACTAATGAGTATTCATGTTTTATAAATGTTTTATAAATGAAGAATTCAGTATTTATTAATGCTTAACTAATACTTAATAGTGTGTACTTATGTTATTTTCTTTATGTCAGAATCAATACTACTGAATATTAGCCACTATTTTCTTAGATAAGTCTTTAATGTCTGACAACAATCAACAATTATAATTAGTCTACTGAAAACATGTATATCATTTATTATTTTTTAAAGATATCTTTAAGATATGCAGTGAATCTATATTACAACTGTTTTAAAGCCATCATTGCTCTGCACTAGCGCTGGATGTTCCCATAGTCTGTCTCTGCTCTTGAACGCAGCAGCAGCCGCCGCCGTCGCCCTCTGACCTTCTTGGCGCTGACGTTCCTGACGCTGAACGTCCTCTGGGTGTAGGACGCCACGACCCGGCTGCTCTTCACCGTCACCAGGAAGCCGCCGTACTCCTCCTGCACCTCCGTCGGCCAGTACTGGTCACACTTCCTCTGAGGGGACAGTGAACGCATCACACACACAGAGACACACACACACACACACACACACACACATCTGAGACTGTAAGATCACTTTGTTTTATTTTTAGGAGAGTTTTTTCATTTGCGTTGTTTTTAAAGACGCTCATATTTCCGACTCACTCGTCCTTTCTCCACCAGGTTGGTGATCATGACGATGACGCCGACGTTCTGCTCCCAGATCATCCTCCAGAAATCCTCGGTGCTCGACCTCAGAGGACCCTGAGCCGCGATGTACGACCGCGTCTTCTTAAAACCCTGAGACACAGACAGAGACGATCCACGGTTTGTATTAAAATCTGAACACGTTAAAGGGATAGTTCAACATTTAGTCAAACTGTCCCATCACCATAATCCCTATAGTCATAGCAGTAGGTTTGTTACCTTTAATTGTCGGTGCAAGCTATTTTTAGAACGGCAGAGCAGAGCCGTGAGCTGCTCAGAGCTACGCTACGGAGGCTCATTATGGGATTTCTCCTCATCAAGCTCATCAAATACACAATCCAACAACTCCACAACGCTCTGGTGGACAAGTTGTGACCTGCACATTCACCACGCTATGAGATAATAACACAACGTTACCACACAGAGTTGTTTTAGAGGGAAATACAGAGACTGTTGATGAAAAACTGTCCCTGAAGGCAACGTGCATCAGAGGTTTTGCATGAATTTCCCTCTAAAACAACTCTGTGTGGTAACGTTGTGTTATTATCTCATAGCGTGGTGAATGTGCAGGTCACAACTTGTCCACCAGAGCGTTGTGGAGTTGTTGGATTGTGTATTTGATGAGTTTGATGAGGGAAACCAAGACATCCCATGAGCCTCTGTAGCGTAGCTCTGAGCAGCTCACGGCTCTGCTCCGCCGTTCTCAAAATAGCTTGCACCGACAATTAAAGGTAACGAACCTACTGCTATGACTATAGGGGTTATGATTTACCATCACCGCTTTCCTTGCAAGGAAATAAAAAAAAGTCTCTATTTCATTATTCACCAACAACAAACCGCTAAAAACTCCTCTACTTTACTTTATTTAGTTGAGTTTGATGAAGTTTTAAAACTGCAAAAATGAAATATTTCAGTTTCTTGTTCTTAAAATGTGCTTTTTTAAAGGCCGGAGGTGAATTCACAAAACCTGACGACTCATTTATTATTATTTCGTTACGGGGCCAGAAAACAGAAGACGACCAGGATTCTCACACAATTACCACATCAAATAAAAACTCATCAAGGATAATAACATTTTTAACTGAAAAGTTAAGAGCAAGCGTGTCGTTTTTTTTTAGTTTTTTTTTTTTTAGAGGCCAGCTACACAGGAAAGTCGGTGTCACAAGCTCCCAGCGGAGGACGGAGCTGAATGAGCGGCGTTAATAGTCTGATAACCTTCACGATGACTGACAGCCTCAAGCCCAGCGACGCAGACAAAAGTGTGGCGTTGGAGAGGATCCTCGACGAGCGTTCACCAACTTTATAACCTGTACGCCGGCTCTCCAGAGAGGCCGTGACAACCGCGTTTATGTGTGTATGTGTGTGTGTGTGTGTGTGTGTGTGTCGCCGTTGCCTTTCACAGAACAACAAGACGCTGGGAATGAGGTTTTAATGGCGCGGTGGCGGGAAATAATGGCGAGCAGCGCAGGTTCCTCATGAATAAGGTTTAGAAACAGAGAGCGACAAGAGGCAGCGAGTTTGAATCGGACGGACTGAATGCTCAGAAATGAGGACGCCTCGCCGCCACGGAGGGAGAGGAGGGGGGGGGGGCGGAGGAGGGGGGGGGGGGTGAAGGGATGAAGGCCTCGGTTTCTATGGCGATCATCAGAAGTGAAACTGGTTTGACAGGTTTGTCCGTTCCTTCTTACGTCCACGTAGTTGGCGTTGATGTAGTCGCCCGTCCTCCCGTCTCTGTCGGCCTGCGAGGACAGACGCACCCGGCTGTGGTCGTCTGGAGGAGACACAGAGGACGTTGTTATGATGGGATGTAAAGCCCTTTGAGACAAACTGTAAAAACGGGTTATACAAATAAAATTGCCTTAATTTAAAGGGATAGTTCAACATTTTGTCAAACTGTCCCATCACCATAATCCCTATAGTCATAGCAGTAGGTTCGTTACCTTAAATTGTCGGTGTTTTTAGAGCGGCGGAGCAGAGCCGTGAGCTGCTCAGAGCTACGCTACGGAGGCTCATTATGGGATTTCTTGGTTTCCCTCATCAAACTCATCAAATACACAATCCAAACAACAACTCCACAACGCTCTGGTGGACAAGTTGTGACCTGCACATTCACCACGCTATGAGATAATAACACAACGTTACCACACAGAGTTGTTTTAGAGGGAAATTCAGAGACTGGTGATGAAAAACTGTCCCTGAAGGCAACGTGCATCAGTGGTTTTGCATGAATTTCCCTCTAAAACAACTCTGTGTGGTAACGTTGTGTTATTATCTATGATGAGGGAAACCAAGAAATCCCATGAGCCTCCGTAGCGTAGCTCTGAGCAGCTCACGGCTCTGCTCCGCCGTTCTAAAAACAGCTTGCACTGACAATTAAAGGTAACAAACCTACTGCTATGACTATAGGGGTTATGGTGATGGGACAATTTGACAAAATGTTGAACTATCCCTTTAAACACATACATACATCTACAGCCTACACGTACGTAGACACACACACACACACACACACACACACACACACACACACACACACACTTGTAATGCTATCTTTGTGAGGACACTCGTGCTGCTACTCACAGGCCAGGATGTTGCTGTATCTGTTCTTGGTCTTGTTGTCAGGGTGATTGGAGCTGTCGGTGGTCATCCCCACGTCCACCGTGCACGCCTGCACCTCCTGGACACACAACACAACAAGTTATGAAGACTGAATTTTCTCCTCATCATCTAACTTCTGATCATGTATTATTGATGACGGCCTTAGATTTAGTAAGTGTTTCTATGACGACAGCCATGCTTTGTACGTCATCCAACAGAAACAAAACGAACGACACGCGCTACAGGGCGAGACGTGAGCTCGGCTACGCCGTGTGCGGAGAGCGTCTTACCTCGTAGCTCTCCTTCAGTATCTAATGATGCAGATGAGGAAGCAGCGGGCAGCCACCACGTTTCCATGACAACACAGTCAACCATAGAGGTACACAAAAACACAAATTACAAGACAACACACGTAAAAAAAACCAAAAACACAAAATCATCTCACAGCACAGTTCATGCTGCTGCCGACGCGAAGGAGAAACCAACCCAGGTTGAAGAGGCTTTCTCTAATGATAATGGATCATTGTTTTGGTGTTTTATTTTGGCGCCTCCAGGCCGCCGTAGCCTGGTTGTCGTGGTGTTGGTTTTTCCTTCCGAGGCCGTTCAAGAACAAAACAACGACACAGAGCTTTGATTTATTAAATGACTGAAGCTCGACACAGAAAAGATGAAGCTGGGACACGACACCCAAACACAACTGATCAGAACGAATCTCCTTGTTTACAACGACGTCTGGTAGAAAACCAGTAATTTTAATGAAAACAGTAGCAACAAGAATTTAGCTATCATGTTTGTTACGTCTTATCACTGTTTAGAAAAATCTGAAATGATTGACTATTTCTGTGTGTTTTGTGTTGCTAATGTGTTGTATTTATTCAGTTTTGGTGAATCACGGTGACCAGAAAGCATCAGTGGCTGCAGAGGGACAGCTAACGGTAGCTAAGCTAACGGCAGCTAAGCTAACGGCAGCTAAGCTAACAGCGGCAGCCTGGGAGGTTTTGGGTTCTCACGATGTATTTGTTTTGTTTTGATCCTCTGTGAGGCAATTTGTGTTACTGCAATGTATGAAAAATGCCATATAAATAAAGTTGATTTGATTTGATTGAACAGCAGAGGCTAAGATAACGGCGGTAGCTAAGCTAACATCAGGACATCAGCTGTTAAAACCCTCGCGTTGTTGGACACGACATGAAACAGTAGTTCAGTCATGTTGTAACTCAGATATCCGCTAGAGAAAATATTTTTTCATATAACCGTTTAATGAGTCACTGAGTTATTAAAGTTTAACAGCTAACGGTTAGCACTGCCAATTTACCATAACCATGACTAATTACAAAAACGTGCACACAGAAATTGCAATGTTTGTCCAATCATTGGTTTTATAGACTTTACAAACACCAGATTAGTCTGAACGGTGATATAATGATAGCCTATAGTGACGTCGCTATTGTTCTCATGCTAGTTTTCTACCTGGAAGTCGTTGTAAACAACAAGGCGATTCCTACTGTATTATCATGAAAAGAGTCGTGTGGTGTTGGAACCCGGCAGCAAATCAGTAAATGTGACATGCATAGATGATGTCCACACACACACAGAGCACAGATTCATTCCTGTGTTTTTACCTCAAACTCTCGCTGGAAACCCTGAGAGTCGTGAAGTTCAGCCACGTGTTTGACAAAGTCTCGAACAGGAAAAGACGTCTGCTCGTCTACAAGACGAGACGGGACGTGTCAGTGGACACTGAGCACACTCACTTTTCAATGTAAATCTGCTCTTATTCAGTTGTGTTGAACTGTGAGCATGAAATTAAATAAACTCAACTCAAAATCAACACTTTAATGGACTAAAAATGTATTTAAAACTCTGTCCTCAGGAGTAATTTAAAAACCATGACTCATCATTTATTAAGTCAGAATTAAACAGAGCTTATTAAATGAGACATGTCTAACAGTAGAGCTCCAGGTGTTTTGTGGTGTTACCAGATGTTAGTGCAGCTGTGGACGGAGCAGCGATGACTCTGGGTGAGGAGCTGTCGTCGATGTAGAAGTGAGCCGTCTGAAAACACGTCCTGCAGGAAAAGACACACGTTTATCAGCATCGTTATCATCAGAACAAAAAACATGACGATCACACTTCACACGAGACAGAAAACCTCAGTGGAGATTTTCAGGACTTCATTTCTAATTGATTATTTCACTGGTTGTTTCTCTTCACCCCAGATTTCACAATTTCTTACTTTTGATGACTATTCTTTTCTTTCACATTTTTTATTTTGTGTCTAATTAAATTGTGAGTCATGCAATTTTAAATCACTTAGAGCTGAGACTCATGTCATGAAAAGTGCTCCATAAATAACTTTTATTAATGTTAATGTGACACAATTCAATAGAAAAACAGACCGAGTGAAGTGAAGACGGGTTCTGTTGGGCCTGAAGACAACAATGTGTGTGTGTGTGTGTGTGTGTGTGTGTGTGTGTGTGTGTGTGTGTGTGAGGAGGTTGTGAAGATGCTTTTGTTTTGCTGCGACGCCGTTTCATCCCAGATTCTGGACGACATGACGTAATCTCCCAGGAACACAGGGAGGACGATGTTCGCTTTAATCCCGACACGTTTTTAAACGGATCAGATCGAACTGTGATGAACCTGCGTTGTCTCGGCCAGAAATGGGCATCAGGGATTATCACACACACACACACACACAGACACACTGAGATTAGAGGCGGTTGCTTTGGAGAAACTGCTCTTGTTGTTCTCGGTTCTTTCTAACTGAACCTGAAAACAACGACCTGAGAATAAAAAGTGACGTCACACTGACAGATCTGACTCTAAATCTGTTCTTTGGTCAAAAACTCTGTGTAATTTAAGAAAAACACACTCAAAGACACAAACAAGCTGCAACAGGAAGTGTTTCTGGGACACGATAAAGGGACGGATGTAGAGTTGAAATGACTGATCAGTTACGATCAGCTGATTGGTAGAAAAACAACCAATAATGCAGCTGTTTTGATGATGGATCAATAGTTTGTGTTGTGTTATTCTTTTCATCAAAACTGAAATTCCTGTTTATCGTTGTCGAATCCTTTGGTCGCACAAATATACAAGTCGTTTGTGAAGTTGTGATTTTTAACGATGAATCAATTAAACTTTTACACAGGTTTGAATTCTCCTTTAAAAACAGCGGATCGTCGACAAACAGTCGAACGTTTTCAGACGATTAAACTGACGTGAATCAGATTCATCAGCCGCTGATTGATCTGTTGACCAATGAAGCTACACATCAGCAACTGTTGTGTTTGTCTGTCATCAGTTTGTGTCTCTTTGTTGTTGTTTTTTTTATCACTTCATGGTCGTTTTCTGTCACAGTCTGTCTCTGTAGTTGTGTTACGTTTTGATTTTCTCCAATTTGCCTGTGTCTCTGTGGCTGTTCATCATCTAATCACATGTTGTGTTGTTTTTAAGTCTCTGAAGTTGTGTTACATTCCTCTGCAAAAAGGATATTTTGGGGTTTTTTGCCTTTAATTGACAGGACAGTAGAGACAGACAGGAAACAAAGTTGTTGTCATTAGTTTGGTTCATGTTTCTATCTTTAATCTTCTATTACAGTACATTGTCACACTGCTGGAAAGGCACATATTGCTCTTTTTTATTTCTGTATTAATTATGTGTGTTCTGTATTATTATATATATATAAATAAAGGATGATCTTATCTAATCTTGGTTTGCTGAGTCGACGCAGCTCTGTCACGTTGTACCTAGAGGTCAGGAGGTCGCGGGTCTTTGACAAGAAGCTGCAGCTGCTACACGAGTGAAGTCGACCTGATCCGACGCTTTTAATGAAACCGCTCCACTTCCTGTTGATGTAAAGTCGCAGCGTCGACCAGAAACCCTCTGACCTTTGACCTCACATGCAGCAGCCGTCGTGTCAAAAGGAGCAGCAGCAGAAGAAGAGGAAGAAGGTGGCGGCGGTGGCGGCGAGGCCAGACCAGCGGAGGGATTAGAGCCGTTTGGCCTCCAGCCGTCGCTCTACAAGACGCTGACACGATTCCCCCGTGTCCGACATAATCAGGCGGATGTCCTTTTCTACCCCCCCGGCCCCCGTGTGGACGCCGTGAGGATTAACCGCCCTCCTCCCCCTCCTCCCCCCCCCCAGCTCCTCAGATTATTACCGGCTTAGCACTGCTCAATCTTGGAGAAGCAACAACAAGAACAATATGCTGAGCCTCCAGATGAGGAATGAAATGTACAGTCTGTAAAAACACAGCGACGCCGTGTCCCTGATCGGATTCCTCCAGTTGCTTATTTCAGCGGTTTGAGAGGGGGGGGAGGAGGGGGGGGGCAAGGCGAACAGCAACTTTTATGGTTTACGGCCTTTTAAACTCTTCTCAAATGAAAAAAACTCACATTTGCTCCAAATTCACTTTTCACACATCAATAATAATAAGAAGAAGAAGAAGAAGAGGAGGAA
Source organism: Decapterus maruadsi (assembly GCA_030347415.2). NCBI lineage: Eukaryota > Metazoa > Chordata > Actinopteri > Carangiformes > Carangidae > Decapterus > Decapterus maruadsi. The sequence continues at coordinate 29,360,357 of CM064893.1, read as the reverse complement.
AACAGGATCTGTCAAGGTGAGAGGAGGAGAATCAACATCACACACTGAAAGGATTCATTCAGACCAACACAACACAGGAGCTTTGTTAGCGACACACACACACACACACACACACACACACACACACACACACACACACACACACACACACACACACACACACACACACAGATAAACACACTCAACACAATGTAGGAACACGACTGAGGATCTTAATCTTCTCGAACACAGATAAACACACTCAACACAATGTAGGAACACTGGTCTGAGGATCTTAATCTTCTACAGTAATAAAACTGTTCTTTATGTTTCTTTGTGATGATGTTTGACAGGTTTTTATCTGAGTTGCAGCTGTGAGTGACTCCTATACAGACAGAAATCAGTAATAAAACTGTTCTTTATGTTTCTTTGTGATGATGTTTGACAGGTTCTGGACTTGTATCAAGACAATTAAAGAGGAAATGAATACAGTTCATTTGGCTGGTTTCCAGTGTGCTTAAAAACTGTCAAACTAATACATGAAACGTAACCATTAAGGAGAAATTTTAAGTTTAGTTCAGCATTTTTCATCAGTTTTTTTTAGCTAGTGCGCAGCCATCGTTGTGTGACGTCACCGGATTGGTCGGCTCTGCTCGCCCGACAGTGAACGTGAATGAGGACTACGGACAGAGACGTGAAAAATTAAACTGTGGAGGCACAGGATCAGAGTTGACACCGGAGAGACACTGCTGTACTGCTCCTTCGTGTGACAACCAGTTTTACACTGTTGAAACGTAGTTTGTTTTCATTAATTACGGCTAATAAGCAGCTAGCGGAGCTAACGACAGAGACTCCTCGTCTAAACTCCGACTCCAGCGTCTGTGTGATCGGCTCTTACAGCATGTTTACATCCAGAGGAAAACTAAGAGAAAGTTGATCATTCCCCGGATTAACCGACTCCGTCAGTTTTCAGTTTCACTGCCTACAGCGCATCCTGCTCCGACCGCAGGGGGAGAGACGCCGAACCTCCATCACACACACAGCAGCGATCTGATGTAAACATGGGCTTTGACTGTAATAAATAACCTCCATCACCACAGTCTCCGACCAAACAGCCTCTCATCCACACTGTTCACCAAGCTTCATGCATTCATTCATATGTACATACATTCATGCATTCATTCATATGTACATACATTCATGCATACTTACATGCATTCATACTTTTAAAAATGCATGAACATTTATACAAACACACACATACATTCATTTGTTCATACTTACTTAGATACATACATTTATGCATACATACACACATATTGACATACATTCATTTGTTCATACTTACTTAGATACATACATTTATGCATACATACACACATATTGACGTACATTCATTCACACATTGATACATACATAAATTCATACGTTCATACATTCATTCTAAGCAATTTTATTTAGAGAAGAGATTTGTTTTTATTGTTTGCAGGGTTGGGGAGTAATGGAATAGTTAAAATACAGTGTTTTACATATAAAATGAGTAACTGTATTGTGTAACAATTTTTGTGTTTTTGTGTTTCCTGACACTGTCTCAAGTAAGATTACTTGAAGGACTTTAATGTGTTATTTGCTCCAGAAGACTTTTTCTATATTTTGTGACTCTTCTTTCCCCCAAACATTGCTACTTTTTACTAGAAAAATATCTGATTGTTAGTGTTGTACTGTATTGTCATATTTCATAAATGTGTCTGTATTTAACACTGTCGATGTTCAATATTTGAATAAATTCAAGTTTATTGTAGCCTTTGTCCTTACTGTAAACTGTTGACAAAGTAGATATATGTTACAGTGAGCATTTTTACGTTCAAAACTCATTCAAAATTGGTTGAAAAGTGAAAGTTTTTTTTACCGTCTATATGTAGACGTTTAATGAACGTTGTTTATACGTTTTTTAGACCACATTTAAACGTCTTTTGCAATAGTGGCTTTCAAATGAGAAATTTTGACAAAATTTCCCAGTTATGATCCACCATAACAATATACTGTGTATACACACTAAATAAGCAGAAAAAACTAAATATAGCGTTTCCTGGTGAAATATGGTTTATACGTGAACGTTGAATAGACGTTAAAAAAACTTTCACTTTTGAACCAATTCTGAACGTCTTTTCAACGGTTGGCATAAACGTTTTTTCAACTAAAAAATGTTTGCTGGGCTGTAGCTTGGTGAACAGTGTGTTGATGAGGGAGACTGTGGTGATATGATGGAGGTTATTTAAACAAATATGTTTACATCAGATTGCTCTGTGTGTTGTTGGAACATAGGAAGCAGGATGCGCTGTAGGCAGTGAAAGTACGGATGTCAGTCTTGATCCGGGGAAAAACACTCTTAGTTTTCCTCTGGATGTAAACATGCTGTAAGAGCCGATCACACAGACGCTGGAGTCGGAGAGTCGAGGAGTCTCTGTCGTTAGCTCCGCTAGCTGCAGCATTAGCCGTTTAATGAAAACAAAGGTAGTTTCAACACTGAAAAGTGTTTCACACGAAGGAGCAGTACAGCAGTGTACACGGTGTCAACTCTGATCCTGTGTCTCCACATTTTACACAAATTCATTAAAAAATGCAAAATTAAACTTAAAATTTCTCCTTAATGGTTACGTTTCATGTATTAGTTTGACAGTTTTTAAGCACACTGGAAGCCGGCTGTTTCATTTCCTCTTTAAAGGTAACGAACCTACTGCTATGACTATAGGGATTATGGTGATGGGCCAGTTTGCCAAAAATGTTGAACTATCCCTTTAACCACCAAAATCTAATCAGCTCCAGTGAATGTTTGCACCAGATGTGAAGAAGTTCCCTCATGTTGTCCTGGAAGAAGCATCGTCCATGTTTGACTGAACACAACAAACTTTTCAAAAACTGATCCCAGACCAGTTCATCATTTAATAATAATAATAATAATAATGACCTAATAATAAAACACCAGCACTGACCTCCAGTAGACCAGGATGCTGATGAGGACGATGAGGCCGACGACGGTGAGCGTGGAGATGACGGCCAGAGGAACCACGGCCTTCCTCTCCCTCTCCCGGATGGAGCCCACCCTCGACTCGTGGCTGCTGTTGCTGGCGTCTGGAGGCGAGAACAGGAAGTGAGACTACAGCGGGACGACGGGAACCAATCAGAAGCATCATCATCATCATCATCACCCACCACCTGTTGATTCTCAAGAGGCCGGAGCTGCTCTGGCTGCAGATGAGATGAAATTAAAACTCTGAGTCACCGACAGACGCGGTTCATTATAGAAACGTGGTCTCCATTGTGGCGCTCTGACATCGTCGTCGCCTTGAACCGACGGCGTTCAGGTCGACGTGGTCAAGTGTGGGTTTGTACTTCTCCCACTTGGAGGCTGAATCTGGATCATTCAGGCATTTATCCTTTACCTTTATCCACACGCTACATTTCAACTCCCAACAATCCTCATCCATTTGAATATGAATCTATCAGACGTCTCTCTCCACTTCAGCCGCCGCCGTCGCGTAGTGCTTCAGCCGACGGCTCAGACGAGACGTACGGGATCTGGAAGCTATAAATGACCAATTTCTGTCTCGTCTAATTGTTGGAGGTCTTTTACAGATTCATGCTGTCGGTTGAACTGATGCATCAGTGGTCACAACAGTCAGGAAAGCAATAAGAGCTGAGTTGTAACAACCCAAATATTACATAATATTACATTCAGACACGACTTGCACCGACATTTTGAGGCTCTGCATAAACAGGTTCTTGAGAAAATGCGACTTAAAGGACAATTCCGGGCAAATTCACATAACTCTGGGCTGTATTTTCCAAACATTTTAGGTCTAAAAGAAGGAATCTGAAGATTTTCAGTTCAATTGCTCCTGTTTTGCGGTTTTACGCATGTTTTTTCCACAGACAGCGTCAGATGGCGACTCAAACATGCACCCAGAAGTTTATTTACTTCAACAAGCCGACATGTTTGTAAAACTAGATCTAATTCAAAGTCTCCCAGAGTCTCACGCGAGACCTGCTGGTGTGTTCAGGTGCAGTCGGAGATGCCGTTTGTGTCATAAACACAGGAATATCAACTCTTGACTTGCTTCAAATAATAAAAAAAAAACATCTCGGCAGTGGAGCTTACATCTGCTCCCATTCAATTTAATTTATTAAATTTTTTTCCTTCTTTCAGACCTAAAATGTTAGGAAAATACAGGCCCGAGTTGAATTTGCACGGAATTGTCCTTTAAAGTATTTTCACTAGAAAACCAGGAAGTGCTTTTAAGACAATGTTCCCAAAGATGTATCAGAACAACCTGTAGATCGGAGGCTAAACAGGTTTCTAACTAGAAATCCTCCATATTTTGAGGTTCTACGTCTAAAGGCTTTTGAGAAAATAACTGAAATATTCACAGACGCAGTCACGCAGGCAGAATTTGTACCAGTTGTCCTTTTCATGGGGGGGTTTTCTTAAGAAAACCATATATTCCACGTGTCCTGGGTCCACATGCAGTCGAGTCTCTGATAACCAAAAAAAAAAAACCCAAACTAAATGTACAAGAAGCTCAAGGACCTGAGGTGACTCGGCTCTGCCTCGACCACGGAGCTCATTCCTGCCTCCGGAGCAGCGTGGCCTCCTTGAACCGCTTTGCAGAAGCAAAAAAAAAAAGAAGCTCCAGCGCTCTCAGATCTCTGATAATACACTTCAGAGAGAAACATGAACCGTGCACTGGAAGCACACAATGCGCCACCATTCACATTCAGTCGTCTGCTGCACAAACACAAAACTCATCACATTCAAACCACCTGCCAAACCACTTGAAAGAAACACAAGGGACGCACAAAGGCTCATAATCAAAAGTCCATCACAGATCAAGCGAGAACATATTCATCAGGCTGCCGCTGCGGCGCGCAAACAAAGCTGAGCCCGAGTCAATCAAGCAGCATAATTGTAACTTTGAATAACGGGGGAATGAAAAACCTGACGGCTGAACCTGACCTCACTGAGCCGCCGCCGCCGCTGAAGCTGAAGCCTCCCTTTATCGTCTGAGAACCGGCGATGGAAAACACTAGTGTGGATTAACCTTGACTGCACGGGAGGCTGTTTGTCAGAACTTACCTCTTCTGCACAAACTGACTCAGTGGAGCTGTGAATGGCTGGGTCTGCCCTGCCGGAGAGTTCATAAAGAGCCTGTTGTGTGCTTTCTACTCAGAGTGAAACCCATTCATTCACGTCAACACATCCAACATCCAAATGTCTGCCTCTCAAAAAAAATAAAAAATATAAAAAATAAAAAACCCTGGACACACACAGGCGATGAGAATGGGCGAAAAAAAAAGAGAAAAAGCCGGACAGAAGATGGGAAAGGTTATTGGAGACTGAAAGAGACTCAAAGATGATCTGACAAGAATTCAGGACACAAAAACTTCTACTCAGAGTTTTTTCCCCTGTGAAAAGATTTTTTAGATTAAATGCTGGAGTTAAACTAAATGATGAAGGATGGAGGAGTTTGTCATTGTACATCTGCCTGTCAGGATGTCAGGGGCGCCGCTGCAGAAATACACTGGCAAAGGTACAGTCACGTTTTAGATTAAAGGAGCGCGTCAGTGTTTCGGCCACTTCTTAGACTTCTATTGATGATCGAATTAATTAATAGCTTTTACGCCGGTCCTGCAGTTTGTCCTTCCTGAGGGGGCGACCTCGTTTTCATTTTATTTCATCAAGTTTGGAACTGTAACTTAAAGGGATAGTTCACCCAAAATTCAAATTTCACTCGTGTGTCCCTGTGTCTGACCGGCGGAACAATTTCTATTAATACTGTGAAAGTATCAAAGCCTCAGTCCACAGAGAAATGCACACAGCCTGGATTCAGAAACTGAGCCTTAAAACCAGCCGTCAGGACTTCCTGTCACTTTGTGATGTCACAACAGTGTCCTGCCCCTTCACCACCTGGACAACACCATCCAACAACTGTGCAGCGTTTGGTTTCTCTGAGTGTTTTATTCTGAAATCTACTCTACTTTTTTTTGGATGATTTTAAAGCAGTGGTTTTCAACGTGTGGTCCGCGGACCCCCAGGAGTCTTTGAGCGGGTTCAACTTTTACTTGAAATTTGATCACTTTTTTTCTAGAATTTGTAAAACATTTTTCTAGAATTATTTTTTTTTACTTTTGAGAATTTTTCAGCTTTTTTTTTTTTTTTTTTTTTAAATCTTTGGTGGAATTTTTTAAACTTTTTAAAAAATTAAATCTATTTTGAGAAAATTTTAAAACTTTTTTTTTTTTAGAAATTTATCTAAAAGTTTTTTTTTTTTTACCAATGTTTTTTTGTTGTTGAAATTAAAAAAAAAAAATTCCCGAAAAAACAAACAAACAGACGAGCAGTATGTTGGTATTTGGATGTTTTTTGGTGTGTCTTTTTGGATGAAGAAAGTTGGTATCCATTCACAACCATTATATGGACAAATACTGCTGCGTGGCCCCCCCGTAACTCAGAGAAGGAACGGAGGACACAGGATGAGTAGATAATGAGTGAAATTTTGGATTTTGGGTGAACTATTCCTTTCATACGACTTTCATTGTTTCCACTCTGACACCGACCTCAACATGTGAACAAGGTACAACTTCTTTTTTTCACTTTGTCATGTTTTTTTTTTTTTTAATTTTTTAAACTTGCTGCAGAGTGACGATCCAACTCTGTGTTTCATTTCCTTTTGCAAACTTTTGTCACGTTGCAGCGACAACACTTGAGAAACTTTTGTTAAACGCGCTTTCAATGGCGCTTTGACGACGACCACGAAGAGTGCAGCAGCAGTTCAGTGTCGAAAACCCAAACACACAAACAGAAATCTGAAAACAATACAAAAAATAAATAAAAGTCTGACTTTATATGTTTCATTCAGAAAACACTCAGAACTCAGAGCGTCCTTGAGCAGCTACACAAGGCTTTAGTGAGTTTTAGCGACTACACAACGACACATAAAGGCGGCTGCTGTCGACGGTGACGGATCATTTACCTACAGCAGGTTTTAATCCTACACAAGTTCATTTTCTTCTTATAAGATATTGTTCTATATTCAATTTCCAAGCTTCTGAGAATATAAATGATTTGTTTTACAGAGGTCGACTGTTTGAATGAACCTTTCTACTTCTTTACAACCTTCACATCAGGTCATCATCTGGTCTCAGTTATTAAAGATAACTGGGACATTTTCAAAAAAACTGTAATTAAAGATATTTTTTAAAAGCTTCATGAATTGATCTGTTGCCGATGATGACTCTGTATATATCTCAGTATAGATGTGTTGTGCTGTCAGATCCAGCAGCAGCAGCAGCAGCTTTAAAGAGCTCTGCTGCCCTCTGCTGGACATCGTCAGGAACATCTGCTCTCTGAGTGGATCTCTGGTCGACTGGGACTACGTTTACACGGACAGCAGTGGCCTACCGAAATTATTTTGAATAAGACAATATTCTGATTGAGGTGTTTGTTCCAGTTTTACATGTTACAGAGCGTAGATGCATCAGGCCTACGTCTTACTTCTTTGTCATGCATTACATGCCATTCTGCAATATTATGCCACCACGACAAACTGGAAGGTACTGGATGAGAGTACGAAGTAAGGACTAATGGGAAAGAGTCTTTATTTAATGTATAAATATATTTAATGTTTAATGTTTTCTCTTTGATATCTCTTGTTTGCCGTTAAAGCTGCCCTGTTGCAAAATCAGAGTGATCTGACAATAAAGTGTAATCTTATCTTATCTTATCTTAAAATGCAGCCAAACTCCCACATTAATATTGAGATGAAGGTTTGTACATGTGTTCGATTTAGTAGTGTGACTAAATCAAGAATAACTCAACATATCTTAATTTGATTAGTGTTAAATTCGACTATGACCTTAACCGGACTACGGTAATCAGAAATCGCTGTTTACATTACATTTTGTTGACCATGTAAATGTACTCAGAGATGTTGAGGACTTCAAGAAGAAAATTCATGCAATTTTACGTTGGTATTTTTTCTTTTTTTACTCTTATGTTGTGAATCTGTCTGATCCTTTGTTTTATATTTAATTGTTTGGTGAAGCAGTTTGTCCTTTAAGCTGAAATGTGCCTAATAAATTCAATGTCTCATCTCAGAGCCCCATTTTATACGTTTACGTCCAGTCTTTTTGTAACGTCTCTAATTGTCCCTGATGGCGACATTTGTTTGTTTTATCCGCCAAAATCCTGAAAATATGTTGCTATGTACTGTTGTGTTTGTTATTACTCTTGAGTCACCTTTTTTTTTTACCTATGGATTAATCCGGTTCACAGTTTGGTTTAACACCGAGCTCTACGACGACCCAGATGCATGCTGGGATAGAGAATCGGCCCCTTTACAGAACGGATGGATTAATGGTAGCAAGACATGACGATGAAGAAAGTGATTCATTGACGTTATGGGATCCTGTTGGCGACTGATGTTCTTTCTCTGGCTTTCACAGACAGAAATGAGAAGTAATGAGATGGTTTTGTTGTTGACAGATGGTGGATTAGTCCAGAACTCTTCCCGATCCCTCGGCATTGTTTTTTCCCCCAACAACACGGACGGCGTGTTTACCTGCGACTGGTTCCTCTTCCTCCGACTCTCTTTCCATTCGCTCGGAGAGACTGAAGTCGGACGACGTCTCGTTGTCGTACAGGCTTTCGCCCGCCGCCCCCGAGCCGCTCTCCTCCTCCCCGGCCAGCGACCAGGGCGAGGCCGAGGTTACCACCGCCGCCGCCGGTGGCGTGGCCGGAGCCGCGGTGCTTCCTGCCTCTGAGGCCATAGCGCTGCCGCTCTCGCTTTCAAAATAAAACGCTGAGGATCGGTCATCCAGATCGTCGGGGGTCTGGCCGGACTCCGAGGTCGTGGACGGGGGAACGGCTATTGTGGTGACTTTGGTTGAGTACGGGATCGCGCCTTCCCCCGAGGCCGAGGTCTGAACCCGGTCCCACTCCTGATCTACGCCCTCCTGGGAGTCGGGGAACAGGGCCGAGCCGGATGCACTGCTGCTAGTGTCTAACGCCTGTCCGTCAGGGGTGGGGGTGAAGGGGGACGTTGACGGGGTGGAAGGGGGGGCAGTGGTAGGGGAGGCAGAGTCCGCATCTGACGCCAAGAACCAGGAATCGCTGACGGCAACGGACGCTGTGGCTGCAACAGAAATGGGCGGGTCACTGTGGGTGGGTCGGAGAAGCTGGGAGTGCAGAGCGGACGATGGCGGGAAGACGGCGCTATGAGAGAGCAGAGGCTGGTCTAAGGACAGACCTTCAGAACCCACCACAGATACAGAAGAGCGGAGGTCGTCTACACCGACGCCAACGGCCGAAGGGAAACCAACGCTCGAGTAGAGCTCTAGACTAGCAGAGTCCCAGACTGAGGACGGCAGAGGGACGTGAGGAGAAGAAGCATGCAACCAGGACGAGGACGCCGACGGCTCCAGAGAGCAGCCGCACATGGTGTCCACGTCGCTAGCTAACGGAAACCCATCACCGCTGACCTCGTCGGGGAGAAACGACTCTATCGTGCTCCCTTTGGCGTACCTCGAGTCCTGCTCGAACCCTGCCGAGAGCGAGTGGGACAAACCCGGCGTTGCCCCAGAGAGGGCGAAGTCACTAGAAAGGAGAACCGAAGGCTGGAGGGTGAGGGTGGGGCTGAGAGACAGAGAGGACAGTGTGGACAGCGACGGATCCCAGGGGGATTTGGACAACTCGGCAGGGTCGGCGGCGGTACCAGACGGATCTGGCATCGTTAGGAGAGGAGGGGTATCGCTAAACGCTACGGTGTGACCTGAAGACACCGACAAAGATGGAGAACCAGACAACAAATCATCAGACCCGACACCACCACCACCACCATAACGGGAGGCGAGGTCAGCCTCCCAACCAGGGGACAGGGGGTGCGAGGGGTGAGGGGGGTGAGGCAGGGCGGAGGCAGTGAGCGTGGGGGTTGGAGGGGAAGCTGCTGCTGCTGCTGCTGGGTCTTTGCTAGACAGCGGTGCGGTAGCGGCATGCTGCGAGGAGTCCGATGCAGAGGCAGAAGACAACATAGGCCAGGATGAGGAAGGAAGGTCATGCAAGCAAGTGGAGGGGGCGGAGTCGGGGTCCGTGGTGTCACACAGAGGGGAGGAGGAGGCGTGGGAGGAGGAGGAAGTGGGGGATGGGAGGACAGAAGGACGCTCACCGTTGGACACCGGCTTCACGGTCTGCAAGAGAACAGCACTCAACCGGACAGAGGTCGTTGTAGACGAAACATGAGGTATGCCGGGAGTCGTGGTGGGACTACGTGGAACAGCGGCGGCTTCGCTCGATGAGAAAGGTTGGGAGGTCGACGTTTGGATCTCTGGAAGACCTCCAGAACCGGCGTCCTCCTCGTTTATGGGACGTCCCAGGACCTGGACGTTCTCAGTCTCGATCCAAGACGACGATGTTGTTGTCGTGCTGCTCATGTCGCTGGTACGGGACCTCATGGTTGTTGTGCTGCTGCCGCTGTGTGAAGATAAACCTTTACCACCTCCAGCGTTTGTGCCGGTGGAGGCAGCAGCCGTGGTCCTGACGCCTCCTTCTGGGCCGAGGCCTCTGAAAACACCTTCTGTCTCTGTGCTGGTCTGTGAAGGAGCAGAGGAGGTGGAGATGAACTCCTTGGTTGCGGTTGTTGTGGAGTAGAAAGGAGCTTTGAAGCCCGTCTCTCCACTGGTGTCTGGTGACAGGGCGACCTCCGGTGGTTGAACGGTGGTACTGCGCCGTGATGTCTCCTCTGAACGGCTCAGGACTCGGTTAGACTGAGTCGACCTGACGGGGGGAACCGGATCGGTGGTGCTGGTTCTTCTGTGACCCCACGCTGCTGTCGTGGTCCTGATGTCGGGTACAGGCGGAGGAGGCGATGCGGTCGTCGTGGTCGTTGTTGGCGACTGCGTAGGGTTGAAGAGGAGATCGTAATCCTCGGTTTGGGAGGGTTCACTCGTATCAGGTTCATAGTTGCTCTGGTGGCGACAGACAGATTTAGGCTACAGACAGGAACAAATCACAGTGATGACTCTAAATAAACATATTTATATAAGAAAAAGGTTCTTACCTCGTCATCAAATTCTTCTGAATCTGGATCCAGTGCATTTTCTGAAAAAAAGGGGCCAGAGATGACATCATTAGTTCCTATAACTGCACAATTTAACTGTCTGCTTTGGTTGTAGTTTATGTTGGTGTTCATTTCCTTACAAAACAAAAAACAGAAAATGTAAAAGCAGAGACATGTGACAAAGGGATAAAACAATATGAGGGGAAAAACATGGAGAGGAGCCTGTGTTTCTGGAAAACTTCAGAAAAATCACTCTCTCTTTCTACCTTCATGGATGTAAATGAGTGAAACAAGGTCAGAAGGTTAAAAAGTGGAAAAGTGGGAGAAGGTTGGACACACCACTCGAAGCGGTGTGTTTTCTTTGACACAAGGAGAGTATAGGCGACCAAATGCATGCAACACATCAGGCACATCTGGAACGTCATGCATGGGTTCCCCCAAAAGAAGACAAGAAGCAAAAACCTTCAACAACAAAAAAAAGCATTTGCAACTGATCTGATCAGTTTCCTGTTTCATCCTCCTTATGAAACCAGACGAGCCGAGGGAAGAAAATTTTGAAAAATGACAACTTCCTCTGATTGTCTCGGCCGTTTGGGCTTCAACCTCCGCCCGTCCGCCACCAAAGAGGGATAAAACAAACTCGCCAACAAAGAGTTTGCAAACGCCACACACTAGCCTACGTTGAGCGAGCTCAGACGCACGTACAGCACACAGCGGGCATGTCGGGGGGCAGGTGTGGTCTTACCTGTCCGAGGCTAAGTGACAACATCATGGAGACCAGATCAAACTGGTTTGTGAAGCATGAGATGAGGTTTTACAAGTTTAATGAACGAGGTTTGATGGAGATGACTGAGGAATGGTTGCTGAGGGGGTTTCAGGGTAGGGGGGACTTTAACTGATCAATATATCGCTCTTGTTGAGCTTTATCTGAAACAACGCATAAGTGAAATTAAAATTATATGAATAAGTCTGGTCATTTGATTGACAAGCCAATCAACAGAAAATTAATTAACGTTTATGAACGTGAACAAATCTTAAGCCGGATACCAAATTAAAAGAAACACATAATTTGCATGATTTTCTTTCATATCATTTATAAAACGATTTTTAATGAGTTGGAAATTATATCACTGTTTAAAATATTTTGTGTAAAATATCAATACTTATAAGCTATTAATCAAATAAAAATGCCAAGCAGCCTTCTCACTGAAAGAGAAGTAGCCTATCAGTCAGAAATATCAAGACCTAGCCTAATTTTCGTTGCTAATTTTAGCATTTTAGCCACTGTTAGCTAAGTTAAAACGTTAAATACAACTACAAATCTTAGTCGGACTAAGAACAAAAGTTGCTAAAGGATTTACGTATTGATATGAAAGAGAGAAAACAAGCAAAATATACAAGTAAATATGATTTAATTTTTATATAAAAACAGTTTGATTAGCTAACTGTAACAGATGGCGCCTTAACTAGCTTTAGCATTAAACTATCTATGTTGGTGTAGCATTAAGCTAGCGTTACAGACGTTTCAAACAGCTAAAGCCTGTTTTAGCATCGTGCTACCTCATGTTTGTTATTTCAACTCTTGACTTTTGCGTGAAACTTGGTGGGAAACTTGGCTTAAATTTAGCTACATTTAGCATTAGCCTAGCTAGCCAGACAAAGAGTAGGCTAGGCTACCATTCTCTTCAGTTACTGAATGATGCAAAAACACGAGTTGTTCATGCAAGTTGACAGTGAAATAGGATGCAGGGGGTTATTTTCTCTTTGTAACAAGACATATTAGTTTATTTAATAGAAAATTAAAATACAACGTTACTGTTACAAGATGCGGCTGCAGACATGCAAACATTTCTCTTACTGTGAGATGCAGAAGGAACGGACGCCACAGAGTGAAAAACAAACCACAAGATGGAGGCGTTTTCGTCTCCTCCACGTGACATTAAAGTTACACAGGAAATGACCCCAAACCAAGCAACATCTGTTCTTGTTTTCTTTTTATAAATATATAGAGACAGAGCATTTGAAAGAGTTCACAGAGAAACTTATGAAACAGTTAAAAGCACAGGAAAAAAAAGACGAGTCCAACAGCGAGAGAGTGATTAAATCCTCAGAGGACGTTTGGGTCGAACCCCAGAGAGAAGTAGAGAAAGAAGCGAAGGGAAGATGAGGAGCGAGATAAAGAACAAAAACATCGCTCATATCGTTCAGGGTTCAGAGGGAGGACGAGTGCGAGGATGGAAATGTTTCTTCAAGAAAATAAAGATGAAATATTACTGTATTACTTGAAAGTGAGCAAAATAAATAAAAACTTTTCAACCTTTTCCTGTCAAAATATAAATGTACATCACAACTACTTGGCAAACAACACAAAGTTTGTTTTTGATTGGGTTAGGTCATAATTATGAGTCAGATCTTTGTTTGTTTATTCAAAACAATGAGAATAAGAACTTATAATTTCTAAGTTTTACCATTTTGACTTAATTAACAACCATTTGATAAATTCATTCATTAACTCATAATTTTGAGATACCATAACTTTGTGTGTTTGATGTTTTATAACAATATATTTTTCACTCACGTATAAAAATCTCAACCCTCTAATCTGTGTCTTGAACGCTACGCTTGGTCTCGGTCTCGCTCGCTCTTACCGGGGTCGTCGACGGGCATGACGACCGTCAGCTGGTCGCTCACTCGTCCGTACAGACCGTTGGTGCAGACCGCCACCACCTGGACCACGTAGCTGGTGTTGGCCGACAGGTCGTCCAGTATCGCCCCCTGGGTGGCGGGAAGAGGAACCACATTAAAACCATTAAAGAACGGTTGGTGGGTGACTGGGGGGTTTGGGTCGGTGTTGGTGTTCTTTTGATATCAGACGGAATATGATTTCATTTTTATTTCACAATAAAAGCATGATGGAAAACCAATAGGATTGATGATTCTCGATGACCTGAGACCTGGGATGAGCAGCTGAAAACTGACTGATGGATAAACTGATTTATTCTGCAAAAATGTTTATTAAATCTCATAAAGTTTGTTGAGCAGCTGCAGAGAAGCTGTGAATATTTCTGCAGCTCTGATTAGTTTATAAACAGACGTTTGCATGAAGTTTATCTTTAAAGTGGGAAAAAAGTTTAATTTTCATGTTTGTAGTATCTTTGCTGCAACAAAATGCGTCTGGACTCTCACCACGTCCTGGTCTCCGTCGGTCAGGTATTCGGTGGGGGCGGCGTTGTCGGCGTTGACCAGGCCGTAGGTGACCGAGTATTTCTCGATGCTGGCGTCGTACACGGCCCGCGGACGCTCCCACGTCACCAGGAGGCTGCTGAGGTTGTACGGCGCCGCCTGGATGTTCTCCGGCTCCGAACTGCAGACTGAAGAAAAAGAAGAAGAAGAAGAAGAAGAAGAAGAAGAAGAAGAAACACAAACAGGAAATCTGACTGATTGGTTTTTGTTCTTTTTGGGAAAAAATAATTAAAACACATCAAGTGAAAACATGTAAATCGGCACCTGAACCTAAAGATAACAATAACTGAGTAATTTTAAGGGGAGACACTGCAGGAGAATAGGGTAAAATTTTTAACCAACAGATATCACCATGAAACTTCACAACTTTATCACTTACATTAAGACAAATATTTTTTGTATTACAAGTTTTGTCAAATTTTATGTTTAAATATGTAAATGAGGCAATATCTAATGAAATATGCGCTAATTTGCATATATTTCCAGAACCAAAAACTTAACAATGGATAAAGCCCCTTTCGAAATTCTTGTGTTATTTTGTTGACACAAGTTTTTACAGAGGAGGATTGAGGATATCTCTTTTTATCACTCTGTAAACGAGAAAATACTGTCACTAGCCCTAAAAAAATCAATTTTCGCCCTGTTTTTATTAATAAAATGTTGTATAAATCAGGCTGTGAATGATATATCAACAATCCCCTCTGTAAAAACCTTCAGGATATAGAAAGGGTCTCATTTTCTTTATTCACATTCTCTACATTGAAACATGAACCCTGGACCTGATGAGGAAAATTAAACAGAATATTCCGGTCTTTGTTCTCGGAGCGTGGTTCTGGGTCAGAGCCGAGATTAACGGAGAAAGAGATTACACCCATGACAAAGTAACGCTCTGAGGTCTGGGATTAACACAGATTAAGAGTAAAAAGGCTGCGGATCGATGACAATAGGCCGGAGGAGAAGCTCTGACACTGACACACGTCTGAGGCTGAGCTGAGCCCGAACCTCCGACCTCCATCCGCCCTGTCAGGGATCAGCAGAGGAGCAGTGAACCAGGTGCAGGTGCAGGTTCAACCACTAGAGGGCAGAAGGAGGCAGGAGAACAGAGCAGCTTATAGTGATAATGGATAAAGGCACAGTTCAACATTTGGTCAGATTCTCCTCTCGCCATAACCCCTATAGTCATAGCAACAGGTTCATCACCTTTAATTATCAGTGCAAGTTGTTTAGAGATCAGCAGGGCAGAGATGTGAGCTGCTCAGTGAACACAAGGGAAGTGAATGGTACAGGTCCACTGTCCCTCATCAAACTCATCAAATACACAATCCAACAACTCCACAACGCTCTGGTGGACAAGTTGTGACCTGCACATTCACCACGCTATGAGATAATAACACAACGTTACCACACAGAGTTGTTTTAGAGGGAAATTCATGCAAAACCACTGATGCATGTTGCCTTCAGGGACAGTTGTTCATCAACAGTCTCTGTATTTCCCTCTAAAACAACTTGTTTGAGTTGTTGAATTGTGTATTTGATGAGTTTGATGAGGGAAACCAAGAAATCCCATGAGCCTCCGTAGCGTAGCTCTGAGCAGCTCACGGCTCTGCTCCGCTGATCTCTTAACAACATGCAACTATAATTAAAGGTGATGAAGCTGCTGCTGTGACTATAGGGGTTATGGTGAGAGGAGGATCTGACTAAATGTTGAACTGTCCCTTTAAGAAGAAATTTCTGTTCACATTCAGATCAATGTCCGTCGGTTGGTTACGAACAGGAAGTTGTTTTATTTTGTTAACATCAATCAATGCTCTTCATTACTAATTATCGATCAGAACCAGCGAGCGGCGTGGAGATCAATGTTTTCACCACGTCGACCCGTTCTCTCTCTCTCTCCGTCTCTCCGTCACCGGGTTTATTCAGGTCACTGGTTTTCTATTCTCATCTCATCTCATCTCTCTCTCTTTTTCCACTTGTCTCTGATCCATTAACGTCGGAGTCGGACGGAGGTCAAAGTTTTATCATCTGGAAATTAACCATCACTTTAATTTGGCTTCTAATTTCTTCTGTATCATAACAACAATGAATTTATTAAACTAGATATACAGTAAGGCTCAGGGACAAATAAAACATCAGATCTGTACAAATGTACATTTTCTATTCATGTTGGTTTTATTTAATAAAAAGCCAGATTGAATGTCCCTGAAAATGTCCAGTGGTTTAACCTCAAAAGAAAACTATTGAATATTTTATCCATCTGCAGTGGATTTAAATGAACTCACAAAGTGTACACTAAACTACAGTACTATTAAACATTAAATTGTGTTTATTTTCATTTTAATGCATCTTGGCAACACCGAGCAGGACGTATCCTGAAAACTAAAAGCTTTTTGGGCTAAATAATGTGGAAAACTATGTCAAATTTGTCCAGAAACACAGTTTTGAATTGTAAAAGTGAATGAACATTTATTCCACATTTGAGTTTAGATTTATTTTTATGTATTTAATCGGATTTTTATGAAAAAATATATCAGATTCACCACTTTACACTGGGCTGCATCACATCACACATCCACGATCTGCTTAGAATAACTGACTAAAACTGTAATTACACTCATTTTAATTCAATCTAAAAACCTTCAGACTGTAGTTTTACAGTGTAGAGCTGTGTTAGATTGTAGTTTTACAGTGTAAAGCTGTGTTAGATTGTAGTTTTACAGTGTAAAGCTGTGTTAGATTGTAGTTTTACAGTGTAAAGCTGTGTTAGGTTGTAGTTTTACAGTGTAAAGCTGTGTTAGATTGTAGTTTTACAGTGTAAAGCTGTGTTAGGTTGTAGTTTTACAGTGTAAAGCTGTGTTAGATTGTAGTTTTACAGTGTAAAGCCGTGTTAGACTGTAGTTTTACAGTGTAAAGCTGTGTTAGATTGTAGTTTTACAGTGTAAAGCTGTGTTAGATTGTAGTTTTACAGTGTAAAGCTGTGTTAGATTGTAGTTTTACAGTGAAAAGCTGTGTTATATTGTAGTTTTACAGTGAAAAGCTGTGTTATATTGTAGTTTTACAGTGTAAAGCTGTGTTAGATTGTAGTTTTACAGTGTAAAGCTGAGGTGAAGAGCCGTGTGCGAGCCGTTACCTGGCGTGAGCAGCTCCTCGGTGCCGGTGTAGGACGAGAACACCTGGCCCATGAACTGCTGCTGCTGCTCCCTGTAGTTGTTCTGCAGGTAGTCCATCAGCATCACGTATCCGGCCTGCTGCATCGTCATCACCTCGCAGAACATCTCCAGCTGCCACGCGGTCACCATGACAACAGCAACAACAACAACATGTTAGCAGCAGGCTGATGTAAATCACAGTATATTAGAATAAAACTGAGAATAAATGAGGTTAATGTTTATTTACTGATTATTTTATATTCACTTTTAACTTTATCTTTGTTTTATTGGTAAAAACTGATATAAAACTGATATCAGGTTCTATTTTATCATCCATTCAATAATCCAGTTTGATCCAGTTTGATCCAGTCTGAGCGTTCAAGTGTAAATAAAGACAGAGGAGACACGGAGCAGACAGCAGGTGTCTCCAGGTGTCTCCTAAGTGGACGGGCGGAGGAGCCATGAATCACTGCGTAATGATCCTTTAACCTGTTCAGGTGAGTCACAAACCCCCCCTACCTTCCCAACTCCCTCCGGTTACACAACAACAACACAACATCTGAGAACCCATTCAGATCATTTCAGCCTCGTTAAAGTCACGACACACACAAAAAAAAACAATTAAGCAGAAGTGAAGTGAGCAGGAATGTGGACGAGCTGGGACACGACGCGGACGGCGGCAGAGACCTGGAGACTCTGGACGTCCCCGAGGAGAGAGACAGAGAGGGAGGGGGGCAGCCTAATGGTGAGGACGAAGCCTGCAGGACATTCCTGGAATATGAGGCTTTATGCACAGCTCCACTACTTCCTGAACTTAAACCAGGGGCTGGATTCACCAATATGTTCTTAAGGAATGTCTTAAGAAGAAAATTAAGAAGCTCATAAGAAAGTTCTTAAGTGCAATTCCTCAATATTTTCCTACGAACTGTCTTAAGAACAGTCATTTCTTCACTGCATTGCATTGAACCATCAAACAGCATAGTTTGCGTCTTAAAGGTAGAGTCTGGAGTTTAGACTGTGTGTAATTAATTACAAATACTTACCGTACTATGACCTACTAGTCTAAACTTGTCTAAAATTGGTTTAAAAGGGTGATATTAGAGGCTTATACTTATTCACCGTAGGAATTTTGAGACAGGTCAAGGTTTTCTTAAAGTTAAGAAAAGATTAAAGAACAAATCTGAGATCTTTGATTTCAAGAAACCATTTGTAACAAGTTTTTTCTTCAGAAGAAAGTTGAGAAAGAACTTTTTGGAGAATATGACTTCTCTTTTTTCTTCTTCATTAAGACCGAAGTTAAGAAGAAAATGACACTTAAGAAGATTTTTTTTTTCTCAAGAAGGTTTTGTGAATCTGGCCGCAGCTCCTTTACTTCCTGTCTTAGATTATTGGACAAACTGATGAATCCAGTTGCGTCTGACCTCACAACAACGGTCACACACACCTGGATTCATCAGTTTGTCCAATAATCTAAGTTCAGGAAGTAGTGGAGCTGGTCTGAGTTCAGGAAGTAGTGGAGCTGTGTTTCCATAAAGACTATAGGGGCTTTTATTTTGAAACTTCTGTTGTTTTATTGGCTCGTTATAAAATCAGGCGAAAGACGAGAGATCAGAGCTTCTTGACCCTTTTTGATTCATAAACCTGAACACACAGCCTGTGTGTGTGTGTGTGTGTGTGTGTGTGTGTGTGTGTGTGTGTGTGTGTGTGTGTGTGTGTGTGTGTGTGTGTGTGTGGCCTCCTGCTTTATGACAGCTGTGTTTTCAGAGTCGATCTGCCGCCGTCACACTGAAGCCTTTAGTCAAAAACCTTTTGTGTGTCTGTGTGTTTGTGTGTGTGTTTCCACATGGTTTTTCAAGTGTGTGTGTGTGTGTGTGCGTGTGTGTGTGTGTGTCCGCATGTTTCAGCTTAAATACCGTAGAGATCTTTTGTGAGCCAATATTTGTTTGATGTAATGACGGCCTCTGTATGGCTGTCAATCATGGTGTGGCCTGAGGGCAGTTACACACACACACAGTCATACAAACACACAAACGCACACACACACAGACACACACCCTGGCTTGTTGACAGCCGGAGCCTCTCCCTCACCCTGTGTGTGTCTCCAGACTCTGGTATGATAATTCCTCCTTTCAGCTCCGTCGACGTGTTTCTAAAAGCTTCTTGTTCACGACGATTCTCTGATTGTTTCTCTTTTTTCTTTTCATGCCGGAGGAAAAACTCCAGATCGGAACCACATGGAACCACATGGACCACACGGACCACACGGTCTGCAGCCGAGCGCCACACACACCACCACACACTGTAGTGTCGTCCATCTCGGTCCCAGTCCGACATAACCCTCTAATCGTCTAAATGGCAACACTTCATTTTCTATCAAACGTCCCGTCATTGGAACCACGACAGCTCCGGTGTCTCCGCTGAGTTTCCGTGGTTTCCTACGGTTACGGTGCCGCTGAACGTAAAAACATGACGACACGACATGGCAGATAAAGATAAATAGTATGAGGTATAAATATGCAACTTTCAATCTTAAAGGGATAGTTCAACATTTTGGCAAACTGTCCCATCACCATAATCCCTATACAGATGTAGCCACCTAGAAGTTCCCCCTGGTCCCTGGTGGGACCACTGTGGGACCGTGATGGGTCCGTGGCGGGTCCGTGACGGGCTCCCGCTTGGCCCGTGGCGATAATGTAATCCCCGCACGAACGCAGCGACTGTTAACGCCCCTCTGCAGCCCTTGATTTTCTATACCAGCTGCAGTGTCTCATTTGTCCACGGGGAGGAGCAGTGATTTTGACCCGAGTTAATCTGTCAAACTTTTTCCTCCTTTCTTTTTTCTAGGGCTGTTTTCGACTAAGGATTTTCATAGTCGAATCTGATTCGTCAGATTTTGCCGTAGTCGACTAATAGTCGGACCTTTATTTAGGCCTACATAGGCCCTATTTTTTTTTTACCAGCAAGATGTATTTGCAACTCCGTTTCACAGATAAACCCAAACCAATACATCCATGGGTAAAACAAAATAAACGGAGGTCACAAGGACTCAACAATCGGTACATTACGTTGTGTGTTTTAATCTTAATCAATATACACTGTGACCTGAACGCAATGAGACAGACAGGCTGCAGAGGGACCAGATCACAGACTAATGGTGCGTTCATGACAAGATCGCAAAAAAAGATCCTCTTCTGAAAAACTCTTGACATGTCAAACTTTAGGATGTGTTAGATAAAATTATTCTGTCTAAACTTTCAATCTAAAACAGCTGATCGATTGAAAAAACAACGAGATTTTTGGTTGAAAGCAGGATCTTGAATGCAATTGGTCAAAGTCCCATCCCCATAACCCTGACAAAGTTAGATAGCCTCATGGGTCGGAGAAAATTTGATTATACTTGATTTTAAACTTTGGCGGCTCTGCCTCTCTCTTTCTGCCGCTCAGTGACGTCTTGATCGGTCCTGTGTGCAGAACAGTCTCTCCGCGCATTTGATTACAACTGCAGTGGGTGATTTATTAAAACAAGCTAAAAAAGCAGGACCTCCTAAAGAAATTCATTCTTTCTAATCATGCTTGGAGAAAATGCTCTTAAAAATGTTCAGTTTGGGATACACAATGTTTTCCAGTATGATAATAAAACAATAGGTTAGCCAGACAGTATTTTGTGACTAGTGAAATGTGTGAATGTGTAAACACTTTATACTGGAGTCAATTTCCCCCCTGTTAGCATCACTTGGATGGAAGTGATGTTCTGACAATACATGTGGACAAGACAAAGCCACTTATTGGCCAGACAGGGTGGACATTGAGTCCCAACCAAAAAACAGGCCATTCTCCATGACTGGTATCACTAATAGTAATAGTAGGCCTATACATTTGGTCCTAATAATATTCTCTCCGGTCCAGCTTCACGGAAGATGTATTTCCCTCCTTACACAATTGGAATACTTCTGGAAGTTTGTGTCTGAAATATGATTTTTGACAAACACAAATGATGAAGTTGAACAGCCAGCTGCATTGCAGGATTCATGATTTGTGTGACAATAGGTGATTTAGATGGCCCATTTGAACAAAGGACTGGGCAATGATGATGCTAATTCCCTAGTGAAGGCATCACTGAATACTTGCAACTGCAAACATCTTCCAAAAGGCTTTCATCACTCCCTTAGTTTTTCCTCTTTAAATGTAGATTCACAGTAAATAAATTGTGATTTTAAAAAATTGACAGTATTTATTATTAGCTACAAGTTTACAACAGTTTATTTCCCGATTAAACAGTGGCCAGGACATCTCCAGTAGCTAGGTCTGTTATAATTTCACTTCTTAAATCAAACATGTACTCGTGGTTCTATGATAAATGTGACTTTCCACTCACCACCAGAGGCAGTGCTTTAAATGCCGCCTCTGGCGATATGTACTGTATTCTGTGAGAGAAGCGCCATCTCCTGGTCATGTCTTGTATTTCATTGAATGGGTGGAGTTCCAGTAAAAACTCATCAAACTCATCAAATACACAATCCAACAGCAAGCATTCTCTGTATTTACCTGGAAAATGGCTTCGTTTCGTAAGGTTCCATTATTATCTCATAGCGTGGTGAATGTGCAGGTCACAACTTGTCCACCAGAGCGTTGTGGAGTTTTGGGAGTGTGTATTTGATGAGTTTGATGAGGGAAACCAAGAAATCCCATAATGAGCCTCCGTAGTGTAGCTCTGAGCAGCTCACGGCTCTGCTCTGCCATTCTAAAAATATCTTGCACCAACAATTAAACATAACGAACCTACTGCTATGACTATAGGGATTATGGTGATGGACCAAGTTGCCAAAATGTTGAACTATCCCTTTAAAATAAGCTGCTACACCTTTTCAGTTCAACTTTAAACAGTAATCCAAATTGTATTAAAGTCTGGATCCGTACAAAAGGTACGATACAGAAACAGGTTCGGTCACTACAGATCATTTCTTTCTTTCTTTCTTTTTTAAATGTTGACCAGAGCTGAAGCTTCTGCATCGCTGACGGTGTTTGACTTTTATCTTGGTATGTATTCAGCTCTCTGCTCTGCACACGCCCCACTCTGTTTGGCTCAGAGTCTAAAAATATCTGAGCAGCGTCTCCGACTCCACGTCCATCTTCACAAACAACACAACAAACGCAGCTGATTTTCAGCAGAACAAAGTTTTGTAAAAGGAGGTTTTTCTCATAAACAGAAAAATAAATCGACTCTAAACTAAAAACTATCAGAAAACACTTGATGAAATGTAAAACAACACTGCAGATTACAGCCTTAATGTTGAGACGATGTACGTTTGGATGGAGACGCTCCGACACCTGCGCAGCTCAACTCAACCCTCTCACCTGTTCGTCGGACACGGCCACCGTGCTCTTGAAGACGATCCACTCCACCACCTCGCTGCAGGGCGGCGTGGTCAGAGAGCCGTTGTAGATGAAGTATTTGTCCGTGGAGTTGGGCAGGAGACCTCGCAGGGTGAAGGGGGAAACCTCGGCGCTCTTTCCTGAACGGCACAGGAGATAACGTCAGTCAGCACCACAGAAGAAGAAGAAGAAGTAGGTGAGAGAACAGAGAAGAAGAAGAACGTACCGTATCTGCTCACGCTGAGGATGCTGTCCACGATGGACGCGTAGTTGGCGTTGTCTTCAGTGGTCGTCTGGGAAGAGAAAACCAAACAGAACATGACATTTAAATCAACTTCACTGGAGTCAAAAAGGTTTTAATTAAAACTTAGAAAAAATTTTAAATAAATAACCATAAACATTAACTCCTTATTTATAGTCAGTAGCGTCAAAGTATAATGAAACATTTTAGGACATTTCAAAGCCCAGAATAATGTTTTATTTGACCACATTTTTCCAACGAATTCCAATAATTCCTAATAATGATGATATAGGCCTGAGTTAAAGGGATAGTTCAACATTTTTGGCAAATTGGCCCATTGCCATAATCCCTATAGTCATAGCAGTAGGTTCGTTACCTTTAATTGTTGGTGCAAGCTATTTTTAGAACGGCGGTGTTTTAGAGGGAAATTCATGTAAAACCTCTGATGCACGTTGCCTTCAGGGACCATTTTCCATCAACAGTCTCTGTATTTCCCTCTAAAACAACTCTGTGTGGTAACGTTGTGTTATTATCTCATAGCGTGGTGAATGTGCAGGTCACAACTTGTCCACCAGAGCGTTGTGGAGTTGTTGGATTGTGTATTTGATGAGGAAACCAAGAAATCCCATTAGCATCCGTAGCGTAGCTCTGAGCAGCTCACGGCTCTGCTCCGCCGTTCTAAAAACAGCTTGCACCGACAATTAAAGGTAACAAACCTACTGCTATGACTATAGGGGTTATGGTGATGGAGCAATTTGCCAAAAATGTTGAACTATCCCTTTAATACATCCATATAATGCTTTAATGATGTAATTTTATACATTTAAGACTTTTAAACGCCAGTCGGTCAGTTTGGTTATTAATGTTTCTTGCTGACTGTTCTCTATGAGGTAGAAACACCTGTTTGTTGGAGTCACTGTGTTTGAGGAAGTTGTGTTTACTGTGTCCTTGTGCCAGCTCTCTAAAGGTACAATGACAGGCTGGATATAATAAACATGTTTCTTTGGAACAGTAACAGATGCCAGACTCAAAACACTTAAAAGTGGGCGTTTCACCAAGAACCAGTCTGACAGGAGTTCAGCTCAGTCCTTCAGCCTCTCTGTGCCGTCACGTCTGCACACACTGTGAGAGTTAAAGCAACACCTGAAGCGTTCGGCGCAATAAACGTGAAACGACGGCAGGTTTGTGTTATCTGAGTCTCAAAGCAAGAGAGAGCAGAGGGAAAACAAGTTGATTAAAGCCGGCGGCCCGGCCCGAACCCCTGCATCAGTCAGGTAACATCACCAACAAACCGCTGGACAAACCTCAACATGAATCTTGGATGGACCAAACGGTTGCTCGGTTACCTGCCGAGGCGGCTGGCACGGCACAAAGACAAAGATTCACCACTATTTTGGTAGTTTTCCCACCCTGATCTCCACCCAACCTGGAGCCAAACACACACTCACACACTCGCACACACACACAGCCTGCAGCGTCACATCAGACATCCTTCAGAGTTTCGTTCCAACGCGGCCTCTGTCGGCTCCAACACGCCAACGCCGCCGGAGGCAACGCGACTGCACCAAAGCAGAGAAGAGGAAGAGAGAGAGAAACGCCTGCACGACGACGCTCCGTACGAACCCTGGCACCGAGCGCCGAACACACACAACACAACCAGCATCCTGAGCCAGAAACATGAATCAGTCCACTGATGTACAGGTGGTCGCACCGAGACGCTCTGACTCAGCCCAACCTCCCTCACCTTCAACCACAAGTCGTCAATAAAGTCACGTTCTGCCAACTTTTACAATTTCAGGTGAGCTTCACATCAATCAGCTCCAGTTGTGTTGTTGTTGTTGTGTATCAGAGCTGGTGTGAAGCCAAACCCCTGTTAGCCTCCCTGTTAGCATTCAGCACAACAACCGTCCTTCCACACAACTCAGAGTGAGCGCTCACAGCCGCTATGCTGCTATTCTGAGGTAATGTCTGATTTGTGATAACTGAGAATTAAAGGGATACTTGACCCCGAATCCATAATTCACCAATCATCTACTACAGTTCACTTTTGAATCGTCCAAAACACACACCTTGAAACATCCAGACCTCCATACTGCTCGTCTGGACTGACCCCAGTGTCCTGAAGCCGCCACGTGGAAAAGTTGTGGCTTGTTGTGAGAGATTTGCTGCAAGATGTTCTTCCGTATTTACATCAGACGTCCAATGGTTTAACAACGACCACCATCTCGCAGCAAATCTCATGCATGTGCACAAACATCAACAACCACTGGGAGCTGCTGCTATTCATTTTTTCTGAACAACTTTTCCTTGTGGCGGCTTCAGGACACTTGGGTCAGTACAGACGAGCAGTATGGAGGTACCTGGAGGTACCTGGAACTCCTAAAGCATTTTGATGACTCCAAACCCTTCCTTGGCATTAGACAATTGGTGAATTATCGATTTTGGGTGAAGTATCCCTTTAAGTTTGGTCCGTTACATTTTAGATGTTCAGTTCATCTGTTACAAAATGATGGTTCAAGGAGCTTAAAGGTCAGTTGAGCAAGTAAAGCAGTGTAGTTTGGGATAACATTAGTTAGTGAAAACCCCAAAATTAGTCTTAAAATTGAATATCCAGTTTAGCTAATTGTTTAATTGAAATGTCAGCCATCACTGAAAAGTATAATATTTTGATGAACAATTTAGCACACAATTTGGTTTGGGACAGATAATCAGTTTGGAAGAACAGGATGCTTCTGTCCGACTGCTCATTTCTCCAACCAATAATAAATAATAAATAATTTCATAATTATTTTTATGAGTCTAAATAATATATTCATTTCCCATGTTTTCTCTGAACTTTTTATGATATTCCCTAACCCTTTATCTTGCAGCCTAAACCAAAGTTCAGCTGTTCAAAATGATGGTTAGAAGTTTGGGATAACTTTTTTACTTTAACTTTATTGTTGTAACAGTTTAGCTAATTGTTTAATTAGCAGCACACACTGAGATAGTTAATGAACAATTTAGAACACAATTTGGTTTGGGACAAGTATACTGTAACAGTCAGTGCTGGAGTTTAGTTAAAGGCCATAATCATATGCAAAAACAGAGAAATGTGTTTGTTATCTCAAAGCAGCAAGAACAAGACTAGAAGCCAACAAGGCTGCAACAAAACAATGACATCATTTATTTCCTTGCATGTCCGAGCAAAGAGAACACGTCTCTGTTGTTGTGGAGTTTGTGCAGGACTTCAATGGTTGAACTTAGTGGCTAAACGGTCCAGATAAGCTAATGGACAGTCTAGTAACTGAAACAGGTCGGGTCAGTTTAGCTGTTCAAAAGCTCGATGAAAGTGGTTCAGCAGCTTCTCCTCTGGGATGACGAAGCGTTAAGTTAGTTATTACGTTAGTAGCAACAGCTGCTTGAGGACAGATAATGAAACTGTGTTTCTAATGAGTCGGTGGAAGTTGGTTCATTAGCTAAAAACCTTTTATTCCACTAAACTTGAACTTCTCTCTGAACGTTTTCACACCCCTCCCTCTGTTGGTTTATTCATCCCTCCAATGTTTCACCAGTTGAATGGATTACTTGTGTTTTAATCACCGTTTCACTGCTGATGCCTTGACAAATGACACACACTCACACATTATTATAACACACACCTCAAACAGCACAGCGAGCGCCGTGATTCTGCCTCCGGCCTTGATGGTTTCATCCAACGAGTCAAAGCGATGAGCTTCATAGCAGTAGATCTGCATCTGTGGGTGAAAACAGAAAAATGTTCAACCAGACAAAGAGCGAGTCCAGTCATGTGTCGGTGAACACACACTGTGTTGTATTGTGTGTTCGGCCTCAGATCCGTCAGCAACACGTCGTCCTTCTCCGACTGAAGGTCGGAGCGAAGCCTGTAAACATTAATTAGTGGCGTAAAAATAACTGAGCGTTAAAATACAAACAGCCGTGGAGCAGCAGATTATTATCACTATTTTAATTCACTTCATTCATTAGATTTTTAATTGGTCTTCGGGTAATTTGGGTTGGTTTTTGTTCTTCTCTTTTAATTAATTTTCAGCAGCAAAAAAGACAAAAAACCACATGACACGCCAGCAAACTGGACATTTTGAGGATTAAAGAATCCAATCAATCAGCCAAGAAAATGTACATTTTAAAAAGATATACCAAACCATAAACATTGGTTGGCGCTAACCCTGGGCGGAGGGATACGTGAGGTGGTTAGGTCCAAATAAAAACTGTGTTTTTCCTGCACTTTGAAGGGCTGGAAAAAATTATATTATAGCCAACAATGGAACTGTGCATTTTTATTTCAGGTCAAACCTCTTTTAGGCCGTGAAAATAGGCCGTTTCTTTGGGTCCATTCACAACAATGTATGTTGTAAATCTCTGGGCAGGGCTATTATGGGCTGGCGTTGCTAACGGGAGGAGTGCAGAGAGTCTTCTACTGCAATTAAAGTACTTAGGGGCTATTTGTAGATCATACAACCACACTTTAAAAACATGGTACTATCCCTTTAACACATGAATAATAATGATTAGTGCATCTTATTATTATTATTATTAAAAGGTATATTTCACCTCCAGAGGGTATTTGACTCCATCCAGACTGTGCTCGGAGCCGTCTGAAGAGGCGTTGCAGCGCCCCCAGTGGAAGGTGATCCGCCCCACCTTGAACTTGGACCTGAGGCCTCCTCCGCTGACGTAGAACTCTCCATCCACATCCACCGCCACTGAGAAGACACAAAGACACACACACATAATAATATGTCTTTATTTGCCGTCTACAATCAAACTTTCTCACCCAGAACGAATCTGTCGAAGCTTCTTTTAAAGCTTTGAAGCCTCGACCGCAACACGACCAAGACCTCTCACTGAATGTGACGGCTTATTAAATGTACAGAAGATCAAAAGCTGAAATCTTCTGCACCACATAACATAATACTCCACCAACACCTTTATGGGCCCATCAGACAATGAGTCAGTGGATGAGGAGATCTTCCTCAGGTTGGTCTTTGTGCGACGTCGACAAAAGCTCCTTCCCTGGAGGGTCGAAACCTTCTTTGATGGCCTAATAACCGCCGAGCGTTAAACAGCCCTTTAATCTTCCGTGCTGTACCGTGCTGTACGTCTCAGCCCGCCCTCCTCCTAACAGACAGGCCATGTGACTATTGTTTCGTGGGGATAATAGATATTTTTCATGTGAATGCACTGATGAAATCCAGTATTTGCAGAGTCATTAGGCGGCTGAACCCTGCAGCTCTGCACGCTTTAAGGGCTGCGTTTGCTTTAGGAAGGTTTTTATTCTCTTATTACGCTTTGATCTGTGCTTGGTCGGCCTCATCCATGTCCTCTTTTGTCGGCCTGTGGTCTGCGCTTGTCTTGTTGTTCCACCATGTTCTCTTTTTTTTTTTTTAACCCCGTCTGAAATCTAATTTCCCCTCGAGGGAGGGCAAATATTGACTCAACTTGTCACTGATTCACTCGTGTTGAAAAGTTTGTTTGCGCCGTATCAAAAGCACGAAACGATCCATACGCTGCAACCATCGCCTCTTCTTCTTCTTCTTCTTGTTTTTTTTTCCTCAAAATCCGAAATCTTCCACTCGTAGCCGAGTCCGCTCCTCTGGGAGCTTTGTGAGGCCCGTGTATGGGAAGGCAGGCAGCGCCTTGAACCTACACTGGGCCCATTTGTGCACTCATAAAAACAGGTTTAAGTACTGTCGGCCTGAACCGTGCTCAGATTGTCCACCAAACATCTCCATTAATAAAAGCCTTTGGTGCAGCTGGCGGCCGAACAACAACTACAACAGAGTGCTTCTTATTTCGCTGAGAGTCCCGTTGCTAAGAAGCGCTGGACTCGTCTGTTTGGAGCTTTTTGAAAGGCGAGCCGGGATCCCTCTTGTCTACAATTTCACTTAACAATTACCTTGAATGCACACTGTTGGTTATTGTGTTTCACACCACTTAGAGAGAGGAAATATATAAAAGACTCTCAATCTTGTCAAATGAGAAACCGGTAACTGTATCCTTTACAATGGGACTGTAAACTAGTGCTGTATGAGAAAAGCTGCTATCGCCCAGCAGCATCTAACTGGGCCAAAATATCATGAGGACAGAAGGCAAAGGGGGGAGGAAGTGTCACCGTTTGATTGATGGAGGGTGGAGCTGAAGGTTCTCACTTGAACCACATAAAAGTTTAATATATGTCATATGTCACCTGTATAGACATAGAGCTGATTATCCCAGACATCCTCTGGGTATAGGAACAGTTTTAAGTTCATATATGAAAATAGCCTACCCATTGTAACATTTGTACAATTATCAAAAAATATCCATTATGATCAACTTTTATGATACTTAACATAAAAAAAAAGTCAAATTATTGAGCCAACATGTTAGACAAGCAGTGCTTCCTCTCTTTTAGCTCCGCTTTTGGTCTCCACCACCTTCTGAGGGAAATCTCTGGTTCTTTAGCTGCCAAATTTTCAAGTAAGTGGAAAATTAAGTTCTCTTCATCACCATGGAGAATGTTAGTATATTGTTTATTGCTTATTTAAATCCAGGGTCTTAGGGTGTAGTTGCAGCTGCAGAGTTTTAGAGGTAAATATAGAGACTGTTGATGAAAAACTGTCCCTGAAGGCAACGTGCATCAGAGGTTTTGCATGAATTTCCCTCTAAAACAACTCTGTGTGGTAACGTTGTGTTATTATCTAATAGCGTGGTGAATGTGCAGGTCACAACTTGTCCACCAGAGCGTTGTGGAGTTGTTGGATTGTGATTGTGTAGCTCACAGCTCTGCTCCGCCGTTCGAAAAATAGCTTGCACTGACAGTTAAAGGTAACGAACCTACTGCTATGACTATAGGGTTTATGGCAATGGGCCAATTTGCCAAAATGTTGAACTATCCCTTTAACCCCAAAGATTGTTGATGTGTCCAGGTGAGACTGTTGACCAATTAGAGAACAGTTGGTTCGCACATGGCATTTGTTTACAACTATGGACGACCAAAATGACCCGAAAGAAAAATGCAACAATTGAGTCGAAACAAAGCAAACGAGCCACACGTCTGATCACACACTTATGATCCTGAAAACAGCGACCGCAGCCGACACCAGCGTAACGGGGGATGGTTCTCACCGGTCTTGCCGTCGTTCTTGATGGTGGTCC